>JAJHZJ010000255.1:851131-1594837 GCA_023548195.1 Bettongia penicillata ogilbyi | reverse complement strand
AAAACCCTCAAACCCAAACAAGACAAAACAAAAAAGTGAACATAGTATGCTTTGATCTGCATTTGGACTCCATCAGTTCTTTCTTTGGGTGTGGATAGTATTTTCTAAGAAGAGTCTTTTGGAATTGTCTTGGATTTTTGTATTGCTGGGAAGAGCTAAATATATCATAATTGATCATCACACAATATTGCTGCTACTGTTTAAAATAGTCTCCTGGTTCTGCTTAGCATAACTTAGCATCAGTTCACAGAAGTCTTTTGAGTTTTTTCTGAAGTCTGCCTGCTTGTTATTTCTTATTATATGAGTGTTCTATTACATTCACATACCACAACTTGTTTAGCCATTTTGCAATTCATTGGCTTTCCCTCCATTTCCAATTCTTTGCCTACCTTTACATGCCTAGTAGTAGTATTGCTGGATCAAAGTGTATGCACAGTTTTATAGCCCTTTGGCCATATTTCTAAATTCCTCTTCAGAATAGTTGGATTAGTTCACAACTCCACTAGGAGTTCATTAGGATTCCAATTTTCCTACATCTCCTCTAATATTTATCATTTTTATTTTCTGTCATATTAGCCAGTCTGAGAGGTGTAAAGAGGCACATCAGAGTTGTTTTAATTTGCATTTTTCCAATCCATAGTGATTTAGTGTAGTAATTCTTAAATCATGGGTTGTGACTCCAGATGGGGGGGGGTTGCAAAATATTGACAACAGTAAAAGTTTTCTGAACATGCAATGATCAAAAATTAATTCAAAATCAAATGCATAATGAATCTGAGATGTTTCTGGCAGTGTTTGAATTGCTGTGTGTAACTTCATGGCAGCCTTGATTCTGAACACAACATACTCACTTGGCACTGTGCATGCTGTCCTGTCACACAATATCAATAACGCTGCCAGAAATACCTCAACTCAAATACAAGACTGTTGCCTGTTATGAATTGCAGTGTATTTTTTTTTACTGTAAATACAAATTTTTCTGCTCTTATAGAAACATACACTATTATTCATCAGCATCTAAGTATCAAATTAATATTTGGATTATATTATTGTAATAGTAATTTAAATGGAAAGATCTTTCTCATTAATTAATAGACCTATATGCTCTGCTTAAATCACCTGGAAGCCTAAGTCACATGTAATGGAAGGAGCTTTCTGAAGAGGTGGAACAGGAAGTGTAGAGCAGAACTGGGAGGAAGTGAGTGGGGTCAGGTCAGAGGAGACAGAGCACAGGCCAACTGACAGAGCAGATAGTAAGAACACCCTGGTTGAGGGGGAGAGGTTTGAGAATGGTTTTGCCCCCTGCTGTGATCATGGTTATTAACTTCTTGGTTACCATGACAGATTTTGCTTTCTGATTCTGGGATTTGACTTTCTGGTGCTTAAATAAATGTTTTTCTTCTGCCTTTCTATATGGCGAGTCTTTTATACTTGCAGATTGAGAACTATGCTGGCATATTTCATAGTCACCACCAGTGCTGTGAATATTGCCTTGGAAATACAATTGTGTTAGAATATCTGATTTTAAAAATTGTTATCTCCTTCTTTTATAGAAACATAAGTGTTTAATTGTAGCAAGTAAAGATAAAAGCCCTTTAATAATATTTCTGTACCACCACTATATGAGTATGTAAGTGTGAACATAAATTGTTAAAAATTAAGCACAGACAAATATAATTTCATACAGTAAAGCTAGTATTTATTTGAAAAACTAGCAATATTTATTTATATTTAGGACAAAAATATTTTTGTTTACGGATAAGTGGCTAAATTTAGACAAAACAGGTAAAAATACTGATAACATGGCAGTCTTGTCTATCAAGTCATAATATACTTAAATTGACAAGAAAAAGAAAATATGTTGAATCATTTTTGCAATATAGATTTGTTTTTTTTAATAATGATGATGGAGTAGAAAAACCTCCTTGCTCAATTTGTAATAACATTTTGGCTGTGGAGAGCATGAAACCAGGCAAATTAAAATGATATCTTAGTACTAAGCATGCAGCTTACTTCAAGAAAAGGTTTTAAAATCTCTAAATAAAGAAAAATAATGCTTTGAGAAATTTCTTAAGGCCAATGAAAATTATTGACTTTCATCTTTAAGAAACTTCTTATTTAATTGCAAAACTAAAAAGCCCTAAGTGATAGGAGATCTAACATTACTTACTACTATTAAAATGTCAGAAATAATTGATGGGAAAGAGTATGGGGATGAAATTGATAAAATTTCTTTATTTAATAATATTGTTTCCAAAAGAATTTCTGAAATTAGTATTTCCAGCAGCTTATTATTAAGCTTAATGTCAGTCCAAAATTTGCAATTTAGTTAGATGAAACAATTGATATTTTTAACATGACGTATTTCTAACATGGCACAGTTGTTACTTTATGTAAAATGAGGTTATGAAGGAAGCATACATGAGGATTTATTGTTTCATTACCCTTTGGAAGGGTACAGAAGAAGGGAAGATATCTATATCTATATCTCTGTATCTTAAAGTTGATGAATTTTTCACAGATGAAGGTTTACTGTGAAAAAATTGTGTTGGAGTCTGTACAGACTGTGTTGGATCAATGATGGGAGAAAATGTTGGATTTGTAGCACAAACTGAAGCAAGTATCAATGAACATATTACTTTTATTCACTGCATGATCCATTGGCAGGTACTTGTGGCATTTTTTTTTCTTTCCTGTTTACCTTTTTTATGTTTCTCATGAGTCATATGTTTGAAAGTCAGATTTTCTGTTCAGATCTTATCTTTTCATCTGGAAAGTTTTAAAGATACCTATTTCATTGAATGAGCATTTTTCCCCTTGAAAGACTATGCTCAGTTTTGCTGGGTATTTGATTCTTGATAGTAATACAAGCTCCTTTGCCTTCTGGAGTATCATGTTCCATGAGCTCCCATCATTTAATGTAGAATCTGCTAAGTCCTGTGTAATGCTTACTGTTGTTCCTTGATATCTGAATTATTTCTTTCTGACTGCATACAGTATATTCTCTTTGACCTGATAGTTCTGGAATTTGGCTACAATATTCTTGGGAGTTTTCGTTTTGGTATCTCTTTCAAGAGGTGATTGGTGGATTCTTTCATTGACTATTTTACCCTCTGGTTCTAGTATATCAGGGAAGTTTTCATTGATAATTTCTTGAAAGATGCTGTCCAGGGCCTTTTTAGATAATGACTTAGAGGTAGGTAGTTCTTAAATTATCATTCCTGGATCTGTTTTCCAGGTGAATTGTTTTTTCAATTCATTTTCATCTTATTTTTCATCCTTTGATTTTGTTTGATTGATTCTTGATGATTTATACAGTCATTAGCTTCTACTTGCACAATTTTAATTTTTAAGATATTATTTTCTTCAGTGAGCATCTTTACCTCATTTTCCATTTGGCTATTTATACTTTTAAAGGAGCAGTTTTCTTCAGTGGATTTTTTCTCCAATTTGGCCAATTCTTTTTTTTAAAGGAGTTGTTTTCTTCAGTCAATTTTTGTGTTTCCTTTTCCAAGTCACTGACTTTTTTTTTTCATAATTCTCTGGCATAACTTTCATCTTTCCTCAATTTTTCTTTGATCTCTCTTACTTGATTTTTTAGGACTTTTGTTCTTGAGACTAATTCATATTTTCCTTTGTGACTTCTCATATGGCATTCCCTCCCACCACAGACACTTTGGTCAGGATGTTTTGTTGCTATTTTTTTGCTAATCTTTTGAAGTTGAGCTCTCCTCAGAGGACACTGTCTCAAGATTCTTGCGCGGGGATTCAGGGCTTTATGCGCTGGGATCTCTCGGGCTAGCGGCTTGCCCACTGTGCTGGGGTGACCCACTCTAGACATGCCTATTGTGCCCGGGTTCCAGGGCTGGGAGATTGACTGCTGTGCTGGGGTTAGAGACTTCATAGTTGGCTTTGTTGTTCAGTCATTTTAGTTGTATCTGACTCTTTGTGACTCCATTTTTTTGGGAGATTTTTTTGGCAAAAGTACTGGAGTGGTTTTGCCATTTCTTCCTCTAGCTCATTTTACAGATGAGGAAATGAGGAGAACAGGATTATGTGGCTTACCAAGGGTCACAGCTCTAATAAGCATCTGAGGCTAGATTTGAACTCATGAAGATGAGTCTCCCTGATTCTAAGCCCTTTACTCTATCCACTGTGCCATCTAGCTGCCCTTGTCATATAATTTTTCCTTTTATTTATTTGCAAATGTCTTATCCCCCCTACTTTGTTATGAGGACCCTTTAAAGGAGTGACTTTTATTTCATCTTTATTTGTACCAATGCCTCACGTACTTCCATGAACATAATAGGTGCTTAGTTTTTCTTAAATTAATGAAGTTTATAAACTGTCATTTTGTTTTATACTATATAATTTATTCTTAATTCTATATCTTACAGACAATATGTATGCTATGAATTAATTAAGCTAATGATTCCCTGTTTGTACTATTTAATTTAAACAGTTAAAACTCTTAAGTGATTTAAGTACTTGTGAAAGTTACTGAGGTTTGGGAGGCAGATTTGGTTTTCTTTTTCTTCACAAGGTAAAATGCTGCTCTGTTCTTAGTTAAAAGGCAAATTTAGTGTTCAGTCTTTAATGACTAGGTTTCTTGATGACTTCAAGACTTTTGCTTACAATGTATCACCCAAGAAACTGTACTGAAGTAGAGTAGCTTGAAGAAGCAACGTTTTATAGGCTACATTGCCACAATGCCTGACTTCCCAGTGAAATCTCAGACAGTGTCCGTGACTGATATTGGAAGGATAGCAATAAAAAGTTAATGATTTATCAGATTAACTGATTGTTATACTTGTTGTCAAGTATATTTTGTCAACCAACTTTTGTTGTTAACCAATATTTGTTGGTTAATTGTAGATCTGCCTTGTGGGTATTAGGGAAATAATTTCTTGATCAAGGAAGTGAAAGATGATATTTTGCCAATTTTTCTGATATTTCAAGAGAACTTTTGCCAGAAAACATATAAAGGTAGAAACAACTTCCTTTTTTCTTTGAAATTGGAAGTCTTACATGAAATGGACCTAGCCAATATAATTATCCTATTCTTCCTCGGGTTTAATATTTTTATTTCTTGTGCCGAATCTAGTACATTGAATAATGTTGGTAAAGATCATTCTATGTAAACATCTAGTGCATTTGGCAGTAAGATGAACAGTTCTGATTGATCTACAAACCATTGTATTTTTTCCCTTTCATGTAGATCAAATGACTCATCTCTCTAATCTTACTTTTACCAATTACTCCCTTTCCTTTTGTTTTTCCACTGCTCCTTTTCATATCCAGCTTTTTTTTTTCTTATAGGAGGTTAATGGCTTAGTCTTTGTCTGGGGTGAAGAATGGCCAATGGAATGTAAATCTGTAACCATTCCCTTTGTTCTTTCTTTCCTCCAGGAATCTGGTGCTAAGCTGAGAAGTTCAGGGTCTGAATTTGCCATTTGGAAACTCTGCCTGTCTGTAAAAAGTTCCAGAGGAAAAAATAAAATAAAAGATCCCAAGACTTTCTACACCTCAGTCCTATTTCTTTTCCTTACCAGGCTTCACCTGCCAGTCCCTTCTCTAGGTCGACTCACTTTCTTGGCCACATACCCAGGGAGAATCTCTACAACTTACTCTTCTGGACCCTGTGAGCACTTCCTGCTTACCACAGTTTGATCTTCTTCAGCCATTGTGATTGAGGGAAATATTGAGTCCAGGCACCTGTGAATCAGGTTGTGCTCATAAGCAGGCAAGCCTGCTTCTGCCTTACTTTGGCAGAGGAAAAAGGATTGAGGTGCTGTTGTTTTCTTCAAAGTTACTTTTGGAAAAAAAAATCTTTCTTTGATTAACTTCATCCTTTCTAGTGTGGTCATTGGAGGGGGGAGGGATTTTTCTCTTAAATTAGTTTTCACTTGAATAAGAAAGTAATAATCTTTCTAGCTAATTAGACTTATAGTAGGATGACATGCTACAAATAGGTTTCTATTGATGGCAACACCTTGTGAGAAAAGGCTTAGCAATTACATGCTAGATAAACCTCTCGCTAAAGAGAGCCAATGCTGTGAGGAGGAAGGAATGCCAAATCAGCCAACGCAGGGGATTTTCAGTATATCCAACTTTTACACTTATGAACTGACTTTAGACTCTAGAATCCTGAGACCTTCAAGATGTGACTCTATCCTATGGAATATCTCATCTTTTCAACTTCTAAGAAAATGTGGATATCTATAATGTAATCCTTACCAGATTTCTGAAAACACATTGTTTTGAAATCTGTAATTCAGAAAAACTTTATTTTCTTTCTCAAAATACACAGATGTAATTTTTTGAAAGGTGTAAGTTATGATTTTGCTTCATTAAAAGAAATTATTCAGTGCTTTAGGGTTTATGGAGAGTAAGACCCTGGTCCTCTGGCTCACAGTCCCTTGTGGAGCAGCCAGAGTTCTCAGCAATTTTCTTTGGACATTTATTTCATGCTCTTTTCATTTCACTACACAATATCTTCTAGCTGTCACTTTGTTTTCAGCTCTGGTCTTTTCATGAAGAATATTTGAAAGTCCTCTGTTTCATTGAAAGACCATATTTTCCCCTGAAGTATTATACTCAGTTTAGCTGGGTAGGTGATTCTTGGTTTGAGTCCTCATTCCTTTGACTTCTGGAATATCCTATTCTACACCCTTCGATCCCTTAATGTAGAAGCTGCTAGATCTTGAGTTATCCTGATTGTATTTCCACAGTACTGGAACTGTTTCTTTCTAGCTGCTTGCAATAGGTTCTCCTTGACCTGGGAGTTCTGGAATTTGGCTACAATGTTCCTAGGAGTTTCTCTTTTTGGATCTCTTTCAGGTGGTGATCGATGGATTCTTTCAATACTTATTTTGCCCTCTGGTTGTAGAATGTCAGGGCAGTTTTCCTTGATAATTTCATGGAAGATGATGTCTAGGCTCTTTTTTTGATCATGACTTTCAGGGAGTCCCATAATTTTTAAATTGTCTCTCCTGGATCTATTTTCCAGGTCAGTTGTTTTTCCCATGAGATATTTCACATTCTCTTCCATTTTTTCATTCTTTTGGTTTTGTTTGGTGATTTCTTGGTTTCTCCTAAAGTCATTAGACTCCATCTGTTCCATTCTAATTTTGAGAGAACTATTCTCTTCAGTGAGCTTTTGAACCTCTTTTTCCATTTGGCTCATTCTGCTTTTGAAAGCATTCTTCTCCTCATTGGCTTTTTGAACCTCTTTTGCCAATTGAGTGAGCCTATTTTTCAAGGTGTTATTTTCTTCAGCATTTTTTTGGGGTCTCCTTTACCAAGGTATTGACCTGTTTTTCATACTTTTCTTGCATCTCTCTCATTTCTCTGCCCAGTTTTACCTCCACCTGTCTAACTTGCTTTTCAAAATCCTTTGTGAGCTCTTCCATGGCCTGAGCCCACCCGACATCCCCCTGTGATGTCTGGGATACAGAGGCCCCGCCCACCACATCTTTCCCTGATGGTAAGAATATGTCCTCGTCATCAGATCCCAAAGTAGGGATCATTTGCATCTGTTCGAAAAAACTCTTTATAGTCTTATTTTTCTTCCCTTTTCTAGGCATTTTCCCAGCCAGTTACTTGACTTCTGAGATTCCTTTCCACCCCCGCCTAGATCCACCCAGCTAGTGCTTGGAGTCTGAGATTCAAATGGGCTTTCCGTGGCAGGCGTGGCTGCTAATCAATGTGAGCTTTAGTTCTGGTGCTGGGGTGGGGGCGGGGACTCCTCCCAGGCTCAGTTCCTTCAGGGGCTGTATGCAGAGACCTTCAGTAATGGAGTGGGGTGGGGCAGGGCCGTCTCCCAGGCTCAGCTCCCTCAGGGGGTTTATGCAGAGACTCTCAGTAATGAAGATCCTGCCTGCTGCTGGGGGAGTCCTGGGCCGTGGCCGCACCACTGCTGCCTCCTGCCACCCCCACCCCTGCCTCTGCCTCCGCCGCTTCCTCCTGAGGGGGCCCGAGCCACGGAGACACCCCGCTCCCCTCTTCTAGCCCAGCCTTCTCACTCACTGACCTGTAGCTTCTGTGGGCGGAGGGGACTTTCCCGGCCGCCGGAGCTTCCGTCCCTGAAGCCTGCTCGGATCAGCTTCTTTGGGGCCCCAGCCAAGGCAGCGCTGGGTTGGGGTCCGCTTTCTGGGGCGCAACGGACCCTGTGGACAGCTCTCCAGGGCTCTCTGGAACAGAAATCTCTTCCACTCTGTTTCTGCACACCATACAGTGATCCAGAACTTATGGGGACCTCTTTTTACATTAATGCTATGGGCTGTGGGATCGGAGCTTGTAAACATGCGTCTTTCTACTCCGCCATCTTGACTCCGCCCCTCTCTAAAATATTTTTTAAAGTTTCATTGAAATTTTAAACCATTCTGTTTCTTTATCCTATTATGGTATGAATAATGAGGGAAAGGTGTTACTCAAAGACAAGACACCCTTTCCTTGTTATAAAAGTAGAACAAGACAACCATGAAAATGAGACGACAAGATAACACATAATTCTTATGAAGGAAACTGGCACTTATGTATGAATTCTCTCTGTTTTCCCTCTGGTTCTTTGTATAAATATACTGAAGAAGAAGTTGGAAACAAATCTAACATATATCATATATTTTGTGTACATATTATATGTACTTATACAAATAGGTGTATATATTGTATAACATGGGAAAAGACGAAAATGACAGAGTAACAGAGAAAGAGAGAAGAAAATATAAGTCATATATTTGCTGAGTGAAATTTTGTTACTTTATCCTTTGGAATCAGTGACTAAGACATTTCAGTGTCAAAGGAAATAGGGCCGACACCCAGGATTGGAGAACAGAGTCAATAAATGGCACTTTGGGATAGAAAATAGTTAAGATGACCAAATCTTGCTAGTAAATAACCACATAAGATATAATTTGCATAGGTATTTCTGATAGAAATTAGATGCTTCTGAAATCTCAGCAAAAAAAATAGGGTCCCCCTAAAGGAAGTCATCAGTTTAAAATGCAATTAATACCACGTAAACTGTAATCTTGGAAACTGCACCATGTTCCCAGGATGAACTGAATAATGAAAGATATTTTAAAGTCTCAAAGGGATATTGAAGAAAAATTGGATACAAATTGAGCATTATCCCGCAAAATTATCCCCAAAAGAGGGTTTTTTGATGAGCAAATATGAGTATTTTGGTCTACTTGGCAGTTATCTCCTTCCAGTAGGAGGTAGGATCATCAGGCTATAATTGCCCATTAAGATTACACAACTCCCTTTCCTCTGACTCTATAATATTGGCTGAGTAACTTTCTGATTTTAATTAGAATGTGCTGACAAGGGTCTACCAGTTTATTGGCAGTAATATTTCTTAGTATAAATTCATATATTGCTTTTCTAACTCATGAACCAGTCTGTTAACTTGGTTCATATGAGTCAGGGCCCTGGGGACATGATCACCCCTGAATGACTTGATAAATATCAAAGTTCTGACCAAGCAAAGCTAATAAGTAGAAGCTGCACCCTGTGTACATACCCCTCATAGGTCTCTGCTTGAAACAAAGCTTTCTCACTTTACAACATCTCACCAGCAATAAGGTGAAATACTCTGCTAAAAGCGCCCTCCTTACAAAGTGACAGCTAGGGGGGCAGAGTCAAGATGGCGGAGTAGAAAGATGCACGTTTGCGAGCTCCAAACCCATAGCCC
This sequence comes from Bettongia penicillata ogilbyi, assembly GCA_023548195.1. Classification (NCBI taxonomy): domain Eukaryota; kingdom Metazoa; phylum Chordata; class Mammalia; order Diprotodontia; family Potoroidae; genus Bettongia; species Bettongia penicillata. Next base: position 1,585,140 of record JAJHZJ010000255.1, on the reverse strand, counting down.
ATAGATTTAATGTAAGAAGAGTTCCCCAGAAGTTCTGGATCACTGCAGGGGGTGCAGAAACATAGTGGAAGAGATTTCCATTCCAGAGAGCCCTGGAGAGCCATCCCCAGGGTCCGTCACGCCCCAGAAAGCAGACCTCACCCCAGCATGCCCTGGCTGCAACCCCAGAGAAGCTGATCCGAGCAGGCTTCAGGGACGGAACCTCAGGCGGCCTGGAAGGTCCCTCCGCCCACAGACTCTACAGGTCAGTGAGACACACGCCTGGGCTCACCGAGAGGGGAGCGGGGTGTCTCCATGGATCGAGTCCCATCGGGAGGAAGCAGCAGAGGCAGAAGCAGGGGCAGGAAGCAGCGGAGGCAGAGGCGGGGGGTGGCAGTGGAGGCAGCAGCAGCATAGCCGTGGCGGCCCGGAACTCCCCCAGCAGCAGGCAGAATCTTCATTACTGAAAGTCTCTGCATAAACCACTTGAAGGAGCTGAGCCTGGGAGGCGGCCCTGCCCCCACCCCAGCACCAGAACTTAAGCTCACATTGATTAGCAGCCATGCCTGCCGCGGAAAGCCCATTTGAATCTCAGACTCCAAGCACTAGCTGGGTGGATCTAGGTGGGGGTGGAAAGGAATCTCAGAAGTCAAGTAACTGGCTGGGAAAATGCCTAGAAAAGGGAAGAAAAATAAGACTATAAAGAGTTTTTTCGAACAGATGCAAATGATCCCTACTTTGGGATCTGATGACGAGGACATATTCTTACCATCAGGGAAAGATGTGGTGGGCGGGGGCCTCTGTATCCCAGACATCACAGGGGGATGTCGGGTGGGCTCAGGCCATGGAAGAGCTCACAAAGGATTTTGAAAAGCAAGTTAGACAGGTGGAGGTAAAACTGGGCAGAGAAATGAGAGAGATGCAAGAAAAGTATGAAAAACAGGTCAATACCCCTGGTAAAGGAGACCCAAAAAAATGCTGAAGAATCTTCAATAACACCTTGAAAAATAGGCTCACTCAATTGGCCAAAAGAGGTTCAAAAAGCCAATGAGGAGAAGAATGCTTTCAAAAGCAGAATGAGCCAAATGGAAAAAGAGGTTCAAAAGCTCACTGAAGAGAATAGTTCTCTCAAAATTAGAATGGAACAGATGGAGTCTAATGACTTTAGGAGAAACCAAGAAATCACCAAACAAAACCAAAAGAATGAAAAAAATGGAAGAGAATGTGAAATATCTCATGGGAAAAACAACTGACCTGGAAAATAGATCCAGGAGAGACAATTTAAAAATTATGGGACTCCCTGAAAGTCATGATCAAAAAAAGAGCCTAGACATCATCTTCCATGAAATTATCAAGGAAAACTGCCCTGACATTCTACAACCAGAGGGCAAAATAAGTATTGAAAGAATCCATCGATCACCACCTGAAAGAGATCCAAAAAGAGAAACTCCTAGGAACATTGTGGCCAAATTCCAGAACTCCCAGGTCAAGGAGAACCTATTGCAAGCAGCTAGAAAGAAACAATTCCAATATTGTGGAAATACAATCAGGATAACTCAAGATCTAGCAGCTTCTACATTAAGGGATCGAAGGGCGTGGAATAGGATATTCCAGAAGGCAAAGGAACTAGGACTCAAACCAAGAATCACCTACCCAGCTAAACTGAGTGTAATACTTCAGGGGAAAATACTGGTCTTTCAATGAAACAGAGGACTTTCAATCATTCTTAATGAAAAAGACCAGAGCTGAAAAGAAAATTTGACTTTCAAACACAAGAATGAGAAGAAGCATGAAAAAGTAAACAGCAAAGAGAAGTATTAAGGGACTTACCAGAAATGAACTGTTTACATTCATACAGGGAAAGACAATATTTCTAACTCTTAAAACTTTTCAGTATCTGGGTAGTTGCTGGGACCACACATACACATGTACATGCATGCACACACATACACACATGCATTCACATACAGAGACAGAGAGCACAGATTGAACTGAATAGGATGGGACCATACCTTAAAAGAAATTAAGGTAAATGGTGAGAGAGAAATGTAGTGGGAGGAAAGAGGTTGAAATGGAATGGGGTAATTATATGTCATTTAAGAGGCAAGTAGGAGACTTTTTAGTGGAGGGAAAAAGAGGAGAGCTGAGAAAAAAAATGAAAACAAAAAACAAGAAGTTTACCCTCATCACATTTGACTAAAGGAAGGAATAAAATGCACACTCATTTTGGTATGAAAACCTATCTTACAGTACAGGAAAGTGGGGAAGAAGGAGATAAGCAAGGTGGGGGATGATGGAAGGGAGGGCAAAGGGAGGAGGGAGCAATTTGAAGTCAACACTTGGGGACGGACAGGATCAAAAGGCAGAAGAGAAACAATGAGGGGCAGGTTAGGATGGAGGGTAATTCAGTTAGTCTTATACAACACAACTATCAGGGAAGTCATTTGCAAGATTACACAGATATGGCCTACATTGAATTACCTGCCTTCCCAAAGGGAATGGGTGGGGAGGGAGGGATGGGGAGAATTTGGAACTCAAAGTTTTAGGAACAACTGTTTAGTATTGTTGTTGCTACTAGGAAAGAAGACATACAGTTAATGAGGAATAGAAAGTCATCTGGCCCTACAGGAGAAAAGAGAAGATGGAGACAAGAGAAGGGAGGGATGACAGAAGAGAGGGCAGATTGGAGATAGGGAAAATTAGATTCCTTGGGGTATTGGGGTGGGGGGAGGGGATAAAAGGGGAGAAAATTTGGAACCCCAAATTTTTTGAAAATGAATGTAAAAATAAAATAAATAAATAAATAACATATTTTAGAAACAGTCTTCATTTATCGGACTCATTTTGGTAATGTCTTGACATTTCTACTGTGACATCCAGGGAAAAGATCAATACTGGTAATATTTATTTATTTTCCTCTCTCTACTACAGAATTTTCTTTTTCATGCTCAATTGAAGAGGCAGTGCTTACTTAAAAAACTTTCTGAAACAAGGGACTGTAGAACATGAAAGGATGATTTGAGCTTCTAGAGAAGAAGATCCAGTATCCAAAATGATTTGGTAAAAGTGCAAACTACTTCTGACTTTTGTGAAAAGTGAAAAAGAGGGAGAAGCGAAAATACAAAGGTGGCAGGAATTTTGTAGGTAATATGAAGGAATTTGGACTAGTGAAATTGAACAGACGTAGGATTGGAAAGGAAAAATTGAGATGAAATTGGAAGGAGAACAATTTTCAGGACCAGAGAATGGTCCATATTCTACTTTCACACTGAAAGAGGAGCAGAAGCAATGAGAATTAAGGAGAATCCAAATGAATTAACAGGATCAAATAGTATTAGGAAGTAGGGTCTGAAAAAGGAAGACTCAGGAAGGAAAAGGAAAAGATAATTTGTAAGACAAGTTGAATAAGAAAAAACAAGTACAATTATTAGAGATAAAGGAATTAGAGATAATTAGGGACAAAGAAAGCTAATAGTATATATATATATATGTATATATATATATATATATATATATATATATATATATATATATATATATATATATATATGTATGTATGTATGTATTGTTGAGAAAGCCTAGCATATGACTGTCTAGTTCATGAAAATAAAGAAAGGAAATTGAATGTAGTTAACAAGATATTGAGAGGACTTTCTTGACTGTAAAAGACTTAGCCTACTTAGGGGAAGATGTTACTAAGCAGAAGTTGTATTTTAAAAAAAAGGTAGACTTTTTAACTAGTTCTAGAAAGTAATGAAAATTGTGAAATGATTTGCATTTCTGCCATAGCTAAGTGACTATTATCTGTATTCCAAATGTAGTTTTATCTCTAATCTGAAAAAAAATATGAAAAAATTTGATTTCTTCACATTCCAGGTTGTTAGGGGCAATGAAACATTTCTAAAGGTAACAAAATCAATGGAAAAAAGGAAATTTGTAGTGGAGGCAGGGAAGTTTTACACTAGGTAAGGTGCAGTAGTGAGTACAAGTACTATAACAGAAAAGAAAGAAGAAGAATAGGACAAATGTATACTTAGAACTCAAAAACTGATTTGAGGATCTTCCTAAAGAGGAAAAAAACTGGTTGTTCAAGGCAGGAAGAGGTGGAAACACACAAGTCTTCAAGTTCTCAGCACAAGAAATATGAAACAGAACCCCTGTGCCATAGAAGCAGAGAACCACTTCAAAAGCCAGGAAACAGGCAATCATAATGAACAAGAGGCAAAGCAGGAAAGCAAAGACTTTAGAATCTTATTACAGGGACAAACACTAAAATACAAATACAGAAGAGGTCAGCATTGAGACTATACTCACATCTGAAACTTCAGAAGGAAATATAAACTGGTTTCAAGCCCAAAGGGCATTCTTAGAAGAGCTCAAGAAAGATTTTAAGAGCCCTAATGTACCAGTTTCATCAACACACAGTGGGGTGCAAGGGTCTGCAAACTACAATCCAGTTAGCTTGACTTCAGTTCTTGAAAAAAAATAGGTTATTCTAGAGATAGATGGTAAACATTCATAAAGGGAAGAAATGATAACAAAAAAGTCAGTATGGTTTCACCAAGAAAAGGTCATGCCTGTCTAACCCTATTTCATAATTTAAGGATTATTAAGATAATAGATGAGGGGAATATTGTAGACATAGTTAACTTAAATTTTTCTGCATCTCAAACTGTTCTTAGAGAGAAGATGAAGAGATGAGGGCTAGCTCATGTTACCATTCAATAAAGTCAGCTGTGATTGGAGGGGGTGCAGAAACAAAAAGTTGTTGTTAATGGTTAAATGTCAACAAGGCAGGAAGGATCCAGAATACCCCACAGATCTTTATTTAGCTCTGTGCTGTTTTTTTGTCAATGTCTTGGATAAAGGCATAGATGATGTTCTTAATTTTATAGATGGCACAAAGTTGGGAGGGAGTGTCAACTGACTATATGACAGAGTCAGAATACAAAAAGTTTCAACAGTTTATAGCACTGAATATAGGCTGAATATATTAAGATGAAATGGAATAAAGATAAATGTAAAGTGTTATACTTGGGTTAAAAGAAATGAACTTAATAAATATAAGATGTGGGAGGTACATGGTTAGAGAGCATTTGTCATTGAAAAGATTTGAGAGTTCTAGTAGGTTGCAGTCTCAATATGAGGCAACAGTGTGAATAGACAGCCAAAAAAGCTAATGCAATCTTGGGATATATTAAGAGAACTTCCAGTAATTATAAATCCCACTGTACTCTGCCCTTGTATCTCATTTGAAGCATTCCATTCAGTTCTACACATAACCATTTAAGGACATTGCTAAGTGTGAGTGTCTAGAGAATGGTAATCAGGATGATTAGTGTCAGTCAGTAGTCTTTTTTTAAATACTTACTATATGCCCAACATTATACTAATCTCTGGACATACAAAGAAAGTTCGTGCTGCCAAGGAATTCATAGTTTAATTGGGAAGATGATAAGCAAGCAACTACGTACAGACAAGATGTGTACAATATAAATGGGAAGTAATCTTTGGGAAGTTACTAGCAGTGAAAGAGTGGAGAGAGGAGACCAAGAAAGACCTCTTGTAGAACATAGGATTTCAACTGAATCTTGAAGGGAGCCAGAGAGGTCAGGATGTAAAACTGAGGAGGAGGAGCATTATAGACAGAAGGGAAGTCATTGAAAAGGTATGGAGTCAGGAGATAGAGTGTTGTATATGAAGAAAAACAAGAAGGGTGGCATCCTGATTTGGAGATTTTGAAGGGAAGTAAAGATTAAGAAAATTGGAGAGGTAAGAAGGCATCAGGATGTGAAGGGTTTTGAAAGGTAAACAGAATTTCACATTTGATTCTGGAACCAATAGTGAGTTACTGGACACTTGAGTCTATATTATATGAAGATCAAGTGAAAGAATTGGAAATATTTTTCCTGAAGAAGACTTAGGTGACATGCTAACTTTCTTCAAATTTTTGAAAGACTAGTTTGTAGATAAAGGATAATTCTGATGCTTAGAGAGTTTAAATAACTTGCCTACTGCTACAATTCTAGTAAGAGGCAAAGCAGAGGTTATGGTCTTATGACCCAGAGCAAGGATGAGCTTCCAACCCTTCATAAGATTACTAACGGCTCAGCAGCCTGGAGTCCTTTGGTTAACGCTGATTTGTGGAAAGGGGAGGAGCTCCCTTGGACCAGATGGCCATCAATAAGAGGATGAGCCCAAGCCTTGGTTCAACTTGCCAGAAGCTATCTACTTTGAGGAGGACAGTTGAAAGCTGAGGAGAAATGTAAAATGTTTGCTCAGAATTCCTGCAAAGTATGAGTTTTAAGTATCAACTTTCTAGGAGATTATAACAGAAGCTACTATTGCTGCTTGTAAAAGTCTGTTTCTGTCAAAAATTGCTTAACATTTGTTTTGTGAGTATGGGAAATGGATGCCTATCTCATACCTTATCTATATTGTACATTGAGTACCTTTCTATTCTTCTCTAGACATGAGTAAAAACATAAACTTTAAGTAAATCATCCTGTGAACACCAGTGAGAGATCAACTAGCCAAAGAGTGTTAGAAACATGAGTCCAATTCCATTTGTTACAGGTTAATTTTAAGACAGAGGCAGCTAGATAGCTCAATGGATATAGTTCTGGGCCTGGTGTTAGAAAAACCTGAGTTAAAGTCTTGCTTCAGACACTTACTACCATGTGAAATCACTTAACCTCTTGTTTGCTGTAAGCCATTGTAGAAAGAAATATCAAGCCAGTGTCTTTGCCAGGAAAACCCCATGAACAGCATGGTCCTTGGAATCATCAAGATTTGGACACACTGAACAACAACAATTTTAAGACCTCTCAGTCTAATAGTAGGCATGGGTCCAGGGAGATCGGTCACTGAACTGGGCAGGGAGAGGCAACACATGCCTTAATTTGTGGCTATAATAGGATTTTCAAAGTTATGACTCTTCCTGTCCCTTTGAAGAAATGTTTGTAATGGAATAAAAGAGATTTTTTCAGGTATAACTACCAGGCATGATCTTAGGGGAAGGTTTTTTAGGATAGGGGAAATCTGAAAGTGTTTATAAGCTGAAGGGAAGGTTGGTTGGTGCCTGGAAAATTAAACTTTCATTTTACAACCAAAACAGGAAAATATTAAAATAAAATAATTCTTACACCATATAATTTAAAGGGTTTTTTGCATTGTTTAAAATTCGAAAAATAAAGAGAAAAGAACAATTTCATCTTTTTTTTAAATTATTGCTTTTATTTCTCCAACTATATGGTACACTCTCTTTAATCTTGCTTTACAACCCCAAAGCAGGAGAACTGTGATAATTTTTTTTTAACACCAGAACCATTCTAAGGTCGTTTAGACTATTTCTTTTCTTTCAGGTGTTTTGTAGGCATTTTTGAGGTACAGAGAGAAGACCTATTAACTAGTAAGGTGAGTTTTGAAAGATGACTGCAATGTAAACTACTGATTTCTTTCATATATGAAACAATTTATTTCCTAATCTCCAATAAAGAGAATTTTCCCTTTGAAGTTTTTAAAAAATTCAAAAATTTAAAATTAAATTTAAATAAAATTTAAAAATTTAAAATTTAAAAAATTTAAAAAATCCTAAAGAACCCTGAGCACTTGGAGATCATTTTACTTCCTTGAGGTGTATTTGCCCTTTTTTGTCTTTACTTGGTCTGTATTTCAAGGGGCTTGCATGGAAAATTTGAAAGCAGTGTCTGTTTCTCACTCTTTGCTCTTACTATCCTGCCTGGCCTCCACTGTTTGATTTGTAGTCAAACCTTAAAGTGATCAAGAAACTTCAAAAGGTTCATTTGATCATACATTATCTCCTATCCCCTTTCTTTTTTACTACTACCAACTAATAGATTCTTTGCCCCATTCTCATTACCAAGACTTCAACTCAACGAAAGCATTGACCTTAATTCCCTTTCCTCCTTTTGCAGTCTTTCAAAAGTACACATCTCCCCTTGGCTGAAACTGTATCATAATTCTTTTCTTTAAAAATTTTAATGGATTCCTTTTAATTATATATCATATTCATTCTCTAATACACCTCTACCTTTCCACTTCTTACTCTTACTCAGCAAGTGATTCTTTCTAGAATTAGAAGAGACTTCAAAGGTCATCTAGTATATCCTCTTCATTTTGCAAATGAACATGAGGACTGAAGCCCAGAGAGGTAAGTGAAAGAAACTTAGCAAAAACCAACCAACCCATGTATCAACACATATCTAACAGGATATATGGTATTCCACACTCATAGATGCCTACTTTTTTGAGGATGGGAGAGAGGTACATTTCTTCTTTTGGAGTCCAAGACATAGTATCATAGTATAGCTCTTTTTATTATAAGCATGCCATTTTAAAGTTTTACAGGGCAGAGTCCATCAACATTGCTCATCTTTTTCCTAGGATCTGGACTACAGATATCAGAGTATGGTGAGGTTTCAGGGCCACACCATTCTCCTGAATCGTGGGAAGGAGGGCCTCCATGTGAATTTTATCTACTTTGAAAGAAAAGAATTCTCTTAAAGACTCATGGAAAAGGTAGCAATTTATATTATTTCCTAGAATGTCCCCTTTCACCTATTCAATTTTGACTCAACTTTCAGGTTTGAGATGGAGTCTTCTTCCTGCAGCCTTCCTCATTGAATTTCTCATTGAAATTTCTGATCTCTTGCTGTATTTATTGTCAGTATAACACACTTTTCTACTGTATTATATCCTGATTTTTAATGTTCCTTTCCTGTTTTCTCTCTCTAACAAGCTTATAAACTATTTTGTGATAGAGACCATCTCTGACAGCCACCTAGCATCATTCAAAAAAATATTAGGCTCTTCTTTGTTGAATGATTGATTGTAAGTCACAGAGAAGGGATAAGTTCTAATATGACAATTGGAATACTTTTCCAGATGAATAATTCCATTTTCTATTCTACTTTCTTCTTTTCTTCCAACCAGAGGTAACTAGGAATTTTTACTTAGAACAAATTCAGATGAGGTAGGAAGGAAATGCATAGACTTGTCTGACCTACTTGGTTGAAGTCATATCCAAAGAAGGAAAAGCCTATTTTACAGAATCCAGGTCCTGCTCCCTCAATGTGGCTGATGACTTCAAACTGTTAGGAAAGGTGGAGAAGGAGAGTAAGCAGAAATCAAGAAGTGTGGTGATGGGGGATGGGAGGGACATTCAGGATGGTGTCATAAGCTGTCCATTTGGAGGGGGATCTTGAGTTATAGAGAAGTCAGTTAAATGAAGAAAATAAATATTCCTCAAGGATGTCAGGTCCAAGATATTAACCCTAATTGGAGGGGGAAAGGACTTTGTCTTGGTTGATTTCAATCACACTAGAAGGGTCTATCAGAGGATATGTCCCAACTTCTGTGGCCTGACTGATGACTTCCAGTCCTAGGAGGGGCAAGTGGCATGAGAGAGGGGTATGCTATGAGATGGAGGAGGGGCAAATACATCACTGGCAGAAGGATAAAACCTCCAATGAAGGAAAACATAGCACCTAACCAAGAAGACCATGAAGCACAGGGTGGTGGGTCTGCTGTGGAAGTAAATTCTCCATATGCCTTGGTAAAAGTGCCAATTTCTCTACACTAGTAAATAACAGCATTGCTTTTATCACCTCTGCAGAAAAAAAACAAATCAATAAGACCAGTCAGATTTTCTGACACACAAGTACATCTGGTAGAAGCCTGTTATAACATATTAAACTACGTGAAACTATGTTTGAATATAAACAGACTTGTTAGTATGACTGTTTTGCATACGTTTGACCCCTCACTCCTCTCCTCAATCTGTCTTGAGTGAAGATGGCTTCTTCCTCTTAATTAACACTCTTCTCATGATCCTTTCCCTGCCCCCACTAGTTCTATATACAGATAATTCCCAGATTCACATAGCATCATTCCTTTATTACTATTTGCCTATTGGACAACTGCTTCTGGATGTTCCATAGGTATCTCAAACACAACGTGTCTAAAATGAAAGGTATTGATTTTCTCTTCAAACCAATACCTTTTCCTAACTTTGGGGCATACATACTTAACATAACAGCTATGATGCCTTTAAAAATAATGAAGCTTCCTTATTTAGTTATCTTGATTGAAATTAATTTTGTTGTCTTATCTGAAATCATGATGGTGAGTTTAGAATCTCTTGAATTTTATAAGCTCTTGAAGCACCATATATTTTATCCCATGCCCTCATATACACTTAATACGTGTGCATATTTTGAATAGTTTTGTATGTAGTAAACTATTTGGTTTTGCTTTCCTGTCATCTACTCTAATTAATTTGTGTTTTTTTAATGTACAGAGTTTAATCAATTCACATTCAAGGTTTTATTTATGTGTATTGCCTCTATTAGTTATATTTATTTCTTTTATGTCAACATTTTTTAGTTTGCTTATAGTAATTTGAATCCAGTCTCCTTCCTCATTTCTCCTTCTCTGCCATTACCTAATTTCAACCTTCTTCATTTTGCTTTTATTGCACTCTGTTCATCTTTGTGTCTGTCTTTCTCTATAATTTGTTCTACTCTTGAATTTTCCAGTATAGAAAAGAGCATGTTTTGTAATTCTTTCTGTCCCCTTCCCACCTTATCCATTCTTTGATTTCAGTAACATTAATATACAATTGCCATTACCAAAAAGTGTTACTTGAATTTCAAGTAATCCCTTCTAGGATTCTCTGGAATCTATTCCCAAGAGTGTTAATATTTGATGGAGGCACTGGAATGCGTTGGGAAGTATTTTATAACTCTAGTTAAGAGAGCTTAATCCTGTTTTTTTTTGTTTTTTTTTTTTTTGAGAGAATTGGAGACACCCTTGAGTGCTGCCAATTGAGGATTGGGAAGTTATTAGGAATTGTCTACATGGGACATTATTAGCCTCTATTTCACTGGGTTGCTATGATGATCAAAAGAAATAATGTATGTAAAGTACCTTAGAAACCTTAAAGTACTACATAAATGCTAGCTATTATTATTATGACTGATACTGTGTGCTTTCCTAAGAAGTAAATTGTTCTGCAACTAAAAGGAATGTTTTCTCTACAGATTTCCAACTACACAGATTAAGCCCATGTTTGTTTTTAATGTACCAATACACAATTTCTCTAAGAATATTTCAAATTATAAAGATTTTGGAGAAGTTGCAATTCTGATTCTTACATTAAAAAGATTTAAAATTTTTATTTTTCTTCTACTTTTTATGGCTATAAGCTATATTGGAATTATTGAGCAGGAATTAATTCTCAAATCTCTGCTTTTCACTGGTACATTTGCATTGTTTCTGGGAAGATGGTGAATACTCTGTTATCTCTCTCTTCACCAACTCCCTTAAAATAACAAGCAAAACTTGTATATACAGTTTTCTGTACTTTATGATCTTTCTCAAGGTATAGCTGTAATATATACATTCTCAGAATTGAAATTTTATCTTGCCAGTGTCAGTGACATTTGATACCACCACCCAGCAATGTATCATAATTCTCCACAGCATGGGTTCCTTAATCTAGCAACTTCAATATGAGTTGTTATAGTAGTTATCTGGCGAATTCCACCAGTGCTGATAATCTGGACAACATGATTTTCACTTACCAGGGCTTGGGGGTCATTTTTTTTCTTACTCTATCCCAGAAGGCTGTGTGAAATTGATGTGCATTGAGAAATAGTTTGGATAACTCAGACACCAAAGGAGATTCTTGGTCTTGAATTTAGTTTGGTTGCCCAAGTAACCCAATTTTAGAGTCCCTGATACAAAAGTCTGCATCTGATAAGTATTTGTTGGATAAGGGGAGGAATGAATGAATGCTGTTGGCCAATTTTTCATGTCACTTTTTGATATTTATTGACCAACCCTCAGTATTCCAACTAGACCTAGAAGAGGCTCAAAGCTGAAAGAGGCAGAGTTTAGTCAAAAAGAACAATTTAAACATTTTAAAAATAATTTTAAAATAAAAAGTTAAATTGTAAATTAAAATAAAATTTTAAAATAAAAAGTTAAATTTAAAGTTTTTTCAGCGTAAAGCAGTCATTTTGCTGATAAGGAAATTTTAGTATCAGAGCCAACTCTAGAATCTTGTTCTTTTGACTCCTAGTTTATCTTTCTTCCCACCATTTCATAGTATGGTCTTGCCTGTCTTTGAAGATATTGCACAATGTATGTGTGTGTGTGTGTGTGTGTGTCAGTGTCATGTATGTGTTTTTTTTATTACATTTCACAAAACTATTGTTGCTTATTCATCAAGGATCTTATTACATATCCTCAAGGACTGACCTGAAGTTTTTTAGGCTGTCAAGATTATAACTTAGATCTAGAAGTCTGTGAGGTCTTTTAGTTAAACCTCTTTATTTTTCAGCTTAGAAAACTGAGGACCAGAGTTCTTGTTCCTTGTCCAAGATCACACAGCCCTGACAAAGCTGGGAATAGAATCCAGTCAGGTTATTCTACTCTAAATCCACCACTTTTTGCACTGTATCATGAATGTATTTTTCCTCATCACTAAATCATATCTACAAATAGTGGCACATTTCAACCCTCTTTTCCCAGACCCTGACTTGGGGAGAGAATTTAAAGGTAATCGCAGCAGAATCAGAATTCATCAACCTCTGCAACAGTGAGACACATGAAGTCTTCTAGAGCATGATCTTTAAAACATAAATTGTTTGTGGGCAGAAACCTACTTTAACAAACCTACAAACCTACATGCCTGTAAGATTCAAGCTTTAGTCATTTTTCCTGGCATGTTGAAAGAATTAGGTACAATTAAGAAAAGAAGTTTTCTTTTTTAACCACAAACTGCTTTTCAAAGATTCTGCAAAACAATGAAAAAATGTAGCTGGAAGCAAGCCAAACATTTTGCTGGTTTTGCTTTGGGTGTGAAAATGTTCCAATAGCTCTAAATACGGAACATAATGTTATGTTCTGGGAATGTCATGGTGTATCGTTGTAGGATGTAATGTCACACTTAGGAACATTTGTTTTATAAAAAAAAAAAGAATTTTAGTTGTGAGAATGACACCAAGTAGAGTCTTTTGGAAAATCCTGAGAACCTTGGCTGTATCAAAGGAGGAAAGAAAAACCTGAGAAAGAGAGGAAATTAATGCATATTACATATATTGAAGAGCCAATCATCTTTTATTTAGTGGTTACATTTTTCTTATTATCTTATTTCTTATTATCTTACGATAATGTGGTGATTTGAGCATCCAAGTTTGTGCATGGTTATTTCAAATGGAAGGTCATTCCATTAGATTTGCAGTGAGAGCTACTATTTAACTGATGAGTTCATCAGAGGGTAAACTTCATGTTTTTCTCAAAGAAAATTAAAACATATAGAAATTGTCCTTCATTTTCTTTTGGCCTGGGTATCTGCTCATGTTTTATTAATGTCTCACAGACTTTGAGATAATGGATTTTCAGCGGTTTCCAAACTCCATGAAGTTATGTTCCACTTTTTTAAATCAAAAACAAATTATGTTCTCCCTTCCTGCATTTTCATAAAATAACTTTTGCATTCATTTTCTTAGATTATATGTTATTCAAATATGGAAGAAAATAAGGAGGAAGAAAATAAACATTTATTAAATGTCTATTATGTGCCAGTTACTGTGCTTTTGCAATTATTATTATTTTTTTTTTGATGCTAAGAACAAGCCTGGGGATGGATACTGTTATTATTCTAATTTTATAGTTGAGGAAACTGAAGTGGATAGAGGTTAAATACTCAGGGTCACCTAGCTAGTAAGTGTGTGAGGCTTGATTTGAACTTAGGTCTTCCAGATTCCAGATCTAGGGATTTATCCACAGTGCCAATAATTAATACTATTAATAATAATAAAATTACAAGCAATTTTATAACATGAAAGCAAATCTTAAAATACAATAAATATAACCTATGCAAACACAAATTTATTATATCCTTCATTGTAAAAAATTAAGTAAGATTTTAATCTTACTTTTAAATTTTAAAACTTAAAATAATCATAAAATTTCATATGTTACAATTTCATGTTACAAAAATAACATTTTAAACAATTACCCATGACCATTCCTACCAGCTGTTCTGTTTGTTCTCAATTCTACCATTACCAGGAAATTCATTATCATGGAGATTGCTTCAACTTTGGTACTCATACTTCATCAGTACCCTCAGTTTCTTCTGCCCTTCTGATTTGAAGACTGGAGAGCAGAGCAAAAAACTCTTCCCCCAAATCTCACTTTATAGAAGGCTCATGATTCCCAGGCAAGTCTTTGTTTCCCACAAGTAATTCTGCTTGTCCTTCACTCCACCATCATTATTCCTTGACCCTGGGAACTCTCTGGCACATTTCCTTCTGGGCAGGAGAAGGATGCCCACTGGGGGAGGTAGTGAGAGAGAAGCAGGGAGTGAAATGACCGTGGCCTGAGTGGGTGTGATGAAATGAGACAGGAGATCCCAAAGGGTCAGAAACTGTCTTTTCATGCTCATTGATGAAGTATTCCTCCCTTTTTGGGGACAGAAGTGTATGCTGAGGGGAAAGAGAGCTTTGTGCTCTCATTGAGAAAGATGATCATGCAGGGTTTGCTGTGTAATACTGAACAACCAAATACTTTCAATGTTTAGTCAGATGTTGCCCTAGAAGTTGCCAGAGTGCCGGCTCAGCTCTCCAAGGTAAGATGGGGTGGGGAGAGCATCATTTATTCCCCATTATATTTTCTCTGAGTCAAATATTTGCCATCCTCAACAAAAGAAGCATGGTGCATTTGGCACATTTGTCCATATCCCCAACTCTAGATAAAATTCTGTGAGGTCATAGACTGGCTTAAGAATTTTTTTCCTTTTCAAGTGCCTCTCCCATGCCTTATACCAAAATGTCTTAGACAGTTCACCAGAAATAGTACATAATGTTTTCCTAAGTCTCTTATAAAATGTTTCAATAGTCTATTCATCATAGTTCTTATAAATTTCCCCAAATTAACAGTATTTTTGAGGCCTCAGACCTATTGGTGGTATAAGTCAACAAATAATATTTCGCAAAGTTTGTCATACAGTATCTATCACTTGCTATATGATTATATGATATATCACACACATAAGCTATTATATATGTATATATACACATATATTATGTATAATATGTATATATATATATTATATATACATATATATATATATACACACACACACAATACACACATTTATACATATCTATGTGGGGGCAGCTAGGTGGTGCAGTGGAGAGAGCACCAGTGCAGGAGTCAGAAGGACCTGAGTTCAAATCTCACCTCAGACATTTGACACTTACTAACTGTGTGACCTTGGACAAGTCACTTAATAACCCAATTGCTTCATCCTGGCTCATCTCCAGTCATCCTGATGAATATCTGGTCACCATATTCAGATGGCCTTGGAGGAGAAGTGAGACTGGTGACTTGCACACCCTTCCCTCATTCAAAACAAAGTCAAGTGCAAGTCATGTCATTATTTCTCTGATGGCATGGTCTTCTTCAGCATCAAAGGATGAACATACACATATGCATGTCTATATATATAAGTGCTATATAGCACTTATACATATATAGCTATATGCTATATCACTTCCTAACCTGAGCAACCAGAAAAACAATTGAAAACTGATATAAAAGAGTGCCAAAGAATAGAAAAAAGGAAAAGAAAAAATCAACCAAACCTTTCCTCTAAGAGGGAATGCTAGACTCAAAGGAGAATCCAGGGCATATACAACTCTCCAAAATGGATTAGGAACTTGGAATGCACTGGAAGTTACTCCTTCATACTCAGATAAGAAATTCAATGATCCTGGGTGAAAATTCTATTGGGTTCCATCAATGCATGGATGACCAGAAATTTCTCCAGGAATTTCTGCAAAAACTTAAGATAATCTAATGGGAATTCTGAACAAATATTTTTTTCTATATACAGCAATGTATACAGCTATCCCTCCCCCAAGGATCCTAACATCTTATTGGTCAATGCAAATGGAATTCCAAGCTTTCTCCATAATAGGACAAGTAGGCAAACTCAGCTGATCCCTGAATACATTGAGGGCTGTCCAAAAGGGATTAAATTCATAGTGTTAATTCAGATCCCCAGATATAATAATTTCAAAAATACTGTTGGAACTGGGGAGCTAGAATACTATGTATTCTCTCCACTAAAGGATCCCTCTCATTTCTGTGAACTCTATCCAGGGCAGACCAGAGCTGTCATTTAAGAAAGAGAGTTCACACATTAGTGTATTCCATCTCACTGATGTGTGATTTTACTTTGTAGACTCTGGAGAGTGAAACAGAAAGGTAGTAGGGATAGAGGGCTATGCTGTTTGGTTACAGAGAAGAATTAGTCAGTTAATAAAAAATTATTAAATGCTTACTATATTATGCCAGACACTGTGTTAAGAATTGGTAATACCAAGAAAGACAAAAACAATGCCTCTCTTCAAGGAGCTCACATTTGAAGGAGGGAGGAAACATGTCAATAACTAAATCTAAGCTCTATGAAATGTAGACATAAGGTAATCTTATAAAAAGTCACTAACAACTAGGAAATCTGAAAGGCCTCTGGAAGGAAGTGGTATTTGAGGTGAGTTTTGAAGGAAGCCAGAAGTCCAGTAAGGCAAGAGAGCATTCCAGGAATGAGGGAGAGTCGGTCAAAAAGCACTAAATAGTGAGATGGAGAGATGGAAGGTCACATGAACACTGGTAAGTAGGCCAGTTGAGCTGGTGATAATGATGGGTGTTAAATTTTTTGAAAGAAGATCCCCAATTAGTCTATGTGGTTGAATAATGTAAGCAGAGTAAGACAACATATTCATCAGTTTGCTTCAGATACTGCTTAGTACATTTACCCAGAGACAAATGAGAAACTCTAGCAATTGATGAAATGATTGCTTGTATTCTTGAACCCTAACACTGAGAGAAAATCTGATAAAATATATGATCATGTTTTATAGCCTTTTTAATTCCTCAGAAACAATCTTGACCCCAACATAGGCAATGCAACTTAAAAACCCCATGGTTTCTATCTTAGGGAAGTGGGGTCTTCAAAATCAATTTATTGGATCATTTGTTCTTATTTAACAACAATGTCTCCTTCCTTCTCTGATGGGTCTGATGCAGTCCTGGTGCCTATTTTCTGCACACAGCTGTTGGTGTTATCCTGGAAGTCTTTAAAATCTCTTTTGTTAAACATTGGAAAGAGGAGATGGGAATCAAAGGAGTATCTTCCTCAGAGAGCAATGTTAAGACCTTATATGCTAATCTCATCTGGGACAAATATTTAATGCAGAATAAATCTCCACTCAGCTGTTCAACAAACTTCCCCAAGGTTTATTTTGGTTGGCTATGATGCCTGTGGTGTCTGTTTCTTGTAAGATCACCTTAGGCACAGTGATTACCAAAGCATTCCTTTTAGCTGTGATAGCCCCCAGATTAAGAAGTACCCTATCTCCCCATGCTATTTGGCAATGGGGTTTTCTGAATGTAATTGGGGTTTGAAGGACACCAGGATATATAAGGGTGATGAGCTGTTGGAGGTCCATGTGAAAATTTGGCTTTGAAGCTTAGAAGATAAACTACCAACACTGGAGCTCTTCCAGCCATTTGCCAAGCTAGGAACAGTAAATGTTCCTCCAGTGAAGGAAAGGGAAGAGTTGTTCCAAGCTGATTTGCCAGGCCCCATGCAGAAATATAGGAAACCTACAAAATCTAGGGTCTTTTGTGTGACTGGGCATTTTCTCTGCTTAGCTCAATAAATGAGAGTCGAAATGACATTTATATGACTTCAAATAGCAAGGTTTATGTTGACAACACAGGCTCTTATGACATCCTGCTGCTATTTTAAAGTGTTTTAGACACTCTGTGAGTTAAATACAAAGAAACAGATTCATTCCAAACAATAAAGATTTCAGGTAGCTGATTCCATGTGAGAAGAGAAGAGGGAGATTTGAATATAAAGATTTTAATGAATCTTGTGTTATTTGTAAATCTGAGTTGTTCATAAAATACTTATTCCTTTTTTCTAATACAGCCAGAATGTAGTCCTCTTCTGAATTTTCTTTGCTGTTCACAGCAGTCAAGAAACACCCAGGAATATCTGAGTTCTTTATAAAGCCTCTAAGTTCACATGACTGGGCAAAGGAGTCATACCTGGAGCCAATCACACTGTTTCTTTTGCTATTTCGATTCAATTCAATTTGATTTGTTTCAATTAAATTTTATTGGTGCTCTTGAGTCATGTGATCAACAAAATAGAAGACTAAATGTTTTCCCCAATATACACAATTTTTCACAGTTCTCCAAAACTGGAATTATGCACAACAGATAACATGATTTTAGCTCTCTTCATTCTCTAACACATCAAGAATGAAAATGAGATAATAACTCAATGAATTAACAATAGAGTAACTCAGTCCCTACACTTTAACATGCCTAATCAGCAACCCATTCTAGACATCTGGCACAAGGGCTATACAAACTGACCAATGGCTTCTAACAGAAATCAACTCTATACCACCTTCCTTCTCCCAGTGTCATTCAAATTCAAAAGTTTTCTCAACCTGGAAAAGCAGTGTAGTAGTGTTCTATGCTACATGAAAGATCAGCTAGAGAACTGAGGGACCCAGAGACCTGGGGCAGAATATGTATATATGTCCATGCATGTGTGTGTGTGTGTTTGTGTATGTGTGTGTGTGTCTGTGTGAGACTCTGTGGTATACACTGACACACAGGGAAAGGGCCACAAATCCATCTGGGGCCGGTACTCTGTCCCCATCAGCTCTGCAAAGACAGTTGAGTCAGAGACTAAGACTGGTGAGCAGTGAATTGCCCAGAATGGAAAAGGTTGAAGTAGCTTTGAGTTGTAGACCCAAGGAAAATCATACTCAAGGGGGAAGGGATCAGAAAGTGAGAGGTAGGGGATCATAAGGAGGCAAAGGACTGAAATTATGAAAGATCTAAGGAAGAAAAGAACTTAATTAAAGACTTTGAACATAAGGAGACAAACTAACAGGGAGTCTGTTAATAGCACATGGGAATAGGGTCTCCAGATTAACTAAAAAAGTCCAATATATATATCGATAAATATTGCAAGACAAAAGAACATATATCCACAGTTGATGAGGAAAAAGTCCTGTGAATTCCCTGTGCAGCACCAAACCATAACAAAATTTTCTTGAATCATTTAAAAGAGAAATAGGGATTGTGAAAGCAAGAGTTGTAGCCTGAACAGCAGAAATAATTGGCAAATAGAAAAAAGTCAAATTTATTGTGACAAATTCCACAACAGGGAAAAAAGATGTTATTGGGAATACAAGCATATGAATGTGAAGAACAATCTGTAAAAAGAGAAGCACAAAGTAATGACACTAAAAGAAAACATCTTGGGGGGAAGAGCCAAGATGGCAGAGTAGAAAGATTCACATAATGCTATCTCCTAACCCACAGCCCATAAAATACCTGTAAAGAAGAACTCCCAACAAATTCTGGAGTAGCAGAAGCCACAAGACAATGGAGTGGAGGAGATTTCTGTTCCAGAGAGCCCTGAAAAACAGACACCAAAGGTCTGTCGCACACCGGACCTGGAGCAGAGCCCAGCCCTGCCTTGGTTGCACAACACCGAGAGGAGCAGATCAGAGCAGGCTTCAGGGACAGAATCTCCAGGAGCTGCACAGGTCCCTCCACCCACAGATGCCAAAGATCAGTGAGAGAGCCTGTTTGGCTGGCTGAGAAGGGAGCAGGGTGTCTCCATAACTCAGGCCCCGTTGGGAGGCAGCAGCAGAGGCAGCAGAGAGCAGGGGCTCCCAAAGAAGACAGGAGATCAGATCCATTATTGAAGGTCTCCTAGTAAACCCCCTGAGGGAACTGAGCACCTCGTGGGGCTGCGCTGCCCTCACCAGAGCAGCTGAACTTAATCTCACACTGAATAGCAACCCAGCCCCTGCCACAAGTCCTGAGGCTGGGAAGCAGCATTTAAATCTCAGATCCCAAGCACTAGCTGGGTGGATCTGGAGGCAAGGTGGGTGTGGAGAGGAACCTCAGAAGTCAAGTAACTGGCTGGGAAAATGCTCAGAAAAGGGAAAAAAAAAGACCATAGAAGGTTATTTCTTGGTGAACAGATATCTCCTCCCATCCTTTTGGATGAGGAAGAACAATGATTACCATCAGGGACAGACATAGAAGTCAAGGCTTCTCTACCCCCAAAATCCAAAACAAATATTCAATGGGCTCAGGCCATGGAAGAGCTCAAAAAGGATTTTGAAAAGCAAGTTAGACAGGTGGAGGAAAAACTGGGAAGAGAAATGAGAGACATGCAAGAAAAGCATGAAAAGCAGGTCAACACCTTGCTAAAGGAGTCCCAAAAAAATGCTGAAGAAAATAACACCTTGAAAAATAGGCTAACTCAATTGGCAAAAGAGGTTCAAAAAGTCAACGAGGAGAAGAATGTTTTCAAAAGCAGAATAAGCCAAATGGAAAAGGAGGTTCAAAAGCTCATTGAAGAAAATGGTTCTTTAAAAATTAGAATGGAACAGATGGAGGCTAATGACTTCATGAGAAACCAAGATATCACAAAACAAAACCAAAAGAATAAAAAAAATGGAAGATAATGTGAAATATCTCATTGGAAAAACAACTGACCTGGAAAATAGATCCAGGAGAGACAACTTAAAAATTACAGGACTATCTGAAAGCCATGAAAAAAAAAGAGCCTAGACATCATCTTTCATGAAATTATCAAGGAAAACTGCCCTGATATTCTAGAACCAGAAGGTAAAATAAATATTCAAGGAATCTACTGGTCACCGCCTGAAACAGATCCAAAAAGAGCAACTCCTAGGTACATTGTGGCCAAATTCCAGAGTTTCCAGGTCAAGGAGAAAATATTGCAAGCAGCTAGAAAGAAAAAATTCCAGTATTGTGGAAATACAATCAGGATAACACAAGATCTAGCAGCTTCTACATTAAGGGATCTGAAGGGCGTGGAATAGGATATTCCAGAAGTCAAAGGAACTAGGACTCAAACCAAGAATCACCTACCCAGCAAAACTGAGTATAATACTTCAGGGGAAAATATGGTCTTTCAATGAAACAGAGGACTTTCAAGCATTCTTGATGAAAAAACCAGAGCTGAAAAGAAAATTTGACGTTCAAACACAAGAATGAGAAGAAGCATGAAAAAGTAAACAGCAAAGAGAAGTCATAGGGGATTTACCAAAGGTGAACTGTTTACATACCTACATGGAAAGACAATATTTGTAACTCTTAAAACTTTTCAGTATCTGGGTAGTTGGTGGGACCACACACACACACACACACACACACACACACACACACATACATGCATGCACACACACACACATACACACATGCATGCATATACAGAGACAGAGAGCACAGAGTGAATTGAATAGGATGGGACCATATCTTAAAGAAATTAAGGTAAATGGTGAGAGAGAAATGTAGTGGGAGGAAAGAGGGTGAAATGGAATGGGGTAAATTATATCTCATTCAAGAGGCTAGCAAGAGACTTTTTAGTGGAGGGAAAAAGAGGAGAGCTGAGGAAAAAAACATGAAGTTTACCCTCATAACATTCGACTAAAGGAAGGAATAAAATGCACACTCATTTTGGTATGAAAACCTATCTTAAAATACAGGAAAGTGGGGGAGATGGAGATAAGTGGGGTAGGGGGATGATGGAAGAGAGGGCAATGGGAGGAGGGAGCAATTTGAAATCAACACTCGGGGAGGGACAGGATCAAAAGACAGATTAGAAACAATGGGGGGCAGGATAGAATGGAGGGAAATACAATTAGTATTACACAACACAACTACTATTGAAGTCATTTGCAAAACTACACAGATATGGCTTATATTGAATTGCCTGCCTTCCCAAAGTGAATGGATGGGGAGGGAGGGATGGGGAGAAGTTGGAACTCAAAGTTTTAGGAACAACTGTTGAGTATTGTTGTTGCTCCTAGGAAATAAGAAATACAGTCAATGGGGAATAGAAAGTCATCTGGCCCTACAGGACAAAAGAGAAGATGTGAATAAGAGAAGGGAGGATAAAAGAGAGGGCAAATTGGTGATAGGAAAAATTAGAATGCTTGGTGTATTGGGGTGGGGGGAGGGGACAAATGGGGAGAAAATTTGGAACCCAAAATTTTGTGAAAATTAATGTAAAAAGTTAAATAAATAAAAAAAAGAATGAAAAGAAGCATGTAAAGGTAAACAGCAAAGAGAAGTCATAAGGGACTTACTAAAGTTGAACTGTTTACATTCCTACATGGAAAGACAATATTTGTAACTCTTGAAACTTTTCAGTATCTGGGTAGTTGGTGGGATTACACACACACACACACACACACACACACACACATACACACACGCACATGCACATGCACATGTGCATGCACGCAGAGACAGAGAGCACAGAGTGAATTGAATAGGATGCGATCATATCTTAAAATAATGAAGTTAATTGGTGAGAGAGAAATGTATTGGGAGGAAAGAGGGAGAAATAGAATGGGGCAAATTATCTCTCATAGAAGAGGCAAGCAGGAGACTTTTTAGTGGAGGGAAAAAGCGGAGAGCTGAGAGAAAAACAAGAAATTTACTCTCATCACATTCTACTAAAGGAAGGAATAAAATGCACACTCATTTTGGTATGAAAACCAATCTTACAATACAGGAAAGTGGGGGAAAGGGAATCAGCAGGGTACGGGGGATGATGGAAGGGAGAGCAATGGGAGGAGGGAGCACTTTGAAATCAATACTCTTTGGGAGGGACAGGATCAAAAGAGAGAATAGAAGCAATGGGGGGCAGGATAGGATGGCGGGAATTATAGTCAGTCTTACACAACATGACTATTATCAAAGTAATTTGCAAAACTACACAGATATGGCCTATATTGAATTGCCTGCCTTCCCAAAGGGAATGGATGGAGAGGGGGGGATGGGGAGAAGTTGGAACTCAAAGCTTTAGGAACAACTGTCGAGTATTGTTCTTGCTACTAGGAAATAAGAGGAAATACAGGTAATGCGGAATAGAAAGTTATATGGCCCTACAGGACAAAAGAGAAGATGGGGAAAAGGGAAGGGAAGGATGAGAGAAGAGAGGGCAAATTGGTGATAGGGGAAATTATAATGCTTGATGTATTGGGTTGGGGGAGAGGAAAATGGGGAGGAAATTTGGAACCCAAAATTTTGTGAAAATGAATATAAAAAGTTAAATAAATAAATTTAACTAAAATAAAAATAAATAAAAGAAAAAAAATCTCCATATTAGCAAATATACTAATCTTGAAGGTAGATCACATAGAGACAATTTAAGGATTATAAGTCTGTCAGAATAACATGGCAAGTCAAAAAAATGTGTGCTATAATGTAATAAATAATACAAAGGATTCTCCAGATTTTTTGAACAAGAAAAATAAAGTGCCAATTGAAAAAATTAACAGAATACTTCAAAGAAAACAGACCAAATCAAAACTCCAAACCTATACTACAAACTCCAAAGTACATAATAGTTAAATTTGATAATTTCTTTTGAAAATGAAAAATTCTGCAAACAACCAGGAGGAAAACATTAAAATAAAAAGGGAAGGAAAATCTAATAAAACAAGATTATTCTACAACTATTAGAAACCTCATGAGAGAATGGAATAATATATTCTGAAGAGCAAAGGAGCTTATGATGAAATCCAAAGTGACTTACCCTCCAAATGTAAGCAATCATTATGAAAAAAATGGCTCTCCAATAAAAAGAGATTTTCATAACATTTTTAGAAATAAAATCAGAACTGAAGAAATAATTTGCTTTTCAAACACCTAAGAAAAACTGAAATACAAAACAGATAAATAAATACACTAGAAATGACAAGAATGAAATAATAAGAAAGTTGAAAGATTTCTTTCCAAATGTAAACATAATTTACATTTAATTAAATTTAATTTGTTTACATTTAATAATGTAAACAAAAATAAGGGTGAAAGCAAAAGTAAAATGGAAGTGAGAGTGAAGGAATAGCCTTGAACATCTTGGACTAAATTTCAGCACAATTTTCCTACAGATGAATCAAGTTTTTTAAAGGACTAAATTACAGCATGGGAGAGTACGTTCATGAAGGAGAAGAGGGAGAATATAGAGGGGAACGTCATATACCCTAATCAAGTCAAAAACTTGAAGGGAAAATAATACCTGTAAACTCTCAGAAAGGAGAGATCCTAAAGGAGAATGAGTGAGGAGGCAAAGAGGATTGTAAATTGGAGAAACGTAAGGGGAAATCTTTTTTTCAGTGATGAGAGAAAGTAACACTAATGAATGCACCCATAAAAGAAAGACCTGCTATATAAAGGAAGAAGGGCAGTTTACGATGGATATAATCTGTAGGGATTGTATACTTAGAAAGATCATGCACACTTGCTCAAAAGAAGGGAAATCAGAGCCAGATGATTGGGAACGTATGTACCCATGGAGGAGATTTCAGTGCAAATGGGGAAAATGTTCATTGAAAGGCAAAAACCAATAATGAACTGCCCAATCAAAAAAAAGGAAAGTTCTTACCAGGGAGCAATAGCTTCACTGTTACCTGAAGAAACAGGTGTTTTTAAGACTGAAGGACAACCAATAAAAGGTAGAGGCAATATCTCAAGAGAATAATATAGATACTTTAGAAGATGGAACCCCAAATAAGTACCTTACAAGTTTTAGTTCCACAAAAAACACAGGGAATAAAGATCAAATTAAGTATAAAAGCCATGAATTAAAAAAAATTTAGAATAGACAGAAAAAGAAGAGAATGTAAGAGAAACAGACCTTTTTAGAAAAATACACTCAGAAAATGAAATTAAAACATTGTTAATGTTAATTAACAAAGCAAGTTGAGTGGAAGGAAAGAGGGGGATTTTACTTGTTAACTTAGTTGAAAGGGAAAAAGAAAGAGGAGGAAAATTAAATAACTAGATAAAAACAAGAAACAAAAAGCAACTAATAAGTTGAACAAAACCCCAAAAGTAAGGAAAGGAGTAATATATAAAAGGGGGAAGACTTGAGAATGAGGGGAAGAGAGCTGTGGGAATAAGGTTAAAATAGAATAAGCTAAAATAACTGAAGAGACAGGGTAGTGTGTTTAAAGAGAAAGAAAATATTAATTTAGAAAAAAGCAATATTACAGAGAAATGGAGGAGCATATTGAGAAGGATAAACTTTCACATTGTCTTCCATTTTTTCATTCTTTTGGTTTTGTTTGGTGATTTCTTGGTTTCTCAGAAAGTCATTAGACTCCATCTGTTTCATTCTAATTTTGAGAGAACTATTCTCTTCAGTGAGTTTTTGAACCTCTTTTTCCATTTGGCTAATTCTGCTTTTGAAAGCATTCTTCTCCGCATTGATTTTTTGAACCTCTTTTGCCAATTGAGTGAGCCTATTTTTCAAGGTGCTATTTTCTTCAGCATTTTTTTGGGTCTCCTTTACCAAGGTATTGACCCGTTTTTCATACTTTTCTTGTATCTCTCTCATTTCTCTTCCCAGTTTTTCCTCCACCTGTCTAACTTGGTTTTCAAAATCCTTTTTGAGCTCTTCCAAGGCCTGAGCCCACCGGACATCCCCCTGGGATGTCCGGGTACAGAGGCCCCGCCCTCCACATCTTTCCCTGATGGTAAGAATATTTCCTCGTCATCAGAATTGAAAGGCGGGAACATTTGCACCCCCTCAAATAAGCTCTCTATAGTCTTATTTTTCTTCCCTTTTCTGGGCATTTTCCCAGCCAGTTACTTGATTTCTGAGATTCCTGTCCACCCCCCTCCTAGATCCACCCAGCTAGTGCTTGGAGTCTGAGATTCAAATGGGCTTTCTGTGGCAGGTGCGGCTGTTATTCAATGTGAGCTTAAGTTCTGGTGCTGAGGTGGGGGCAGGGCCGTCTCCCAGGCTCAGCTCCTTCAGGGGGTTTATGCAGAGACCTGAGCTTCTGCCTGCTGCTCGGGGAGTTCCAGGCTGCTGCCGCTGCCTCTGCCGCTTCCTCCCAAGGGGGCCCGAGTCACAGAGACACCCCGCTCCCCTCTCAGCCAGCCCAGACATCTCTCTCACTGACCTGTAGCTCCTGTGGGCAGAGGGACCTTCCTGGCTGCCGGAGATTCCGTCCCTGAAGCCTGCCTGGATCTGCTCCTCTGGGGCCGCCCGGCCAGGGCAGGGCAGGGGTGGACTCTGCTTTCCAGGGCGTGACGGACCCTGAGGACCGCTCTCCAGGGCTCTCTGGAATGGAAATCTTTTCCACTGTGTTTCTGCGCACCTGGCAATGATCCAGAATTTGTGGGGAGTTCTTCTTGTAGGAAATATATGGGCTGTGGGTTCGGAGCTAGCATATGTGAGTCTTTCTACTCCGCCATCATGGCTCCACCCCCGAGAAGGATAAACTTTACTCATAACTTTAAATAGGAATAAATTAAAGAGCCTAATAAGACAAAAAAGAAAACACAGACCTCCCAATCTCTTCCTTAGAAGAAGTACATTTAAAAAAACAAAGTAATACACAAAATAAAATGAAGCCTGCAAAAAGGAATTGTAACCATGCTATCACACAAAGAAAAAACAAACATTCACAGAATAAGTAAGGGAAAAAGAAACCAAGTAAATTGCATTATACTGAAAGGAACCATATACAACAAAACAATATCAATATTAAATTTATATGTTCCAAATTACTTACCACATAAATTTATAAAGGAAACTTTATTTGAACCACAAGAAGACATTTTTTGTTGTTCAGTTATTTCAGTTATGTCCAACTCTTCATGACTCTTTTTGGAGTATTATTGGCAAAGATACTGGAATGGTGTGTCATTTTTTCTTCTCCAGCACATTTTACAGATGAGGAAACTGAAGCAAACAATGCTAAGTAACTTGCCTCACATATTTAGTATGTACCTGAGGCCAGATTTGAACTTAGGAAGTTGAGTCTTCCTGACTCCAGGTCTAGCATTCTATTTACTGCACTATCTAGCTACTCACAACTTCTAGAGATCATCAACAAAGGCATAAAGAGATTGTGGTATGTATCAACAGAGAGAGCTGGTTATTTGAAAAGATTAAAAAAGTAAAGGGAAGATAGTAAAATCAAGATAATAATTAATGAACAATGTGAAATCACAATTAAACCAGGCAAAATGTAAAGAATTATCAGTACCTACTATGGACAGATATATACTATCAACTTAGTTATGTTGTGTTATGCCTCTACAAAATCATATTCTGATGCTTTTACACTGAGAAATTAATCAATATTATTTAAATATTAAAGAATATAGTATACCATATTAATTGATTACCTAGATGCTGAAGTGGTAATAGGTGAAGACTATTATTTATTTTTGAAAATTATAGATCAAGAGTAAGAAATGAGAAAGATGAGAGTCTTACAGATTCTATTAAAGAAGCCTCATACTTATACATCATGGAAATTTGTTTTCAGGAAAGAATTAGAATGGTCCAGACATGGTTAGCACAAAATTAAGTCCTAAAAAGAAAAAAAAAATATTATATTTTAGAAGTCAGAAACTTGTTACTGATGTGAAGACATTCATGAATTAACTATTTTTATATGGTCAGAATATTGACTTGGTAAAGGTAAGATTAAGATTAGTATAAAATTAGAACAAAAATAAAAATGTGAAAAGAAAACTATGGTGTACAGTTAAAATAACTACAATTTGATCCATTTAAATTATTAATAATAAAAATGGGATGGAATTGGAACAAAAGACATAAATGTTTACTACACCTATTTGAAGCAGAAGCTTAGTCAGTGTAAAAACAAATGCTTTAATGAAGAGACCAATGATCCCAAAATAATGCTTTATCAGCAAACATTTGACTTCCTTGCTGTAATATTAATGGAATATTGAAGATCTTCTCTGTCCATTAATAGTTCTATGTAACCATATGTGTTCAATCTTGGATGTCTTGTTGCTTTAAACTCAGATCCAGCTGTAAGTCACATAGAGCCCATTGGGGAGGAATTTGACTAGGGAGGAGATTGCTTAGACAGAGGCTTGTTTATGGGGAGCCTTGCTTATAGGAAGACTTTCACATCTTTTGGTACCAAGGTAATTAAGCACTGGAAGTGTATATATAATCTGAACTTGGTATTTTGTTTTGGGGATTTTGCTTATGAGAAAAGTCTTTTGATTCCATAGATAGAACTCTGAGTAGCTGTTTATTAAGACCATCCCCCCACCCACTCAGATGTTGTTGGTGCTCCTCCCTCTGCTGGTGTATATAGGTGGCAGTATTATTTTGTTCAAACAGTTGGAGCCCTATCTGTTGATCTTTGTGCTAATTTCTCGACTTCTCTGCTTGTATTTTTCTCCACATTCAGGGTATTGATCTTTCTCCTGAACTAGTGAATGACTTATATATGTTTAATTAAAGAATGATTGTTAACCCCTTTGAAGCTGTCTTTCTTTTATAAAGAAGATAAAAAAAAATCTATGCTAGGCCATGCTGGATGTGCTAAAGTGCTTGCGACTACACTTGCCAAATATGTCAGTCAATGACAACAGTGGATTAGAATTTATTAATTTATAAACTCCTAGAATAAAGGATAGTAGAAAAGTCTGGGCTAAATCACTTCATAAAAAGGAAAGAGTGGCTTAAGGGTAAAATCCGGCTAAAGAATGCATAGAACTAAGATACAACTAAAGAAATTCCATCAGAGAACACTTAAAAATGGAAGAGATAGCAGTTACTATAAAAATAGTAAAAAGGAAAAAAATCTCCATAATAATATATTACAAATTTATTTCATAATAAAAGACAGTAGAGTTAACATGTTTTAACAGTCTCAGATATTTTTATGGAGGAGGTACTGCCCCCTTACAGGTCAATGCATGAACATTTTGAAATAAATTTTCATTGTGGGAAGCTGCATAAATAGGGAGAGGAAAAGTAAGGGGAAGATAGAAATTTTTTTGGAGTTCATAGGGAATATTGAAAGGATTTTAATTCTTATATTCTTTAAATCAGAGGAGATAAGGATATGGGAGAATAGAAATGTGGAAGAAGGAAAGAGTTGAGAACAGGAAACTGGAAAGGGGAACCTAATGTTAATATTTCTACTGAAAACTATTACTATGGGAATGGAAGACTTGGAATAAATGCTGGGATTAGAGTGGGAGGAGTTACAGCACTGGGAGATCATCTTCTCTGAAAGTGTATCTCCATGGTCAACAACCTTCCCCTTCTCTCCAAGAAAAGGAATATATGAGCTTCTTGGGGCAGCTTGTATTCAAAATTGGGTAAAGAAGATAATATAGAGTCAGAAATGTGATAGTACAAACTCTGGGAAGGAAACCACTCATGGTGGTGGAAAGGGGTATTATCTGAGATACATGATTAAGCACATGGCATTTCAATTCTATCACAGCACTTCTATCCCCATGACTTGATAGTTTTAAGACCTAGATATGACAGGAAATGGGTCAGATCTATAAACACAACTCTGTGAATTAGAAGCATTTTTCAGAATTTTCAAACCCACAAGGAACACAAAATAAAGAATGAAAAAAATCAGGGTGCCAGGAAATAAAGTTTAGGCTGGATAGGAAAATGGTGAAGATAGCAAAGCAAAGACAAATTTCTTAGATAAAAAGAAACAGTAAAGGAAATTTAATAAAAACAAGTTGCAAAACAAATTTATTAAAAACAAGAAGAGAGATAAGAGAGATACATAACTAAAAATAAAATGCATAAAAAAGAATGGAATTGATTGAGTAAATCAATCAAGGTATTCCACATGACATAAAATAAGTGATAAAATGCACTACTGCCTTAACCAGGTAAGAACAAATCTCAATCAAACAATCAAAAAGCATAGATTAAGTATGAAATGCTCTTTGGTGAACTGCAGTTCACATGAAGAACTTTTGATTGCACTGATGAAAAATATCCTGGTCTGTGGACTATAATATTTAAGAACAGTTCAGAAGCTGTTTACTCAACCAAACAGGAAACAGAAATCAGAAAAGTTACACAGATTAAAATGTACGCCTCCCCCAAATACACAAGATTGAATGAACTTTTAAGCAGAGAGTGAGATACAATTTGTTCCAACCCAGAAAAGGGACTCAATTTCACCCAAGGGGAAGTCCTTTCTGAAGTTTATAGGGAGGCAGACTAGAAAGCAAAGTTATATTGAGGAAATGGCTTCCCCTACATGTAAACGCCATCTCTTTGTCTGTTTCTCAAAAAAGATTCTCTAGAATCAGAAATGCTTCCTCCAAAGAGTCTGTGGCACCAATTCTGTAAATTGTTGTTGTTAGTCCCTCATTCTTGAAGAGTACAATGACATAAGGAAGTTGGTGCCATGACTTGCAGGTAAATTGGATTTAAGTGAGGGAGGCCTGTCTAAAGTTACCAGCCTCACTTTTTTCCTCTAGAGTCATTTGGGTCTAGAGACAAGATCAGGACTCCTGGAGATGGCTCACTTAAATAAGCTATGTCATATGGTACTCAGCATTCTCTACCCAGTTGGGAGATGTGTCCTTCCATACACAGCACAGTAGCACAGGGCTACTGCTCCTCAGCCTCGCTGATAGCTAAGGTGCAAAGAAATTAATAACTTAAGGAAAATCCAAAAATTAGGCGAAAGGTAGGAGTGGGAGAAAGGCAGAAAATCTGGGGCAATAGATTAGTATCAATGTCATTTAAGGAAAACCAATGACAGGGACAAAGTACTGATTTTAAAAATCAAGAGAATTAAAAAAAAATACTAGAGGGATAAATACTTTAGGATCATGACTAAATGTGAATGGTTTAAATAACCAAAAAAATGAAACAGTAATCTGATTTATAAAAGAAATGAAATTTAAAATGTAGATACATGCAGACTCAAAATGATACACTAGAATTAAATTTACCATACGTCAAGTGAATTCAAAAAATGAATTGTAATTATGCTTTCAGACAAACCAAAAATTTAAAAAAATCACCATATAAATAGATAGAAACTGTGTTTTTCTTAAAAGAATCATATAATGTACCAAATCAATACATATAAGTTCCAAATCTCATAATATCTAAATGCATAAAATAATGCTGGCATTTCATTTTTTTACTTTGTTTATCTCCTTTGAAATATTGAGAAATAGCTTTTTTATATTTTTTTAATATTCTACATACATATTAAGAGCATCCTTGGTTATAGAATGAGCAGGGTCTGGTAAGTGATATTCCATAGCAGAGCACATTTTTGTCTTCACACAATTGACTGAAAATATACAAGGTCACCATGAGCTCATTGTTTATTGACAATACCAACCCTTTTGACTCAGTAGAGCAAAATGTTATCTTAAAGGCAATCTTCCAATAAAATTGAATGCATATACTAAAATGAATCAAGATTCATTGAATGATAACAAAGCAATTTTTTATAACCTACTGATCATTAAAATCAGGTGAAGCATAAAATAGAGAGATTTACTTCAAAGTATTTTACAGGACATTGTCATAGAGGAGACCCAGCACAGTACACATGCTAAGAGGCATTCCTCTTAAATGGTGAGTTCCTGCAAATGCTCCTATTTGTCAATGTCATTTTACTGGCTGCATCAAATACCAGGTTATTGCATTCTTGAATATTATGTATAATCTCTCAATAGAATTGTCCTAACTAGCCACACTTCAATAAAAACAAGTAGACTTATTGTCTAGATCATGATATGAAGTTAGAGGTCATCATTAGCAGTTATTTATTGGAGAGACATTGAAATTGGACATTGGTATTACAATTAGATGCTGATTAGGGAATGGAATTATAACAAGAAGAGGAGAATGTGCAAGATTATCCTTAGGAAATTTCCTTTAACTACTTTCTAAAGTTCTTTTTGAAACAAAGGCCCATCTTTTGAATATCAATACATATTGTACACATTTATATATGCAGATGCATACATGTATACACTTATATATACATACATGCACATATATATATATACACACATATGAATTGAGGGAGAGAGAGTATAGTAGATGCTTCTGAAAAGAAGTTTCTTTGGTTTCCTAAATATATATTTTATGAATAGAGAGAGAGAGATAAGACCTAATTGGGAGGCACTGGAAATAAGTACTGACTCTGGAGTCCGAGGATCTGGGTTTAAATTTTGTCTCTGATTCTTACTTCCTCTATGACTTTGGCATAGTAGATAGAGGCCTGTGTCTGGAATCAGTAGGACCTGAGTTCAAATCCAGTCTTAGACAACTTACCAACTGTATTACTTTGGACAGTCATTTAACCTTGACTTAAGACTCAGTTTCCCCAACTAAGAAAAGAGGATGATAACAGCACCTACACTCCAGGGTAGTCATAGGGATTAAATGAGAGAATAATTGTAAAGTGCTTAGCACAGTGACTGGTATATAGTAGATACTATATAAATGGAAGCTATTGATGATTGATGATGATGATGATGATGTCACTTAACCTAGCTGGGTTTCAGTTTCTCCAAATGTAAAATGAGGAAGCTGAATTAGATGGTCTCTGAAAGTCTCTTCCAAATCATAAACTGTGAGTATTTAATGAAAGAGATGTTACAATTTTGGTAATTAATGTGGAAATGTCAGAACAGAACTGTTATTTAACTTAGACCCTGGGATGAGAATGAATAGGGAAAATGACTTAGTGTCAGATAGAAGCATATAAGCACAAAATCATATAATAATTTGCCTAGGATATATGTGAGTGTGGTTGACCAGAAGTTCCAATTCTAGTAATTTTGGAGAGGGAACTAACGATTGGAGAATTAGGGAAGATTTAGAGTATGTGACACTTGAGCTGAATTTTAAAAGTAATCAGTGTTGCAGGAGGCAACAGGGAGTGCACTATAGGCATAAGTGCATTGTAGCCCTATGCAAAAGCATAGAAATAGAAAATGGGATACCTCTTCAAAAGTGGGTTAGAAGCTCTCCCACACAAACTAACTAATAAATGAGATATCTTAAACTAAATGTGAAAAGTCTTTGCATCCAAGTCATTCCATGAAAGAAATGCCATAGTCTGTTCCAGTTGTATGAGATTTTTTATGCAAAAGCACTGGGCTACCTGGAGTTAGAACGTTCTGATAGATGGTATAAGTCATTTGAGAGGTTGGGCATGGCTTTACTCTAAAACTTCTGAGGGAGTTACAAAGAAACCTAGTGAAGAAACTATACTATGCATAAGGGCAACTTCTTGAACACCCCATGAATGAGAAAAAAAAAGACTTCCAGGGCTTTGAGGTACCTCTTGGCCACATTGCACCTAATTTCCTCGGGCCTCTGTATGTACTCATAGTAGAGCATTTCACAGACTTTCAGGGGAACATTTTACGCCAGCTTAGTGTACAATCTTATTAAATATCTCTTTCCAAAAGCAACTCAAAGGTTGGCTGATTAATCAATTTTCAACTGATAATCTTTAGGGGAATCAAAAAGTTGGGGCTCAATTACATTAGACAATTATCTCTGACTTCTCAATATCCCTAGAACCCTGTAGTGTAGCCTTCTTCAGAAATTAAGATTCCTCCATAAGACTAGAGTTTGGGATAAGGATCCCCAGAACATTCATGGACTATGAGCCTATTTTAGCTAGAAAATAATGAGCAAAGGAAAATAATATATAATCAATCTAGAATGAGAGATTGGAGGCATATTGTGATTGTTCAAGGTACAACTAGAGTTCATGCGATCATTTCAGTCTCATGTTCCTAGTAAAAACAAATCCAAAAGAAGAACTCTGACTTGCAATCAACAATTTCAACAAATGACCCTTGGTAGGAAGGGTCTGCTTTTTCAGCTGGTGCTGAGACTGAACTTCAGAGGAATAGCTCATCCGTCTCTCTTTTAGACATCTGGCAAATGGATAACTGTTTCAGCATTCTCTAGTCCACTAAATGCTTACAAATGACTTCCATATTCTGAGGCATCTGCTGGTTATCTAATTTTGGGTTATTTGCCCATTGTGTTTTGAAAAGAATCCTTTATTTTGTGGACATGTTGCAGTTATTATGGTTTCAGAAGTCAACAGATGGATCCTGCATCACCTCATGAGCTAGGCCAGATGTGTGGATATCAGAAAACAGAAATGGTGATAAGTCTTTGGTGAATTAAAAAAAATAGATAAATCACTGCTATAAAATGTGTGCAGAAGATGAATAATGAGCAAAAGGTAAACACTACTCAGTATTTTCGGTGTCATTACTTTGAAATTTCTTATAAACATCACAGTGCTAGGAAATACCTCTACATAGATAAATATTTGTAGGACATACATGTTTTACTTTCACAGTTTCAAGTTCTTATCATCTCTACTGTCTATGAACTGAACACAAACCCTGACATTGAACTGTATTGGAAAATTTCCAAAACAAATACTGCAGTTCAATTTTAGAAGCATTTATTAAGTATCTACTGCCAGGCATCAACACACACACAACCACACACGAACACACACACAAATTTGAGAAAGAAAGAAGAGCATTACAAATTTTAGGGGTCAGGAATAGTCATATGCTGGAGATGGCAATTGAGCTATATCTTGAAGAGACCTTAAGATATCAAGAAGCAGAGGTAAACAGTTGCTGAAATATTGTGTAGAGGAAACAGAAGGTAAACCAGCTTGATTAGGAAGTAGAGTGTGTAAAAGATTATAACATGAAATCAATTTGGATGAATAGGTTGGTGTGAAAGGCTTTATATGGCAGGGAAATTTGTATGTATAATGAGGAGAAATTTTTTTTCTTGTAATCATTTTATTTTCTTCTTTAAGGTTTTTTTTTAGTCTAAATCCCTCATTTCATTTTATTTTTTCCTATTTTTGGAATTTTCAAATTTTAGTTTAAATTTTAAAATTTTAAAATTTTAAACTTAAATGCAAAATGAGAAAAGAAAAAAAATTGCCATCCACACAGCAGATAACACACAAAGGATCATATAAAACAATATATTTTCATCTCAGGAAAAAAGTCTATAAAATAAACACTACAAATTATTTTCAGAACTGCCCAGTTTTTCTTTGCTTCCTTATGAGTTTTCTTGTTTTTCTCTGCTGTGCACTTTTTACTTTATTTTTCCACTCCCTCCCTCCACTACTTTAAAGACTACAACTAAATGATATGCACATGCTATATACTTATATAAGCATATATACACATATGTACTCATACATGTTTATGTAAGACCATCTCATGTTTATTTCTACTTGTCATCTCTTTCTCTGAAGGTGGATAGTATCTTCCTCCATAAGTCCAAGTCTTTCCATGTTTTTCTAAATCAACCAGCTCATCATTTCCTAAACCACAGCAATTTGTAATATTTGTAATTTTTAATAAATTTGTAATTGCAATTTGTAATAAAATCAATAACATCCTATTTGAGAGATTGTATATAAAAGTTTTCCCCCCAGTTTTCTGAATTTCTTTTATTCTTGGTTAAACTGGTTTTATTTATACAAGAAAAAATTAATTAAAAATAGTCAATATTATACTTTTTACACTTCAAGAATGACCTCAAATTAAAATATAGTTTAAGGTCTGATTCTGCTGGATCTACTATCTTTACATCTTTTCTCCCTGATTTCTTTGAAGTTCCGGACCTTTTCTTCTATCAAATAAACTTTATTATTTTTTCTAATTCAGTAAAATATTTTTAATAATTTAATTGAGATGACATTGAATAAATAGATTAGTTAGGGAAAGTTATCATTTTAAAAATTATATTGGCTTTGCCTACTCATGAACAATAAATATTACTTTAGTTGTTTAAACCTCAGTTTATTTGTATAAAAAAGTGTTTTATATTTATGTTCTTATAATCCCTGTTTCTGTTACAGCAGCAATATGCTCAGTCATTTTATACTGTCAAGTATATTTATACATCAAAGATGGGGAACCTGTGGCCTCAAGGCTACATGTGGCCCTCTAGGTCCTCAAATACAGACTGTTGAATCCAAACTTCCCTTCTCTTAAAGGATTTGCTCTGTGAAGTTTGGATTAAGTCAAAAAACTGCTCTTGAGAGCCTAGAGGGCCACAGGTTCCCCATCCCTAGTCTAGGTATTTTAAATAGTCTCAAACAATATTGAATTATATTGTTGATACATCGTATAGTTTCTCTATTTTTCACTTTTGATTAAATATATTTTAACTTTAACTTTAGGAACATGATTAATATCCCTGATTTCTTTTACATAATAAATTCTATGCCTTCCCTTTATTTTATCTTTTTATGTATCTATCATTTATATAATGTTTACTGAATGCAACATATTGATGAATTTGATTTTTTAATTTGCTATCCATTTCCATTTTATGGGTAAATTTCCTCCTTCCTATTTTTCCTCACTATCCTTCTCACCTTATCAATCCTCATTCCTCTACTTTATACCTTTCTGTTCCTTAACCTATCCACTCAACCCAGTTTCTCTCTTATCCTCTTCCTCCCATGCTCTATCCACCTTGCCTTCTTATTTCTTTTTGAATTTGAAGTCTTTTATACCCTTGTAGATACATATGTCATTTCCTCTTTAACCCATTCCCTTTGAAGGTAAGGTTCCAGCACTACTTGCCCTCCCTGTTACTACCTTCTTCTGTATCAGTTTTTTCTTTTATGTATCACTTGCATGACATAATTACTCCTTTTTAGCTTTCCCTACACTCAGTTATTTTTTATAATCACTCCACGATAGTCAGCTCAGTCCACACCTTTCTTTCAAGCTACTCAAATGATAATAATCCTAAGAATAGTGTTAATACTTTCATATATACAAAGTAAGCAATTTGACCTTATGAAGTCCCTTATAATTTATCTTTAATTCTTATATTTCTCCTGGATTTTATATGTTGATTTTTCCCTTAAGTTCTGAAGATTTTGTCACAAAATCCTGAAAGTCTTTGAGTTCATTAAATTTCCATTTTTCTCCCATTCAGGGTTACACTTAACTTTTCTCAATAAGTTACCCTTGGTTGTAACCTCATCTCTTTTGCTCTACAGAATATAGTATTCCAAGACCCATGGTCCTTTATTGTAACACCATATGTAAACTGTTTTTTTTCTTATAACTTATATTTTCTCCTTAACCTGGGAGCTTTGAAACTTGGCTAGGATATTCCTGTAAATGTTCCTCTTGAGATTTCTTTCAGGTGGTGATCAGTGGATTTTTTTCTATTTCAACTTTGCCTTCTTGTTTTATCGCTTCAGGGAAATTTTCCTTGATAATTTCTTGTAATATCATATCAAGATTATTTTTAATCATAATTTTCATGTAGTCCAATTATTCTTATATAACTTCTCCTCTATTATCCAGAGCAGTTGTTTTTCTGATAAGATGTTTCATATTCTCTTCTTTTTCTTTACTCTTTTGATTTTGTTTTATGATTTCTTGGTATCTTAGGCCCTTGTTAACCACATCTTCCACTAGCTATGACCTTGGAAATAAGTCCTTGCTTTACTCCAAGTTCATTTCTGCTGATCTGAGGCTATGTTATCTTTTTCTTTTTTGTGGAGGAAATCTGAAGAGTCAAAAATTTTCTGAACTACTCTGCCATCTTCCCAGAATCCTCTGTCAGGGCCCATTAATTTTTGACCAGAGGAGAAGCATAGTCAGATCCTTAGGATAATCAACTGGGTAGTTGTGTGGAAGATGGATGGGAGAAAAAGGAGCCTGGAAGAAGAGAGATCAATTAAGAGGCCATTGCAATAATGCATATGAGAAAGAGAAAAGGAGAGATGTAAAAGTTATTATTCTGGCAGAACTGTGATGAAGCTGTGTTAGATTTTAGTTATTACTATCTCCTTTTCTAAGTGTTCACAAACTAGTCTTCTAAGTTTTGTCAATAACTAAAGTCAAGCTCATTAACATATGTAATTTCCAGACTTAATATTCTATTTCCTGTTTTGAAAATTGGGATAGCATCTACCTCTCCAGTACTGTGCTCTCTCTCCCGTTCTCGAACATTTTTCAAAGTTTTCCAATAGCAGTTAATCAGTTCTGTGAAGACTCTCTGATGGAGGTTGTCTGCTGGAACAAACTCATTGAAGGCAAACAGTCAATATTGACTATTGCCTAAATTATCTTGCATTTGTATTACATCTTAATAATTTATGTTCTAGTCTTCTCTATCCAATGATATTCTCTTAGAAGAGAAAATATAAGCAAAACAGGACTTGAATATTTCAGTCATTTTACCATCATCATCATGATCATCCCAATTCACTGCAAACTACAGACCTTACCTTTCTTTAATCTGCCTTCAACCCCAACAAAACTAAGTGAAGTATCCTTTCTTGATATCACTAGTAATTAGTACTCCTCAGGCATGATTCTGCAAAGATTGGGTTATTTTATTTTATTTTATCCATCCCCAGATCTTGTCCTTACTTCCATTTTCTAGACGTCTTTTAAAATCTAAGTTGATCAATGAGTTCCCTAGGAAGCCACCCTGTTCTTTTAAGATAGCTCACTATTTGCTTTATAATGGAATCATTTCTAGTTATTTCATCAGAATTTGATTCTGGGAAATTTAGCCCCATAATATCATTGGCTTTTTCTATCCTGTCGCAGAGTTCTTTGGAATCAATTCTTTCAAAATTTCAACCACAAATTTCAGACCATGCTTTTCCTCTCTTTACTTTTTAATTGAAAACTGAATGATGGTAAACCATCCCCAAAGTTCCTGCTGTTTTCTATTTTATCAAATAATTTCACTTTTGGGGGACTTGACCCAAAGGGCAGAAGTAGGTAGATGTAAGAAAGAATCAGATCATAGCTCAATATAAAGATGATTTTTTTAAAAGATGAAAACTTCTCCAAAATAGATGGAGCATTCTGTAAAGGTAGCAAGTGTCCCATCACTACAGGTTTTCAAAAGAAAACCAATGATTTAATGCTAAGAAGGTTGTCAAAAGAACATTTGGTTCAGGTAGGTGCTAAATTTGAGAGTCAAAGAGGAGAGTGGAAAGGGGACTGAATTTCGATTCCTCGCTCAACAAACTTGTCTCCATATATTCATACTGTACGTAAGCAGTTATTTGCATTTGACTCCCTCATCAGAATGGGAGCTCCTTGAGATCAATAACTGCTTTTCTTTGTATCTCCCAAACTTAGCAAAGTGCATGGCACATAGTTAGCAAATAAGTCACTTTACATCACTAGACCTCAGTTTCTTTGTCTATGAAATGGACATAACATCATTCATCTTTAAGGGTTAGTATGAGGGTTAAATAAAGTGTAGAAAGCTATAAACTTGTTAAATGAAAATGAGAACTGCCTTAAGGTTACCAGAAAAATTTCGTAGGTCACATGCTGAAACTGTTTGGAAGGTAAGTGTCTGAATTGAATACATGTTAATAGTTAGCAAACACTTAATATGTGTCAACTATCTATGGTTAGTTTTTTCTACTTTGCTTACCCATTTTTATTTATTTACTTAAGTTTTGTTTTTGGCAGCTTTTAGTGGAATGATGCCCAAGTCTAAGGTCTTTCTTATTTCTCTTTTTGGAGGGCTTGGTAAATTATATCAACATTATTTTCCTGTTCTATCAGTTCAATAACCTTAGTATTAATGGAAATAAGGTAAAACTACTATAACCTGATCTTGATGAATCCATACTGGCTTTTAGATTATTAATTCTTATTCTAGATATCTATCTACTCCTTTAATAATGCATTCTAGTATCTTTCTAAAAATCAAGTGAAGCTTACTGGTTTATTGCTTTTAGATTCCATTTCCTTCCATTTTTGAATCAGTACCACATTTGTTCCTCTCCAAATTTTACTGAGGACTTTCTCTTGCCTCTCCTCCCATTTTTTCTCTTTCAGGAGGTACAAGTAGATTGATTTGTTTGTTGAATAAAAAACCGTACTTACTGTTGTAATTAATATAGTTGCTGCAGGGCAAAGATTTCCTATTTGATAAGAGGTACCGAGAAAGCTGAAAAGCAATTTGGCAGAAGTCAAGTTCTCACTAGCACCTTGCAATGACTAAACTGGTCATTTAGTAAACTCTTGTTATTGATGTCATTATTCTTTATGTAGAAATATTAGGCATAATGTGTCTTCAGGAATAGTATGAGGAAAATTAAACTTGTTTTTTCATAATTGAGAAGTTAACTACTCAGTGTTAGGAATTAATATTATATAATAAGGCAATTTATATTTGTACTAGGTTGAATTGAAATGTCACCTTGTGAAGATTACATTAGCAATTATCTGCCTCAAATTTCTCTTTATTTATGCATAGGTTTGTATTATAATACTCCATAAAATATGAACTCCTTGAGGGAAAGACTTTTTTTTTCTTTTTGTATTCTCAGCAACTATTATAGGGCCTTGTATATTTTGTGATCTATCCCTGAAATTTCATAGGTGTAGATAAATCCTGGCTTGTGTGTACATGGGAGATATTTAATAAATGTCTGTTGAACTGAATTAAATTAACGTATCTCTTTTTCATACTTTGCAGATATAACAACTGCCTTGGAATAGAGTGGATTTATGATTTTTTTCTTAATTGCTTCAGAATCTTGGCTAAAAGGGGGATATTATTTCTGGCCAAAATGCCACAATGGTCTTTCTCCTGCTACTGCTTGCCAGCAATTGAAAATTTTTGTATGTCTTTGAAGTTATGTTTGATTGTACTTTAATGACCTTGCTTTAGCTCATCATACAGAGATGGCAGGGGTTGTTTGCTGTATGTTCTGCCTAGAAGAGTCACATTTTAGTGATCATAGCTATTACATCGATGGACTGGCTGCACTCTAGCATTCAATTTGGTAGTGATCTTGCTTTGCTGCTGAAAATAAATTGACTCAAAGATGACACTGATGAAACTCATAACTTTTATAGAAATAGGCTAATACTTAAGTAATTGATTTTTCACAGACAACTGTCAAAAAAACAAACAAAACTCCCAATAAAGTGTGCTCATAGTTCAATCAAGCTGCAGTTTATGAGAAACTATAGAAGTTTTTACCAGTTCAAAAAAATAGAAAAAAGTGGTCAACGAAATAGACTAGGTAATCAGAACTTAGAAGCAATTGGAAATAGAAGCCTAGTATCTTATAAATACAAGACCAAAAAGTTGTTGGGGAGGCAAAGATTTCCTATTTGACAAGAGGTACTGAGAAAGCTGAAAAGCAATTTGGCAGAAATCAAGTTCTAACCAACATCTTACACCATATACCATGATAAGATACAAATGGATAAATGATCTAATAATAAAAATGGAAAAGACTGGCAGGGAGGTACCTTTAAAAATTATGACAAGGGGAAGAATCATTAAATGATCAATGAATATAAGTGATAAAAATAAAATAGAGCATTTTAAGTATTCTAAATTTAAAAGCAGAATAAAGCCACTGTGCCTAGAATAAGAAGAGAGCTATCAATGGAGAAAAATAAATTCACTCTAATAAAGGTTTTTCCATCCAAGATACACAGGAAAATTAATACAAATATGTAAGAATGAGATCCATTCCCCAAAAGATAAGTGGTCAAAGCATATGCATAGTAAGTTTTCAAAAGAACTTCAAATTATCAGTGACTATATAAAACACATTTTAAAATTACTAATAATAAAATAATTGCAAATACAAGTTTAAGGTGTATCCTTATATCTATTAGATTGGTAAAGATGATGAAAGACGGAATGATAAATATTGGAAGGTCTATAAGAAGATAGGCACACCAATGTACTGTTGTGGAGCTATGAATTCAACTCTTTAGGAAAATAATATGGTAATACCTTAGAAAAATCTCTAAACTGTACATACACTTTGACCCAGAAATACCAGTATTTAACTTATACCTCAAAGAGGAAAGAGGTCAAAACCAAAGAGAATATCTGTAGATATACAGAAAGAGATATGACACATACACACATGTACATATATAGATAGATATAGATATAGGTGTATACCACACATACACACACATATACATATATACACACATATATGTATAGTGTGTGTATATGTATGTATATATGTGTGTGTGTGTGTTTGTGCGTACACACACAGATGCACATTTTCAGCAGCAAAAAACAGAACGAAGTTGATGGGAAATAGGTGAAAAAATTGTTATATGTGAATGTATTGGAGTTTTCTTTCTTGCTATTTTTTGTTGTTAAGTCATTTCAATAGTTTCTGAGTCTTTGTGATGCCATT
Organism: Bettongia penicillata ogilbyi; assembly: GCA_023548195.1. Classification (NCBI taxonomy): domain Eukaryota; kingdom Metazoa; phylum Chordata; class Mammalia; order Diprotodontia; family Potoroidae; genus Bettongia; species Bettongia penicillata. Next base: position 1,542,970 of record JAJHZJ010000255.1, on the reverse strand, counting down.
GGGGGTAATAAAGTGCTACAAGAGAAAGTTCCATCGGTTTTTAAAGGTCCATTGGGAAATCAAAGCTAGGTAAAATAAAAGAGCATTAATGAGGACAAGAATGTTTTATGTCTTTATCTGATGCCCCTTTTCAAGGAAACTGAAACTCTTATTTTGAGGGGAACAGAAGAACGACCAAGGTTGGACTTTGCTCTTTCTCTCACCTGTCTTTAAGAGGTGAATCAGGATAGATTTATATCTACTTGTCTACTCAGATATTGGTAGTCTAGGAGTGTGTGTGAATGTGTGTGTGTTTGTATGGGGGGGATGTTAACACAAAATATACTTCCCTGGTTGCTCTTAAGAAGAAGGGCAGTCCTCAGTTTACACTCACCAGCTTAGTTAATTCCTGCCAAACAATGATTGCAAAAAAGACCATCACAAATGAAATGTCAAGAAACCTATTATACCAAGAAAAACAACTAACAAAAATTAGAGTTCTAAAATAAAAATATGCCAGAAAGTAAACAAGAATGAGTAATCTCTTTAGAAGGGAGAAAGATAAACTCAGTTCCACAAAGAGAGAGGATACAACTTCACCAAAGATAGAAGTCACTGAAATCTTCAGGGAGTGAAATCAAGCATACATGGAGGAACCAGCTTTCCTTACATATCTCTAGCTTCCAATTTCCTTCTCTCTCTCTCTCTCTCTCTCTCTCTCCTCTCTCTCTCTCTCTCTCTCTCTCTCTCTCTCTCTTTCTCTCTCTCTCTCTCTCTCTCTCTCTCTCTCTGTCTCTCTCTCCCTCTCTCTCTCTCTCCTTGTGTTTATTTCCTAAAACTATTCAATTTTCTATATTGACTTAGCATTTTCTTATCCAATTAAGTTCAAGATTTCCAGCACAAATGAAGTGTCATTCAAAATGCCTCAGGTTTGGTTGGAAGCCTGGCTATATCAATAAAATATTATTTATTTTTTAGTTTCAGAAAGAGAGAATCTCACTATTCTATCACTGGTCTACTGTAAACACTAAAGTATGAAGATTGTTTTGGCCACTTAGTTTTGTAGCTCTCAGGGAGACTACCTCCCAGTTTCCTCCCTTTGACAGATTTGTCTGATTATATTTGTCACAAAGTTTCTCCTCATCTACCAATGCATTGCAAATTCTATGAGAAATGGAAAATGATTGCAACTAAAGCAATGTCATTTCACTTTCCATGGTAGAATAATCTATTCATTGGTTCATTCCCAAGATACCTTGATATATCTGGCATATATTTATGTTTTGTTTTACTAACAACTTAAAAAGAAACAACCTTGAAGTCAATGATTTCTTATATCACCAAAAGAACCATGCCCTGAGGTTCAGGGACAGTAAGTGATATATATATATATATATATATATATATTAAAACAATATTAACAATGATATGTTTTGCATGAATATCTGACCACCCTGATCCAAGGTCATATCTAACCCTTTCTGTATTCAATTTATTTCCAGAACTGTGCTGAATCCAACTTACGAGGCATGCCTGAAGATATTACTTGGTGGCATAATGTTGCTGAACAAATATTTTTATATCCATAAATTCAAGTCTCAGACCTCTCTAAGTATTACACTGTTGAGAATTTCAGTGAGGTACAGTATATTGATTTGCGGTCTTGTGGTTTTGTCCATATTCAGTTTCCCATCTGTTCAGTTTGGGAGAGTCCTAATAACTAGTGCACTTTGCATAGCCTTGTGATGTCATAAATTTAATTTACATCTGGAATAACATCTTGAAGTCCCCCAGAGTGGTGTGGTGATGCAGTGTGTTTACATGGCTATTGAAGAAAGCTTAGCAAGACCACACAGGTAATGGCTTTAAGCATAGGTAAAATCAGGAGAGCTGACCACCAAAACAGGCACTTTTCAGCTGATGTAATATCTAGGGATAAAATTTTCTTCTTTCTTTTTCCCCCATCCCTTAACAAATAAACAAGAAGTGACCTTCTCTGATTTAACACTTAGAATTGTATTAGACTTTATTCCTTTTCTTTAAGAATTTGAATCCCGTTAGAACTCAAGCTCTCTTTGCAGAAGTTGATATGTGGGAGATGGTGGTGGTGGTACCCAATAGTGGTTTGAGGGTAGATTAAAACTTATGGCTGGTATCAGGTACTACACTTTCAATGCTATTGTATTTCAGAACCTTTTGTGAGAGCTTTGATAAGAATAAGAGAGTTGCAGCTTAGTAAGGAGAGAGAAAGCAGAATTGGAAGAATGGGAAACAGGCAACAAATTTTAGCTCACTTCACAATTTTGTCTGGGGCTAGAGGTGGTTACAAGTAGTAAGACCGTGAGATAGAGACACTAGAGACAAGTTCCCTTGACTCACCTCTCCAAACTCTGTTTTCTCTCATCCTTTCCTCCAGTCTCAAATTGGTAGGTGGCCTTCTTTCTTAATACACACTTAGCAAAATTGGAAATGCCTATACAGATAAAGGTAGCAATTTCCAATATTTGACACTCACATTACTAGGGAAAAGAATGGAAGAGACATACCATTCACAACTGGCCCTTAGTAACAGGTCTGGTATTGGGGAGAAGGGGAACAGCCTATGCATTCTGTCTTTTAAATCAAAGACTTGGTATATCAGAGCAGATTCTAAAATCGTTCATTACAAAGTTGAATTTCCATGCTTCTGAAGAGACAGTTGCTCTGATAGGGAGGACAAGCCTCACACCTGAACAAAAATGCAGCACAAGCAGGGAGTGAAAGAAAGAAAATGAAAAAGGCAAGCTTTACTGAAGGGAGATATTTACAACAGGAAAGAAAGGATGGATATAGGGCAGTCTTCAGGGGGTCTAGATGGATGGCGTTAAATGTCCTGGAGAGAATAGAGCACCAGTGCCCTAACTCAGGTAGGTCTGGTGGGTTTATATTGGGTTCTTATCTGGATCTCACAGGACCAGGCACTGGAGGGAGGGAAGAAGGAGTCTAGACCTGGGACCTGGAGGCTAGTTGAAATTTACACTTGTAATGGGAGTTAAAAATCTTCCCAGCCTATCAGTAGGCCTCAGATGGAACTATTAAGGGAAGTTTGATTAGGGGAGATCTGTTTTGTATGAAGACCTACACCTTTTCTTAGTTGCTAATGGGGCACTGGATCACAAGGGCTGTGTCTACTCTGAGGTGAGGTTTTGCTTTGGGGCTAACATCATTGAAAGAGAGTTGATGTGATTACTCCAGAGGAGACTCTGGGTAGCCATTAAGGAGGACCCCCTCCCAGCTTTGAAAACCCAGATGTTAGTGCTTCTCTCTCTGGAAATGATGTATATATTATCTATGGTCAGATAGTTGGAAGTTCTGTCTGTTGGTCTTTCTGTTTGTTATTTCTGTTTGTAATTTCTGTTGGTATTTTCTCTGAAGTTCAGGGTGCTGATTTTTCCCCCTGAAATAAGTGAATGATATATGTGCTGGATTAAAGTAAGATTGTTTATCCATTTTAAGGTTGCTTTCCTTAGAAAAGTAGATCTAAGTGGGGGGCAGAGCTAAGCATGGACTTTTCTAGAGTGCTCCCCTCAAGCCTAGCCAAATACCTATGAAAATGTCTCTAAACAAATTCTGGAGCTGTAGAACCCACAGAATGATGGAGTCAAGCAAATCTCCAGCCCAAGATAGCCTGGAAGGTTGCCTGTTAAGTGTCACATGTGCCACAATGGGAGCAGAGCACAGTCTAGTGTGGACCATGCTGGTACAGAGGGGACCTGAGCAGGCCTTGGGGGTGGTACTGAATCTCACACACCTGTGGTGGTTTCCAAACTTCATGACCCCAAAACATTGAGAACAAACTGGAAGGTCAGTGGAAAAAAACTGTGCAACCAGTGTAGGAGAGTAGAGTGGTCAGGCTCCAGTCCTAGTTGAGCAGAGTGGGGAGGGGCAGAGGAATCCACAGCAGCAGCAGGGGAAGCCATTGTTTCTGGAGCTCTAAGAGCACAGATTATGAGGGGATCCAGTGATTGACAGTACACCTCCCACTCCTACTGGAAGCAGAGAACTACCTTGACAAAGAGCTCAAACATCAAGTAAATTGCTGGGGAAATTGTTGAGGGCCAGGATAGAATGCGGTTGACAAGATCAGGACAGACCTTCGGGGAAACTGTTCCTTGAGACTGTGCTCATTATCATCTGGAATGGCTCTCCATGCCCCCCCAGATGTTGTTGTCTGCATCAGACAAACAAGAGAATTACAGAAAACAAGAAATATATAAAATAGATGCCCCTAGGATCCTAGTCTGATTAAAGACTGATTTAATCACCCTGACTGATTTAATGACTGGGACAGGAGATGAGCAGAATATCATGTAGACTTGCAGATTTTTGTCTATATAAATCCTAACCCTCAGATCAATAAACGGAACTGGTCTATCTTTTCCCACCTCCCATGACTCTTTTCTTTCAACACATCACTGAGCCATGTAGGGATGTGGGAATCAGACTGTAGAATCTTACTTTGGTGAGAAGGAAAACCAAAACATGCAAACAGAAAAACAAAAGACAAAGTTTCTATATCCAAAGCCTCAAGGTGAATTGATCTCAGGCCATGGAAGAGCTCAAAAGAGATTTTGAAAATCAAGTAAGAGAAGTAGAGCAAAAATTGGGAAGAGAAATGAGAGTGATGCAAGAATATCATGAAAGATTAGTTAAGTGCTTGCTAAAGGAGATCCAAAAAATACTGAAGAAAAATAACACTGTAAAAATAGACTAACCAAAATGAAAAAAAGAAATCCAAAAAAGCCAATGAGGAGAAAAATGCCTTAAAAAGTAGAATTGAAGAAAACAATTCATATTAAAATGGGGCAGATGAAAGCTAATGATTTTATGAAAAAAATCAAGAAATTATAAAACAAAACCAAATGAATGAAAAAATAGCAGATGATGTGAAATATCGCATTGGAAAAAACAACCGACCTGGGAAATACATTCAGGACAGAAAATTTAAAAGTTATGGGACTATCTGAAAGCCATGATGAATAAAAGAGCCTAGATATCATCTTTCATCAAGGAAAATTCCCTTGATATTCTAGTACCAGAGGGTAAAATCAATATTGAAAGAATCCATTGATCACCTCCTGAAAAAAATCCCAAAAGGATTTTCTAGGAATATTGTAGTCAAATTCCAGAGTTCTCAGGTTAAGGAGAAAATATTGTAAGAAGCCAGAAAGAAACAGTTCTAGTACTGTGGAAAAAATTCAGGATAACACACAATGTAGCAGTTTCTACATTAAGGGATCAAAGGGCTTGGAATATGATATTCCAGAAGTCAAAGGAAGTAGGATTAAAACCAAGAATGACTTACTCAGCAAAACTGAGTATAATACTTCAGGGGAAAAATGGTTAATCAATGAAACAGAGGATTTTCAAGCATTCTTGATGAAAAGACCAGAGCTGAATAGAACATTTGACTTTCAAACACAAGAATCAAGAGAAGCATGAAAAGGTAAACAAGAAAGAGAAGTTATAAGGGACTTACTAAACTTAAACTGTTTACATTCCTACATGGAAAGATAATATTTGTGACTTTTTCTCAGTATTTGGGTAGTTGGAGGGATTATATACATATAGAGGAGGGGGAACAGGGTGAGTTGAATAGAAAGAAATGATACCTAAAAAACAAAATTTAGGTGTAAAAGAGGAATATATTGAGAGGGAAAAAGGGAGAAATAAAATGGGGCAAATTATCACATAAAAGAAGAAAGAAAAAGCTTTTTCAAAGGAGGGGAAAAGGGGGAAGATAAGAGGGAAAAAGTTGAACCTTACTCTCATCACATTATGCTTAAGGAGATAATAACATGCACAAACAATTTATTATGAGAATCTATCTTAAACTACAGGAAAGTTGGGGAGAAGGGGATAAGTAGGATATGGGGGAATTATAGAAGGCAGGGCAAGTGGAAGGAGGGGGTAATTAGAAGTAAACCTTTTTGTGAATGGATATAGTCAAAAGAGAGAATAGAATACACCAGGGCTGGATAGGATGGAAGGAAATATAATCTTTCACTACATGACTTTTATGGAAATCTTTTGCATAACTACACATATATAACATATATTGAATTACTTGACTTCTAAGTGGGTGAGGAGGGAGAGTAGTTGGAACTCAAATTTTTTTTAAATTTATTTAAGTTTTCAACATTCATTTCCACATAATTTTGAGTTCCAGATTTTCTCCCCATTTCTCCCCTCCCCCATCCTAAAACACCAAGCATTCTAATTACCCTTATCACCAAGCTGCCCTCTCTTCTAACATCCCTCCCTTCCCTTATCCCATCTTCTCTTTTGTCCTGTAGGGCAAGATAAAATTCTGTACCCCATTACCTGTATTTTTTATTTTCTAGTTGTATGCAAGAACAATACTCAATAGTTGTTCCTAAAACTTTGACTTTCAACTTCTCTTCTTTCCTCCCTCCCAACCCATCCCCACTGAGAAGGCAAGCAATTTAATATAGGCCATATCTGTGTAGTTTTGTAAATGACTTCCATAATAGTCATGTTGTGTAAGACTAACTATATTTCCCTCCATCCTACCTGCCCCCCATTTCTTCTATTCTCTCTTTTGACCCTGTCCCTCCCCAAGAATGTTGACTTCTAATTTCTCCCTCCTCCCATTTCCCTTCCTTCCATCATCTCCCCCACCCTACTTATCCCCTTATCCCCCACTATCCTGTATTGTAAGATAAGTTTTCATACCAAAATGAGTGTGCATTTTATTCCTTCCTTGAGTAAAATGTGATGAGAGTAAGCTTCATGTTTTTTCTCTCACCTCCCCTCTTTTTCCCTCCATTGAAAAGTCTTTTACCTGCCTCGTTTATGAGAGATAATTTGCCCCATTCTGTTTCTTCTTTCTCCTCCCAACATACTTCTCTCTCACCCCTTAATTTCATTTTTTAAGATACGATCCCATCCTATTCAATTCACCCTGTACTCTCTCTCTCTCTCTCTCTCTCTCTCTCTCTCTCTCTCTCTCTCTCTCCCCCTCTCTCTCCCTCTGTGTGTGTGTGTGTGTGTGTGTGTTTGTGTAATCTCACCAGCTACCCAGATACTGGGTATCTGAGTAATCAAGAGTTACAAATATTGTCTTTCCATGTAGGAGTGTAAATAGTTCAACTTTAGTAAGTCCCTTATGATTTCTGTTTTCTGTTTACCTTTTCATGCTTCTCTTCATTTTTGTGTTTAAAAGTCAAATTTTCTTTTCAGCTCTGGTCTTTTCATCAAGTATGCTTGAAAGTCCTCTATTTCATTGAAAGACCAATTTTTCCCCTGAAGTATTTTACTCAGTTGTGCTGGGCAGGTGATTCTTGGTTTTAGTCCTAGTTCCTTTGACTTCTGGAATATCATATTCCATGCCCTTTGATCCTTCAATGTAGAAGCTTCTTGATCGTGTGCTATCCTGATATTGTATTTCCACAGCTGAAAAAACCTTGTCACTAGCCTTTGGAGCCTGTGGGTTGAGGGATCTATGAACTGCAGCTACTGCAACTGGGGATTCTGCAACTGGAGATTCTGCCCCCAGGCGTGCTCAGTCCTCCTCCCAGACCCATGCCATGTGGTCAAGGCTAGGCTGGGTTCTGCTCCGCCTCCAGTGCAACAGACATTTCCCATCACCCTTTCAGGTCATCCTGGACTGGAAATCGCCACTCTGTTGTTCTCCACTTCTGCTGCTCTAGAATTTCTTGAGAGTCTTTCTTTACAGGTATTTTATGGCCTGTGGGGGAAGAGCTAGCACATGTGTGTTTTCAACTTTTTTATCTTGGTTCCACCCCTGCAACTCAAATTTTTAAAAATGAATGTTAAAAATTATTTTTCCTTGCAACTGGGAAACACATAAATATATTTATAAGTAAATATATAAAATAATAGGGGGGAAAGAAAAGAAAAGCAGATCTATAAACCTATCCAGCAGGCCCTCCTCTGTATGATGGAATGCTTGGTGTTACAATACTCTTAAAGTGGTAAAAGGCCTTTACTGCAGGTCTCAGGCAGGTGCTTGATTTTTTTATCTCTTGATTTTTTATCTCTTTTTATCTATTTTTTTTATCTCTTTCGCATTTTCACTGCTAAACCTCCAGAAACAATAATCTTTACTCACTAGCTATATTGTCTCAGCATCTAATCTTAATTTTTAACTCCCACAATTTGCTTTCTATAGCTATTGCTATAATGAAGCTACTTTTTAAAAGGAAACCAGTTACTTCTTAATCAAAATTCCAATGAAAAAAACCTATTCAGTCTTCACCCTTTTCGACATTTTTGCAGCATTTAAAATTATAGTCTGATTTGTCTTTCTTGATAATATTAAAAATGATACTTCACATTTATATAGCACTTTGGTGTAAATATTATTATTCCCTACCTAACAAATGAAGAAACTGAGCTTTAGAGGTTAAGTGACTTCCTTAGGGTCGCAGAAGTAGCACTTTTCCTTCCTAAACAAAGATTTGAATGTTGTTCTCTCTTGACTAAAGTTCACTCTTCTTTTTATTACTCCTTCTCTGATATTATTTTAGAGAGCAATAATCAGGGAATAATAAGAAAAGCTGAATTTAAAAAAGGTTAAGTTGTTTTAGGGAAAGAGGTTTGGGCAATCATATGGAAGAATGAAAGGGTGCAGAAATATTTTTATTACATACAATTTTTATTGCATTATGATCTGAGAAAAATGCATTAATTATCTCTGCCTTTCTTTACTGGATTGTGAGGTTTTTATATACTAGTATATGGTCAGTTTTTGTATATGTGCCATGTACTGATGAGAAAAAAGTATATATTCCCATTCAATTTTCTCCAGAGATCTATCATATCTACCTTATCCATAGTTTTATTTATCTCCTTAACCTCTTTCTTATTTATTTTGAGGTTAGATTTATCAAGTTCAGAGAGTGGAAGGTTGAGGTCCCCCACTAGTATAGTTTTGCTGTAAATTTCTTCCTTCAACTCCCCCAACCTCTCCTCTAAGAATCTGGATGTTAAACCACTTGGACCATACATGTTTAGTTATGATATTGCTTCATTGTCTATGATGTCTTTTAGCAGGATATAGTTTCAATCCTCATCTGTTTTGATTAGATCTATTTCTGCCTTTGCTTTCTCTGAGATTAGGATTGCTACTCCTGCCTTGCTTACATCAGTTGAAGCACAATATACTCTACTCTAACCTTTGACCTTTATCCTGTGTGTATCCCTGCAATTCAAATATATTTCTTGTAAACAACATATTGCTGGATTATGGCTTTTAATTCATTCTGCTATCCATCTCCGTTTTATGGAAGAATTCATTCCATTCACAATCACAGATATGATTACAATCTGTGTATTTCCCTCCATCCTCTTGCCCACCATTTGTGCTTTTATCTCTCCTGTCTCCCTTCCCCTCCTCAATAGTTTTCACTTTTCACCACCTCCTCCTCCAGCCTTCCCTTCCTTCTTTGAGCCCCCTCCCTTTTACTCCCCTTTGCTCTTACTACTTCTTCCCTCCCTTTTAGTTTCCCTCCCCTTTCTTTCCCCTTCCTCTCCTACTGCCTATAGAACTAGTTAGGATTATATATTTAAGTTTATTATTCCCTCCTTGAACCAAATCAGATGAGAGTACCTCTCAAACAATGCTCATCTCCCTCCCTTCTTTCCCTCTACTATAATTTTGTACTTCATCTTGTGATGTAATTTACCATTTTCTGCTTCCTCCTTTTCACACCTTCTGTTACAGTCCCTTTGCATACTTAAATCATATTTTTAACATGTCATCATTTACCTTATACCCATTTCCTCTATGTATATCCCTTTTATATTTCATAATAGATGCACAATTCTCAAAATTAACAGGTGTCATTTTCCCTTATAGGGAGGTAAACAGTTTGCTCAAATTGAGTAACAAGTTTTTTCACTGTTTATGTTTTTATGCCTCTCTTGAGACCTGTGTTTGAAGATCGAATTTTCTATTAAGTTGTGGTGTTTCTGTCAGGAAGGTCTGGAAAACCCTTATTTTGTTGAATGACCATCTCCTTGCCTGAAATGTTATACTGAACTTTGCTGGGTAGTTGATCCTTGGTTGTAGTCCCAACTCCTTTGCCTTATGGAATATTGGATTCCAATTCCTTCAGTCTTTTAATGTAGAAGCTTCAAGGTCCTCTGTGATCCTGACTGTAGCTCCTTGATATTAGAATGGTTTCTTTCTGACAGTATTTTCTCCTTCACTTGATTGTTTTGGAATTTGGCAATGATATTTCTTGGAGTTTTGAGTTTGGGATCTCTGGGAGGTGAATGGTGGATTTTTTCGATGACTATTTTGCTCTCTGGATCTAGCACTTCTGGGCAGTTTGCCTTGATGATTTCCTGGAAGATGTTGTCCAGACTCGTTTTTTCATCATGTCTTTCTGGCAGGCCAATAATTCTTAAATTTTCTCTCCTGGATATATTTTCCAGGTCAGTTCTTTTTCCAATTAGATATTTTACATTTTCTTCTATCTTTTGATTCTTTAGATTTTGTTTGACTGATTCTTACTGTCTCATTGAGTCATTAGTTTCTACCTGCCCAATTCTAATCTTTATCAAATTGTTTTCTTTGGTTAACTTTTTCATCTCCTTTTCTATCTGTCCAGTTGTTCCTTTTAAGGAGTTATTATCTCCAGTCAATTTTTGTACTTCCTTTTCCATTTGTTCAGTTTTCCTTTTCAAAGAGATGTTCTCATCAGTGAATTCTTTTTTTATACTTTTAAAATCATTGGCCAGTTTTTCTTCTATTTCCTTCTTCAGGTGTTCCAGGAGAGCTATTTGTGCATAGGAGCAGTTCATAGTCCCTTCTGAAGTTTCATATGGAAGTATAGTCTCAGTACTGACCTCTTTGGTGTTTGTGTTTTGGTCTTTGTCCCCATAGAAAGATTCTAGGTTTTTTTTTGCTCTTCTTTTGCTTTTTCTTGTTCATGATGGTGATTGTGTGTTGTGGCTTCTGGTTCTTTCAGTAAGAAGCTGCAGGGAGGGAGGAACCAAGATGGTGGAGTAGAAAGACTCACATATGGAGCTCTGAATCCACAGCCCATAAATTTCCTGTAAAAAGAACTCCCCACAAATTCTGGAGCATTGCAAGCCACACACCAATGCAGGGGAGGAGAATTCCATTCCAGAGAGCCCTGAAAAAACTGACCCCAAAGGTCCGTTGTGCACCGGACAGTGGAGCCCAGCCCTGAGCTGCCCTGGCCGTGGGGCCCCAAAGGAGAAGATCCGAGCAGGCTTCAGGGACAGAATCTCTGGCAGCTGCGAAGGTCCCTCCACTCACAGGCACTACAGGTCAGTGACAGAGACTTCTGGGCTGGCCAAGAAGGGAGCGGGGTGTCTCCAGAACTCAGGCCCCCTCGCGAGGCAGTGGCCGAGGCAGTGACAGTGGCGTCGCAGGACTCCCGGAGCAGAAAGGAGCTCAGGGCCATTACCAAAGGTCTCTGCAGAAACCCCCTGAGGGAACTGAGTCTGGGAGGCGGCCCTGCCCCCACCTGGGCACCAGAACTTAAGCTCATATTGAATGGCAGCCGCTCCCCCCACTGAAAGCCCTGAGGCTGGGGAGCAGCATTTGAATCTCAGACCCCAAGCACTAGCTGGGCAGATCTAGGCTGGGGTGGAGAGGAATCTCTGAAGTCAAGTAACTGGCTGGGAAAATGCCCAGAAAAAGGAAGAAAAATAAGACCATCGAAAGCTATTTTCTTGGGGGACAGATGTTACTTCCCTCCTTTCATTTCTGACGAGAAAGTACAATGCTTGCCATCAGGGAAAGATGTGGTGGTTGGGACCTCTGCATCCCAGACATCCGAGGTGGATGTCCAGTGAGCTCAGGCCATGGAAGAGCTCAAAAAGGATTTTGAAAATCAAGTTAGACAGGTGGGGGAAAAACTGGGAAGAGAAATGAGAGAGATGCAAGAAAAGCATGAAAAATGGGTCAATACCTTGGTAAAGGAGACCCAAAAAAATGCTGAAGAAAATAACACCCTGAAAAATAGGCTAACTCAATTGGCAAAAGAGGGTCAAAAAGCCAATGAGGAGAAGAATGCTTTCAAAAGCAGAATTAGCCAAATGGAAAAAGAGGTTCAAAAGCTCACTGAAGAAAATAGTTCTCTCAAAATTAGAATGGAACAGATGGAGGCTAATGACTTTCTGAGAAACCGAGAAATCATAAAACAAAACCCAAAGAATGAAAAAATGGAAGAGAATGTGAAATATCTCATGGGAAAAACAACTGACCTGGAAAATAGATCCAGGAGAGACAATTTAAAAATTATGGGACTACCTGAAAGCCATGATCAAACAAAGAGCCTAGACATCATCTTTCATGAAATTATCAAGGAAAACTGCCCTGACATTCTAGAACCAGAGGGTAAAATAAGTATTGAAGGAAAGAAGCTGCAGAACTTTGTGTTGAACTGACTTGTGTGAAAAAGCTAAGAGTAGGTTTTTGTTTTGTGTTTCCCCTATCAGCCCTGGGGTTAGTTTGTTAAGTGTCGGGGAGGGGTGGTCTGGTCATGGGAGATCTCCTCAGTTGAACTGAGGCAAAAGCAAGTTCAGGGGATGGTGATCTCAGCTGTCCTCTTGTCTTCCTATTTCCCCTGGAGTGCTGAGTCATGCCTAGATCCTAGTTCCAGTTTCCACCCCTCCTGGGCCTCCTCTCCTGGTGCTGAGGCTTGCCTGGGTCCTAATTCGAGTTTCCTCCACCCTGGGGCCCCTCTCCCTTAGGTTCACCTCTGCTACAGTAGGAGGAATCCCCTTTATTATTTTCCTAGCCTCAGGTGTTATGAAATTATTTGCCCCCTCTGCTGTTCCCACCAATCCAGGATTTCTCTGGGGAAATATTATATGGTTCTTTCAAGGTCATTGAGTGGGGAGGAGAGAGCATTTACTGATAACTCCACCATCCTGGGTCCTGGAAGTTCAAGTAGGTGACTTACAGATGTTTAATCTGCCAACTGAAAGTCTCGGGAACTGCTGCTCTGATATCTGGTGCTCAGCGTCTGTCACTCACTGGGCTCTGCTGGTCTTTCACCCTGGGCTGTGGCTTCGCTGTTTCCGCCTGCTGCTGTCTCAGGTTTCCTGAGGCCCTTCCACTCAGCTGCATGTCTAGACACACTGCACTGTATACTGTGGGCTCATCCACATGGAACAGATCTTTCCCATTGACCTTCCAGTCTGTGTGTCTCCTATTGGATTCTGCACCTCCAAAATTTGGTCAAATTCTCTTTTTAGAGGTATCTGAAGGAGTTTGTCTAAGAGCTTAGGTGAGTCATTGCTCTCACTCCATCGAAAAGTACCTATATGTCCAGAAATATTTTTAGACAACAGGTTAGGCTCCTTTTATGAACAGGTCCATTCACGACAGACTTTTATAAAGGTGTAGAGGTTGGAGCCAGACATCTCCTCCTTCCTCTAGCCACCTTGGATACACCACTTTTGGTTCTTTTTCACAGTGAAATCAGGGAGGACAAAGGACGGGTAGCCTCTAGTAGCTAGAATCTAGCCTATTTCCTTTTCTTCCTCATTCTTCTTTTTTTAAAAAAGTGTTATTTAAAGGTAGCTCCACCCCTCTTTGTAACTTATACTTTCTCTTTTATAAATCTCACCAAATCCTTTAACTTGAAGGATCACCTCTAAATGATCCCAAAATCATCTCAAGCCTCAACTTCCCCCTAACCCCAACCCCGAGTTCCCACATTTCAACTTGCATGCTAGATAAAGTTCTGAATCTCCTGCTGGCATTCTAAACTCAATAAGGAACAAAATGGACTATTAATCTTCCCCACAAAAACTTTCTCTTTCTCTTAGTATCCTAATTTCTATAGATGACATCATCTTCCCAGTTGCTCTCAATTAAAACTTCAGTTATATTTTCTTTTTTAAAACTTTTTTGCTAATTAACAAACATTCAAAAATAGAAATTTCCTAACTGCACTTTGGTGATATTGTATTAGTCTATCTGTTTTCCTGCACCCTTCTAACAATTGTTATTTTCCATTTTTGCCATCTTTGTCATTAATTGTCTATTCCTTCCATCCCATCAACAGGTCATTTTTTCTTCTCTTTGATCCCACCTTCCTGCCTTTACAAATAATAAAGAAGACATAGGGAGTTTAGTTAGTACTTGTGATCTATAAATGAAGTGGCCTATTTCTTATTTGTTGTCCCTCTATTCTTCCCCTTGCTCCACCCTAATTCAAGATTTTTTATTCATTCTTTCTTTCTTTTTAATGTCTTTTTAGTATTTCTGCTCTGATTTTGTATTTTATTTATACTTATGCTCATTACTTTACATATCCTGCCTTCCTTCTCAAATCACTCATTTCTCCTCACTTCTCATTCTCTCCTATTTTCATTTAAGTTTAATGTATTTTCATATGAAAGTATATGTGTGTGTGTGTGTGAGAAAGAGAAAGAGAGAGAGAGAGATAGAGAGAGAGAGAGAGAGAGAGAGAGAGAGAGAGAGAGAGAGAGAGAGAGAGAGAGAGAGAGAATGTGCATGTGCAAGGGGTGAAATTGTGTTTAATCCTGGTTCAAGATGAAAGTGATGCTTATAGCTGAATATTATCCCTACTCTTTTCTCCATGTTTCAATATTTTTATCTTATGAACCTATGTGATGTGATAAAGTTTTCCGTCCTTTTCCTTTCCCTTTACTCCCTGGTACAGTACCATATTTCTCTCATTTTTACCTTATCCTAAGCCTGTTAAAACAAATAAATACACTTTTAAGCCTTATCTTCTACGTCTGTCTTATTTATCTTTCTCTTTGACCCTTGAAAATATGAGTTATAAGAAGAAATTTGTTTCAAATCCCCTATTATCTTGTAGAAAGTTTATCTCATACTTCATTCCTATTGACCAAAAGTAACTTTCTATGTTTCTCTTATTTCAAAATATCTGCTCATTTATGTCCTTTCATCAGGAATACTTGGGAATCCTTTTTATCATTAAAGATCCACTTCCCGCCTGTAGGATTATGCTTAGTTTTTCTGGTTAGGTTATTAGCCTTTTTTTGTTACATTTTGGAATGTCATTTCCCAATTTTTCTTTTTCGTAGTGGCATTGGTCAAGTCTTATGTGCTATTAAACTGTGTCTCCTCAATATTCATAGTCTTTCTTCCTGTTTGCTTGCAGTAGAGAGAAAATTCATGTATATACTAAAATATTCTACTCCTAATCTTAAAATTAAGCATATTCCAACCTTAATATTAAATATTTGCCATATGTTGACTTTAACTAAGAAACACAAGAAATTGTTGACGGCTTTCCTCATTATAGAAGTTGTCCACTGAAACACAAGCATTATTAAGATGAATCACATTTGGTTTTTCTGTACTATGCAGATATTCCATTAGTATCTTGGCTTTATTCAAACTTTTCACCTAATGGCTGAACTTCTCTCATAATTTAAATCCTACATCTTGAATCAACTAATAAAAATTGCCTTTTTTTCTTACAGTTAATCATCACTTCCATAAACCATACTGGAGCACAGTATTGTGGTTAGAACTGAGGATAGGATAAAAAATATAAAGACTTTTTCTCCCCCTCTGGACTGAGATTTCCATCTTGGGCAAGTTATTTCAACCAATGAAGTAAAATTTTTCCATTATATACATAAGAAATTACAATACTTTTAGGATATTTTTGATTTTCATGTCTTAAAAAGCAGACTCTGATTAGTAGTGCCTTGATCATACTAACTGCTCAGTAAGTAATTGTTAAATTAATTTGAAGGTGAACCATGCATTTTGAATGGATTTTTTTTTTCTTAAGGCTAAAGTTGTTGTAGTTTTATTTTTAATGGTAATATTTTCATTTTTTAATTTAATCTAGAGTTTCCAGGCTTTTTTCCATGTTTAAGACCTCATATTTCCAAATATAGAAATGATGAATTTTAATGTCAGTTGTGCATCAATGGTTATTAGAAAACATTGTGAGAAGCTGAACCATTTTAAAGTTTTAAGTGTTCACACAGGTCATTGTCCAGTTATTGAATTCTTAGCAGTTAGGTTGTAGTCACTTAGCCTAAATGCATGTATAAAGTCACTTTGCATATAAATCCTTTTAGAACAGATGTGCATTTACTAATAAGATAGAAATATTAGAAGAAAATGAGAATAAGATCCCATGCTTCAATATCCTGTTCTGTGTATGCTATTTTATAACCTTTTTGAAACTAGTTAAAACTGCTGATGAAATGCAATTAAGTTTAAATTGTTGACAATTTACTCTGTATGTCATTCTGCATGTGAATTGATTGAAACATCTTGCATATCTAAGCTATTTAAAAAAACACAAATCAACTATTTTAAGTTGCAAACAAGAAAAGCTCAGAATAAAAGTAAGTTGTATATAATTCACTGAGCTGAGAATCATTTGGTACAATGTGCACATGAACTTGCAATTGTGTGTATGACTTGCTACTAGACATTGCATAGGAGATACCAGAGAAAGGTTCAACTTATTTAAACATGTGGAGAACACAAGGGAATTGATCACAGATGTTTAGTCACTTCAATGGCTATTTTTGACATGAAAGGCAAGGTGTTAACACTGGCAAGATAATTTCATATCACTTGAGAGAATATTATAACAGAAAGCTAGAGTGTCAAATACCTTAAATGAGATATTCACAGCCTGATTTCTGAAACCAGAATGCATATTTTACTTTTTATAGAATTCTATTTAGTGAATTATAGGCCTGAAGGATGATAAGAGGTCATTGTCTCGCTTTTCTCCTCACTGGACTGTACAATTCCCATCCTTCCTTTGCCCCCTTTCTTTCTCCTTATTTTGATCCTTTTTAGGATCACGTCTCGTTTGTCCATTTATTCATTCATCTGTAGGGATATAGAGACAAGAATGAACTAACCCTCTGCTTCAAGGAGTATATAGACTAAGGGGCAAAGCAATGTTTGAATAGATAAATAAGCACAAAATATGTAGAGAGTAAGTACAAAATAATTCGAAGATCACTGACACCTGGGGGAGGGGTGGAAAGACTCCTTGTAAAAAGTGGAAACATTAAATAAGTGCTAGATTGATTTATGATTATAATAGCACAGTTGTTGTAGTAACTTGTGATTAAAAAGGAAAAATTTCCATCTGCCTTTATGAATAAGGTAAACCAAAGAATAAATAGCTGATTTTTTTGAAAATCTATTATATGAGATGGTTGTGTCTGCCAATCAAGCTAAATGGTTAATTATTCAGCTCTCTACTCTATTTTCCCCTGTCTTTACAGTACTTTAGATGAAATGTATCCTCTAAAAATATTTCATGGTGAAAGCAGTTTCACTGTATGTCAGGTCATAACATCTTCCATCACAATTCTGAGAGCAGCGTGAATGCAAATATTTTGAGGACATTTTTATTAGAAAATGAACCTGCCTCTTCTAATTTAAGTTGCTTGAAAACAAAACACACACACACACAAGCTTTGACAGTTAAGAATAATCACTCAAAAACAAAGTGTTAAATTCACAGTGGCACAGTTTTTGTAGAAAGTCAGCAGGGAATTGACAGTAGCTGTTCAGGACTGCAGAGATCTTTTAGGTAATTTTGTTTTCATTTGGATTAAGGATCTTTATAAGAAATTTTTTAAAATTCCATTCTGGATATTAAAAATTACTATTTTCATGCTGTTCTATCTCATTCCTATCACAAACCGCTGCAATTTCCTTATTGCTGAAACAAATGTGTTTTCTCAAATCAGGTAAGAATTTATTTTAATGTTTTTGTTTTTTTTTTTAACAAACTAGAATAGAGAAATTTCCAAATAAAAACTGCTGTGTTTCAGGAGTATCAAATCTATTTTGGGCAGGAACAAGTAGATTTCCTTGAGGGTATTTCAGTAGAAATGTTAGAATCCAAGTGCTAACTTTATGTGGAATAGAGATTGGAGTTGTTTTGTCCCAGGTGCAGAATTTGAAAAAAGCAATAGATAATATAGAAGGAGGAAAATCCTAACAAGGACATATATCTTAAAAAGTGCAATGAGTCACCTGGGAAGATAACAGGTTCCCCTGAGTAGGAAAGAATTCTTCCAGAACAGGAAAGATGCCTACTTGTCAGTGATGGTGTACAGGAGGAATTTTTTTTGATCAGATGGCAGTTCAACTACTAGATGGTGTCTGAGGTCTCTTCCAACTCTTTGGTGCTATGATCTAACACTAGGTCTATGCCATTATGTTGAACAGGCCTGGAGCTAGTAAACTTGGTCAGCCTAGGTCCATATAGGTTTGTGTGTCACCTACCTTGTTCTTACTGCTTTCATAAAAGCCTTGTTGAGTGTAGTTGATTACATAAGTAGATGATTTGTAGAATCATAGGGCTCTGTGATCCAGTGATACTGGCCTTTTTGCTATTCCTTGCACCAGACATTCTGTCTCCTGGCTCTATGAATTATCAATGGCTGTCCTCTGTACCTAGAATATTCTCTCATCACTTTGCTTCCTGGATTCCCTGGTTTCTTTTAGGTCCAAGGTAAACTCCCACCTAAGGCAACTAGGTGGAACAGTGAGCGAAAAGAGTGCTGGGCCTGGAGTCAGGAATACCTAAGTTCAAACCTGGCTTCAGACACTTACTAGTCTCTTAACTTTGTTTGCCTCAGTTTCCCCATGTGTAAAAAGACCTCGAGGAGGAAATGGCAAACCACTCCAGTATCTTTGCCAAGAAAACCCCAGATGGGGTCACAAAGAATCAGACATGACTAAAATCACTGACAAAATTCCACCTTCTGCAAGAAGGCTGTCCTGGTCCCCATCAAAACTAGTGCTTCTCCCACAAAGAATAATTCCAATTTATTTTGTAAATATTCTGTTTGTTCATAGTGTTTTCATGTTGTCTTCACAATTAGACTGAACTTCCTGAGGGCAAGGGCTTTTTTCCGTCCTTTGTCTCTAGTACTTAGCATACTACTTTGAAACATAGTAAACACAATAAATGATTCTTTTTGTGACTTGGAAGAGACCTTTGAGAATATTTCAGATAGGCCTAACAACCTGTGACCTGTGGGCAGCTTACAGCCTGAGGGCATACCAAAGGATTTTGGGTGGCCTGCAAAAAATTTTTCTCAGGTTGCCTGAAATTCTTTGGCAGGATGTAGATTGTACTTGTCTGATTCAGGGTAAACTTCTCATTTCAAAAAAAATCCAGGTTAAATGATTTACTTGAAGTCACACAATTAAATTCAACAAATATTTATTAAGTACCTTGGGAAATAGGTGTATATCTTTGGTCCTCTTTTCTCCTCTCTCTGTACTCTCTACCTTGATCACATAAGCTCCCTTGGCTTCACCTTACATATTGATGCAGATGATTCTTGAACCTGGGACTGACTTACCTTGTGGGTTCCAGATATACATTGTCACTTACCTATTGGAAATTTCCATGTAGATGTCACACAAGAACCTCAAACTCAACAAGTACAAAATTGAATTTATCTTTCCTTCTAAATTCATTCTTCTTTCTTGTGTTACTATTTCTACCTATAGTGTCATGATTTAACTGGTTTTCCATGCATTTAACCTTGGGATCACTTTTAATTCTTCTTTCTCCCTCACCTCTTATGTCAAATCAGTGATCTACTAGGATCTGTTGATATTATTTCTACAGCATCTCTTAAAGTCATCCTTTCCTTTCACGTTGCCTGATAGCAGTCTATTTATTATAGGACTGCATTATTGCCACACTGACCAATTGCTATAATATTCCAATAGGTCTTTCTGCTTCCAGTTATTTCTGGATTGTCTCCACTGATTCAATTATTTCTTCTAGTTGGTTCCGATACATTTTCATCTTTTATACTATCTTCATAGTAAAATTATTTGCCAATTGTTTACCAATCAGTTCCTGACACTCTTTTGCTCATCCATCAAGTCAGGATCATGAGTATCCGCTTATACTTTCTATAACCTCTGATATATGTTGACCCCAAATCTTGAAAAACCAAAGAATTCATTGAATTTTCAGAATCAAGGAAGGGTAGAAAGTAGAGGCTGAATTTGTAGAGCCAGATTCCAATCCTTGGACCATGGTACTGGATTTTAATTTCATCAAGTACTTGGGACAAGTACCAAGAAATGACCTTCAGGTATTCCTATATTTATGAAAATTACACATAACTTTAAAACTTTTAACTGCAATATCCTAAAATGACAAATTATAAGGATGTTATACAAGTTTATCTTTTCTTTCTCTTTTCCTTTATGTATTTCCACTTGTGCTTATTTCATTAGCTGGTGACGTGTTTCTATTTACTCCATCCTCTCATGTTTTTATTAATAAATTATTAATAGCATTAGCTTACATTTATGTAGCACTTTGAAACATTAAAAGCACTTTTCCACAACAATTGTGTGAGGCAGTGAAAAATATTATCACTTCCATCTTGCAGATAAGGAAAATGTCACAGTTTAAATTACTTGCCATTGGAAAGCAAACTATAAGTCCCTGACTTGAAAGCAGAAAACCTTGAAAACCCAGTTTTTCTGATTCAAAGTCCATTGTCCTTTCTAGGCAATATTTATGTAGCTAGAGTATAAAACTAATGTAAATTATTTATCTTTTTTCCCATTAGAATTTTGAGTTTCCTGGGATGCAACAGAGAACTTATTTTTTTCATCTACAAATCAGTAGTCCTTGATGTTATAAGGATTCTTGGTCCCTAATCTAAATATTCCAAAAATTAAAATACTATTATGATACAGATGAAGAAATTTAATTATAGAGCACTTCTCTCAGAGATCAGTGAGAACATTGGAAGTTAGTGAAATCAACATAAACTTCTAGAATTTTCCTCAAAGGGGCTTCCAGGTTTTCTGGTTCTGGTTCAAGTTTTTGTCCCACACGTCCAGAAAAAAGACCTTTTGGAAGGGGGAAAATAATATATAGGTTGGAGACAGGAAATCTTTCCAACTGGCATCTATTTGGTGAATTTTTCCCTAATGGGTTAAGTTGTAGGTAGCTTGCCACTTCCAGTGGTAGGGATGAGCCCTGGGACCCAGGTAATATATTTCAGAGTCTGTCAGAGACGATCTAAAATGCAGCAAGAGATGGTGAGTTGGTTAGTGAGAATGGCATTGACTAAAAGATGTTCCTTTCTATTCATTTCATTTATCCTGTTGTTTTACTTGATTCCCAGTGGAGAGCTGAATGGGAGAGACAGCTGTACAGTTTTATTTTCTTCTCCCTCTCCTCTTGTGGTTTCAGACTGGCTATGTCTAATACTGTTATCTCACCTCCTGTCTCACATCTCCAACCACTCATTGGACATCTCAAACTTAATGTCCCATATGAACCCTCCCCTCTTGTGTGTGTGTGTGCTGTTGTGTATTTTGTGAGTTCACCTCTCCAACTATACTTCTCACTGATTATAACCATAAATGAGTAACTGCTACCATGAATTCTAGGGTAACCCTGTGGGGATTAACATTCACAAATTTCCACTGCCATGGTCTCCATTAACCAACACCTAGCGCACTTAGCTCTTTAAAATGTATTTACTCAAATGGTACATCAAAAAACAATAATTACATACCATTTCTCCTAGAAACCTGGGATAAACTTTCTCATAAATACATACAGAGTCCAAGGAGAGGAGAGTGGATACAGATTTGAGCTATAATAGTAGTGAGGCACATGTATGGGGAACACATGTGACCAAGACAATCCCAACTGTGGAACTGCAGAGCTTGAATATTCTTTCATTTTCTGGAGAGTCCTGCTGAAGTTCAAGGTGGGACATGATATTCATGATGGAGAAGTCAATTCTCTGTTTCTAGTCTGGGCTCACTCTTCATTGGGCATGATGTGTCACCTGGGTGGTTAATTCAACTGGTCTTGCTCATTGCAGGGCTCAGATGGGCAGATCTGCTGCTGCTCTGGTCCATGAATGTCACTTGACGAGCTCTTTACAGAATATGAATATTACTTCTGTTCCTGGTGAGCTCGTTAGCTCTTGTGCATTCAACCATTATCTCTGTGCTGATGTTTTTTAAATCTACTTATCCAGCACTTGTTCACCTCCAGTCTCACATCTCCATCTGCTCATTGGATGTCTCGAATTTAATGTCCCATAAACATTTTAACATGCCAAAACATGGCCAAAACTGAATTCATCATTTCCCCTGCAAACTCTCCCCTCTTCTGAAATTCTGTACTACTGTGGAGGACACAGCCATCCTCACAGTTGCCCAGGCATACCATATGGTCGTTACCCTTCACTCCTCACTCTCTCTCACCTCCCATGTCTACCTTGAAGTCAAGACCTGTTGATTCTACATCTCTTACACATGCTCCCTTCTCTGGACCCAGCCCTTATCACCTTGCTCTTGAACCACTGTAATAGCTTGCTGGTTGGTTTCCCTGTTACAAGTTTCCTCTCACTTTAGTTCATCCTCCACTCATCTGTCAAAGTGATTGTAAAGTATATATTTGGCCAGGTTTTCCATCCTCACACCCCTCACTCAATAAGTTCCAGTGTCTTCCTATCACCACCAGGATCAAATATAAAATCTTCTATTTGGCATTCAAAGCCCTTCAAAACCTGCCACCAAGCATATTTCCAGTTTTCTTACATGTTCTTACATATTCTTTTTTCCAATGACAATGATCTTGCTTTATAAGAACAAGACACTCCATCTCTTAGCTCTGGCTCTTTCACTGGCTATGCCCTATCTCTGGAATGTTCTCCCTTCTTGTATCCTCCTCCTGGCTTTCCTGGATTCTTTCAAGTACCAAGTAAAATGGGGAGCTTCCTTGATTTTCCTTAATCTCTGTTATTCCTTCTATTGAATACTTCTAGTGTATACTCTGTAGCATAGTTGTTTGAAAGTTGTTTCCTCCATCTGACTATGAGCTCCTTCAGAGCTGTTGAATTTGCTTAGTATACTAAGCACTTAGCAGTGTGCGTGGGACATAGCAATGCTTTTTGACTGACTGGGATGGTCTGGATAGGTCATTTGGGTGCAGCACTGACTGGAGCATGGTATCTATACTGGATGGATAGATACACTGGGCTTGTTAGACTTACTCTTTTAATGAGGAGCTTCAGTCTCTATCCTTCACCAACATCAGTCTTGGCTGAATATTATTGTTTATTAGGGTGTTTACTTTCTCTTTTAGCTAGAGTGCTGCTATGACCTTTCAGAAAGGTCAGGAACTGTTATCTTATGTTTTTCAGAATACTTTCCAGTTGTTGTCTTTCAGGGTCTCTTCTCTAAGGTTTACCATGTGGTGGGGCAGCTAGGTGTTGCAGTGGATAGAGCATCAGTGTAGAAGTCAGGAGGACCTGAGTTCAAATCTCACCTCAGACACTTGACACTAACTGTGTGACCTTGGGCAAGTCACTTAACCCCAATTACCTCATCATAGGTCATCTCTAGTCATCCTGATGAATATCTGATCACTGGATTCGGATGACTCTGGAAGAGAAGTGAGGCTGGTGACCTGCACAGCCTTTCCTCACTCAAAACAAAGTCAAGTGCAAGTCATGTCATCATTTCTCTGATGGCATGGTCTTCTTCAGCAATGAAGGATGAACACATGCATCATGTGCCTGACAGGAAATATAGCCTCTTGTGTTGGACAGGTCTTCCTAGTTAAGAGAGGGGCTCCTCTTCAGTGAGAAACCCTACTTAACATATAGTGAGATTCCAGTTATAATTTCCATGTTCCTTTTGAATCTTAGGCAAATGAATTCTGTAATAAAAAGATACTGAGATAGTCTGCCCCCAGTGAAAAGTACATAGCTTAATGTGGATTCTCATATGCAATTGTATTATTCAAAGTCTCAGAATCTCTTCTATGAGGTGTGAAAGGTTTCATTTAAACGTAAAATCTCCTACCCTTATATTTAATTGTCTCTATCTTTATACTTTACAACTTTTAACTTTGCTTAAATAGGAAAAGCAGAGAGAACACTCTCAACAGAATAGGAATCTAGATAGATATTTAAATTTGTGTTAGATCCCCTTACTTGATTAGTAGAAGTAAATCTGGGAATGGAAGGAGGACAAAACTGAAAGGGAAATCGATTTAAATTGAGGATTCATAAACCCAAGTTTGACAGCATAGTGGATAGAGTACCAGACCTGGAGTCAGAAAAACTTGTCTTCATGAGTTCAGATCTGGTTTCAGACATGCACTAGCTTTGTGACCCTGGGCAAGTCACTTAACTCTGTTTTCCTCAGTTTTCTCATCATAAAATCAGCTACAGAAGAAAATAGGAAACCACTCCAGGATCTTTGCCAAGAAAACCCTAAAAAGGGTCACATGGAGTTGGACACAACTGAAAACAGCTGAACAACAGCAATAAACCCAATGTGAATTGCTGGTACAGTCTGGGATTCAAATGGAGTATTCAACTAACATTAATGCACAAAAGAAAAGAAAAGAAAAGAGTAACATTCATGACCATATCCTTCTTGACATGTAAAGCTATGAGAATTCCCAGGCTGTCAACTGGCAAAGAACAGGTAACTTCATTTCATTTTTTAAAGGCTCTGCTGAAGGTCATTTTCGCATCCTACAGTCTTAAAGGAGGAGCTATTCATTCGAAAGAAAAGGAAGTAGGTTGCTGAGAGTGGGAAAGTAGCCTACCTGAGTGAGAAGAGAGGAGAAAGAAACCATACCTCCACATGGGGAGGAAGGAGAGCAATCAACGTACTCCTCGTAATATCAACAAAAGACAGTTGAACCAGCCTTACTCACCAATGTTGCTTATAATAATGTGATTGAAATTCACATTTAGTAGCACACATACTACTAAGCCTGTCTCTTCCCATCTAGCAGAGATGTATGGTACCTAGTTAGGACTGATGCTGAACTAGAAATACCTTCTATGAGCTTTGAAATACAATTGCTGATCTCCTTGGAAGTGAACTTCAAAAGAAATCTCAATATGAAATTCCCTTTGTTAACAATGGTAAACTGGGGAGGCAGGATGTTAGAAGTACTTCAAGGAAAATCTCACCTTCATGGGAACAGTAAATTATGAACCCTTCTCTGAGTACAATTCATCACACGTGGAGAAAATCTAGCGCTAGCTTCTTGCTGCTTCCCTCAATAGTTCATATTTAATTCTAAAATAAACAAGCAACATTGTTTAATTAACAAATTAATATTTAGGTTAAAAAGGGGTGGGGAGAGACCCACAGAATGCCTAAATGGAGGCTCTAAGCATTCGGAAAGGTTTGAATAATTGAAATGGGGGTGAGAACTTTTAGCAGTTCATTGACCTAAATGTCATTAATATTTAAGCCTAGGATGGAAGGTTAATGCCTGTATGTGTGTGTGTATGTATGTATGTATGTATGTATGTTTCTTTCTCCCAAGGCATAAGAAGGCACCAGTAAAATACCCATTCTTACAATGCTCACAGCATTGCTATGAGTGTATCTCTGTATTTTGATGGTTTTGGCAGAGGACTGACTAAATGAACAACAGGGTTAACATACCTCTAGGCACACAGTGGAAGGAGTTTGAAAGTTATAGTGTTTATTTTCTTTGACCTCATAAAAATTTAAGTCATTGTATTATTCAAAATCTACTTAATTGCCTAAGCCAATTCAGTAAAAAAAGACCAAACTACAAAGGTTGCTTTCAAGTGTTTTATACTTCCAATGTCATGATATATGTTATCTTAACTTGGCTAGAGATGATACTTATGGAATGTACCTATTATTCTGTGGTCTAGAAGCCAGAATTGCAAATTCTAAAGTGCCTGATGTCCTCATAGGTAATCTATTATCTGTTATTGTAACGAGCAGGTAGGACCCTTACCCAAAGAGAGAAATGTATCCACAGATCCCCTTGAAATAAATTATGATTAAATTTGTTCAAATACTAATAATGATTTGATTTTTGAACCACAAGTTCATTAGTGAGATGTTTCTTAACTGTCAGATTGGTGGCATAAGGCCATGAGAATTATGCTTCATCTACACTAACCCATTTCATGAGGTGATTTTTTCAGATCTTTGTACAAGATAGAATTGAAGTTCCTTGGGTAACTGGCTTGCAAATATGGCAGGATTGGCTATGAGATCTTCAGAATAACAAAATACAAATAATAAGTCCTTTTGCAAAATTAATCCTTTTTTTAATAAAAAAGTAATTATTTCAACTCACTATCACAAAAATTCAGAATGTTGTCTGTCACAAGTTCCTTCTTCTTTCCTTTTTCTTACCTTTTTTTCCATCCCCAAATTGAAAAGAGCAGCATGGAACTCCCCTCTAGAGACCCTCCATCTCAAAGTACTCTCTGGGTTTAATGTATAATTCATGAGAAGCCCTGTGAGCAGCAGCTGATTCAAAAGGAACATCTCAGAGGCTGGGCTCAGGAGGCATTCTTCAATAATAATTAGAAAACCAAACAGCATCTTACCGTTGTCATAGTCATTTCGTTGCTATTTAATAACCCCTGTGCAAACACTGCCCGAGAGCAGTTTATTTTCTACAAGGCAACCTTCTCTGCACAATTACTGTGCAAATGCATTGATTCATTAAGGAAAAGTTCATTTACCTCAGCTTTTCTTCCTTGGTTTTCACTGAAATATTTTATTTCTCTGGGTGCTATAACTTCACTATGGGCCTCAGATGGTAGCTGGAGAATCTGGGACTCCTCTTTGGATGCTAATTTTCATTTTATTGCTTTACATACTATAGAAGGTCTCTGGAGGAAAGACACTGATATCAGCAAAGATAATGTCAACCTTTATGCTATCTTTTCGGTTTACTTGGCCCCCAGAACAATACCTAGAATTAATGCTCCTTTGGATTCCAAGTCTTCATAATAGATCATAGGCTACACTAGTCACCAAAACCATATATGAAACATACACTGTGTAGCAGACACAGTGGTCCCTTGATAAATTCTCAAGTGCAGCATGTCCAGCAGCTTCCTTACATGAATGTGCCTCATGAGGTTCATTGTACCCTTCAACAAGGGCATTTCTTTTTTTAATATTTTATTGATTTTTTTTTTGCTGTCACTTTCCAGTGACTTCTTCCAACCTCCCCTGTAACAAAGAAGCACAATTAAACAAAACAAATCAGCATATTGACTAGGTCTGACAATCCTGCCCCATTCCAACCCTTTATTCTGCAGCTGTACTGCACAACATTTCTGATAAGATGGAAGAGGTATGTTTCACTGACAGTCTTTTCAAATCATAAATGATGACAGGGTTGATCTGAATTCTCAAGCTATTCAGCATTATTTTCCTTTTCGTGGAGTCTGTGAAAAAGGTTTTAGCTTTGATTACTTCTCTTTGCACTAGTTTGTATATCATCCCAAGTTTCTCTGAATTTTTTCATCTTTGTTATTTCTTACAGGGAAATAATGTTCCAGTACATTCATAAACTTTAATTTGTTTAGACTTTCTCCAACAGATAGCCATCTACTTGGTTTTCCACTTCTTTGTCAATATAAAAGTGTGGCTATGCATATTTTTGTATATGTGTGCCTTTTCCCCCTCTCGGATGTCCTTGGCCTAGTAGAGATATCACTGGATCAAAGGAGATGTAGTTGTAGAGCTGGTTAGATCAATTCTTGGTTCCACCAACAGTACATTAATGTGCCTAGGGGGCACTTTTTTGCATGTGTGTGAAACTTCGG
The DNA here is from genome assembly GCA_023548195.1 of Bettongia penicillata ogilbyi. Classification (NCBI taxonomy): domain Eukaryota; kingdom Metazoa; phylum Chordata; class Mammalia; order Diprotodontia; family Potoroidae; genus Bettongia; species Bettongia penicillata. The sequence goes on along the minus strand of JAJHZJ010000255.1, from coordinate 1,515,334 downwards.
TGAAGTTTATGCAGGGAATTATTATTTATTTCCCTAAATTATCTATGGAGTTCCTTAAAGTGAACTGGAAGTCATCTGGAGGCTATATACAGGCTAGTCATCTTAGAAAGCCTCATGTATACAGAGCAACACAGAGAACCATTATGCTTCACTTTTATGTGTGCTTGCATTTTTGGTCCTTCATAGGTTTGTACAATCACACAAAATTCCAGAGGCAAAAATATTTTCATAAGGGGAAAATACATAAGAGGGCAATAGAAACTATTAACATCAGAGAATCTTGGAGCTGAAAAAGAACAAAATGATATTTTGTCCAAATTCTTGTTTAATGCAAGGGTGATTTCTATAATGTTCCTAATAGAATGCCATCTGATCACTACTTGCCTACTTACAATCATGGGAAACATTATTTCAAAGTGTCAATTCCTTTGTGGGGCAATTCTATCAGAAAGATTTCTTATATTGAGTCTATGCCTTCCTCTTAATAACTTCCACCTACTTATCAGAAGTAAAATAGCCGGAATTGTCATAAATTATTGGTTATCCAGTTAACTAGAATTCTCTATTAACTTTCTCTTTGTTTCAAGACAATGATAATTAAAGTTCATGATAATTAACTGAGGCCCCCACAGGAGCCAGAAGGGCTTTCTGAATTATCTAGGAAAGGATTATTTTCAAGATAAATTTTAAAGTTGTGTGTTTTTACTTTATTTTCATGCTTTGGGAATTAACCCATTCATTGTATGTGTGTAAGGGAAGACCAATGTGAAAAAGCATTATTATTTCTTTATTCCTTTAGTAGGTGTTAAGAAATTCCTCAGTCAATCTTGATGGGATTATAGGGTGACCAACAATTACCTGGCTGACTAGCCATGATCCCTTTTAGTGCTTTTATGAAGTAAGCTTGATAGCTCTGGAGTTAGTGGAAACAGGAAGACCTTTGAAAATCTAGGTATGTGTTCACCCTTCCCATTTAAGACCATGCATTTATGGAAAAGTGTGCCTTAGGTTTATCAGAGGAATATTTTGTTACTACCTTTCATGCTTTGTCATTTCAATAAATGCCTTTAAAAAAAACTAATTCTGTCAAATGCTTACTATTAAGAGTAAAATGACTATTTTGGACTTGTGAGCTATAGTTCTAGGAGTGAAGAATCACAGAATATTTTGAACTTGGGTTGGTAGGTCCTGGGTAGACTGAAACTGAAACAAGTGTGAATTGAAGGAATATCTCAGAGAGACTGACATTTGCATTTATATACTAAGTTTCAGTTAGCCAGAATATTCACATAACTAGAATTCCTACTCCTAAATTATGATGAATAAAATAGTTTGCTGGTGCAGGGGAAAACAATTAATAAAAACCGTTAAAAGTTTGTTTTTATCTGTCTACCTGCCCATTATGGATTTCCAACACATTTGACTAACTACTTCTCATTCCCAGGTCTCTATATAATCACCTGAACTGTCCAGAATGTTGACTCCCAAGGAGCCACAAACCCTTTGTGCATTCTTCCTCTTTTGTTGTCTCTGCTTTGTTCATTCCTAGCTTATCACCTTTTGGTAGTGAGAAGAGAAGGCAGATAAATAATTAGAAGAATGAATGATTGAAGACTTTAAGGAACAACAACATTCAATGCTGTCTGTACTTGACGCCTTTCTTTGTAAAGATATATTGACTTTTTGAGGGGGGAGAGAGGACATGGGGATTTTCTTGTGAATAATGGTCAATACTACTGATACAAAGTAACAAATGAATAGCTGAATTTCTTCATTTAAACCGCACCAAGAGAAAAATCATTACTATCTATAAATTGGGCTGCAATTTAATTTAAAAATTGCACACACTTTTTAATACAGATCTCCAAATTGCCAACTTGACTATTAACTCTTGCTTCCAGTCAAACAGTAATTTGGAGAACAAAGAAAAAACTGAGTGCAATTTCATCCCTGACTTGATAGTGATATATTGTTTCAAATATTCTGTCAATCAGATTTTTTTTTTACATATTCTTAAATCCCCTTTTTCCTCTTCCATGCTTTTGCAAGTTAGCTACATAGTTTTGTTTTGTTTTTTCATCCAGTTTCTAAATCTTTGGCTTCTCAACAGCTTAAGGACTTGAAAATTCTTCCCTCTTTCCTTCTTTCATTGGTTTCTTTCTCCCTTCCTCACTCCATTCCTCCTTCCTTTCTTCCCTTCCTTCCTTCCTTCCTTCCCTTTTTTAAAAGGAGATACAAATGCACAGCAAGTTTCAGGTTCTGCTCCAGGAGCACAATCCACTAGAATTTGAAAGACTGTAGAAGGGGATGCATTTCGTCCAGTGTTTCGTACATGCTTTATGCACTTATTTCTTCTTTGCTAGCATAGTAGCTCATTGGCCACAGAATCATTTATTTGAAAATGCATTTGCCTCCAATTAAAAGAACAAAAATGAGTAGGAGAATCTGATCACTTCTTTTCATTTTCAGAAAAAAATAATTCTTCAAACTCAAAGAAATAGTATTGAATCAAATCATGACCCTTTAGTGGAAATAGTTTAGTTCTAACTAATTGATTGTGGGAGGAAAATCACAAAACGGCCCCAACATGATAACATTCCAACCTACTTATATGAACTCTGGCTAATAATGTACTACAAATTAGCTTAGGTGGCCTCCAGCTTCATCAAATAGTTATTGACTTTTCCGCCAGATGATTGCTGCCAAAAAAACCATAGGTAAAAATCATGGTTCATGTAGCAATCCATATTCTGAGTAGTTGAGTGAACTGAGTTATTATAACAAAATATCCCACTAGGCAGTAAAGGTGGCCCAGTCTTAATTACAGCACTAGAGATGCTACATTACTATTTTTTCATTAGGATATTCATTAGAATATCTAGGTGTGATATTCCATGAGTGAATGAAAAAGCATATAATAATCACTTGCTATGTACCAAGTATTATTTTTAGTACTGAGGGTACAAATAAAAGAACAGCACCCATTTACCCTAAACAGATGACTCAGCACATAAAAGCAAGTTTAGCTGTAGGACAGATGAACAGACCAGAAAGTCCTAAGCATTTGAGGCTGGCATATGGCAAGCCTATGGGTCCTTAGGGTACATTAGTAAGTTAGATGACAGTACCAAGAAAAACTGGAAGGCATAGAAGCAGATCATATAGCAATACCCAGAGGACCCATAGGGAGTGGCAGTGTGAATAGCAAATCCTGGTGAGCCTTGATATTACTGGAAATTGCGGTTGTTGATTATCTTTTTATCTAAGCAATATGGATAATTATATTGCTCTTCCCTAAATAGATTCCCTAAGAGCAGCTTGGTGGACTAGGGGTCAGGGGATGGTAAAGACAAGGTAGCCATAGTGATGGGTCTTCTCATCATGAAAAGTGAACTTTTAAACTGAAACGGCTTTGAATATAACAGTGAAGAAATGTGGAGCAAAATGTGGGAATCATAATTAGAAACTGATTGGGATGAAGTTGGGACTGAGGGAGGACATTTTCTTTTTATGAACAAGTGAATTGCTTCAAAATTAAAACTAGAGGGAGTCATCTTGTTTAGATTGCCTACATCAATCAATCAATCAATCAACAATATCAATCCTCTGAGTTAGGACAGATACATGATATGACTCTAATATTACTATACTCATGTATGGCTGGGAATCAGTGGGGAATTGAAGCAAATTGGCTCATGGCCCAACCACTTATTCTCTATAATCTGAACTACTGGTTGATAACATGTCACGAATTGGCCATTACAAGTAAAAGAAAATTGTATGAAAGGCTGTGAAAAAAGCACTCCATGGACTTTCATTGGGTTATTGAAAAAATATATCACTACCTATCTAGTCTCACCAAGAAGGACTTGTATTTACATGCAAGAGGCCATTGTAGACATGAGCTCATTCTGCTCACTTAGAAGGTAGAAAAGTGAGTGTAGGTGTCCTGGACCTTCAAAAGAGGATTAATTTTTAATGACTCTGAGATTTGATAGCTACAGAGTTTATATTCCATAGAAGGGACTGTCAGGGGTGAATCAAATGAGATTCTTAAAAGAGGAATGGATTATGCTAAATGGTGTGTGACATAACTTTCTAAATCTTGAATTCTGTGAAATTGTTGGAGTATAAACTCTCCCCTGTGTCAGTGCATTAGACAGGAATGCCATTGGGTATGGCTGAGAACTCTTAGTTGCATAAGCACTATTGCAAGAAATGTCATGAAACCATTCAGAGTTGACATGCAGCATCTCAATGTGGGACTATCTATGATATCTAAAATATCAGATTATCTCAAAGTACCTTATTTTAAAATGGTTTTCATTCAGCCTCTAGATGTTACTGGAAAACTAAATGTTCCTGACTATCCACTGATTGCATTATTCAAAAGTCAGCACTGTCTCTTCTGTGTTTTAAGGTATGAAACCAAGGACATTTTAAAAAATTTTAATGGAAATTACTTTGACATTTCCAACTTGTTTGAATCTAGTTTTAGAAGTTCTGAAAGACACTCGAGTTTTTGACTATGTTTTGAAAGTTAGGAATAAATTAATAGGCATTTGGGCTTGAAATATATTATTCAAATCAATCAGCAAGCATTCATTTATTTAGCAACTACAACATGCCAAGCACTGGTAGGTGTTTATGTACAGAAATGCAAAACTCCAAAACATAACTTCATTCTCATGGATCTTATTACTTCTTTGGTGCAGAAAACATAAATTAATGATTACATAGGTAATTAATGTAAAATAAAATAAATACAAGGTAAAAAGGGGAGGGCATTAATAATTAGGAGGATCAGGAAAGGTTTTTATGTAGGTGATACTGAGGTAGTGTCATGAAGGAAAAGAAGGATTTTATGAAGTGGAGTTAAAGAGAGAGTTAATTCCAAGAAAGGAGAAACAGACCCATGCAAAGTGAAGATAGGAGAGATGAAATGCCACGTATGACAAACATAGAGAAAGTCTGGCTGGACAGTACAGTGAGAAGGAAGATGTGTGTGTGTGTGTGTTGTGTGTGTGAGTGTGTGTGTAAGGCAAGGCTAGGCCAGATTGTCAATGATTTGAAAAGTCAAACAAAGGAGTTTATATGTTATCTTAGAGGCAACAAGATGGCCATTGGAGTTTAATGAGCAGGTTGGCCACTTGGCTAGATATGGTGGTTAATAACCTTCATGAGGAATGGACTGCAGGGAAGAAAACTGAGGCAGAGAGACCAGTTTGGAGATTGTTGTAATAGTCAAGATGATGAATAAGCTTTGTACATGCAGTCTCTGCCTGTAACATATAAATTCCACAAAGGCAGGGGCCGATCATTTTTTGTCTTCGTAATCTGAAACCTAGAACAATACCTGGTATATAATAGGTCCTTATTAGTACTTTTTTGATTAGGTATTATCTGATTGATTGAAATTGCTTACCCTGTGTATGGGTTGGTGGCAATAAAAAGTGATGATTCTTAGTCTTATTTAAAGAAATGCTCTTTGACAAACAAGCAACTTAAGTGCTTTTGATGAAATTCAAAGTTTTTAATAGGTTGGTTTATTTACCCTCATGACTTGTCATAATAATCGAACAATTGAAGCCTATGTAAACCCCCTTAATCTAATGGTGAGCCATTCATATATGAAATTATTAACACATGCAAAACCTTTCTCATTTTGTAAAATTCATGAGAAAAAAAGGCTTTGGGAAGTATGGAAATGTGGATTATCATTTTAATAGAATTCTAATTGGTATTTTATTTCATTTTATTTAAAAGGATCTACCAAATCCCTATTCTACTTTTTAATCATGGAGTAGCAATGACTCTAGGTTGTCAGAGGTTAAACCATTAAATTCCAACTTCTGGTAAGAGGCTGGAAGAAAAATTACCTGAACCCACATGATGGCAAACACCAGCTGCTGGGACTTGACAGTGGGGATAGCAGCAGTAGCAGTTTCAGAAGTTCTTAGATCAGAGATGGCAAAAGGATCAGGTGATTGGTTAGAAAGAGATTACAGGGGAACCCCTGTACTGGAACTGACTATAGGACAGGGTGCTACTTGGCAATTCCACAAGACTTCCAGAAACAGTAAAACTAAGTCAATAAGTGTAATTTAGAAGAAAATGTGAAATAACTCATTGGAAAAACAACTGACTTCGAAAATAGATCCAGGAGAGATAATTTAAGAATTATTGGACTGTCTAAAAGTCATGATGAAAGGAAGAACCATCATGTTGTAAGAAAATTTAAGGGGGTAAGAGCCAAGATGGTGGAGTAGAAAGATTCACATATGCTAGCTCCGAACACACAACACCCATAAATTTCTCTGTAAAAAGAACTCCCCCACAAATTCTGGAGCAGTGGAAGCCATGCAGCAATGGAGTGGAGGAGATTTCTGTTCCAGAGAGCCCTGAGAACCCTGCACCAAAAGTGCGTCACGCACCAGACAGCAGAGCCCAGCCCTGACCTGGCTGTGTGGCCCCATGAGGAGCAGATCCGAACAGGCTTCAGGGATGGAACCTCCGGCGTCTACGAAGGTCCCTCCACCCACAGGTGCTACGGGTCAGTGAGAGAGACTTCTGGGCTGGCCAAGAGGGGAGCAGGGTGTCTCCCAGCCCCATCGGGAGGCAGCAGCAGAGGAAGTGGCCAGGGGCTCCCAGAGCAGACAGGACTTCAGATCCATTACTGAAGGTCTCCACATAAATCCCCTGAGGGAACTGAGCCTGGGAGGCAGCCCTGCCCCAACCTGAGAACCAGAATTTAATCTTACCCTGAATAGCAGCCCCACCTGCTGCTGAAAGGCCTGAGGCTGGGGAGCAGCATTTGAATCTCAGACCCCAAGCACTAGCTGGGTGGGTCTAGGCAGGGGTGAAGAGGAATCTCAGAAGTCAAGTAACTGGCTGGGAAAATGCCCAGAAAAGGGAAAAATAATTAAGACCATAAAAAGTTACTTTCTTGGGGAACAGATGTTTCCACCTTTCCTTTCTGATGAGGAAGAACAATGACTACCATCAGGGAAAGACATACAAGTCAAGGGCTCTGTATCCCAAACATCCAAAATAGATATCCAATAGGCTCAGGCTATGGAAGAGCTCAAAAAGGATTTTGAAAAGCAAGTTAGACAGATGGGGGAAAAAACTGGGAAGGAGAAATCAGAGAGATGCAAGAAAAGCATAAAAAACGGTCAATACCTTGCTAAAGGAGACCCCAAAAAATGCTGAAGAAAATAACACCTTGAAAAATAGGCTCAATTGGCAAAAAGAGGTTCAAAAAGCCAATGAGGAGAAGAATGCTTTCAAAAGCAGAATTAGCCAAATGGAAAAAGAGGTTCAAAAGCTCACTGAAGAAAACAGTTCTCTCAAAATTAGAATGGAACACATGGAGGCTAATGACTTTCAGAGAAACCAAGAAATCACAAAACAAAACCAAAAGAATGAAAAAATGGAAGAGAATGTGAAATATCTCATTGGAAAAACAACTGACCTGGAAAATAGATCCAGGAGAGACAATTTAAAAATTATAGGACTACCTGAAAAGCCATGATCAAACAAAGAGCCTAGATATCATCTTTCATGAAATTATCAAGGGAAAACTGCCCTGAGATTCTAGAACCAGAGGGAAAAATAAGTATTGAAAGAATCCATCGATCACTGCCTGAAAGAGATCCAAAAAGAGAAACTCTTAGGAACATTGTGGCCAAATTCCAGAGTTCCCAGGTCAAGGAGAAAATATTGCAAGCAGCTAGAAAGAAACAATTCCAGTATTGTGGAAATAAAATCAGGATAACACAAGATCTAGCAGCTTCTACATTAAGGTATCGAAGGGCATGGAATAGGATATTCCAGAAGTCAAAGGAACTAGGACTCAAACCAAGAATCACCTACCCAGCAAAACTGAGTATAATACTTCAGGTGAAAATATGGTCTTTCAATGAAACAGAGGACTTTCAAGCATTCTCGATGGAAAGACCAGAGCTGAAAAGAAAATTTGACTTTCAAACACAAGAATGAGAAGAAGCATGAAAAAGTAAACAGCAAAGAGAAGTCATAAGGGATTTACCAAAGGTGAACTGTTTACATTCCTACATGGAAAGACAATATTAGTAACTCATAAAACTTTTCAGTATCTGGGTAGGTGGTGGGACTACACACACACATACACACACACGCACCCTCACGTACACACATGCGCACACACAGAGACAGAGAGTACAGAGTAAATTGAATAGGATGGGATCATATCTTAAAAGAAATTAAGGTAAATAGTGAGAAAGAAATGTTGTGGGAGGAGAGAGGGTGAAATGGAATGAGGTAAATTATCTCTCATTCAAAAGGCAAGCAGGAGACTTTTTAGTGGAGGGAAAAAGAGGAGAGCTGAGAAAAAAACATGAACTTTATTCTCATCACATTTGACTAAAGGAAGGAATAAAATGCACACTCATTTTGGTATGGAAATCTATCTTACAATACAGGAAAGTGGGGGAGAAGGAGATAAGCAGGGTGAGGGGGAATATGGAAGGGAGGGCAATGGGAGGAGGGAGCAATTTGAAGTCAACACTTGGGGAGGGACAGGATCAAAAGACAGAATAGAAACAATGGGGTACAGGATAGGATGGAGGGAAATATAGTTAGTCTTACACAACATGACTATTTTCAGTCTTTTGCAAAGCTACACAGATACGGCATATATTGCCATATATTGCCTGCCTTCCCAAAGGGAATGGGTGGGGAGGGAGGGATGGGGAGAAGTTGGAACTCAAAGTTTCAGGAACAACTGTTGAGTATTGTTCTTGCTCCTAGGAAATAAGAAATACAGTTAATGGGGAATAGAAAGTCATCTGGCCCTACAGGACAAAAGAGAAGATGGGGACAAGAGAAGGGAGGGATGATAGAAGAGAGGGCAGATTGGTGATAGGGGAAATTAGAATGCTCGGTGTATTGGGGTGGGGGAAGGGGACAAATGGGGAGAATATTTGGAACCCAAAATTTTGTGAAAATGGATATAAAAAGTTAAAAAAATAAATTTATATTAAAAAAAAAAAAGAAAATTTAAGGGAAAATTGCCCTGATCTCCTGAAAGTAGAGGGTTAAAATGGAAGAGTCCATTGATCACTTCCTGAAAGAAATCCCAAAATTAAAGCTCCCAGGAATATTATAGTCATAATTCCAGAGTTCCCAGATCAAAGAGAAAATACTTCAAGCAATTCAAATACCGTGGAGCTACAAAAGATTTAGATGTAATACTTTAAATGAATGGAAAGCTTGGAATATGATATTTTGGAAGGTAACGGAGGTTGTCTTATAGCCTACCGAGTAAAATAACAATAATCCTTCAAGAGAAATTGAATATTTAATGAAATACATGACCTTCACGTATTCCTGATGAAAAGACCATAGCTATATAGAAAATTTGACTTTCAAATGCAAGACTGAAGAAAATCATAAAAGGATAAACATGAGAGAGGAGTTATAAGCAGTTTTAAGTTATATAAGTTACATTTATAAGTTATAAACAGTATAAGTTTATACTGTTTACATTCCTATATGGAAGAATGTTACATGTAACTTCTAAGATTTTAATCATTAGAGCAGTCAGAAAGACCCTACATAGAGGGCATGGGAGTGAGTTGATTATGCTGGAAGATTAAGGGAGTCAGTGGTCAGAAGCCAAGCAGAGTTTGAGGAAGGACAGGATAAAAAGAGGGATAGAAGCATAAGAAGAACTGCATAATTAATCATCATACCTCTGGATGTGAATGCGATGAACTAATCCATAAATGGAAATGGATAACAAAATGAAGTAGAAATCAAAATATCACAATATGTTATTTATAAGAAATACACTTGAAACAGTCACAGAATATATTATGCTTCATGTGAAGTAAAAAAAAATACAGCTAGCAATTATGATCTTAGACAAAACAAAAGCATAAACAGATCAAATTAAAAGCAAGTTATATTATGCAAAAAATACCATAGACAGTGCAGTAATATCAATACTATGGTTATGCAATATACATCAAATGGCATAGCATTCAAATACTTAAAGGAAAAATTAAATGAGTTACAGGAAGAAATAGACAGTAAACTATACTAGCAGGGGAACCTCAATCATCCTCTCTTAGACCTGGATAAACCTAACTCTAAACTAAATAAGAACAAAGGTAAGGACAACAAAAAGAATTTTTGAAAAGGTAGATATTTTAGACCTCTGGGAAAATGGAATGGAAATAGAAAGGAGTGCATCTTTTTCTTTTTCTCACCTGTGCCTGGCATTTTCACAAAATTGACCATGTATTAGGGAATAAAAAATATCATAGCCAAATGTACAAAAAGTAGAAAGATTAAAAGCACTGCTTTAGATCATAATGCAATAAAATTACATTGAATAAAGGGCTACAGAAACATGGATAAAAATGAATTGAAACTAAATAATGTAATCTTAAAGAATGAGTGAGTTAAAGAACAAATCACAGAAACAGCAATAATTTCACTAAAGAGAATATCAACAATGAGATACTGTTGCAAAATTTGTGGGATGCAGGGAAATCAATTCTTGGGGGAACATTGATATCTCTAAATACAGAAAAAGAGCAGACCAATGAATTATACATGTAACTAAAAAACCTAAAAATTAACAAATTAAAAGTCCCTAATTAATCAACAGTAATGGAAATCTGAAAAATCAAAAGACTAATAAAACTGAAAGTGAAAAGCAAAAAAGTAAATTAACAAATAAAACTAGAAACTGGTTTTGTAAAACAAACAGCAGTAAAATATTTAAACCATTGTTTGATTTTACTCAAAAAAAGTAAGAAGAAAATCAAACTCCTAATATCAAAAATGAAAAAGGGTAAATAGAAATAAATTAAAACAATTATTAGGACTTATTTCGCCCAACTACATGAAAGAAAAACTGACAATCTAAGTGAAATGGGTAAATATTTACAAAAAATATAAATTTCTCAAGAAATTATGAGGACAAGTTAAACAAACAGTCCAAAAAAAAATCTCAACTCATGCAAAGTGAAGTAAGCAGAACCGAGAACTTTGTACATAGTAATATCAGTATTGTAACGATGAACATCTATGAAAGACTTAACTGCTCTGTTCAAGATAACTATTCAAGACAGTTATAAAGGACCCATGATGAAAAACACTGTCCACTTGCAGAGAGAGACAGCGAGAAAGAGAGAGAGAGAGCGACAGCTGATGAATTCTGAGTTTACATTGAAGCATATTTCTTAAACTTCATTTTTTTCCTTCTCTTTTGCAACATGGCTAATTTGGAAGTATTTTTGCCTGACTTCACATGAATAATTGTTATTATATCACTTGCCTTCTCAATGGATGAGGAGAAAGAATTTGTAACTCAAAATATAAAAAGGAATGGTAAAAATAATATTAAAAGATCAATACCTTTAAAAAAATCAGTAAAAATCTTCTTAGCACTTACAGAGATGAAACCACAGAGAGGGAGAACCTGCCACACTTGAGGACACGTAGCCCTTTAGGTCCTCAAGTGTGGCCTGTTGACAGAATCCAAACGACACACAAGAGATCCTCTTAATTAAAAGATTTGTTCTGTAAAACTTGCACTCAGTCAAAAGGCTGCACCAAAGGAGCTAGAAAGCCATATGTGGTCTTGGGACCACAGGTGCCCCACCTCTGCCAGGAATAGCTCATTTATATAAGAAACAAGTTACTTAATAAAAGTCCTAATTCCTCTCTCACATTTAAAATTCATAGCTATGAGTTTTCTTGGTAATGCCACCAAGATTAATCATGACTAACTAGGGTCCATTTAAGTTTAGGCATATCAAAAACTAGAACACCAGATGATACCTTGAGAGAGAAGAAAAAAATGCATTCACCTTGACTAGGATGAAACTTCCAAAATTTCTAAGTCTAAGAACAAACCACTACATAGGATGCTTCCCAACTACCAGTGTGCTCAACATATGCACACCCAGATATGCCACTTATAACCATGTCCCCAAGTGCTATAGTTTTGACAGAAAAAAATCATATATGTATATATTTCCATACATATGTAGAGATGTATTATATATATATATATGCATATGCCCATGTGATAATGTTGTGTGTGTTTATATACATACATATATATATAAATATATGAAGACAGAAAAATATGTGTATTAATTATCAAGTGGTAACCATATGTCTTTTAAACATTTTTTTAAAGGATGGAGCATCATTTAGGAGAAATTGTTTTTACTATTCCATCACCATCATAGATTGCCAGTATATACTATTATCCGCATAAAGAAAAATCTGACATAGCATATATTATATAATATATTTACATGAATAAGATCATATAATAGATTTCATATTTTCTACCAAGAAGAGCAATTAGTTAATTTCAGTGTCTTAGGTTTATACCATTAAGGCTGTACTTAGTTTGGAGTGAGGGGGTGGAGCCAAGATGGCAGAGTAGAAAGACACACATACTGAGGCTGACCCACACAACCCTTAAAACACCTGTAGAGAGGAACTCTCAACAAATTTTGGAGGAGCAGAAGTGGAGAACAACAGAGTGGAGGAGATTTCCAGCCCAGGGTGACCTGAAAGACCCACAGGAAACATCAGTTGCACCAGATGTGGAGCAGAGCTTGGAGCGCAGAGCCCAGATCAGCCTTGGCCCTGGGCACACAGCCCCTGAACAGCCCTCTGGGGTGGAATCTCCAGTCGAGGAATCCCCAGTCACAGCAGTAGAGGGTCACAGATCCCTCAACCCACAGGCGACAAAGATCAGTGACAGAGTTTATTCCGCTGGCCAGGAAGGGAGAAGGGCTTTCACATCAGGCAGGTGGCAGGAGTTCTCAGGGCAGCCCCTACAGCAATCTGAGACCACAGCTGGATCATAAAAATGCCTGGGAGCACTGAAGAGCTGAGTCTTGACTCAGCCCTGTGTGGATACCCTGAGGCAGCTGGTCTTTGTCTCCCACTGAATGGAGGCCCTGCCCTCACAACTTAACTGAACCCCTCCCCAGACCCCACCCCCAGTGCTAGCTTGGCAGAACTGGAGGTCAGGTGTCTGTGGAGAGGAAACGCTGCTAAGATTCTGGGCACAAAAATCTGTCCCTGTGCCCAGACCACTACACACTTGATTGTGCCACCTTGGAGGAACTGATACCTTACAGGTTCCTAGAGTATACCCTCCTCTTGACAAAGGAACCAAAAGTCAAGTAACTGGTTGGGAAAATGCCCCCCAAAAGGGGAAAAAAAATAAGACCAGAGAAGGTTACTTTCTTGGTGAACACATATCTCATCCCATCCTTTCAGATGAGGAAGAACAATGCTTACCATCAGGGAAAGACATAGAAGTCAAGGCTTCTCTATCCCAAACATCCAAAATAAATATTCAGTGGGCTCAGGCCACGGAAGAGCTCAAAAAGGATTCTGAAAATCAAGTTAGAGAGGTGGAGGAAAAACTGGGAAGAGAAATGAGAGAGATGCAAGAAAAACATGAAAAGCAGATCAACACCTCGCTAAAGGAGACCCAAAAAAATGCTGAGGAAAATAACACCTTGAAAAATAGGTTAACTCAATTGGCAAAAGAGGCTCAAAAAACCAATAAGGAGAAGAAGGTGTTAAAAAGCACAATTAGCCACATGGAAAAGGAAGTTCAAAAGCTCACTGAGTAAAATAGTTCTTTAAAAATTAGAATGGAAAGACAGAGGCTAATGACTTTCTGAGAAACCAAGAAATCACAAAACAAAACCAAAAGAATGAAAAAAAAGGAAGAGAATGTGAAATATCTCATGGGAAAAATAACTGACCTAGAAAATAGATCCAGGAGAGAAAATTTAAAAATTATGGGACTACCTGAAAGCTGTGATCCAAAAAAAGAGCCTAGACATCATCTTTCAGGAAATTATCAAGGAAATCTGCCTTGATATTCTAGAACCAGAGGGCAAAATAATTATTCAAGGAATCCACTGATCACTGCCTGAAAGAGATCCAAAAAGAGAAACTCCTAGGAACATTGTGGTCAAATTCCAGAGTTCCCAGGTCAAGGAGAAAATATTGCAAGCAGCTAGAAAGAAATAATTCCAGTATTGTGGAAATAAAATCAGGATAACACAAGATCTAGCAGCTTCTATACTGAAGGATCGAAGGGTGTGGAATATGATATTCCAGAAGTCAAAGGAACTAGGACTAAAACCAAGAATCACCTACCCAGCAAAACTGAGTATAATACTTCAGGGAAAATGGTCTTTCAATGAAACAGAGGACTTTCAAGCATTCTTGATGAAAAGACCAGAGCTGAAAAGAAAATTTGACCTTCAAACACAAGAATCAAGAAAAGCATGAAAGGATAAACAGCAAAGAGAAATCATAAGGGACTTACTAAAGATGAATTGTTTACATTCCTACATGGAAAGAAAATATTTGTAACTCTTGAAACTTTTTTCAGTATCTGGGTAGTTGGTGGGATTATACACACACGTACGCACACACACACACACACAGAGACAGAGAGAGACAGAGAGCACAGGGTGAATTGAATAGGAGGGGATCATATCTTTAAAAAAATGAAATTAAGGAATGAGAGATGAATACATTAGGAGGAGAAAGGGAGAAATGGAATGAGGGAGGTTATCTCTCATAAAAGAGGCAAATAAAAGACTTTTCAGTGGAGGGAAAAAGAGGGGAGGTAAGAGAAAAACATGAAGATTACTCTCATCACATTTGACTAAAGGAAGGAATAAAATGCACACTCATTTTGGTATGAAAACCTATCTTACAATACAGAAAAGTGGGGGAGAAGGGGATCAACAGGGTTGGGGGGATGATAGAAGGGAGGACAGTGGGAGGAGGGAGCAATTAGAAGTCAACATTCTTGGGGAGGGAAACGGTCAAAAGAGAGAATAGAAGCAATGAGGGGCAGGATAGGATGGAGGGAATTATAGTTAGTCATATACAACACAACTATTAAGGAACTCATTTGCAAAACTATACAGATATGGCCTATATTAAATTGCCTGCCTTCCCAAAGGGAATGGGTGAGGAGAGAGGGATGGGGAGAAGTTGGAACTCAAAGTTTTAGGAACAACTGTTGAGTATTGTTCTTGCAACTAAGAAATAGAAATACAAATAATTGAAAGGGGTATAGAAAGTTATCTTGCCCTACAGGACAAAAGAGAAGCTAGGGATAAGGGAAGGGAGGGATATTAGAAGAAGAGGCAGAGTGGTAATAGGGGCAATTCGAATGCTTGGCATTTGGGGGTTGGGGGGAGAAATGGGGAGAAAATTTGCAACCCAGAATTTTGTGAAAATGAATGTTGAAAAGTTAAATAAATAAATAAAATTTAAAAAAAAATTTAAAAATTGGAATGAGTTTAGTTTATGGGTAAGTTAATTTTCCCCTTTATTTTTAAATGTTTTCAACATTTCCTTGACGTATTTTCTTTATTTGGAGATATTTAAAAATAGATTTGATGTTTACTGCATGAATATGCCCACATTTCTAATATGAACATTTATTTCATTAGTTTAGCTAAATGGAAGACTATAACTATCCAAAGGTTTATGCTCTCTTTAACTTTCTTGAATTTTGTCAAGCATTAAAGAACCTGGTAAAATTGGAATATTGGAAACCAAAGTTGAGTATGTAAGCATAAGTCTGAGAAAATTATGCTACTCGGCTTTGACATCTAAATCATAGTTTATAGGACTTAAGAATAGAAGGGACATTAAGAATTTTCTAGCCCAACTCCTTCCATTTACGAATAAACAAATTGTGTCCCAAAGAGGTGGGAGTTATCTAAGATCATATAATTAGCAGCATTTGACCTTCAGATCCAGTATTTTCTAGTGCACCACAATGTCACAGCTGGACTAAGTGTGCTTTTTTCTTCAACTTCTTGAGGTTTTCCAATTCCTTGGAGATTGGTTAAAAGAGCAGAAGATGGTCTGCCTAGAAAAAAGAGATGGAAGGAAAAGATGGATCACTATCTTTTAAATATTTGAAGAACTGTCAAGGAGAAGAATGATTTGACATGTTATATACAGTTCTAGAGGTTATAACTGGGACTTTTCATTTATTTATTCATTAAGATTTAAACACTTACTAGTCAAGCACCATGCTAGGCATTGGGTATACAAAACCAAAACTGCCTTCATGGAACTTACATTGTATTGAAGAAAGTAGACATAAAACTAAAAGTAAATCACAAGATATATACAAAGTAGATGCAATGTTATTTTGGACTGGAAAGAATGTTAGCTGCTGGAGATAATAGGGTAGATCTATAGAAGATAGAACTTTGATATAACCTTTGAAGGTTGCTCAATATTCTATAATGCAGAGGTGTAGAACTAGTATGCAGAAGGACAACCTCTAAACAAAGGCATGGAAGGTCACATAGGTGGAAAAATTTGAAGACCAGTTTCACTTGAATTTACAGTGTATAGAAGACCCTAATGTTCAATATGCCTATAGTTAGGCTGGTACCAAATTGTGAAGGGCTTACAAAGCTGAAAAGAAGAATTTATATTATATCCTAGAGCCATTAGAGAGTGTCTGTGTTTTAAGAATATGAATTTTACAAACATGTAGAAGATGGATTGTAAAAGAGAGAGAATGGAGGCAAGGAGATCAATTTGGAGGCCATTGAAATAGTCTAAACAATAAGTTAGGGCCATGGTAGCTTGAGACATCTAGGTGCTTAGTAGAGAGAATGCTGGGCCTGGAGTCAGGAAGCCATGAGTTCAAATCCATCCTCAGATACTTAACTGCTGTTGGACCTTGGGCAACCCACTTAACCTCTCTTTGCTTTAATTCACTAGAGAAAGAAATGGCAAACCACTTTAGTATCTTTGCTGAGAAATGTCCGTGGGGTCATGAAGAATTGGACATAATTGAATGATTTATCAACAGCTGACATGTATACACACACACACATATAAATAAAATATACACACATATGCACAACAACAGCAACAACAATAATAATCATCTCATGCCTTATGATACCATCTGGTCAAAAGAATACCATTTGTAGTCAAAGTTAGGAAAAGGTATTCTGAATGTGGGTGATTAACAGACAATTCACTTCGTGAATAGTTCAGTGATCTCTGATTTTTTCAGGGTATAAACTTTCTTCACTCATGTAGTTCATGATTCTTATGTTCATGCTTTTTGAGCTGCTGTGTCAGAAAATAATTATTGCATGGTGGCTATTTTCTAGTAATGACCCACTCTGAACCTGGCTAGGCTAATCCTCAGAAGGCAACCATTTTGACCACTGCTGGGACACTACTCAAAGAATTTCCAGTTTGCTAGGATTGGGTTATAGGTATCAATGGCAAAGTCTTTTGGAATCCAAAGATACTTGTTTTAGGACTTTAGTGGAGTTGATTAGACACAGTGAAGGAAAAAGCATAGAAAAAAAAAAGATGAAATGGAGAGTTTAATTGCATCATTATTCCAAGAGATATATTGAAAGAGACTTAAAAATCCAAGATAATTTGTCAAAGAAAAAATTGAGGCTCAGCTCAATTGTACTGAAAACAGCAACAAAACCCTAAGCCCCAATATTCTCTGAGCATGCTCATCAAGCTGCAATAATAATGTGCAGTATTGTAGGTAAATGGGATTCATCCTTGTCAAAATGCTTTATAGGCAAGGTTTCACCAATATGATAATGATCAAGGTGAAGAAAAAGTTAATGGAAAATGCAACAGAAATAAAAAAAGTCTGTAAAGTCAGTGAGTGAATGCACTCATTAAGCTACATGGGTAAATTAAGATGAAAGACAAGGACAGGAAAAATAGCCATATTTTGGGTGATGGAATAATTGTTCCTTAATTTGGAAATCTCATCACTATCTTTGTCATGAAAATCAAAGAGAATGACTTTGTTATCACTGCTATATTTTGCAAAGGGAGTCAGTCACCTTTTGCAAGTCTCTGCTGATTAGGACATGTCAAATTTCTCATCTTTATTACCAAACAACTTTCTTCAATTTCCCCATTTTTGTAAATGGGACCTCCATTCTACTTTTACAAAGATTGGAGGATTGGGGTTCATTTTTAATTGCTACCTATCTTTTAAAATCCTGTTTCTCTTAATGCTTAGTGAAATTTCTTCTTGTAAAATCTTTCACAAACATCTCTTCCTTTTCTTTCCCACTTGCTTTGAAGCTTAGGCACATACCTACTATTGGTTTCTTTGTCTCTAGTCAGTCTCTATCAATTATAATCTATTGTGTTGCTGCTAGATTGTTTTCTGAAACAATATATTCATCATATTCTCTCCTCAAAAACAGTGCTCCATGGTGCCTGCAAAATAAAATCTAAACTCCTCAGCCTACAACTAAAATCCCCTTCAAGCTTGCTTTAGCCCCTTTCTAACCTTATTTCTTCATTCCCTACTCCACACGATGTAAATATATCCTGAATATTCTAGCCTTTGCTCATGCTATAGTCTTGTCACTGAACTATCCTCTTGTCCAAATTTTAACTATCCTTTAATATCTACTGCCTTAATGATATATTTCCCAACTATTCCAAGATCCAACACTAACCTCATCTCTTCTTAATTCCCATAGATGAATTTTATCAACATTTAATGCTGTATATTATCCAACATGTCATATAATTGTCATATAATGTTAATTCTTCATATATATAAAGTACCAATTAGACTCCATGAAGATGGAAGCATTGTGTTTAGTATTTTTGATTCTACCTTCCTTTCATCCCTCCCTCCCTGGTTTATAGGATTATGTGAACATGGAACTTGTTTTGTACTGAAGATATAGAAAAGGAAGTTTAAGGCAATGTATATGAAAAAGATTAGCCGATGTCCACTGATACCATGCTCTTAAAATAGAAATAGCATGTATCAAAAACTGAACTCCAGCCAACAGTGAATTCACATTCAGTGTCACAGAGAAGGAAAAATCTACACTAATGTTCTTACCTGGGGAACAGTAGGTAAGAATACCAGGTTATACTTCTAGTTCTTCCATTGTGAAAACTTTCTCCTTTGATTCATGCAGAAAAGTTAAATCATAGCTTCATGAGAGAACCAAGTGAAAAATTTTAAAAATTTCCTGTTGTGTTTGAGGTATTTGCAATGGTTCAAGTTGCTGGTTTACAATGTGAATGGTCTTTTGGTGAACTTTTATATGCATGAATTGTATGCATTCTTTTAGTGCTTTACAAAGCTTCTTTTTTATGTTAATGATCAGGATAGCTTCAGCATAGCTGAAACATCACAGATGCTGAGGTTAGGAGGGTAGCATGTGCCTAGCAAGTCAACCACTGTCGTCAGGTGGCTGCCATCTTCTCTCAAGTTCTAATAGAAATAATGTAGGACCCTGAATCCAAGAACCTGGGGAAAATTAGCATGCCACCCCCTAGCTACTGGCACTGGCTTCTTACAATCTAAGCCTCAGTGTCACAATTGTGGGGGAACAATCACTATAAAAAGAAGGCCCATCATCCTTACCATTGCCAACATCAACTATTGACACCAAGTCTAACAGCCTTAGGAATAGAACTATCTTCTTTATCACTTTCTTGCTATCACTGCAGTCCCTATAATCATCATCTAGGAAAGCAACCTTGGTGGAGATGAATGGCAATTTGTTCTGCAGAAACTCTTCAGCCTACAAAGAAAGTTCTTGCTTCTAAAGTCCTTGGCACTGTCAAATATTTCAGCATCAGAAATGATTTAATTTTGACAATTGCATGTCATAATAACATTTTTGCTGGCAAAGTAAATGACATTAAATAAGATAAATTAACATTTACTTTTCCTGTTGCTCTCTAAAATACATGAGATCTTTTATTTGACTTATGGTTAAAGCCACATTTTATTTGTTTCCCCCATTAGCATATTAGTGTCTTAACAAAAGGACCCTTGCTTTTCTATTTCTATCTTTAATGCTTAGTACGATACTTTGTACATTGTGTGTACTCGATAAATTTTTTTCATTTATTCATTGACAGTTCTTTTAAACAAATAGTTGTGCTATTTAAATAGTGTTATCAGTCTCTGTCTCTGTATCTTTTACTCACTTAATGTGTGTTGAGTATGTAGGAATGGATTACTCTGTTCTTCAACAGAGTGCTTTCTGGTATATCATCATGTCTTCAAAAACACTACTTAGATTCCATGTGATATTGTCTAACTAGTTGCTGGAGCCTGAAAGAAGTCAGATTATGGAAAATGGAATTTTTTAAAAATTGAAAATTCAACTTTACAGTCTTGGCTCTAGATTTTAGAGTCCGGTCACAGACTTTCCTTACCAGAAAAAATCTTATAAATTCAGGCAGAAGTTTCTCTGATAAAGATCTAGGACTTTGATAGACTGCAAACCACATGATGCAGCAGCCAAAAACACTGATGAGATCTTGTGATACATATGGATTACTTTGTCATCTTCAGAACTCATTGTTTTCAATTGTGAACGCCACAGTTTCTGAAGGCCATAGACAAGTTGGATAGCACAGAGCAGATTACTTCCAGGAGGGTAAGTCCATGTTGTATGAAGATCCTTTGAATGAACCAGGGATGGCTAGCTTGCAGAAGAGAAATTTCAGCTCCCTTCCTTTTCCCTCCACTAAAAAGTCTCCTATCTGCCTCTTCTATGAGAGTTGATTTGCCCCATTCCATTTCTCCCTCTCTCGTCCCAATACATTTCTCTCTCACTGCTTTACTTCATTTTTTAAGATATGATCCCATCCTATTCAATTCACTCCGTGCTCTCTGTCTCAGTGTGTGCATACATGTGTGTGTGTGTGGCATGTGTGCGTGTGTGTGTGTGTGTGTAATCCCACCAACTACCCAGATACTGAAAAGTTTCAAGAGTTACAAATATTGTCTTTCCATGTAGGAATGTAAACAGTTCAACTTAGTAAGTCCCTTATGACTTCTCTTTGCTGTTTACCTTTTCATGCTTCTTTTCATTCTTGTGTTTGAAGGTCAAATTTTCTTTTTCATCTCTGACATTCTCATCAAGAATGCTTGAAAGTCCTCTATTTCATTGAAAGACCATTTATCCCCTGAAGTATTATACTCAGTTTTGCTGGCTAGGTGATTTTTGGTTTTAGTCCTAGTTCCTTTGACTTCTGGAATATCCTATTGCACGCCCTTCTTTCCTTTAATGTAGAAGCTGCTAGATCTCGTGTTATCCTGATTTTATTTCCACAATACTGGAATTGTTTCTTTCTAGCTGCTTGCAATATTTTCTCCTTGACCTGAGAACTCTGGAATTTGCCACAATGTTCCTAGGAGTTTCTCTTTTTGGGTCTCTTTCAGGTGGTGATCGATGGATTCCTTCAATACTTATTTTGCCCTCTGGTTCTAGAATATCAGGGCAGTTTTCCTTGATAATTTTGTTTTGATCATGGCTTTCAGGTAGTCCCATAATTTTTAAGTTGTCTCTCCTGGATCTATTTTCCAGGTCAGTTATTTTTCCAATGAGATATTTCACATTCTCTTCCATTTTTTCATTCTTTTGGTTTTGTTTTGTGATTTCTTGGTTTCTCAGAAAGTCATTAGACTCCATCTGTTCCATTCTAATCTTGAGAGAACTATTTTCTTCAGTGAGCTTTTGAACCTCCTTTTCTGTTTGGCTAATTCTGCTTTTGAAAGCATTCTTCTCCTCATTGGCTTTTTGAACCTCTTGTGCCAATTGAGTGAGCCTATTTTTCAAGGTGTTATTTTCTTCAGCATTTTTTTGTGTCTCCTTTAGCAGGGTATTGACCCATTTTTCATGCTTTTCTTGCATCTCTCTCATTTCTCTTCCCAGTGTTTAAGGTTCTTGCGTTATTGTGAAGTGCTAAGTCAATCAGAAACAGTCCTCACACACTATGGCTGTTGCTTTGTGTAATGTTCTCCTGGTTCTGCTCATTTCACTCAGCATCAGTTCATATAAGTCTTGCCAGGCTTTTCTGAAGTCTGACTGTTCATCATTTCTCATAGCAAAATAGTATTCTATAACATTTATATATCACAACTTGTTCAATCAATTGAAGGGCATTCCCTTGATTTTCACCACAAAGATAACCACCACAAAGAGAGCTGTTCCAAATATTTTTGTACATGTGGGACCCTTTCCCATTTTTATGATCTCTTTGGGATATAGCCCTAGAAGTGATATTGCTGGGTCAAAGAGTATGAACATTTTTTGTAGCCCTTTGAACATAGTTCCCACTGATCTCCAGAATGGTTGTATCAGTTCACAACTCCACCAACATGAATTAGTGTTCCAACTCTACCACATCTTCTCCAACAGTTATCATCTTCCCGTTTTGTCTTGTTAGCCAATCTGACATGTGTGATGTTACAGTACCTCAGAGTTGTTCTGATTTGCATCTTTCTAATCAGTAGTGATTTAGAGCATTTTTCATATGACTGCAGATAGCTTTAATTTCTTCCTCTGGAAACCAACTTTTCATATTCTTTGACCATTTATCAATTGGGGAATGACTTGTATTCTTGTAAAATTGACTCAGGTCTTTATATATTTTAGAAATGAGGCCTTTATCACAGACATTAGTTCTAAAAATTGATAATGGACATTCAAGTTTTATCCCTGATCTTATTGGAAATGCATCTAGCTTGTTTCCATTACATATAAAGCTTGCTGATGGTTTTAGGTAGATACAACTTATTATTTGGAGGAAGATTCAATTTATTCCTATGCTCTCTAGTATTTTTGATAGGAATGGGTGTTGTATTTTATCAAAAGATTTTTCTGCATCTATTGAGATAACCAAATGGTTTCTGTTACTTTTGTTGCCAATATGATCAATAATGCTGATAGCTTTCTTAACATTGAACCAGCCTAGCATCACTGGTGTAAACCTTACCTGAGTTTTAGGTAAGTTGCTGTAATCTTTTTGCTAATATTTAATTTAAAATTTTTGCATCTATATTCATTAGAGAAATTGGCCTGTAATTTTCCTTCTCTGTTTTGGCTCTTTCTGGTTTAGGTATCACAACCATATTTGTATCATAAAAAGAACTTGGTAGGACTTCTTCACCAATTTTCCCAAACTGTATTGGAATTCACTGTACTTTAAATGTTTGATAGAATTCACTCATAAATCCTTCTGAACCTAGAAATTATTTCCTATGGAGTTCATTGATGGTTTGTTCAATTTCTTTTTCTGTGATGGAGTTATATGTGTATTTTACTACCTCTTCTGATAATGTGGGAATTTATATTTTTTAAAAAATATTCATCCATTTCAATCAGACGGTCAAATTCATGTGCATATACTTGGGCAAAGTATTTCTAATTTTGTCCTCATTTGAGGGGAGTTCACCCTTTTCATTTTTGATATTGCTAATTTGGTTTTCTTTCTTTTTTTAAATCAAGTTGACCAAAGATTTATCAATGTTATTGTTTTTAATAAAACTAACTCAGTTTTATTTATTTTCTCAATAGTTTTCTTAATTTCAATTATAATAATCTCTTCTTTGGTTTTCAGTATTTCAAATTTGGTATTTACTTGGAGATATTCAATTTGTTCTTTTTTTAGCTTTTTCATTTATATGTCCAATTCGTTGATCTTATCTTTCTCTATTTTATTCATGGAGGCATTCAATGATATAAAACTTCCTCTAAGAACTCTTTTTGCTGCATCGCATAAGTTTTGGTAGGTTTTCCCATTATTGTCATTGTCTTGAATGAAGTTATTGATTGTTTCTATGATTTGTTGTTTAACCCACTCATTCATTAAGATTAGATTATTTAGTTTCCAATTAATTTTTGGTCTATCTTTCCATGGCCCTTTATTATATATAATTTTTATTGAATTATGATCTGAAAAGGATGCATTGACTATACCTGCCTTTCTGCACTGAATTGTGAGGGTTTTTATGCCCTAGTACACAGTTAATTTCTTTGTATGTCCCATGTACCACTGAGAAAAACATGTATTTCTTTCTATCTCCATTCATTTTCCAGAGGTCTATCATATCTACCTTATCCAGAGTTCTATTCACTTCTTTCTTTTTTATTCTGAGGTTAGATTTATCAAGTTCAGAGAGGGAGAGGTTGAGGTCCCCCACTAGTAGAGTTTTGCTGTCTTGTGCTTCCTGTAACTCCCTTAACTGTTCCTCTAAGAATTTGGATGCTATACTACTTAAATCGTATATGTTTTGTAATGCTATTGCTTCATTGTCTATGGCGCTTTTAAGCAGGATATAGTTTCTTTTCTTATCCCTTTTGATTAGATCTATTTCTGCTTTTGCTTTGTCTGAGATTAGGATTTCTCCTCCTGTTTTTCTGAGGTGGGGCTGTCTTCAATAACTCCAGTCCTGCACTGGTCCCCTTCAGCTACAGCAAGAGGGACTTTCCTTGAAGGTCTCCCTAGCCTCCTAAGCTGAGAGACTGTTTACCACTTCAGATGATACCACTGTTCTAGAATTTTTCCCAGAGCAGTATTGTCTGGATTTTTCAAGCTCAACAAGGGAAAGATGAGAGCACTTACAGTTTTCTCCACCACCTTGGCTCTCAGAAGTTCAGGTAGGTGATTTTCACATAGTAATCTGTGGGCTGATGGTTTCAGGAGTGGCTGCTGCTGTTATCTGGGGCTCCGTACTTCTCTTTCACGCGATTCTGCTGAACTCTTGTCCTGGGTCCATATGTTTGAGAATCCACAGCGCTGCTCCTGTTTCAGTCTCCCTTGGTAGTTTGTGCTGCGCTCTGCTGTGGCGGGGTCTGCACTGGTGCAGCCTTTGCATTCTGTGCTCCTCCACATCTGTTGACCTTCTGGGCTGTCCTGGGCAGGAAATCTGCCACACTATCTCCTAGTGGATTCTGCCACTCTAACATTTGTTCAGATTCTGTTTTTTAGATGTATCTGATGAAATTTGTGGTAGAGCTAAGGTGAATCTGTGCTCTCATTCTGCTGTCTTGGCTCCATCTAAAGGAAGGTGATCACACATGGAACTTCAAATCTTTTATGCACAATTCGCTATTCTTTTTAGACATATGAAGAGTTATCATGAAATTTGTTTTTTTTCTTCTCTCCTCACCACTCACCCTGCAGATAGCTGCCATTAGACCCAAAAATGTGCATGTATATAAAATCATTCTATACATACATTCTATACATATACATCAGTTCTTTCTTTGGATACAGATAGCCTCTTCCTTCATATGTCCTTTGCACTTAATTTGGGTATTTATAGTAATCAAAATGACTTATTTACTCAAAGTTGTTCTTAAAACAATTTTGCTGTTATACACCATTCTCTTGGGTCTGCTCATTTTGCTCTTTATTATTATGTGCAAATCTTTCCATGTTTTTCTAAGATCACAAGCTCATCATTTTTCACAGCACAGTAGTATAGTATCACAGTCATATACCACAGCTACTTCAGCCATTCCCCAATTCACAGGCATCCCCATAATTTCCAGTTCTTTGACACTATAAAGAGAGCTGCTATAAACATGTTAGAACATACAGATTTTTTTCCTTTTTCCCTAATCATCTTTGAAAATACACCTACTGGTGATATTGCTGTGTCAAAAGGCATAGGTAGTTTTAGTAACTCTTAAGACATAATTCCAATTGCTCTACAAAATGGTTGGATCAGTTCACAATTCTACCTACAATGAATTAATATTCCAATTTCTCCACATTCCCTCCAATATTTGTCACTTTCCCCATCTATCATTTTAACCAAACTGGGAGGTATAAAATGATATCTCAAAGTTGTTTTAATTTGCATTTCTCTAATCAATAATTATTTAGAGTATTTTTATATGACCACAAATTTTGAATTTTTCATTGGAAAGTTGCCTGTTTATAACCTTTGACTATTTATCAGTCGAGGACTAATATATTTATAAATTTTACAAAATTATTTGTATATCTGAGACATGACAACTTTTTTTGAGAACTGTTTATGCATCCCTCCTATTTTTTTTTTACTTTTCTTTCAATCTTGACTGAATTTGCTTTATTTGTACAAAACATTTTTAATTTAATGTCATCAAAATCATCCATTTTATACCTCACTCTGCTATCTATATCTTTTTTCATAAATTGTTTGCCTATCCATATGTTTGATAAATAACATGTTCCATGTTCTTCCAATTTTATTCCAATATCTCTCTTTATATCTGGGTCATATATCCATTTTGACCTTACAGTCATGGTAGATGGTGTAAGATATTTGTTTATACCCAATTTCTGCCATGCTGCTTTTCAGTGCTCCCAACAATTTTTTTTGACAAATAATGAATTTTTATCCCCAAATCTTAAGCTATTATTCTTTTCAAATACAAGGTTACTATATTTATTTCCTGCTGTAAATTGAATGTCTACTTTGTTCTATTGATTTGCCTTCCTAATTTCTTGTCAATACAAGATAATTTTGCTAATTATTGCCTTATAATTATTGCCTAGTTTAACATTTGGTACTGCTAAGCATCCTGCCATTACATTTTTTATTAAATATTTTGATATGCTTGACTTTTTGGTCTTTCAAATGAATTTTATTATTTTTCTAATTCAGTAATTTTTTGGGGGGAATTGGGATGGCATTAACCATATAAATTTGATTAGGTAAAGTTGTCATTTTTGTGATGACTGCCTACTAATGAACAATTACTATTTTTCCAATTATCTAAATCTGGTTATATTTATATAAAAAGATTTTTTATATAATTTTGTTTAGATAATTCCTGGGTTTCTTTTGACAGGTATACTCCCAAGTTTTTTATACTGCATAAAGTTAATTTAAATGGGGTATCACCATCTCTTCTTGCAAGGTTTTTTATGACATAGGAATGCTATTGATTTAAGTGGATTTATTTTATATTCTGTTACTTCGATAAAATTATTATTTCAACTTTTTAGTTGAGTCCTTGAGATTTTTCCAAGCATATCATCATATCATCTGCAAAAAGAGGTAATATTATTACCTCATTCCCTATTCTGAGTTCTTCCATCTTTTTTCATCTCTTAATGTTATTACTAGGATTTCCAATGCAATATTGAATAATATTGGTGACAGTGAGGATCCTTGTTTCACATCCGATCCTCCTGAGAATGCTTCTAGCTTATCCCTATTACAAATAATGCTTGTTGATGGTTTTAGATTTAAATTTTTTTTTAAATTTGTCCCTCTTCAGTTTAGTTAAGAGTTGGTCAGAGAACAAGTGCAGGCACTGTGATAGGAATACAAAGAAAGTTAAAGAAAAGTTCCCTGTTCACAAGGAACTCAGTCTAATAGGAAAACAATATGCAAACAACTATATGCAAATATATTATAAACAGGATAAATTAGAGATAAAGACAAGAAGGAAGCAGTAATATTAAGGGGGATCAGGGAAGAGTTTTCATTAAAAGAAATATTTAAGTGGAACTTGAGAGAAATCAGTAAGACCAGATAGAAATAATGAGGGAGATCATTTTAGGCTTGGGGGATAGCCAATGAAAATGCATGGATTTAGGTGACAGAGTATCTTGTTTGAGGGTTCAAGGGGCCATGACCGCATGTCAGAGAATGTGAGAGTAAAGTGTATAAATACTGGAAAGGTAGGAGAGGGCCAGGTTATGAAAGACTTTGAATGCCAAATAAGCTTTTATTTGATCCTCAAAATGATAGGGAGCCAGTAGAGTTTATTGAACAGTTTGGATGACATGGTCAGAACTAGACTGCAGAAAAATTAATTTTATAGTCTAGTTAGTGCATGACAGGCTTTCAGGAAGTATTATTATCTTAATTTTAGAGACAATGTAAACAAGGTACTGAGAAATTAAGTTTATGACAGATAAAATGTTTTTTTCTTTATCCCAGTTTTTTTTCCTACTCATCTAAAATTCTAAGAATAATTAACTGCTTGGTAATTTGGGTGTGGTCATACTTCACCAAGGACAACATTAAATGAGGATCTGAGACCTTAGTGAAATAAACATTTTCAACTAGAATAAATGTACACAAATTTAAATGTCAGTAGTGTTTTCAGAATTACAAAGTACTTCCTATGCTCTGTCTCATCAGATCTGCATTAGCTGCCCTGTGAAATAGTCAACTACAGGTATAATTATCCCCAAAACTGAGTCTGGGAAGTTAATGAACTTGGCCTTGGTCACACAGAGTTGAGTGGATAATGCTTTATAACTTATATAATACTCTACAAACTTAGAGGTTTGTCTGGATCACCAAAAGATTCAGTGACCTGTTCAGGATCCCATAGTGAGCATGTATCAAAGATGAGTCTTGAACCCATGTCTATGAGGACTAGTTATGCTGACTTTCATGACACATAGTACATTTGCCAAAAATATATCATATTCTAAAGTTAAGATGTCAGACATACCTCTATAAGCACTGAAAGATTCCCAAATGTGCAGGAACCTGATTAAATTGTAACTGGGAAATATTTAACAAAACAAATTAAGATACAATAGAATGTAGAAAATGTTAACAAGTATGATTTCAACTCAATACATGGCAACAGGGATCCTTTGTGTGATTTAGCAACCCATTTCTATTTGGGTTTGACACCATTGCTCTAGAGTATGAGGACATCATAAAAATGTTAAAAGAAATATTAAAAATATTATTTTATTTATTTAGCCCAGGTCTATGATTTCATTCATGTCATTGCCTATTAGTGCAAATTAGCAGTTTATTTGCTATTTAAAGCCCTTGCGAGTTGTCTGAGGACATTGAGAGTTCGAGTTACTGTCCTTGATCACACAGCTGTGTGTTAAAGGTAACATTTGAACCCTTGGTCTTATTGACCCCAAACTTGGCTTTCTATCCAGTACATTCCTCATATTTACACTCATAATGAAACGAAAATAGTATTTAACTTATTATTTATTTAATATAGGGAAAACAAGTAAAAAAAAACCCATGATATAAGTAATGGTATTTTGAAAAATGATTGGGTCAAAAAACCTAACAGTGAGAAGTAACAGTGAGACAAATAGCAAAATCTGAAAGATACATTTCCAAGATGAATTTGAAGCAATCATCAGAAGAAATTATATCCCACTAAAAGAAAATATTAACAAAATTGAAAAAGGGAGGAATAAGGAAATGGGTATGAAGTTTAGAAAAACTAGAAAATAAGTAAACAATCTTAAAGCAAACACACATGCAAAATCTTAAAAATTAGAAGAGAGATAATTTAAAAACAAAAAGACTATTGAAATGACAAAACTGATATTTATTTTTATTTTGTTCTTAAAACTTTTTTTTTATTATGACATTAATAAACATGAATATGCCAATGAATAAAGGAGAAGGATTTCTGTTAGGTACATTGTTACGTTGAGCATGATAGCAACAAAATTCTCCTGTTTCTCCAGGTTACCCTCTGAATTTCATTCTGTTTTGCTTTGTTGATTACTTTCTTCATTTTCTTTTTATTAGCTCACTATTATCAATACCCATTAGCCCTCCCAACCCTTCCCCTCCCAATGGAAGGTATTTCTTGTAAGAAAGAAGAGCCAAACAAATCAACACATTTACTATAAATGAAAATGTACACTCTGGTCTGCACTTCTACTGTCTATGTCTGAACAATGTAGAAGGCATGCTTTATCACCAGTCTTCTGACATCATAATTGATCATTGCATTGACCAGAATTCTTTCAATTTCCCCCTCTGTACATTATTGCAATCATTTTTATAAATTGTTCTTTTGGTTCTGCTCACTTTTCTTTCCACAAATTCATATGGGTATACCCAAGTTTTTCCAACTCCATAAGAGCAGGCTAAACACAAACAAAACTAATGAATTCAATTAGTTAACTTGACTGAAAAAGATAGAGAAAAATCAAATTAGTAACATAAAAAAGAATAAATAAATTCACTATGAATAGAGAAAAATAGCTTGAGTCATCTGAAACTGCTATGCAAAATCATATGAGAACTGAAACTGAAAGCAAACTGAAATTTGAAAGCAAATGAATATCTACACAAATAGGCTAAGATACCCCTGTGAAGCATCTTGTTTATGTGAATTCTCCTCCTGAAATAGATTACAACCCATCAACATTGGCCCATCCTGTGTATCTTCTTTCCATGTCCTTCTATAAATTAATCATTATTGAATCCACCCACTGTACTGGAAAACTTCTTACAGTTCTTTTACACAGTAGTAAAAATATTTTCTTGGTAAATTCCTTGTCTATTTTATATTTCTTTTTTTTACTCCCAGTGAGTGCTGTATGACAATGTCATGAGATTATACCACCTGTCATCCCTCTTTTTTACTGCTTAGCCAGCCCTTCTTCTTCTTTTTAAATCAATTTTATAGGTGCTTTTTGTTTTTATATAAGTCATTTCTGTATATACTGTGCAACCACCAGCTTCCTCAAGCTCCCTTCATCTTCTCTTGTAGCAAGGAAAAACAATTAAGCAAAATTATCAATGACAATGTCTGCTTCTGAGATCTTTTCTATGGCATTCTCCATTCATAGTCTAATACCTCTCCAAGTACAGGCAGGAGGTACAATGTTTTGCTTTGCTTGTGAGACTTGTGTAGGTCACTATAGTTATATAGCATTTTGTTTTATTGCAGTAATCTTTTCATTTATATTATAGGTGATATTTATATGTTGTTTTCTATTTCTGTTTACTTCACTATGTATCAATTTGTACAATTCTTCCCCTGTTCATTAAAATCCTCATATTTGTCTTTTCTAATTGCACAACAATACCTCGTTCTGTTCACATAACACTTTTTTTTAACCTACGCCATTCAATAGACTTTCCAGGGTTATTTTTTTTTTTGGATATCATAATGGCAATTTAAAATGGAAAGATATTTCATATTCGTTAATAGGCCCACATGACTTGCCTGGTCACATGGAAGCCTGAGTCACATGGAACCTGTGGTGGGAAAAGTTTGCTGAAGGAGTAGAACAGGAAGAGGTAGAGCTAGAACAGAACTAGGAGGAAAGTAGTGAGAGAGTAGTCAGAACTGAAGGAAGCAGGTAAGCCACAGCTGGCTGTAAGTGTGAGAAGGCATTCTGTTTAAGGCAAAATTATCTGTGACTTGTTTAATGAAGCTAGTTTGTGGGAAGCCCAGCACATGGAAAGCCTGGGGATGCATTGTTATTGTGTATAGATTTTTGTTACTATGATGGATTTGGCTTTCTGGTGTCTGAATGAATGTTTTGGTTCTGTCTTCCATGTGGAGAGTCTATGTTATTTCCTGATTCAGAATTGTGTTAGGATATTCTTGGCCACAGTAGCACTGTAAATTTCATACTGGCATATGAAATATTCCTCCAAATCACTAATAATAAAATAAATGCAAATTTAAAAAGTTTCACCTCTTACTCAGCAGAAACATTATGAGTAAGAGAATATAACAGTGGAACTGTGACTTGATCCAACCAGGCTGGAAAACTATTTGTAATTATCCTTTAAAATGACCAAAATGTTAATTTCCTTTAATTTGGAGATTATACTCTTAAGTGTATACCCCAAGAAGACAAAAGAAAAATATCCACATTAGAAATGGACACAAATATATGGGACTCAAGTCTTTCAATAAATAAGGTGCAAAGTATATGAACAGTTTTTAGGAGAAAAAATTCTGAATGTACAACAGTCATTTTAAAACTTCACTTGAAAGCACTGGAAAAGGTCCAGCTATGAGAAATCAGGTTCTTGTTTTCAAGAACAGTTTTATGCTTTTTAATTACCTCTTCATAAAATATAGAGGGCATGTCTCTGTCCACAGGTAGGAAACATTGTGTCCAGCTATGGGAAATCAGGTTCTTGTTTTCAAGAACAGTTTTATGCTTTTTAATTACCTCTTCATAAAATATAGAGGGCATGTCTCTGTCCACAGGTAGGAAACATTGTGATTTATTATTTATTTTATATGATTAGAACTGGTAATGAGACCAGAAAAAAGGTATATCAGTTTCTAATCCTGACCATCCCTTTACCTGTTGTAAATCTGGAAAAATCCCACTATAGTCTTCCATCCATTGAGTGATTTAAATGACAATCCTATTCAAATACCTCATCATGGTAATATTGAAGTAAACATGAATCCTTGAAGGCCAATCAAGCAGGATATAAGTTCTGGAAGGATGTATCAATCTTGAAAGTTTTCTAGTACAAGTTTAAGGATGAAATTTATTTTTCTTGTATGACAGCCAGGCTAGTTTAGACTATAAAGACTGCCTTAAAATGAATGCTTTCATGAACTCTTGAAGGTCATCTACTTAAGTATTGCAGGGCTGTGATCAAAACCAGTGGAAGGAGTACCACATTGATGAAATCATAAATGTTGTATATATGCTTGTATATGTGTGTATGTATATATCTTGCACATGCAAGAAAAGTGCTTTGAAACCTATAATTAAAAATCTTATTATACAAAAGAGTAACTGTAGGAACATAGTAGTAAAAATATTTTCTTGGTAAATTCCTTGTCTATTTTATATTTCTTTTTTTTACTCCCAGTGAGTACTGTATATCTCTTTTTTATGCCCCAGTGAGTTCTGCATATTTCTTTCTTTAATGGCTAAATTAGAAGTTAGGGCAGCAAGGTGGTACAGTGGATAGAGCACCAGGCCTGATGTCAGGGTAAATATGAGTTCAGATCTTGCTAGTTGTATGACCCTGGGCAAGTCACTTAATCCTGTTTGCCTCATTTTCTTCATTTGTAAAAATAAACTGGAGAAGGAATGGCAAGCTACTCCAGTATTTTTGCCAAGAAAATTCTGAGCAGAGTCCAATACTACTCAACAAAAACAAACCATAACATCTTTTTCAAGGCAGCTGGTTGGTTCATGGATAGAGCACTTGGCCTGGAGTCAAGAAGACATGAGTTCAAATCCAGCCTGAGATACTCATTAGCTATGTGGGCAAGTGACTTAAACTCTGTTTCCCTTAATCTAGTGGAGAAGGAAATGGCAAAACACTAGTATCTTTTCCAAGAAAGCCCTGTACAGAGTCACAAAGAGTCCAACAAAGCTAAATAACAACAGAATTAGAAGCGATTAACCCAATTCAATGGTTTATAAGTATGGACTAGGGAAAGTGCTAGTCCCCTTTATAGATAAACCTCTTAATCTGTTGTAGGAACAACTTACTAAGACCCTACCCAGGCTAGGCTAGTTTTTCCTTAAAAAGTGTCAATACTGTTCTTGAGACTTGAATAGCTCAGGGGACTAAAGCTTAAATCAATGATGTAGCTTCCTGAGGACTAACTCCAGAAAAACTAGTGCACAAAATTCTGGAGTGCATCTCTCAGGTTTCTCACCAGGCTGACTGAGGCAGGAAAGCTGTCTCCAAGTGGCTACAACTCTACTGAATAGTCTGCTTGCTATGACTTAGTAAATCTCATGTTGTTAACTGTGAGAGATGATTTCTAAGTAACTTATTTCTTTCCAATCCAAACCAGACCAGACCAGCCTGAATCAGTCCCTAGCTCCAAAGCAGCCTCCAAACTTCTGAATCACAACATTGACCATTTTCTTTGTGTTCCAACTTCCATATTAACAGCTATACCCTAATCCCCACCAGGAAGAAAAATGAGAAGAAAAAAAAAAACTAACCCTTACAACAAAAAGGAAAAGCCAGAGATTTGGGGGACAGCTAGAATAATGTAATATTGCATTCCTAGAGGAGTAGCCATCCATTATTTGGCTCCAATATATCCTCTTAGCCTTATTTTTTCATTATTCTTCTTCTTTGTGCACTTTGTCTTTCTACAAGCAGTTCCCTAGTCTCACTTTATCGTTTCCTCCCTTCATACATCTATCCATCTGTCTGTCTATTTCTCTATCTCTAAGGATATTGAGAGAGAGAGAGAGAGAAAGAGAGAGAGAGAGACAGAGAGAGACAGAGAGAGAGACAGAGACAGATAGAGACAGAGTCAGAGAGACAGAGAAAGAGAGAGACAGAGACAGAGAGAAGCAGAGAGAGAAAGAGAGAGAGAAACATACCATTCCTCAGGTATGGAACTGAAGCTCTCTCTTCTCGCTTAAATCTTTCTCTTCTTTTAAGGCCAAGTTCTAATATCCCTCTCCGTGAAACCTCCCCTCATTCCCCCAGTCAAGTCTTCTCTCCTTCCGCAGATTTCTCAAAGTACAACGTTTCAGACCCAAGGTTTAGCCCAGTGTTTTGCACATAAT
Source organism: Bettongia penicillata ogilbyi (assembly GCA_023548195.1). Taxonomy (NCBI): domain Eukaryota; kingdom Metazoa; phylum Chordata; class Mammalia; order Diprotodontia; family Potoroidae; genus Bettongia; species Bettongia penicillata. Next base: position 1,481,212 of record JAJHZJ010000255.1, on the reverse strand, counting down.
ATGTATGCAATGAATGCTTATAGAATTGAATTGCATAGTTTAATTCAAACTCCTCTTTGCTCCAGTGGTAATTTTAACTGGTGTGACCTGACTCCTCCCTCTCCTTGTCCCAGGTCATGTTCATTTTTGTTTTTTCTTTTCCCTTCCTTTTCCTACTAGTTTTTATTTTTGTGGCATTCAAAGGTGTACATTTTGTAAAGGTTCTTTGGACAGATTTTAGGCTTATTTCCTAGGTCCTTGAGTGCAAGTTATCAATCCACTGTGATAAGATAATAATAATAAGATAGAGAAGAATGTTTTAGGCAGGTGAAAATGTCACCAGTTTGAATGTGGTACTTTGAGTAAATCTCAGCCTAAATCACCTGGGGTGAGAGGAGGTTGCAGAAATAAACCCACATCCCAGGAAGAGGAGCCTGGAGTGAAGGAAGGAAGTGTAGTCATTATGGAATTGGCTCTTTGTCTTGCTCCCCTTGAACAATGGAGAACAAAATGATTTGCACCACGCTTAAAAGTTCAAAACTGGAATGCAGCCTGGATCTTGGATTCTTTAAATGATGCTCCCTGCAATTTGCCAGAGAGTAAATTATAGGAAGAAAGTAAAATTCCTCTTGAGAACTAGATTATGATATTCCATATCATTGTGGGTCCTTGGAGTCAAAGCACCTGCCTCGGTTCAGTTATTTTGCTACATCTACTCCCCATTACAGTAGCATTTTGTCTTTTGATTTTTATATCTTACAAAAAGAGTTTAAAAGACCCAACAGCTATTAAATTCTTAACATTTAGGTATAAGCACAGCTCTTATTTCATGATATCAGAGCAATTTGTAAGAGCACATGAAGAATCTGAAGGTTTTTCTTCTTTCTAAAGATATTATATTTTTCTAAAGGAAAAAATATTAGAAGTACAGTCTTGTAGAAAATAACTTTTGTGAATTGTAGGTTCTCATGGGAATATTCTAGTAATTGTATTTGATGTAAGAAATAAAAGTGAATAAAATAATGTCATTGACCTAGAAAATTCCTACTTCCTTTGCCTTCCTGTGGCAGTGCAGAAAACTACTGTTACCTTGCTAAGGAAGACATTTTTTACTGCAATATTATGGAAGTAAAATTTTAATATATGTTTGGGGAATTCATTTTTAATTATTTTCTTTTAGAAGAGATTGGGGTTAAGTGATTTTCCTAGGGTCACACAGCTAGTAAGTGTCTGAGGCTGGATTTGAACTCAGGTCCTTCTGATTCCAGTGCTAGTGCTCCAGCCACTGTACCACCAAACTGTCTAGTTTGGGGAATTTCAATGTATTAAATAAAATTAAAATCAGAACTCAAATTGCTGGGGAAACAGTGAAGTCTACTGCACATCCATTTCTTGAGAATCACAGAGGGCAGATGTTTCCAATGGCACACAAGATGGATATAACACAGATTCAGTATGAAGGGGAGAACAGAAGTAGCTTTCTAGATAATGAAGGTGATAATGCCACCTTTGTCTCAATTATGTTGCATTTTTCAATGACTCCATGTTTCCTGCTCTCTACTTTGCATTCATAGACACACTCTTTTTGTGAACTTACATACATAAATATATATGTCTTCACCAATCTGAAGCAGCTTAAAAGGTTTACTGAAGTGTTTAGACAGAATCCAACCCTGTCAGTGACTTTGCTGAGCTCTTACAGTTGCTTTGATGTATAACGTGGTACTATGAGACACGTTAAAAAAAAAGTGAGAAGAGGGCAGAGTAACAGCACTCATTTTCTAGAGTGCTGCCACCAAGTCTTGTAAAAATGGCTCTAAACAAATTCTGGAGCTGCAGAACTCACAGAATGATGAAGTGAAACAAATCTCCAGCCCAAGACAGTCAAGAAGGTCTCCAGGAAGTGTCTATTGCAGCAAGCAGGGGGCATAGCTCAGTCCAGCATGGACTATGCCAGTACAGGTGTGACCTGAGCATGCCTTGAGAAGACTGAATGTCTTGTACCTGTGGCAATTTCCAGACTTCAGGACCCCAAAATGCCAAGGACAAAATAAAGCTCAGTGAAAAAGCCTGTGGGACCAGTGTGGCAGAGTGCCCCCAGGGCAGCAGAGGGGGAAGGAGGCAAAGGAACCTGCAGCAGTCAGAGTAGCAGCAGGGCAGAGACAGTGACTGTCTCTGGAGCTCTAGGCCCACAGATTGTGCGAGAATCAAGCAGCTGACGGTATACTCCTCTATCCCACTCTAAGTAGAGATCTACCTTGGCAAAGAGCTCAAAAGTCAAGTAAATGACTGGCGAGATGAGCAAAAATTGAAAAAAAGAATCAGACTATAGAATCTTACTTTGATGATAAGGAAGAACAAAACATGTAAACAGAAGAAAACAAAGTCAAAACTCCTCCATTGAAAGCCTCCAAGAAAGATATGAATTTGTCTCAGTTCATGGAAGAGCTCAAAAAGGATTTTGAAAATAAAGTAAGATAAGCAGAGCAAAAATTGGAAAGAAAAATGAGAGTAATGCAAGAAAATTATGAAAAATAAATCAACTGCTTGCTAAAAGAGACCTGGGAAGATGCTGAAGAAAATAACACTTAAAAAAAAAAGACTAACCCAAATGACAAAAGACATCCAAAAAGTCAATGAAGGGAAGAATGCCCTAAAAAAGCAGAGTTGGCTGGATGGAAAAGAAAGTCCAAAAGCTCACTGAAGAAAATAATTACTTAAAGATTAGAATGGAGCAGATGGAAGCTAATGACTTTATGAGAAATCAAGAAATTATAAAATAAAACCAAAGGAATGAAAAAAATATCAGACAATGTAAAATACCTCATTGGAAAAATAACTGACTTTGCAAATAGATCCAGGAGAAGTAATTTAAAAGTTATGGGACTACCTAAAAGCCATGATAAAAGAAAAAGAGCCTAGGCATCATCTTTCAAGAAATTATCAAGGAAAACTGCCCTGATATTGTAGAATCAGAGGGCAAAATAAATATTGAAAGAATCCACTGATCACCTCCTGAAAGAGACCCCAAAAGGAAAACTGCTCGGAATATTATAGCCAAATTCCAGAGTTCCCAGGTCAAGAAGAAAATATTGCAAGCAGCCAGAAAGAAACTATTCAAGTATTGTGGAAATACAATCAGGAAAATACAAGATCTAGCAGCTTCTACATTAAGTGATCCAAGGACTTGGAATATGATATTTAGATGTCAAAAGAATTAGGATTAAAACCAAAAATCACCTGACCAGTAAAACTGAGTATAATACTTCAAGGGAAAAAAAGGTCATTCAATGAAATAGAGAACTTTCAAGTATTCTTGATTAAAAGACCAGAGCTGAATAGCAAATCTGACTTTCAAACACAAGAATTAAGAGAAGCATGAAAAGGAAAGAGAAATCACAGACTGACTAAAGTTGAACTCTTTAAATTCCTACATGGAAAGATAATATTTATAATTCTTGAGACTTTTCTCAGTACTAGGGTAGTTGGAGGGATTGGGCTCAGGATTAGTTTAATAGGAAAGGATGATATCTAAAAAAATAAAATTAAGGAGAGAAGAATATACTGGGAGGAGAAAGGGAAAAATAGAAGGAGGCAAATTATCTCTCACATAAAAGAGGCAAGAAAAACCTTTTTCAATGAAAGGGAAAAGAGAGGAGGTGAGAGGGAAAAAGTGAACCTTACTCTATCACATTTGGCTTAAGGAGGGAATAAGATGCATACACAATTTGCTATGAAAATCTATCTTAAAATACATGAAAGTAGGGGTGAACAGGAGAAGTAGAGTGTTGGGAGGATGATAGAAGGGAGGACAAGTGAGAGGAGGGAGTAATTAGAAGTAAACACTTTAGGGGAAGGACAAGGTCAAAAGAGAGAATAGAATAAATGGGGGGCAGGATAGGATGGAGAGAAATATACAAAGTCTTTCACAATATGACTTTTATGGAAGTCTCTTGCATAGCTACACATGTACAACAAATACTGAATTTCTTGCCTTCTCAGTGAAGATGCGTGGGGAGGAAGGACAGAAGGGAAGCTGGAACTCAAAGTTTTAAGAACAAATGTTCAAAATTGTTTTTACATGCAACTGGGAAATAACATACACAGGCAATGGGGTATAGAAATCTATCTTATCCTTCAAAAAATAGAGGGGATGGGGATAAAAGAAGGTAGGTGGTGTGATAGAAGGGAGGACAGATTTGAGGGAAAGGACAATCAGAATGTACACTGTCTTGGGGTGGGGGAGGGGAGAAATGGGGAAAAAATTTGGAACTGAAAATCTTGTGGAAATGAATGTTGAAAACTTAAAATAAATAAATTAGAAAAAAATGTGACACTAGATGTGATGGAGAGTAACGCGATAGTGCTACACAGGGAGATTTCAAAGGAGAATGTGAGAAATAGGTAACTTGGGAAATACCATTGTTATAATTAAATAATACTATAATATTTCTTCTGAGCAAAGTAAATTTAGATCACTCAAAGTAGGCATGGAGTTTCAAAAAGTATCAGAAATTAAATTCATATTACATCTTGGCATAGCAAAGGAATATTTCTTTAGGGAAGTGATTATTAACATCAATCAATCTATAATATGGTTAAATTTCTATATTCAACTTCATCACATGGTTAAAAATTGATATTCAAGTCTAGTAGCAGTTAATTCAATTTAACAAGCATTTATTAATCCCCTAGTATGTACTTAGGTGCTGAGGATACAAAACTAATGGGAGACAGAACCAGCTTCCATGTAGCTTTCCTTTTGACAGGAATAGAAGTATTTGTGCAGCAAAGGAGAGTGTAATATGTACAAGGGATGAGTCCAGGCCAGGGGTGGGGATCCTGTGGCCTCAAGAGAGGCCCTGTGACTGAATCCAAACTTCACAGAGCAAATTCTCTTAATAAGAGGATTTTCTTTCTTTGTTTCTTCTTCTCTTTCTTCCTCTCTTCCTCTCTTTCTTTCTTTCTTTCTTTCTTTCTTTCTTTCTTTCTTTCTTTCTTTCTTTCTTTCTTTCTTTCTTGCTTGCTTGCTTGCTTGCTTGCTTGCTTTCTTATAAAAGAACTCAGTCAAACCATAGGCTTCCTACCATTGGTCCAGACAAAGTGCTGGGAATAAACTGAGGAAGCAGAAATAGAATGTGGAAGATATTCAGGTTTCACCCTGAATCTTTTGTCCCCACCCTCCTCGTTGAGATGAAGACTCCTCTCCAGTATATAGCATGCCTAGAGCATTTCTCACCATTTAGATCTACACTGAGATTTTGATGTAGGACATGTATCACACCTTCCTTTTGAAATGAGAGTATCAACAATGTAATGTACTACATAATTCTTAACTAAGTAGTTTGAGCAGAATTTTATGCAATGACAATATGAGTACATTTGAGGAAAAAGCCGTATCCCAATACGTTTTTACTTTGAAGATTTTCTTTTTGTATCACATGAGATCTCCCACCTTGCCTCTGGAATCCATTCCACTATGTTCTACAAATCATTCATTCTGCAAGAGGTTTCTTCTCAGTCAAACTTACTGACTCCTCTATTTGTGAAGAATGTGAAGAGAGGTGGAATGATTTGTCACAATTAGCCTGGCTGATTCATTTCTAAGTAAGGAAAGAAATGAACTTGTCTGGGGATCTTCCAGGCCTTTCTGTTTTACATTTAGATTATGTGTGTGTGTGTGTGTGTGTGTGTGTGTGTGTGTGTGTGTGTGTGTGTGTTCCTTCCTCTCTAGGAGCAACCCCGGTGGTTACTATCGAAAGGATTTATTTTTAGACCAGTGTACTGAATAGTAGTATTGCTTTTCCTCCTTTTTTCTTCAGATCATAGCCCCTCTGTCATAATCCATGTTTAGGAAAGCTTCCAGTCAGGAAAGAAAAGAAAGTACTTTGACTTACTCAACCTTCCTATAGTCTCTGACTGAATGATTTGTAGCTTTTGTTTTGGCAAGACAATCAGGGTAAAGTGACTTGGTCAGGGTCCCAGACATGTAAGTGTCAAGAATCTGAAGCCAAATATGAATTTGGGTCCTCTTGACTCCAAGGCATGGACTCTATCCACTGTATCACCTAGCCACTCTGAATTGTGAGTTTTGGACATGGAAATAGAATTGAACTGGTTTTTTCAGGGCTGGGCTGTATCTCCACTCAGCAAAAGCCCCTAGTGCAGAGAGGCTTTACGGAAAATCATATTATAGAGAGATTTCTGAAGAATCATATATCAGGGCTTTCAATTTGGTCTCAAATGTTTTATTCTTGTTTTTTAAATCTTTTATTTTTTCCAAATCACATATAAAAGCAATTTTTTTTTCTTTTTTGTAAAATCTATTTATTTACTTATTTTTTTTTACATTCACTTTCACAAAATTTTGGGTTCCATATTTTCTCCCCATTTGTCCTCTTCCCAACTCCAGTACACCAAGCATTTGAAGTGCCCCCTATTACCAATCTGCCATTTCTTCTATCATCCCTCCCTTCCCTTGTTCCCATTGTCTCTTTTGTCCTGTAGGGCCAGAAAACTTTCTATACCCCATTACCTGTATTTCTTATTTTCTAGTAGCAAAAACAGTACTTGACAGTTGTTCCTAAAACTTTGAGTTCCAACTTCTCCCCATCTCTCCCTCCCCACCCATTCCCGTTGGGAAGGCAGGCCATTCAATATAGGCCATATCTGCATAACTTTGCAAATGGCTTCCATAATACTCATGTTGTGTAGGACTAACTATATTTCCCTCCATTCTATCCTGCCCCCCATTGCTTCTATTCTCTCTTTGGATCCTGTCCCTCCCCAAGAGTGTTGACTTCAAATTGCTCCCTCCTCCCATTGCCCTCCCTTCCATCATCCCCCCCACCCTGCTTATCTCCTTCTCCCCCACTTTCTTGTGTTGTAAGATAGGTTTTTCATACCAAAAGGAGTGTGTATTTTATTCCTTCCTTTAGTCCAATGTGATGACAGTAAACTTCATATTTTTCCTCTCAGTTCCCCTCTTTTTCTCTCCACTAAAAATGTCTTCTGCCTGCCTCTTCTATGAGAGATAATTTGCCCCATTCCATTTCTCCCTCTCTCCTCCCAATACATTTCTCTCTCACTGCATAACTTCATTTTTGTAAGATATGATCCCATCCTATTCAATTCACTCTGTGTTCTCTGTCTCGGTGTGTGTGCGTGTGTGTGCGTGTGTAATCCGATCAACTACCCAGATACTGAAAAAAAGTTTCAAGAGTTACTAATATTGTCTTTCCATGTAGGAATGTAAACAGTTCAACTTTAGTAAGTCCCTTATGACTTTTCTTTGCTGTTTCCCTTTTCATGCTTCTCTTCATTCTTGTGTTTGAAAGTCAAATTTTCTTTTCAGCTCTGGTCTTTTCATCAAGAATGCCTGAAAGTTCTCTATTTTATTGAAAGAGCATTTTTCCCCTGAAGTATTATACTCAGTTTTGCTGGGTAAGTGATTCTTGGTTTTATTTCTAGTTCCTTTGACTTCTGGAATATAATATTCCAGGCCCTTCTATCCCTTATTGTAGAAACTGCTAGATCTTGTGTTATCCTGATTTTATTTCCACAATACTTGAATTGTTTCTTTCTAGCTGCTTACAATATTTTCTACTTGACCTGGGAAACTCTGGAATTTGGCCACAATGTTCCTAGGAGTTTCTCTTTTTGGATCTCTTTCAGGCGGTGATTAGTGGATTCTTTCAATATTTATTTTGCCCTCTGGTTCTAGAATATCAGGGCAGTTTTCCTTGATAATTTCATGAAAGTTGATGTGTAGGCTCTTTAGTCCCATAATTTTTAAATTGTCTCTCCTGGATCTATTTTCCAGGTCAGTTGTTTTTCCAATGAGATATTTCACTTTATCTTCCATTTTTTCATTCTTTTAGTTTTGTTTTGTGATTTCTTGGTTTCTCCTAATATCATTAGCCTCCATCTGTTCCATTCTCTTTTGGACCTCCTTTTCCATTTGGCTAATTCTTCTTTTGAAAGCATTCTTCTCCTCACTGGCTTTTTGAACCTCTTTTGCCAATTGAGTTAGCCTATTATTCAAGGTGTTATTTTCTTCAGCATTTTTTGGGGTCTCCTTCAGGAAGGTGTTGACTTGCTTTTCTTGCATCTCTCTGATTTCTCTTCCCAGTTTTTCCTCCACCTCTCTCACTTGATTTTCAAAATCCTTTTTGAGCCTGAGCCTACTGAATATTTGTTTTGGATGTTTGGGATACAGAAGCCTTAACTTCTATGTCTTTCCCTGATGGTGAACATTGTTCTTACTCATTCAAAAGGATGGGAGGAGATATATGTTCACCAAGAAAGTAACCTTCTATGGTCTTATTTTTTTTTCCCCTTTCTGGGCATTTTCCCAATCAGTTTACTTGACTTCAGAGTTTCCTCTCCACATCCACTTCACCTCCAGTTCTGCCCAGCTAGTGCTTGTGGTCTGAGATTCAAATGCTGCTTTCCAGCCTCAGGGCTGCTACTCAATGTGAGATTAAGTTCAGGTGCTCAGGTGGGGGCAGGGCTGCCACACAGGGCTCAGTTCCCTCAGGGGGTTTATGTGGAGACCTTCAACAATGGACCCAAGCTCCTGCTTACTTTTGGAGCTCCTGTCTGCTGCTGCCTCCCCTGCTGCCTCCCAAGGTGGCTTGACTTATGGAGACACCCAGCTCCCCTCTCAGCAAGCTGAAAAGAGCCTCTCACTGACCTTTGGTGCCTGTGGGTGGAGGGGCCCTGCATTGCTGCTGGAGATTCTGCCCCTGAAGCCTGCTTAGATCTGCTCCCCTTGGTACTGTGCAGCCAAGGCAGGGCTGGGCTCTGCTCCGGGTGTGGTGTGAGACAGACCTTTGGTGTTAGTTTTTCAGGGCTCTCTGAAGCAGAAATCTCCTCCACTCCATTGTTGTGTGGCTTCTGCTGCTCCAGAATTTTTGGGAGTTCTTCTTTACAGGTATTTTAAGGGGCTGTGGGTTAGGAGCTAGCATATGTGTATCTTTCTACTCCACCATCTTGGCTCCTCCCCAAAAGTTTTATTCTTATGATTGAGTCATGTCCAACTCTTCATGACATCATGGACCATGTGGTCCATGGAGTTTTTTTGGTAAAGATACTAGAGTGGTTTTCCATTTCCTTCTCCAGTGGATTAAAACAAACAGAGTTTAAGTGACTTGGGTTACACGGTTAGTAAAAGTCTGAGGTCAAATTTGAATTCAGATCTCCTTATTCCAGGCCCACTTCTTTATCCACTGAGCTATCTCACTGTGTTTAGCTTAGCTTAAATTCAGGTGCTATTGCAGCTTGGTTTTAAATGGACACATGGTTTGTGTAATCACTTTCTGTCTTGACATTGTACACTAGATCTCCATATTTTATGGATAAAGGGTTAAATATATTTTCAATGAAAAGCTGAATGTGGAGAGAGGTACAAGTGTCTTTCTCTTTCGTCATGAAGTTTTGTACTGACCGAAGAAAATGTAATTTTTTGCAAGCAAATTGGTCTCTGCAATCACCATTGTGAACCCAATGTTCAAATGTTTCTGGGAAAAGCTTTTGTGGAAGGCTTTGCAGAAGCACAGAAGCTCTGAGAAGTCACACTACGATAAAGTAATGGACTTAAATATAGTATGTCATTTAAAAGATAGGTACTATATATAGAATTATGTAGCTAAGAGAGAAACTTCCATGTTAGAATAAGAACTGCATACAGAAAGGAAAAAAATTGTCTGTATTTTTTCAACTTGACTGGCATTTATTTGGCATCTTTTGTGTGCCCAGGGTGATATACGTGATGTGCTCTCTGCTCTCAAGGGACATACTTGCATAGTTAGAGAGGCAAGGCCTACCTAAACTGTTTCATAACTTTAGGAGACAGTATATAAAATGCAGTCCAAAGAGTGTGTTAAAGCTATTGAGAATTACATGAGCTTAGAGAAGGAGGAGACCTTCATATATTCATGTAGATGAGGAAAATCATAAGGAATAAGAGAGACCCGAGTTGACCCTTGAAAGACAGGTAGAATTTGAATAAGAAGAATAGCATCTATCTACTTTCCAAAGTGGCTGACATTTTACAGGTTCTTTTATAAGGAACAGCTGTTCTGAAAATTGTATTCACGTCTTTTCTTTATTGATATTAGCTTTTCAGCTGTAACAGGCTATCAAGTACATGAGTTTTTCTCTATTTCCACTATTCTATGCATTTTTAATAAATTATGTTAAAATGATTACTAAAATTAAGTTGTTAATTCCATTTCAGGGTTCTAATTGAATTCATAAGGAGCTTAGCACACCAGAGGCTCTTGATGTAATCATAGAATCTGTGAGGAGTGGGCACACATCAATCCATATTTGTTTCCTAGCAATGCATCATCACATGACTAAGGTCATTCTAAGATATTGAGAGCTTTACAGAATGCTGTATTACTAACTTTTGCTTATAATACAAGAATTTTGTTTTGTTGGCATCATAAGGAAGAAATCAATGGCCAAGTTAGAGTGGTCTTCCATATGCTCTTTCCTTCTAATACCTATAGACATCTGGTCTCATTTATCTCTGGTGCTTTGCCAAGGATGATAGGAACTTTCTGAATTCCTATTCATGGTCCACTGAAAGCTGCTATTGCATCGAAATGCAGGAAAACACATTGGAAGCGAGAGTTTTCTAAGACGCGCATAACAGGCATTTTTGTTTGTAAGGTTAAGAATAGGATGAAATGGTTTGTATTAAAGTCTCTGGTTTGGGCCTAGTTCAGAAGTAACTGAAAGGATGAAACATCAGAATGGGTGTCCTTTTGTTAGTTTTTCAGAGGTGACCAAAACAAGGTTTAATGCTGACCCAATGTACTGTGAGATCATATATGGAATTTTCTTTCTAACATTATTTTTGCTGCCCACGATAAGCATTAAGGCATAAGTAAGGAGGAAGGTGTTAGGAATAAGGAAACATTAAAATGAGGCCCTTTCAGTTTATTAATAATAGAAAGAAGTCACACATATCATTCTTTAAAGGATTCAAAGTGCTTTTCTTAGCTTACATTGTGGAGGACATAGGTAGTACTGGAAGGAAAAAAAAAAAACAAAACCTTTTTTGGTAGAAGAATTTCTAACATACTTTAGAGAACCAGAGATATTGAGCTCAGGGGGACAGATAACCCCACCCTCCCATTTTATAGATAAGAAATTTGGGTTTCACAGAGGTTAAGTGATAACAGCAGCCATATGTTAACTCAGATTCTCTGACTCAAGAAACAGTCCTGTCCAACTGTACTACAGAGCTTACAGAATGAATTCTATTCCATAACCATGATCTAGTATAGGCTACCTTTGCCAGAGTTATTAAAATGTAAATGATAATTATTGATTAGATATTTTGAAACGGTTCTTTCAAGTGATCAAAAGTGAAAAGGCTTAATTATCCCAGCAGTATTATAAGTTAAAATGAAGACTAGTATGGACTAGCCCCCAGTCCTGAGCAGCTCTCTTCTCCTTCATCAAATACATTACCTGAGTGGAAAAAAGTATATAAACCTAACTGTTGGTTCTTCAGTTATGAGATCGTCTGGTGGCTGGGCCAACTCCAGTTCTCCTGATCTGTATCTGGCCATTGGGTCCAGTTGACTCCAGAGGAGAAAGTAAGGCTGGTGACTTTGCACAACCTTCCCTTATTTAATTAAACCCAATTTACTTGCAAGTTATTGCATCATCTTCCTGATGTCCTGGTCCTCTTCAAGAATGAAGGACAAACTACAACAACCATGTGCAACTTAGCTACACTGATCAAAGTAATGAAATAAGATATTCCAAAGACCTCTTAATGAAAACATCCTATACACTTTAAGAGATCCAACTGGTAAAAATCTGGATAAAAGATTACTCTATTTTATTGAAAGAGCATTTTTCCCCTGAAGTATTATACTCAGTTTTGCTGGGTAAGTGATTCTTGGTTTTATTTCTAGTTCCTTTGACTTCTGGAATATAATATTCCAGGCCCTTCTATCCCTTATTGTAGAAACTGCTAGATCTTGTGTTATCCTGATTTTATTTCCACAATACTTGAATTGTTTCTTTCTAGCTGCTTACAATATTTTCTACTTGACCTGGGAACTCTGGAATTTGGCCACAATGTTCCTAGGAGTTTCTCTTTTTGGATCTCTTTCAGGCGGTGATTAGTGGATTCTTTCAATATTTATTTTGCCCTCTGGTTCTAGAATATCAGGGCAGTTTTCCTTGATAATTTCATGAAAGTTGATGTGTAGGCTCTTTAGTCCCATAATTTTTAAATTGTCTCTCCTGGATCTATTTTCCAGGTCAGTTGTTTTTCCAATGAGATATTTCACTTTATCTTCCATTTTTTCATTCTTTTAGTTTTGTTTTGTGATTTCTTGGTTTCTCCTAATATCATTAGCCTCCATCTGTTCCATTCTCTTTTGGACCTCCTTTTCCATTTGGCTAATTCTTCTTTTGAAAGCATTCTTCTCCTCACTGGCTTTTTGAACCTCTTTTGCCAATTGAGTTAGCCTATTATTCAAGGTGTTATTTTCTTCAGCATTTTTTGGGGTCTCCTTCAGGAAGGTGTTGACTTGCTTTTCTTGCGTCTCTCTGATTTCTCTTCCCAGTTTTTCCTCCACCTCTCTCACTTGATTTTCAAAATCCTTTTTGAGCCTGAGCCTACTGAATATTTGTTTTGGATGTTTGGGATACAGAAGCCTTAACTTCTATGTCTTTCCCTGATGGTGAACATTGTTCTTACTCATTCAAAAGGATGGGAGGAGATATATGTTCACCAAGAAAGTAACCTTCTATGGTCTTATTTTTTTTCCCCTTTCTGGGCATTTTCCCAATCAGTTACTTGACTTCAGAGTTTCCTCTCCACATCCACTTCACCTCCAGTTCTGCCCAGCTAGTGCTTGTGGTCTGAGATTCAAATGCTGCTTTCCAGCCTCAGGGCTGCTACTCAATGTGAGATTAAGTTCAGGTGCTCAGGTGGGGGCAGGGCTGCCACACAGGGCTCAGTTCCCTCAGGGGGTTTATGTGGAGACCTTCAACAATGGACCCAAGCTCCTGCTTACTTTTGGAGCTCCTGTCTGCTGCTGCCTCCCCTGCTGCCTCCCAAGGTGGCTTGACTTATGGAGACACCCAGCTCCCCTCTCAGCAAGCTGAAAAGAGCCTCTCACTGACCTTTGGTGCCTGTGGGTGGAGGGCCCTGCATTGCTGCTGGAGATTCTGCCCCTGAAGCCTGCTTAGATCTGCTCCCCTTGGTACTGTGCAGCCAAGGCAGGGCTGGGCTCTGCTCCGGGTGTGGTGTGAGACAGACCTTTGGTGTTAGTTTTTCAGGGCTCTCTGAAGCAGAAATCTCCTCCACTCCATTGTTGTGTGGCTTCTGCTGCTCCAGAATTTTTGGGAGTTCTTCTTTACAGGTATTTTAAGGGCTGTGGGTTAGGAGCTAGCATATGTGTATCTTTCTACTCCACCATCTTGGCTCCTCCCCAAAAGTTTTATTCTTATGATTGAGTCATGTCCAACTCTTCATGACATCATGGACCATGTGGTCCATGGAGTTTTTTTGGTAAAGATACTAGAGTGGTTTTCCATTTCCTTCTCCAGTGGATTAAAACAAACAGAGTTTAAGTGACTTGGGTTACACGGTTAGTAAAAGTCTGAGGTCAAATTTGAATTCAGATCTCCTTATTCCAGGCCCACTTCTTTATCCACTGAGCTATCTCACTGTGTTTAGCTTAGCTTAAATTCAGGTGCTATTGCAGCTTGGTTTTTAAATGGACACATGGTTTGTGTAATCACTTTCTGTCTTGACATTGTACACTAGATCTCCATATTTTATGGATAAAGGGTTAAATATATTTTCAATGAAAAGCTGAATGTGGAGAGAGGTACAAGTGTCTTTCTCTTTCGTCATGAAGTTTTGTACTGACCGAAGAAAATGTAATTTTTTGCAAGCAAATTGGTCTCTGCAATCACCATTGTGAACCCAATGTTCAAATGTTTCTGGGAAAAGCTTTTGTGGAAGGCTTTGCAGAAGCACAGAAGCTCTGAGAAGTCACACTACGATAAAGTAATGGACTTAAATATAGTATGTCATTTAAAAGATAGGTACTATATATAGAATTATGTAGCTAAGAGAGAAACTTCCATGTTAGAATAAGAACTGCATACAGAAAGGAAAAAAATTGTCTGTATTTTTTCAACTTGACTGGCATTTATTTGGCATCTTTTGTGTGCCCAGGGTGATATACGTGATGTGCTCTCTGCTCTCAAGGGACATACTTGCATAGTTAGAGAGGCAAGGCCTACCTAAACTGTTTCATAACTTTAGGAGACAGTATATAAAATGCAGTCCAAAGAGTGTGTTAAAGCTATTGAGAATTACATGAGCTTAGAGAAGGAGGAGACCTTCATATATTCATGTAGATGAGGAAAATCATAAGGAATAAGAGAGACCCGAGTTGACCCTTGAAAGACAGGTAGAATTTGAATAAGAAGAATAGCATCTATCTACTTTCCAAAGTGGCTGACATTTTACAGGTTCTTTTATAAGGAACAGCTGTTCTGAAAATTGTATTCACGTCTTTTCTTTATTGATATTAGCTTTTCAGCTGTAACAGGCTATCAAGTACATGAGTTTTTCTCTATTTCCACTATTCTATGCATTTTTAATAAATTATGTTAAAATGATTACTAAAATTAAGTTGTTAATTCCATTTCAGGGTTCTAATTGAATTCATAAGGAGCTTAGCACACCAGAGGCTCTTGATGTAATCATAGAATCTGTGAGGAGTAGGCACACATCAATCCATATTTGTTTCCTAGCAATGCATCATCACATGACTAAGGTCATTCTAAGATATTGAGAGCTTTACAGAATGCTGTATTACTAACTTTTGCTTATAATACAAGAATTTTGTTTTGTTGGCATCATAAGGAAGAAATCAATGGCCAAGTTAGAGTGGTCTTCCATATGCTCTTTCCTTCTAATACCTATAGACATCTGGTCTCATTTATCTCTGGTGCTTTGCCAAGGATGATAGGAACTTTCTGAATTCCTATTCATGGTCCACTGAAAGCTGCTATTGCATCGAAATGCAGGAAAACACATTGGAAGCGAGAGTTTTCTAAGACGCGCATAACAGGCATTATTGTTTGTAAGGTTAAGAATAGGATGAAATGGTTTGTATTAAAGTCTCTGGTTTGGGCCTAGTTCAGAAGTAACTGAAAGGATGAAACATCAGAATGGGTGTCCTTTTGTTAGTTTTTCAGAGGTGACCAAAACAAGGTTTAATGCTGACCCAATGGGGGTCAGCTGTGAGATCATATATGGAATTTTCTTTCTAACAGATACTGTGAGATCATATATGGAATTTTCTTTCTAACATTATTTTTGCTGCCCACGATAAGCATTAAGGCATAAGTAAGGAGGAAGGTGTTAGGAATAAGGAAACATTAAAATGAGGCCCTTTCAGTTTATTAATAATAGAAAGAAGTCACACATATCATTCTTTAAAGGATTCAAAGTGCTTTTCTTAGCTTACATTGTGGAGGACATAGGTAGTACTGGAAGGAAAAAAAAAAACAAAACCTTTTTTGGTAGAAGAATTTCTAACATACTTTAGAGAACCAGAGATATTGAGCTCAGGGGACAGATAACCCCACCCTCCCATTTTATAGATAAGAAATTTGGGTTTCACAGAGGTTAAGTGATAACAGCAGCCATATGTTAACTCAGATTCTCTGACTCAAGAAACAGTCCTGTCCAACTGTACTACAGAGCTTACAGAATGAATTCTATTCCATAACCATGATCTAGTATAGGCTACCTTTGCCAGAGTTATTAAAATGTAAATGATAATTATTGATTAGATATTTTGAAACGGTTCTTTCAAGTGATCAAAAGTGAAAAGGCTTAATTATCCCAGCAGTATTATAAGTTAAAATGAAGACTAGTATGGAATAGCCCCCAGTCCTGAGCAGCTCTCTTCTCCTTCATCAAATACATTACCTGAGTGGAAAAAAGTATATAAACCTAACTGTTGGTTCTTCAGTTATGAGATCGTCTGGTGGCTGGGCCAACTCCAGTTCTCCTGATCTGTATCTGGCCATTGGGTCCAGTTGACTCCAGAGGAGAAAGTAAGGCTGGTGACTTTGCACAAACCTTCCCTTATTTAATTAAACCCAATTTACTTGCAAGTTATTGCATCATCTTCCTGATGTCCTGGTCCTCTTCAAGAATGAAGGACAAACTACAACAACCATGTGCAACTTAGCTACACTGATCAAAGTAATGAAATAAGATATTCCAAAGACCTCTTAATGAAACATCCTATACACTTTAAGAGATCCAACTGGTAAAATCTGGATAAAGATTAAAGGATACTTTTCCAATGTTATTTTTCTGGTAGCATCTTATATTTATTTTCTTTTACATCATGACTATTATTAAAATATGTGTTTCATGAAATCATATATATTGTCTTGTCAAGGAGTAGGAAAGGAGTATTGAGGGCAGGAGAGAATCTGAAATTCAAAAATGTTTAAATAAATATTAATTTTTTTACAGGAAGTTGGGAAATAGTTATCAAAATAAATAAAAATTTTAAAAAGATTAGCCTAGTTCCCTCACCAGAGTATATGCTTAATAAAGTTTTTTTACTTTTCAATTTTATTTTTTAAAAATTTTTTAAATTAAATCAGACCTAGGCCCTGACCATCTAAGGCTTTCAGTCTATGGGGATTTAGTTTATGGGAACAAATAGTTTCTCCTTGGCAGAGTATAATAAACAGCCTACAGAATGCTGCTTTGGATGCCATTGAGAGGAAACACTCCATGAGTAAGTAGCAGAATAATGACATTTTTGTAGTCCATTACTTCTTGTAGATTCTCAGGCCACTGGATAAATCTGATGATGATAGGAAAGAGGAGCAGCTTGGTATTTGCATCAGTTCTTCAAATTTCTAATATTTCTTCAGCAAGGGTGCTCCTGTCACCAATGCTCTTATGAACACTTAATAGGACATCTTCATGAACTGTTGAAAATGAAAAATGTTTGAAACTTATGGTCACCCTATTTTGGTGAACTGGATGTTGTTTAGATGCTGGTTCTATGTTCAAAGCCTGTCCTTTTAAAAGGGGGTAGAGCCTGAGGAAAGAAAGAATGAGAGTTGGGAAGTCAGTTGCGAAAATATACTTAGTTGTATCCAAATTTTGCTCCTTAGAGGGAAACCTTTGCAGTCATACCTCCCTTCTAGGCATCCACATGCACCAAGGAACCTTCCCTTTAGCAGCAATGGGATCCCAGGGATGGCAATGCATGTAGGTATAAGATGAACGTCCAATTATTTCTTGGCCAAAAGGGAAATGTAGCAGTGCAAGCTGCTATCAGTAGAGTGATGGCAATTCACTAGTAGACAAATTCCTGGACCATGCCTTCTAGCCTTCAGAGGAATTTCTAAACTAAGCAGAAGAATTTCTGGATGAAAAAAGCTCCAGAGGAGAGAAATATACATATAGCTATGAATGGAAGAAAAAACCTAGACTTTGTCCTTCAGAGATATTCAAATTTATGTGGATAGTACACAGATTTGAGAAAGAGGCAGCTTAATGGCATAGTGAATAAATAACATAATGGACTTTGCATCAGAAAGATCTCAACTCAGATCTTATCTTAGAAAAGAACTATGTGACCTTGGGCAAGTTCTTTAACTTCTCTCAGTCTCAGTTTTTTCATGTTAAATGGAGATGATAATAGTACTTATCTTACAGAGTTGTGAAAATCAAATTATATGTGTATATATATGTATTATGCATATCTGAATGTATATGTAAATGTGTTATTTAATATATATGCTATCAAAAATGAAAGCACTTTAAAACTATTAGATAATTTCATTATTCATAATGTATTATGTATTGTATTATAGTATTGGCTGTGAGTGCTTACCACTTTGTAGGAATATCATAAAACATTGAAGTGCATATATAGATAGTACATTTAAATATAAAAAGGAGAAAAAGCAATCCTATCATTCATCACAGTGGTCTAAAAATAAATTCTATAGTAATAACAGGGCTGCTCCTAGACAAAGAAGCACACACACACACATAAATATAGATGATGTATATAAATGATGGTCCACTTCCACGGCAAGTGCTGATATTTATGGAGGAAACCTTGGATGACTGAACAACCAAAAAGATAAAGATTTGTGAAAGATATCCCCAAGACTGGGCCTGATTTGTGTCAAGCTAAAACTGCCATCTTAGACTGTAGACACTATGATATTGTGTCCTTTTGGAAACTCCAGTCACTCTTCCAGACCACCAGGTAAAATTACACTATGATGTTAATCTGTCAATAAGAAATTCAACACGTATTCTATGAATGGTTCTTAGGGAAATACAAAATACAGGGAACTGCCCTAAAAGTCATTATAATCTATTTTACCAAGATACATGAAATATTAGCAAGAAATTCAAGATAATATAAACTGAAGGGTGTAGAATAGGATATTCCAGAAGTTAAAGGAACTAGAACTAAAACCAAGAATCACCTACCCAGCAAAACCGAGTATAATACTTCAGGGGAAAATATGGTCTTTCAATGAAACAGAGGACTTTCAAGCATTCTGGATGAAAAGACCAGAGCTGAAAAGAAAATTTGACTTCCAAACACAAGAATCAAGAGAAGCATGAAAAGGTAAACAGCAAAGATAAGTCATAAGGGACTTACTAAAGTTGAACTGTTTACATTCCTACATGGAAAGACAATATTTGTAACTCTTGAAACTTTTCAGTATCTGGGTAGGTGATTCATACACACACATATGCACACACACACCAAGACAGAGAACACAGAGTGAGTTGAATAGGATGGGATCATATCTTAAAAAAAATGAAGTTATGCAGTGAGAGAGAAATGTATTGGGAGAAGAGAGGGAGAAATGGAATGGGGCAAATTATCTCTCATAGAAGAGACAGGCAGGAGACTTTTTAGTGGAGGGAAAAAGAGGGGAACTGAGAGGAAAAATATGAAGTTTATTGTCATCACATTGGACTAAAGGAAGGAATAAAATGCACACTCATTTTGGTATGAAAACCTATCTTACAATACAGGAAAGTGGGGGAGAAGGGGATAAGCAGGGTGGGGGGGATGATGGAAGGGAGGGCAATGGGAGGAGGGAGCAATTTGAAGTCAACACTCTTGAGGAAGGATAGGATCCAAAGAGAGAATAGAAGCAAAGGGGGGCAGGATAAGATAGAGGGAAATATAGTTAGTCTTACACAACCCTACTATTACAGAAGTCATTTGCAAAACTACACAGATATGGCCTGTATTGGATTACCTGCCTTCCCAAAGGAAATGGGTGGGGAGGGAGGGATGGGGAGAAGTTGGAACTCAAAGCTTTAGGAACAACTGTCGAGTATTGTTCTTGCTGCTAAGAATAACAAATACAGGTAATGGAGTATAGATAGTTATCTGGCCCTACGGGACAAAAGAGAACATGGGGACAAGGGAAGGGAGGGCTGGTAGAAGAGAGGGCAGATTGGTGATAGGGGCAATTCGAATGCTTGGTGTTTTGGGGTTGGGGAGGAGACAAATGGGGAGAAAATATGGAACCCCAAAATTTGTGGAAATGAATGTAAAAAGTTAAATAAATAAATTTAACTAAATTAAAAAATAGCAAGAAAAAAAGAAAAACAAAACTGGTCAAATGGAAAATTCACTGAAGAAAAAATCTCCTTAAGAAGTAGAATTGGTCACTTGAAAAAGAAAAAAACTTCACTGAAGAAAATGATTTAAAAAAAATTAGAAATGAGAAAGTAGAAAACTGATGACCATATGAGACATCAAGAAACAATGAAACAGAAAGCAAAAATGAAACTTGCCCTTTTCTGTCTTGGATGAACTGATTTTGTTCATTCAAAGGTTTTTCAATTTCATGTTGTAAAAGAAGCTATTTTATACTTTATGATTCCATCTATCCATTACTTACTAAATTCTGCTCCTAGCCTTTATTATAAAAGGTTCCTCATGTAGTTCTCTTCTAATTCCAAATGAGACTTTATATCCATTTGAAGCTTACTGTGGCAGAGAGTATGAAGTGTTGCTCTAAAAATAACTTCTAATAAACAGCTTTTCAGGTTTTTCCTGCAATATTTGCCAAATAATCAGCTCTTTACTCAAGCAATATAAGTTCTTGGTTTTATTAGACAGGTATTATTGAATTCAATTAATTTTTTTTTTACTCTTCTTTATCTAATCTGTTCTACTGGTCTATTTTTTCCATTTTTAAACAAGTACCAAATAGTTTTAATGATTACTATTTTATAATGTAACTTAAGGTCTGGGACTGGTACTCTGCATTCATTCCTTTTTTTTTTTTATTACCTTTGAAATTCTTGATTTTTTCCCAAATGAATTTCATTATTACTTTATCTAGCTCTATGTAGTATCCGTTTGATAGTCTGATTAGTATAACAATAAATCTGTAAATTAATCTAGGCACTATCATGCTATTATATTGTCATGGCTCAACTGTGAGTACTGGGTATCTCTACAATGATTTAAATTATTCCTTATTTTTTTACAGAATATTTTTAATTGCACCTATAGAGGTCTTTTTTGCAGTATGGAAATACTATTTTATTGTGACTTAATTTACATCCTGATACTTTCCTGAAGTTGTTTTGTTTAATTTCTTTTCTGATACTCTAAATATTCTAAATATTTGATATTCTGATATTCTAAATAAGCCATGATTTTACCAAGTTGAGATAGTTTTGTCTCTTTCTTATCAATCTCTATGCATTTAATTCATTTTTTCTCATTGCTATTGCTAGCATTTTCAGAACTGTGACAAAAAAAAAAAATGCCCGGAAAGGGGACATTTTTGTCTTATTCTTAAATGTTTTGAGAAAAGTTTCATTTTTTTCTCTCCCATGGCATATAATGCACATTTGGATTTTAGATTTAGTTGCTGTTGTTTAGTAATTTTAAGATGTGTCTGACTCTTTTTAGGGTCTTCTTGGCAAGGATACTGGAATGGTTTTCTATTCCCTTCTCCAAGTCATTTTATAGATTAGAAAATTGAGGCAAGCAGGAGTAAGTGACTTGTTCAGGATCACATAAAGATTAAGTGTGTGAGGCTATATCTGAACTCAGGAAGATGAAACCTCCTGACTCTAGATGGGGCCTTCTATCCATTATGCTACTTAACTGCCCTTTTAGAGAGATACTCTTTCATATTAAAAATAGTCCTGTGCCTAAACTTTACAGTGATTTTAGCATAAATGACTATATTTTGTCAGCATTTCTTTCCCCCTAAACTTATTAACATAAATATGTTAATTGTGATTTTAAAAACAAAGTTAATTTCAATATTTTCCTCGTGTAATTTTAGGTAGAAAACTGTTAGTGTTGTCTGTTGTTACGCTTTCTTTGTTTTTGTTAACTTTATTTGCTAACTTCCCTTGTATTTCTGTAATCTGGGGTACTTTCAAAGCAAAGGATTTTTTTCAGGTCTGGGTTATTTTTTTCCCTCAGAAAGCTTTGAATACTACTTTTAAAAACTGAATTGCCATCTTTTTCTCATTAATAGTAAAATTCAAATTTATTTCTATCAATTACATCTTGAGCAACTTTGCTTTTTAGAACATGTATCCTATTTCCTGAAAAAAAAAAAAAAACTATTCCTGTGTTTTTTTTTCTGGTGGATATAGAGATCTATAACTCAAATTTCCTTCCTTTATGTTTGAAGTTCTTTCTCTTGGTCACTAGTGGAATTCATTATTTGTCATTGAAATTGCTAAATTTCATCACTATTTGTTTTAGAGTTTGTAGCATAGTGGTAAGTTTTCTTTTGAGGGGCGTGGTGGTGGTGGTGGTTTGTTGTTGTTTCCTTTCCTGGAGATGATCTATGGATTCTTTCAGCTGACACCTTCTTCTGTGTTCATAAGTGTTCATAAGTGAAGGGTAGTTTTCTTATAATATTTCTTCCATCATGGTGTTTGGGTTTTTGATCTGTTGCATTCTCCTGGGAGATCTATAATCCTTAAATTATCTCTGTACTTCTTGTAATCACAATCAATATACTTTGCTTATATGGAGGCCTTTTTTAAAATAATGGTTTTGTTTTTTGCTCCTTTTCTTTCAGACTGTTCTTTTCTTCTGAATATTTGAATTTCCAACTTGTTATGTTCTCTTCCATTTTTTGGTGAAATTTGTTATCATCAATTCAAGGTTTTTTTTTTATTCTGCCAATTATTTCTTCTGTTCAGGCTATAAATTCTCCTTTCATAATTTGCATCTTTCCTTTAGGCCATTCAGGAATATTCCAATATGGTTCTATGCTCTCTTGATAATTTGAAGGGCCCTGTGCCTCATTAGATGATGATATATTTTTCTCTTTCTTATAATAATGTTTATTCATAGATTATGGAACTCTTTCAGTGGATTTTGAGGGTCATATTAACTTCTATTTTTAATACTTTCCCTGTTGATTTGTCTGTTTATGTACAAGACTTTAATTCTTATTTTTTCTTTAGATATTTGGTAATTCCCCCCTCCACATATACACTATTTGCTTACTTTCTGACTCCTTCCCATTGATTGTGGTTTATCTGGTAGATCTCAAAGACAAATCTCTTCTCATGCTGAGCAATTCAGAATTCTTGAGTATCATTTTCTGATCTAAGTGACTTCTGTGGGTCAGAACTGGCTCTAATTGGAGGTTGGCCTCCTTCAGACTTGAGTACCACACAGTCATACACAGTTGTGCCTTAGATCCCTCTGTTCCTCAGTTCTCTACATGAGTCATGTTGAAGTACAGAGTATTACCACATTGCAGTCTCAGTCAGAGAAAGCTCTATACCTCAATATATCAAAAGATCTCATTTATATACTAGAGGGAACATTTTCTAGTAAATTATGAGGAATCATAGAGAATGAGAAAGGTACCAATTTTTCAGACTGGAGTAGGTAGATTCCAGAAACTATAGATGTTAGTTTGATGCTAATCTGTGTAAAACTTCAATAATTATTCTAGTAATTAAGATAGATTATTAAATATATCTTGTGATCTTTTAGGAAAAGAAGTAGAGATTACTTGGAGACAGCATGGTTTAATTAAAAACCAGTCATGCCAAATTAATCTAATTTCCTTTGTTGATAGGGTTACTACACTGCTAAATCCAGGGAATTCCATAGATATCATACATCTTGTTTGTAGCAAGTCATTTGATGGAGTCCAATAATGTTCTCCTGGAAAAGATGGAGATGTGTAGCATGTATGATGTTTAGATCGTTAGGAAGATGTATAACTGGTAATCATAGATTTCCGTAAATCTGAAGGGCAGTCTATACTGGCATGCTTCAGGATTTTATACTTGACACTGTTCTGACCAACATTTTTATAAGAACACAGATCAAGAATTTTAAAAAATATAATACATTGAAAACCCAAAGTAAAGAAGGATAGCTAATATGTTGGATGAAAGAATAACTGTGACAAATGATATTAATGGATTGGAATGATGAGCTGATATGGACAAATAAAAGTCCTGAACAGAGCTTTAACACATCCAGTTTTATATCTACAGGACTGAGAAAGCCTGATTTGCCATAGATTCTTGTGAAAAAGATTTAAGGACTTTATCCAGCAGCAAAATTGATATGAGCACAAAAAGATGCTATGATCCTGATACGCAGAGCAAGATAGTGTTTGAGGGAATCATTCCATTGGGTCCTTTGCATGCTGCATTGGCTAAACCACATATGGAGAAGTAATATTAGGTTATGAATATTACATTTTCAGGTAGGTATATGGGGGAGGGTAATTGACAAATTTGAATGTGTATAACAGGGCATGAACAATGCATTGAAGAGTTTGGAATCCATGTGTACATGTATGTGTGTCTGGGTAGCAAGATAAAAGAGGGGCAGGGTGGTTCATACCACCCAGCTCTCATTTTAGAGTAACAGAAGCTGAGTTTGGATCGTGAGGCCTCAGGAGGTTAAGCAACTAGCCCAAAATCGCATAGAAAATAAATAGTTGGGCCTGAATATATGATCAGTTCCACTGCCTCTAACCTTAACACTCTTTTGCTGCTATGTGCTTTGTTCACATGATGTATTGGATATATAGTTCCCAGACTTTTCTCAATTCTTTCTAATCTCTGGCTTCAGCTGGTGGAGTGGGTTACTCTACCATGTATTTTTTTTTTAATTTAACAAAATTTTTAAATTAAAAAAGAAATTAAATCCATTGGTTTAGCTTGAGTTCTTTTAGTGAAGGAAGTAGACTATCAAACTCCCATAGTAGATTAAAGAAAACCCTCAGCTATTTATTTATGATAATGAAGAGTGTGAAGAGAACGGGGACCTGGGCAGAGCATAGAATTACATACATAGTTACAGGTTCTATTATGGCTGATGGTCCATGGGAAAAAAAAAAAAAACTGGGAAAGGGTGATCAGATAGGCAGGAGGAGAAGCAAGAGGGCACTGTCACAGTGTCATAGAAAAGAAAAAGTATCCAAAAAGAAAGACTAGTCAACATTGTCAAGTGCTGCAGAATGTTCAAGAAAGATGAGTATTGAGAAAAGGCCATCAGCTTTGGCAGTTAAAAGGTCAAAAATAATTCAAGAGTGAATAGTTTCAATCAGTGTAGTTGTAAGGTACTCTCAATGTGTCAAGAAGTGAGTGGAAGGAAAGGAAGAGGAAGTAATGATTATAAACTAAGAATTTTGTATGATTACAACACATATATATATATTACTATAAATATATGTGTGTATACATATATGTGTGTGTGTATATATATATACATATATATATATATATATATATGAGACTTCTTATTGGAGGATAACTGTGTTGTATTCTAAGTCATTTTCTATATCAATGAACATTAAAGAAATAGTATCTCACCTCCTTTACATCTCATAGTCAATTCTGAGACTATTATAGAAAACAATGTTGTTCTAGGGAAGGTCGCATAACAATACCAGATCTTAAATTGTATTATAAAGCAGTAATCATCAAAACTACTTGGAACTGACTAAGAAATAGAGTAGTAGATCACTGGAATAGCTTAGGTACATAAGACACAATAGTCGATGACAATAGTAATCTATTGTTTGATAAACCCAAGAACTCCAGCTTCTAGGATAAGAGTTCATTATTTAACAAAAACTGTTGAGAAAACTTGAAAATAGTATGGCAGAAACTGGGCATAGACCAATATCTTATGCCATATACCAAAATAAAGTCAAAATGAGGATATGATTTATATATAAAGGCTGATACTATAAACAAACTGGGAGAGCAAGGAACAGTTTACCTGAAAGATCTATGAAGAATGGAAGAATTTATGACCAAATAAGAGATAGAGAGCATTATGTAGTGCAAAGTGTATCATTTGATTACATTACATTGAAAAGGTTTTGCATAAAATCGGGAAAGAATTTTTACAATCAATGTCTTTTATAAATACTTAATTTCTAAAATATATAGAGAACTGAATCAAGTGTATTATACAAGTCATTCTCTAATTGATAAATGGTCAAAGGATATAAATAGGGAGTTTTCAGGGGAAGAAATTAAAGCTATTTATAGTCATATGAAAAAAATGTTCTAAATCACTATTGACTAGAGAAATGCAAATCAAAACAACCCTAAGGGACCAGATCATATCTATCAGATTGGCTAACATGATAAAGAGGAAAATTATAAACACTGGAGAAGATGTGGGAAAATTGCAACACTAATACTTTATTATTGGAGTTGTGAACTGATTCAACCATTTTGGAGGCAATTTGGAACTATACCCAAAGGGCTATAAAATGTACATATCCTTCAACCCAGCAATACCACTTCTAGCTATATCCCAAAGAGAACATAAAAATGGGGAAAAGGACCTACCTATGCAAAAATATTTACAGCATATCTTTCTGCAGTAGCCAAGAATTGTAAATTGAGAAGATGCCCATCAATTGGGGAATGACTGAATAAGTTGTGGTATATGAATATAATGGAATACTATTGTCCTATAAGAAATGATGAGCAGGCAGACTTCAGAAAAAACCTGGAAAGACTTATATGAACTGATATAAAGTGAAAGGAGCAGAACCAGGACAACATTGTACACAATTGTAGTTACCTTGTGCAATGATTAACTTTGATAGACTTAGCCTTCTCAGCAATGCAAGGTTCTAAGACAACTCCAAAAGGATGATCATGGAAAACATTATCTGCATCCAGAGAAAGAACTATGGAGTCTGAATGCAGATCAAAGCGTACTATCTGCTCTCTCTCTTTTTTGTTTTGTTTTGTTTCTTCTTTCTTGTGGTTCATCATGTTGGCTATAATTCTTCTTTACAACATGACTAATGTGATAATATATTTAATATGAATGTATATGTAGAGCCTATATCAGATTGCATGCCATCTTGGAGATGGAAAGGGAAGTGGAGAAAATTTAAAACTCGAAAGCTTGTGGAACTGAATGTACTAAAAATAAATTAATTAATTTAAGAAAGAAAATAATCTTGCGTTTTCATAATTTTGTGTTTTCATAAAATGGTGATAATAAGTGATTATTCAAAGTTAGCAGAGTATGAACTGAATCCCATGTTGATAATGAATTGTTTCCTATTCATTAAACCGTAGTCAACTTTAGGATTCAACCCCAAGACTTCCAATTTGCAATCCAGTTTCCCTTCCATTAAAATATACTAATTTTGGGGGAAGAGGTGTATGAACTCATGTAGAGTGAAGTAAATAGAACCAGGAGAACACTGTACACAGTGACAAAAATGTAAGGATGATAAACTATGAAAGACTTAGCTAGTCTGATGAGCAGTGAGTCAAAACAACTCCCAAAGACCCATGATGAAAAATGTTGTCCACTTCCAGAGAGAGGACTGGTGAATTCTGAGTGCATATTGAAGTATACTTTTTATTTTCTTTATTTTTCTTCTTTTTTTCTCTGTTTTCTTTTGCCCATAAACCCTCCTCCCTTCATATTTCCCCAATCACAGCAGAGGGTAAAACTATCTTCCCAGTCCCTTGGGTTTGCCACCTAGAAATCATCCTAGACTCTTCCCTATCTCTCACCCCTTCCCTCCCATATTAATTCTGTTGCCAAGGTTTGTAAATTTCAACTTTTATAACATCTCTGGGATGCACCACCTTCTTTCCTCTGGCACTACCACCACTCTAGTGCTGGCATCAATCTACTGCCTGTCTCAAGTCTTCCCCACTCCGCTCTATTCCCTATTCAGCCACTAAAGTGATTTTTCTAAAGTACATTTTACCCACTGCTCAACAGACTCCAGTGTCTCCCTATTGGCTCCATGATCAAACACAAAATGCTCTGTTGGCATTCAAAGCCCTTTATAACCTAGCTGCCTCCTACTTTTTCAGTCTTCTTAGGCTTTTTCTCTTATGTGTTCTAATTGACCCAGGGACACTGGTCTCTTGACTGTTCCGTGAAGAAAATTTTCCCTGGTTATCTCTCATACCTGGAAAGTTTGCCCACCTACTCTGCCTACTGACATCACTGGCTTCTTTTAAGTCTCAAATAAAATGTCATATTTTACTGGAAGCCTGTTAATTCTAGTGCCTTCTCTCTATTAATTATTTCATTTTTATTCTGAACACAGCTTGCTTTTTATGACTTTGTGTGCCTGCTTTCCCCTCCATTGGAAAGGGATTACCTTTTCCTCTTTTTGTATCTCTAGCACTTAGCAGAGTACCTGGCAAACAGCAGGTATATAATCAATTATATTGATTGATTGACTAACTGGATGCTCTTATTTTCCTGGGAACTGATTGTCTCGAGTGACTGGATGCAGAGTAGGGCAGTACTTCCCTATGTAGTTAATGGGTCTCCAAACTTAGACTCTAGTTGGCCTGGGGCAGAGATATCCATCCTCACTGCTCAAATAATGATGTTATATTGGCGATAGTGGAAGGTATAGTATTGTTTGAATGACTCAGCATAAGAGTAGATTACACAGAAGTAAGCCTCCAGATGATTCAGGGGCAGCAGGTCTCCAAACACAGTCCCTGAGTGTAGCTACTATAGGGACATAGTTCTATGGCTTCATAGTACTATCAGATGAAACTATGGAACAATATTTTCATTGTTGCATTTCCCACAACCAATGCAACTAGAGTATTTTATCTGGCAGATTTATGTTCGAGGGAACACAGGTTGCTCAGGGAAAATAGGGCAAAGATCACCAGATTAATGAGCCTTGGTACTTTTCTTTCTGGCCCATAGGTTGATTTGCATCACAACCTTGGTCATTATGGCAGTTGAAAAGCATCTCCTCACCTCACCTCTACTTAGATTCTTTTCCTAACGAATTGATGAAGACATAGGCTAGCAACTTTAGGCATGATATGAATTAAAAGGTATTTTATATCATAATTATCAATTTAAATAAAATTATAAATCAGTTTAGAGCATAGACTCTGAAAGTATCCTCTAGAGTCCAAAATGCCTAATAGCTGAATGTGACTGACTCAGTTCTAAGTCTTAAACAAGCTGAAATTACCTGAGGTTTATGAGCTTTTCAGAATTCAACTCTTACTAGTAGTTCAACTATCAGCCGTTCAGTTTAAAAAAAGAAATACTTCATAGTTACAAACCAGCAGGTGTCAGCAGAGAGAAGCAGCATCTCAACAGTCACCTAGTAAAAAGCACTGGATGGATAATTGTCTTTCCAAAAGAAGAAGCTAATATCAAAAACAAAAATGACAGAATCAAATACAAGTATATATCAGTGGCTCCACAGCATTGGATCCATGAGTAAATCAGTCATTGTTTTTATGTTCATCCTTTGTTGCTGAAGAAGACCATGGCATCGAAGAAATGATGACATGACTTGCATGAGTGGAGATGACCCAGGATATCCTGAGAGACCTTGGCCCCTTTAGGCCAAGGTCTATACAGGTACTCACTTAGGGTGAGGTAACACCCATTCATTGAATAGGACTGTTTAAGCAGTAGTCAGGGCATGGACCCTTTAATGAGACAAAGAAAAGAAAGACATCATGCTGGAAGGGGAAAAAGCAACAGTCACTTCTATTGATAATTACTCTAAAGCTAGGAGGGTCCAGAAAAGCCCTTTGGCAGGGGTCCATTGGCATCCAAGTTTCAGAGTGCAGAAGGTTTAAGGTTTTGGGAAAGGAAAAGACAAAACAGGGAAGGGAAGGGAAGAGAAGAGAAGAGAAGGGAACGGAACTAGCCAGTAAAATCCAAGTCAATTGGGCATCTTTTGACCATCCAAATTTACCTTCCTTTGGAGAGGAGAAGGAAGGGGAGGGGCAGACAGAGAGTAGAGGAGGAGTTGAGTTACCCAGTCATCCTGATGAATATGTGGTCACTGGATTCAGATGACTCTGGAGGAGAAGTGAGGCTAGTGACCTGCACAGCCCTCCCTCACTCAAAACAAAGTCAAGTGCAAGTCATGTCATCATTTCCCTGAAGGCATAGTCTTCTTTGGCAATGAAGGACAAACACAATAAGCCTCCTTGAGCCAGAAAAATAATTCACTGCGACTCCTTGGCTTCATCAGTCATAATTCAATCTGGTACTTTATGAAAATCTTTTTTGAGGAAATTTGGAGATAAAGTCATACTGTGATACTGCCATCTTGACTGTTCCCTCTCATATAGAAATTCTAGTTGACAAAATAACTTTTTTCAGATGCTCTAATTCAAATTTTGGAGATCTTTTTGAGCTAATCTGGGGATGCATGAGAGTGGGTCAACAATTTATGTTTATCAATAGTCTACTATAGTAGTTTCCCCATCTTTTTGGGAAGTTTTCAACAGTAACACCATAAATGCTTAATCAATGTCCCATTCAGTTAATCTTAATAGATGAAAGATTCCCACATATAATCAAAAATAAAGTAATAACTCAGAAAATGAGATTAATAATCACAAAAAGTAAAATGTTTTTAGAAAGTTAGAATTATAGTGTTTCAGCTGGAAAAAAACATCTCTCCAAAACCTCTCATTTTGTAATTGGCAGCAAGAGAATTTAAATGAAATACTAATGACTATAGAGTTTACAACTTTGGCCTTTGATGTGATCTCTAGTAAGATATGGAATGCACATGCTGTCTGATAATAATGAAAGTCTGTGGAAGTGTTCAATTGTAAGAAACAGGAATTTAGTATGTCTATGTGATTTCCTGTCTGTTTTCCCCCATGTAGCAAGTCCTTTGGCAAAAAGACATCTGTGTGTGTTTTTCTCCTTTTTTCAAGAATGAAAATCATGATTTAAGATAGTTCCTCCTCTGACTGCCTGCTGGTTTATTTCATGCACCTGCTTTTGTGGAGAAGGGGGTTGGTGGAGGTTTTAAGTGGTCATTTTGGGAAGTACTCTGCTAACATTTGACCTGCATAGTATCCCACAGGAATGAAGCAAACTAAAGAACTCATGAAGGGTAATCTAAACCAAGAAATGGTTTTAAAATCATATTTGTATATCAATGCACCAAAATATTGCTAAATTTGTTAGGTAAGGTTTACTAATTGTGTGGAAATTAATTTTAAAATTTAATTTTCTTTTTTTTAATCAATGCAGGATACTTTAATTCAAAGGTTAGCATTTAGGTTACTTGGTTTTTAAGGATTTAAGGAAGTACTTAAAAAAACTTTTTTTTCTGTAGGTTGATTTCCAACTTGCTGTGGCAATCCATTTCTAATTTTGAGTATTTGAGAATTTAATAATATTAAGTAATTTCACTGAATTTTTTCTTTCTATACTCAAAATAAGTGTTTCATGAATACTGAATGGTTTTATTGTTTTAGTCAGACATTTAGTTAGAAAGAGTCCAGTGAGAGTCAATATATTAGTGACTAATTAAATAAATAATGCTTGGCCCATTTATTAACATTATAATGAATAACAGTCCATTCTATTAATCAATACATATTTAACTTTTCTTCAGTAACTATCTAATTTTTTTGGAAAAAAAAAGCAAGGAAGAATAAAGATGAAAAGAAGCCAATGAAAGCAGAAAGGAAAGAAGCAAGGGAGGAAGGAAAGAAGGAAGGAAGGAAGGGGAAAAGAAAAGAATGGAAGAAATAAAAAGAAAGAAATACTTCTAAGCCTTAAACTATATCATAAAATAGTAGTCATCAAAATCATTGGTTTCAGATAGAACTAGAGAAGTAGATCAATGGAACAACAGAATAGGAAAGGGAGATTCAGAAATAAAATGTAATTACCTGAAAACATGAATTATTTAGAGAAAAATTCCATATTTGATATGAATTGCTACGAAGAGATTAGGTTTAGAGTAATGTTATAGACATCATTAAACAATAAATTCAAAATGGATATGCTGCCTGAATAGTAAAAGGACTGAAAGAGAAGTAGGTTATACACATTTCACAGCTGTAGGTAAGGTATGTATTTCTAACTATGCAAAGAATAGAAGCAATTATCAAAAATAAAATAGAACAATTATTGTGCAGATGAAATCAACAAATATATGATAAGAATGAAAGCAGTCAAATGAGAAAAAAACTATGTATATTTTTGAATGAGACTTTGGCATCCAAAATAGACACATAGACATACATCTATGTATCTAGATCTATGTATGTATCATTTATTTATAGAAATTTATATTTATGGAAATATAAATATATCAGTATTTGTATGTATATGACTATTTATAGAAATATAGATATATCAGTATTTGTATGTATATAACAAAAAGTTACTTCTAAATATTTAGGTAGTTGAAGGATATTCCCAAAAAATAAATTCTCAGAAGGATTGTAAATATTAGTAACTATGTGAGACTATTTCATATGGCTAAAATAAAAGAAACCCATATAAAAATAATATTTCATGTTTATATAGTGCTTTTAAAGTTCACAGTGTCCTGCCAATTTCTCCTCACTTTATCTTTATAATAGCCCCAGAAAGTAAGATGATATTATTTTTCTTATATAGAAAATGAGGAGCCTGAGGTAGAAGCTGAATGAGCTGCCCAGGGTCACACTGAAGGTACCTGAGACAGGATCTGAATTCAGGCTTTCTACCTCTATTTCCAGTGTTCCAACCACTAACTGCCCCTGCACTAAGCCCCTAGGCTTCTGAGGTTTTACCTTACACAAGATGAAACAGATAGGCATAATCAAATTTAGAGGGTTTGTGGGAAGATAGGCACACTAATGAATTGCTGGTGGAGTTATGGATTAGTACAACCATTTCAGAAAACAATTTGGAATTATGGAAGTAGTGTTTATATCCCTTGATTTGGGGATCAGTGGATTGTGACTCTGGGAAAATCACTTAACCCTGTTTGCCTCAACTTCCTCATCTGTAAAATGAGTTGGAGAAAGAAATGCAAACCATTCCAATATCTCTGCCAACAAAATCTCAAAATGGAGTCATGAAGAGTGGGACATGACTTTTCAGTCATGAAACAACAGCAAGATTAAATTATCTATTGCTGTAGGAAATGACATACATTCTGAATAAAAAGAAGTTGGAAAGACTTATTTAAACTGATACAAAGTAAAGTCAGCAGAGCCAGGAAAATGATATACACAATTGCTACAATAACATAAATGAATAAGCAATTGAAAATGAATATTGCAAAATTATAAAGAATAAGCTTGGCCTCCCTCCAAGGAAGAAATAAGAGAAGACACCTCCTTCTTTACCAAGTACTTATTATATGCCAGGTGGAAATACAATACATTTATATGCCATGTCGTAGAAATGCAAATACAAATAAAAAGATCCCTTCCCTATCTATAGGTGCTTACACTGTAAAGGGTGGGTGAGGAAAGATGAAAAGTGGGGAGTGGAGAGCAGAGAGAAGGGCATGGAGGAGAAAATATATCCAGAGGTACAAGAGCGGATAGCCTGGAGAGCAATGAAAGAGTGAACATGGTTGGCCTGCACACTCCCTTAAATGCAGGTTCTCAGAGGAACTAATCAGTGAATAGGGCTACAAGGGCATAGGGCTCTTTCAGGATAAGAAATCTAGGAGAGTAGAGGGATCTTCCACAGTAAGAAGGCTCCTGGGGAATGGAGGGAGAATGAAATCTTCTGGGAGAGGAACAAAAGAGTGAACATAGGAACTTCTTTAAAATATAAGTCTGAGGAAGAACAGACTGATAAAAGAAAAGGGTTTCAAATGCAGAGGGATTATCTGGAAAAGTCACAGATATAAAGGTTAGTGGGACAATTCATAGATGTGGAACATCACATATATTTTCATATCCTTTTGATGTATTGAGCAATCAGGTTTACTTATTTTTTCTGCTTTTGCTTTTTCTTTAAATCTTTGTTATATTAGGATGGTTTTCTTAGAAGAGAAGGCAGAGGATGTGGTGAAATTTAAGTGATGTAAGAATAATAGCTATAAGTAAAATATATTTTAAAAACAAAGATAGAAAAGAAGGAGGGAGGGAAGAAGGCAGGGAGAGGAAGACTGAAGGAAAGAATGGTCAAAGAAAGGAAGATAGGGAAGGTAGGAAGTAAAAGAAAGAAGGAAAAGGGAAAGAGTGAATGAAGGAAAGATGGCAGAGGGAAGGAGAAAAAAGGCAGGAGGGAGAGAGGGAAGGAAGGAAGAAAAGAAGAAGAGAAAGAAGAAAGGAAATGATTATTATTTGTAAAATGCTCTTCAGCTCTTTTTTTGTTTGGTAAACGTCAGAACTTTACAGAAACAATTGTGGTGCCTTGAATTAAAGGAGTCTGTCTGGTCTGTTAAAGAACAAAAACTGTTCCAAATAACTATCTCCTTTGGCTTTCTTTACAAATTGTAGAAAAAAGGGGGGAAAGTGGAACAAGTTCAAGGTTGTACATAAAAGAATAATATATTGGTTTTTTAGTGTCATCATATGCAGCATTCGACTGGAATTGATGAACAGCAGATGTCTCGAGACTCATGAAAACATCTGCAACAATAACTTGTAGGTGGGAAAATAGCTGATTAATTTCCTTCCTTTCCCTTTTTCCTTTTTGTTTGTCCTGTGATTCTCTTATAAATTATTCTTTTGCCAAATCTCTTTTCCATTGTTGCTTTATACAACACTGAAGAAAAATGTGAAGAAATGTGAGCAAAATGGTTTCAGAATATTTCTACAAAAGTTCTATAGAAAAAGAAGATTTGATCTTACTTTTTTATTATTCCATTTACCCCGCACCTAGATACAAGGGATAAAACTTCACCTTGACCTTTGAACATCTCTAAATCTTTGTTCTACAGAGCAGAGACATAAGCAGGATGTGACTTGTAGCTTTTCTTCTGGGTTGGAATGTTTTCCTTCTGTGTAGTGGTGATATTCTGCAACTGTTATATTGAATACAGGAGGCAGGAGCCTAGCTCCACAAAAGGTCCCCCAGGTGGCATTCTATTGTAGGTTAATCAACTCTAATCTGCTGCGGTGTTTCTATCTTTCTATTTTGTAAAGTTCTCATCACATTTCAGTCATAAGACTAATAACATGTTGGACACTGGCAGGCATTCTGAGACCCTGAACAATGCAGACAATTACCCTGGGAACAGCTGTTTATATCATGGAAGAAGTAGTTCTGGCTAACAAAAACAGAAATGTAAAAGAAACCCTTTTCAAGCGAATATAATTATGGCTCCTGATGAGCTAGAAAGGATCAAGATGCTATGAAATCACATAAAATTAAGTCATGGTGTATTTTATTCCACCTTTTCTAGAGAGAAACCCTCCATTTGTGTAAAACTACAGTTTAAAAGTGAATAGAACAGTAGCTGCAGGAGAATTTGTTGCTCTTCAGAATCACTGGATGGTTCTATTGATCTCTGACTTGAAAAGAGCCAGGGGCTGCTGAAGAAAAAGTATTCCTGGTGGTCCACAGTTAGTAGTATGGGAATGCCCCAGGCAAGGAGGGAAAACAACTTTATAGGGGACAATTGGTTCAATAGAAACAATGTTATAGATGTCATAAAATGGAAAATCAGTCAAATGACCTTTTGTCAGTTTTCTGACTTACTTTAGTCTATAATATGTTAGCTAATAATGTTACTCCTAAACCGAAGTCCATCTTGTGTGGAGAATGACAGAATTTAGGCTTTTGTTGTTGACTAAATTGCTCTAGTCCCCACATTGTTGCATTTTATTGCCTCTAAGCCAAGAAGAGGCCCCCACTGTTATTAATGATAACAATAATAGCTAGCATTTATATACCTCAAGATTTGCAAAGTATTTCATACACATTTCATTTGATCCTCACAAAATAATGTGAGGTAGGTGCTAGTATTATTTTCATTTTACAGATGAAGAAACTGAATCAGAGAAAAGTAAAGTGACTTATTTGGGGACATCAGCTAGAAAATATCTGAGGATTTGAATACAGATCTTATTAACTCTAACCATGGTACCACCTAAGTGCATTGTAAAGTCATCTCAAGGTTCCCACCAAAGGATCACTATTGGGAAAAGAGAAGACCATAGTCAAATCAGGCATATATCAGAAGCCAAAATAGTACCAAATAAAGCTCACAGGAGTTTGAGGTAATGGTGAGGACAAAGAGTAGGCTTAGGAATGAATCACAGGGAGATATTGAAGATAAAAGTTTGTGATTAAAGAAAATTATAAGTTCTTGAACATGAAAATGTAGAACATGTCATAGATCATGGTAAGATTTAAGGTACAAACATCTTTCTATGTAGCTGATAATGGAATTTGAGAATCAGATCATGGGAATTGAGTAGGCTGAGGAACTTAGAGTGTTTGAAGAAACATTAATGTTTCTGGAAATCCCCTAGAATGTGGGAAGGATTTGAAGAGGACAGAAAAGCTGTGATCTAAGCACTGAACTCATTGAGAGATGAGGAAGGATATCCTGGGGATCAGTTGATAACAGCTACCAGAAGTTGGACAGGGTGACAAATTTGGATTTGTACAATCCCAAAGGAGGATATTGGTGGTCATATCCCACTGGGCTTATTGTTTTTTGTCTATCAAAAAGGAAGGATTTAGTAGAACAAAATATTACTGTAAATGACTCTTCCTAATAAGAGAGATAATAATAAATGAATAAAATTAACAAAAGGGGGGGTATCTGCTCACCAATATTACTCTCCACTCTAATGGCAGTGGTACAGTGTGGGTCCAAACTGAGGAGGGATTTTCTAAAGATGAAGAAGTCCTCTAAATAATCCTGTATGTAAATGACATCATCATGATTATGTCAAGCCATACAACATTTCACAACCTTCTAAATGAGACCCATGATCACTCAAAAGTTTGGTGTATAGCTATGAACACAGAAAAATATGTAAATAAATAATGACTATTGCATGAACCATGGTATGGAGTTGAATTGGATCACTTATACAGTTCATCCATTAGAAGCTATGTTTTGGAAAGCAACTACAAATGGACAGAGTGGAGCCAAAATTAAACAAGAAAAGAAGATGGGACTATCACCAACATTTCTTTTTATGATATGAAGCTTCTTCTTGGAAAAGGAACTATTTTTTAAATATAGCACCTACATTATGAATATTGCTAGAAAGATAGAATCTAGAAATGGCTATCACGAAGGGGAGCCAAGTCTTTCCCAGAATCCATCAGTTTTAGTAATGTGGAATTTTATGTGAGAGACAATTCAGGGAAGAGAAAGAAGAAGAAG
The DNA here is from genome assembly GCA_023548195.1 of Bettongia penicillata ogilbyi. NCBI lineage: Eukaryota > Metazoa > Chordata > Mammalia > Diprotodontia > Potoroidae > Bettongia > Bettongia penicillata. The sequence continues at coordinate 1,444,579 of JAJHZJ010000255.1, read as the reverse complement.
AGTAATTTATTTTTGTTAATCCACACAGAAGTACAGATCAAGGTCAGTGTATTTGAGGGATATACCATGGCATGAGGAGCCTTTCCCTCCATCCTATAGCCTTTGCGCTAGGGAACTATTGTGCCTTGTTTGTGCAACTGATACTGACATTGAGCAGTGACCCTACTCCCATCAGAGAACTGATAGGGTGTGCTCATAAGGCTTGAAGAAAAGTCAAAGGGAGCTTACTCACTCTCTACCCCTTTCCTGTCAAAAGGGGATTAGTTTAAAGCTAAAATTTCCAATAAGCTGGTAGATCATTGTAGCACCAATGTGATATTCACAGCACTTATGATGGCCATGAATATTCCACGCAATTCTGAATCATGAAATACCACAGACTCTCCACATGGAAGACAGAACCAAAGCATTTATTCAGACACCAGAAAGCCAAATACACCATAGCAACAAAAGCTATACACAATAACAATGCAGAGAACAACACCATTCCCAAGCCTTCCCCTGGCTAGGCTTCCCACAAACTAGCTCTATTAAACAAATCATGGGCAGACTTCCCTTAGACAAAATACCTTCTCACACTCAGTCAGTAGCAGGCTTGCCTGCATCCTTTCTAGCTCTGACTGCTCTCTCATTAACTTCCTCTCAGCTCTGCTCTAGCTCTGCTTCTTTCTGCTCCACCTGTTCATCAAACTCCTCCCACCACAGGCTCCATGGGTCTCAGGCTACCATGTGACCCAGGCAGGTCAACAGGGGCCTTTTAAAGAATGGGAAACATCTTCTTTTTTAAATTATCATTACAATTATTTACTCTGGTCCCTCCCTTTTGGAAAAGGAAAGAAGTAAGGGAAAGAAACTAATTGTATTCCTTTTGCAAATATCTATTTCATTATAAACAATTATTTCTCAACTGTGTGCTATCATTGCAATTACCTTAGAATCTTTATATAAATGAAAATCATACTGACCACCAAAATCCTTATTAAATATGATTAATCATGGCAACAAGTAGAGATTGAGAGGAGATACTTTTGCATTTAAAGACATAGAGACATTTATTGTTCCTTCTCAGAGGGAAGGGAATGATTTACGGGATAGGAGAGAGAGAGGGAGAGAATAAAGAAGAAAAAGAGGAGGAGAAAGAGGAGGGGGAAAAAAGGAAGAAGGTAGAAGGTATAGTACATTAATACAAATATTCTTCCTGTGATATTGTTTGATCTTCCAATGATGTGAGTAACAGAATAGTACAAGTTCTAAGTAATCAAAACTGAGAAACATCTGGAGCATAATAAAAATATTTCATGATGGGTGTGAAATAGTTTCAATATATTACCAACAAGGAATGATACAAAAGAATTCATGTCATTAAATGCTTGACCTAAAAAGGGCAAATTACATAGTAAGATTGAGGGATAAGTGACAGACAATTCAAGTGTTCCATTACTATACATAATGTAATGAGAGTGTGATAAAAGGCTACCAGCACTTAGGGTGGACCTGCTTTAGAGAATTTATGAGAGAGGGCATATATGAGTCCCAGAGGATGGACAGGATGGGATGGGTTGAGATACGATGCAGAGTTGGAGGGAATACCCAAATCTATGAGATTACATATCCACTAGGGTATTGTAGTATCAGCACCAAAAACGAGAAAGTAGAAAATGAGTTGCTATTGCTTAAAAAGAAGAGAATTACATATTTTCTTTTCTATAATCATTTAACTAGCCCCCTTTCCTTACTATGTTTGCTATGCCTAATATCATTAGGTTATAGCTGTTGAGCAGGCTATCTTTCTTCTATGAGTATTTACTCCATTTGATATAAAGAACCACTATTTAAAATCTTCCAGTGGCAGCTCATATGCTATTTGATGGACTATGTTTTTCCAATGTAATTGATGTCTCTCTGGTTTACTTGTTATTAATTGGCATTAGCTCTGAAGGATACTCTGGTCCAAGAAGGAGTTAAATTTGAGACTTCATTTTCTTCAATTTTCCAAACCCTAACAGAAACAAATCACTGTTTTCAAAACATTACAGGAACTCTTATAAGAAATTGGGTCTTCTCTCTCATATTTTTCTCTTCTCATGCCTCTAACCCTATTTGAGGAATGCAGGATATTGTATAGTGGAGATGGCACTAGATAGAAACAGCTGGGTTCTGACCTTGGCTCTGTAATCCTTCTCTCTAAATATTTCAAAATGTAGTGCTTGGGAGCTAATGTTATTTCTCATTTGAGCCTGAGACAATAATACATTGATTAAAATATAACATTTTCTTCAACCTAGACAGAATCTTAGAGTCCATCTATCCAAAATCCCCCTTTTCCCCTCATCAAACTTATAGATGAAGATACTTTAATGCTCAGAGAATTTTAAAAGCTTTGACCTCAAACAAGACCATAAAGTAGGAGATAACTATGCTCTTCTTTTTTCTTTTCACTTTCATACTTCAGTAGACAACAAAAGACCATTTTGTTGTTCAATCACATCCTATTCTTAAGGACTTCATTTAGGGTTGCTTGCCAGAGATACTGGAGTGGTTTGCCATTTTTGTCTCCAGTTCATGTTACAGAGAAGGAAACTGAGGTCAACAGAATGGAGTGACTGACTCAGGATCATACAGCTAGTATCTGAGGATTACACCTAGCTACCTCATTTCAAAATTAGGAAGAAGCTGAGAGACCATTTGGTCAAATACCCTCTCAATTTACAGATGAAAAAAATGAGGTCCCCAGAATAGAAGTGAAAATTACCTGGGTGATGTATGGCAGAGACAAGATCAGAAGCCAGCTCTCCTATTTTCTACTCCCTGTACTATAATATACTGTCTTTCCAAAATGCTGTCACTAGTGTCTTGATGAATTGAGCTTATCTAAGATAATCACGAATGTCCTGCTGTATATGAAATAGTGTGGTGTAGTGGAAAACAAACAAATTAGATTTTAAGTCAGAGGATCTGTGATTCTGGTTGCCACTTATTACTAGTGTCTTCTTGGGAAAGTCCTTCCACTCACTCCACACTGGAAAAATGAGATAGTTTCGATTAGATAACATCTAAAGACTCTTCCAGCTCTAAATATAGGATCGCATGATCTTGCTATAACATAGGCTGTGTGGCAAAATGGAGAAGCATTACCTGTGCATAATGTACATTTCCATCCATTTAAGAAGTATTTGTTAAACTCCTCCTGTATATCAGGTTCTATGCTAGTGTTAAAAGAGTCCCTGCTCTCAAGGAGTTTATGTTCTGTTGAGGGAAGAGATAAATACAGATAAGTAAATGCAAAATATGCACAAAATAAGTGCAAAGTTATTTGAAAGAGGGGAAGTACACATTAGCAATTTAGGAGACTGGGATAGATTTATTTTTGGTAGTAGTATTTGAGCAGCAAGGCATTTCATGGAGTAGAGGTAAGAAGGGAGACTGTTGCAGGCATGGGGCAAAGCTTTTGAAAAGGCATGGCAGAGAAGCATAATGTAAAGGTGAATACTGAGTAGTCTAGTTTCTCTAAAATGTATGAATGTATGGTGAATGAAGGACCATAATACAGAGTAAGTATCTAATGGTAACTGTTTCTCCCCCTCCCTTCGTTCGTTCGTTCATTCGTTCGTTCCTTCCTTCCTTCCTCCTCTAAAGTAACCTGAGAGGTTTGGCTTTTCCGTCATCTCTTTTGGAAGAAAAATCTCATATTCATTAGCTCTCAAGGCTAAGGAGATTTCCTGATTGTCACCTTAGATTATCCATTCTTAATTTTATCCCATTGCTCCTATGTCCAATTATTCAGTACTGATTATTTCCTTCCTCTTTTAAGCATTTAGACCTTTGATATCAGGCAAATAACCCTTGTATGGATTTTGTCTGGAGGTCATTCCATAGCCAAGATTCACAAATTCGCAATCTTTGTCTTTGTCAGTAGATCAATTTCTTCTTTCCACTAATCATTTTTACTGCTCTTTTCTGAATCCTTTCCAATCTATCTGGATCTTTTGGGCAACATGAAGCACAAAATTGAATGTTATATTTTAGGTACAGTCTCATCAGTCATATAGAAAGAGACAATCATATCACATTTCCTTGTTCCATGACACAGTCTCTGTTGGCATGGAGTCCAATAAAGGACAGTAAAATTCTGTGATTTTACTGTATTGAATATTTGTGTCTTATTTGATATAATTTGTGGGCTTAAATGTCTTTAAAACACACTAATTGGCATCTTTGGAACTAAATGTCATGTTCTTTTCTGATCCACAAATTTCTTCATATTTGTAGGACAAAAACTTGTAAGATTACAGAATCAAATTAATTCCTAATTAGAATTGAGGAATAATCACCTGAAGACTAGAAGGAAGAAGCATCTTTTTGATGACCCATCTAGCTCACCCTGCCCCAGACCACAATTGACAAGGAGAGAATCAGCTGGCCTTGCCCTATGCGTATGTGCTAAAACTAATGACAGTATATTAGAGAGATCAGGCCCCTGAATGGCAGAGTGTGTGAAGGGAACACAGGGAAGAAAGGGAAAGATTTCCTTTGGCTATATCTATGACTAAGGGAGGGGAGACAGTTTATAAGTTAATATATTCAGAACTTAGAGGGTCTTTAGATTTCTCTGCCTGTTTCTGGGCCTATGTAAAATAAAGTTAGAGTAGAGGAGAAAATTAAATCTAAAGTCTTTATGGAAATCTAAGAATATCTAGTCTAATTTCATGATCATCTATTTTGTCACCTCATTTTTATAGGAGAAGTTGAGGCCCATTGAAATTAAAGGGCTGAAGAAGTTGTGGTATATGATTGGATTGAGTGCTACTGTGTTATAAGAAATGATGAGCTCAATGATCTTAGAAAAACATGAATAGTCTTGCATGAAATAATGAAAAGCAAAATGAGCAAAACCGAAAGAATGTTGTATACAATAACGGTAATAGTGTTTTAAGAACAACTTCAAGTGACTAAGTCATTTTGACTATTATAAGTACCCATATTAACTACAAAGGATATATACATGAAGATGCTATCTGCATCCAGAGAGAGAACTGATAAATAGAAGTGTGTATAGAATGATTTTATATATATATATATATATATATATATATTTGTGTTCAATGGTAGCCATCTCTAGAGTGGGGTTGGGGGGAGGGAAAAAAAGAAAAAGAAATTTACATGATAATGTCATTATATATTTAGGAGGAACAACAAATTGACATAATAGATTTCCCATTTCATGTGCAATCGTTTTTTCTTTTTCCTTGTTAACACTATGTTATGGAAATGCTTGTTCATTCCATAAATTAAAAATAAAAGAATTTTATTTTTAAGGAATTAAATGACTTGTCCAAAGTCACAGTTGAGACACCAGATTCAAACCCATGTTTCCTCACTCCCAGCCCAATGCTCTTACTACTTGATGGGGAAATAGCTAATCTCACCAAAATAATGCAGTACTTAAGATGGGAGTCCTTAGAAATGGGAACCACTGTGTAGTGTTTTTAAGGTATGCCTATTCTTGTTATCAGAGGACATTTGTTGCTTTGCACTCAGTGTATTAACTGGTCTGTGAAATGCCTGGTCTTGTTTTCTTAATTTGTTGTAATGTGTGGGCATGTCTAAGAGCTGGTGATCATCCACGCAAATGTCTAAGGTTATTGTAGTTTCCATGTACAGACTATGCAATAACTAATTGATGTTGGGCTAGCCCAATTGATTGATCAATTCAAGTAATTGATGATGGAGAATGTGGTCATATTCAATTTGATAATCTTTATATGAATTATGCCAGATTATATCTATTTTTTCATCCCCAGAAAAAGGGAGATAAGTCAAATGTGATTTTTGTATGCTTTCCAAAATTTTTCCAAGAGTGTGGAGATGAATGGTAACCTATCTCAGAATAACCAAACAGTTTCTTCTCTTTTCTGTTCACTCTATCCCATGCAGTTGTCATTGCTGAAATCTTCTCACTATACCCAAACCCCTCACTACCCACCAAGTCTAAGGGAAAGTTAATTGAGTCTGAAGTTATATGAGAGAAAGGGAGAAAGAGAGAGAGACAGAGATAGAGAGACAGAAACAGAGAGAAAGAAAGAGGGAAGTGTTTCTCTGCTTCTGTAACCTATTGAGTGATGACTTTTCTTGTCTCTGCCACAAATCATTTTTAACACAGTCTCTGGTTATGAGAACAAAAGAGCCAACTAGGAGCTGGTGTTGTTCATGTCTTTTATGAGAGGCCAGAGCACATGCCTACCTCATGTAGGAAGTGCTACAACTTAATCCCCTGCTATATAGGAAAGATAGTCAAGTTGGAGAAAAACTGAAAGAAGATCCTAACCATAATTCCACATGTTGGCCATCACCCTGAGCTTTGTGTCATTTTTAAATTTTCAATTTCACAACCAGGTTTCTCCTGCCTAATTCAAGGAATCCATAAAACATTGAACAGTACCTAGCCAAAAACTTACACATGGGCAATATACCAGAGAATTCCAACCTCATTGACATAAATCCATTAATTACCACCAACTGCAACCTTCCTACTATTTCTATATCTGTCTGGTTGAGTTGATATCTTTCCCATATATGTCTGTCCTATACTCAGGAATAATGAGAAATAACTGGTCAAATGCTTTGTGAAAATTCAGGGGCAGCTAGGTGGTATGGGGATAAAGCACTTGTCCTAGAGTTAGGAGGATCTGGCCTCAGACCCCTACTACATGTGTGACCCAGGGCAAGCCTCCTAATCTGGGTTGTTTCTTCTCCCCCCAAAAAAATACAAAGAGAAAAGCTAGATTTCCTATGTCTGTAGCATTTTCCTGATCCCTAAGGTTAGTGACTTTCTCAATAACAGGGATAAAATCATTTTGCCATGACCTGTTCTTTCTAAGCCCAAGCTGGCTCGTAGGGATGACTACATGACTTTCAAAGTGCTTGTGTCCTCTGATGGAAGTAATTTCTACTTCAGCCATATGCCATGGCTTTTTCTCTTGCATCTCTGTATCATCAGACACTATCATCAGAGAACATGGAAAATCTTGGCTGTTGTATGAGATAGTTGATAGTGGAGAAATAGGTGACAAGCTCTAGCAAAATTTTTCTCTTTCTGTGTATTTTTAATGTATTTCTGTGACCCTGCTTTTCTGTCACTGTCTCTCTGTCAGTCAGATCTTCAATAAATATTTATTAAGCTCCTGCTAAGTGGAGGTGCTGTAATAAACTAAATAGATACTAAAATGAAAAAGAAAAACAATCCCTGTCCCCAAGGAGTAAAAGTGTAAAAGGGGAAGAAAATGCAGAAAAGGAGGCTGAAGAGTAAGGGAAGGGGAAGAGAAGGGGAGAGGATCCTGAAGACTGATGCAGTCTTTCAGGATGATTCAGTTCTTATGTGGGGTAGAGGGGCAGGATAGGAAGGTCAAAAGAAGTGTGGCCAGGTAGAAAATAAAGAAATGGCTGGCCTATGCACCTTACTTAAATGTCTCGAGAATTGGGGAAGAGTTATTTTTTCTGCCCTTCAATCAGAAGATGTGAATTCCAAGCCTGATTAATCTCTCAGGAAGGTGAGGGCCCTAGGGATGTGATGGAGAAGTCCAAAGGAGGGCAACTGGATGGGCTCTGTCTCACTTTTTATCCTTTTCCCTCTGCCTCAAGGATGGATCTGACAAGATGCAGTGAGTAGGTTATTTTTTTTAATTCAGTCTGATTGATAATAATTCCTGGAGAAGATGGCAATAACCTCTTACCATATGGTCACCAGTTCATAAAGTTAGGAAACAGAAGAATCACCTGGCTATGAACCAGGTCAGGAAGGAAATTGTTATGGTTTATAGTTACATGGTGGGAGCTGGTGATTCTGAGACCAAGTAGCAGTTCTTGAAAAAAAGGCCTTTGGATATGTCTGTGAAAAGCAGATGTTAAAACAGGTGATAAGAGTTGAAAGTACTGGGAGTAGCTGTGGTGTTTCTGAAAGCTGCCTGTTTTTCTTTTAATCTTGTTTCACTAAAAGCACTTTCAGAAAGGGTAAAGAGCCAAGGTGGCTGAGTAACAACATGGACTTTCTAGAGTGCCCTGGCCAAGCCTAGTCAAATACCTGTAAAAAATGACTCTAAACAAATTCTGGAGCTGCAGAACTCACAGAATGATGGAGTGACGCAAATCTCTAGCCCAAGACAGCAAGGAAGGTCACCTGAAAGTGTTTATCACATCACATAGGGGGCAGGACTCATTCCAGGTTGGGCTGCAAGTGCACAGAAGGGACCTGAGCAGGCTTTGGGGAGACTGAATCTCTCACATCTGTGGTGGTTTCTAGATTTCAGCATCCCAAAATGCTGAGGATTAATTGGAAGGTCAGTGGGAAAAGCCTGTGGGACCAATGCAAGAGAGTAGAGTGATCCTGGCCCTAACCCCAGGGCAGCAGAGTGGGAAGGGGCAGAGGAACCCATGGCAGCCACAGCAGCATCAGGGGCAGCTGTAGACACTGTTTCTGGAGCTTTAGGCCCACAGATTGTGGGGGATCCGGTGCACTCCCCCCACTGGAAGCAGAAAGATCCCAAAAATCTGCTCTAAACATGGCTCTCCCTGAGGCTGAGGTTTTCTGCATGGAATTGACAGTGGTATTGGTAGGGCCCCAGTAGCTGCTTAAACACTCTTCATCCTGGTACCTCCTCACTTACTCAATTTGAAGAAAGAAGAAAACATTCCTTGAAGAAATTCTGTCCAAATGTCTCTGCCCTTGCTCATTCCTCAAGTCTTTCCACCCTCCCCTTCTTTAAGGAAAAAGGGAGAATGGATTATCTTTTCCCAGGAAGCAGTTATCCCCTTCACTTTTCCCAGAGTCTAGAGTAGATAAGTATTTGGGACACTAATTCCTTCAGCATAAACTGATCTCTTATTTCCTACTAGATATTGAAAATTCTGTAGCATTCAAAATTTGTGAAGGACTTTATGTAGATCTCATTTGAGCCATACAATACCGCTGTAAGGCACTACTACAAGTATTATTATCCTTCTTTTAGGCATGAGTATAGAGTCTAGACCTGGAGTATCTTACCAATGAGAAGCCAGAGACCAAGCAAGGTTAAATGATCTTCCCAAGATCACAAAACTTTTTCTTACTGGCATGTAGAAAGGGCCAGAGGATGGAAACTTTCACTCTAACTCTGTGTGGTTGAATAACTTATAGAATAACCTTGACCAAGCCATTTCACTTAATTTTGTCACCTGAAAAACTGATTTCCAAGGTTCTTTCCAGATTTAAAATTTTGCCATCTTATGAAATGTTTAAGGATCTGGAGCATAAGAACAATCACAGTGTGAGGAACTCATCCAAGAAGTATTTCTTCATAGGGTCTTAGTGAGCTGGAAAATTGCTATGGAGCTGTCTTGTTCTAAGAACAATCAACATACCGGATTCAATTGAATTAAAATGGGCAAACAAAATCACACACCAAATCTCTCCAATTTTTCATCAATAACACTTCCAGTGTAATATAAGCAATGCAGTCTCTCAGATATTTGAATCCTTGACTAGCCCTGTTTTCCAGAGTGATGGCATTGATGTTTTCTTAAAGTGGTTATAATGTACTGTAATCTTTAGGTAACCTCTTCTAGTTAAACTTGGTAAACTCTTGAAGGATGGCTCTGGGGGATTCTGTGAATGTGTAGGGAGACAAGACTCCTGACTGACTGAGAAACTTCTTGGAAAGAGAAACAGAAGAGGAGAGTTTTCAGGCATTTGAATGGTAAACAAAAGAGTCCTGGAGCTACACACCATTTTTTTTTTTTTTTTGCAGGGTGAAGGGGACCAGAATCCCAGCATATCTTTTGACTTCCAGCACCTGCAGCCCCAGAGACTACTCAGAGTAACCTACTTTGGTGACAATATTCTTTTTCTGGCTGACTTGAGATTGTATTTCAGTTGGACCACAGAGTCCCCTTTATTCTGCCACGTTCTATATTGCCTTAAACTTTAATCTAGGTGGCTTTCTCCATTCCTGTTTTACTGTTTGCTCTGATAAATATATTAACTCACTAAAATTGTCTTTTGTATAATAATAATATAGTGGAGAAGGGAGCTTAAATTAGTCAAGATTCTGGAATTCCTCCCCCTCCCACAACCAATGGAATGCTTAAGAAAAGTAGATTTTAGCCTGAACTCCAAAGAATCACACATCTATACTAACATCTGATGTGATCTCTGATAAATTCCAAGCCCCATACTCACCCAACCCCTTGAAGATAGAAGAGCAAATGAGCAATTGACCAGCAATGGTCATCTTCCTAATCTGCAGACAGGTAGAACTACTTTCTCTCAGGTACATTGAAAAGGTATTCCATTGCCCCCAAAATGAGAACCAGTTAGGGGACGAGAGAGTTTAAATAGGGCATTCCAAAGTTACACCCTCCTTTTTGCACACATCCCTCTATGTAAAGTTGTGGTTATAAAGCTCTAATGTCACTGGAAAATGAAAGGGATGAAAGGAGATGCTAAACAAAGTGCTCTGATCAGTCAAATTCATAAGTTTTTATAAAGTACTTACTGTGTGCCAAGCACTCTGCTAAGTACTGGGGACACAAAGGGAAAAAAGGACTTACAGTCAATGAACTTACATTCTAATTAGAGAAACAAGAAGCAAACAGCAGGGTTCATAGAAGAGACCAAATACACATATACACATGCATATACGTGTAGCTGTATAAATGGGTATGTGGAGGGGAGAGGAAAGAAGGAAAGTGAAGAAGGAGGAGATGGAGAAAGAAACAGAGAGAGAGAGAGAGAGAGAGATTATGCATGTGTGTGAAAGACAGAGAGACAGAGACAGAGACTGACAGAGAGAGACAGAGATATAGAAATAGAGAGACAGATAGGGACAAAGTGTGTGTGTGAGAGAGACAGAGGGAGAGTGTGTGTGTATGTATGAGAAAGAGAGAGAGAGACAGACAGACAGACATACAGACAGACAGAGACAGAGAGAGACAGACAGAGAGAAACACAGAGACAGAGACAGAGTGAGACAGGTGGAATGGGGGAGAGAAGAGAAAGAATTAGATGGAATAATGAAATGTTATCTCACAAATGGAGGCATTAAAAACTAGAAAGCCTGTGGCAGTTGTCCTGAGGAACATGAAGTTTGAGTTTTGAAGGAAGCCAGGGATACTAAGATGTGAAAATGACAAGAGAGAATATTCTAGGAATTGTGCCAGTCATGGGAAAGGTGTGAAGGCCTTGAGATAAAAGATGTTCAAGGAAAAAGAAGGGTAGTGTTGCAGTGTAAGAAGACCAGAAAGATAGAAAGGGCCTACATTGTGAAGAGCTTTTATATACCCAACATAGGCATTTATATTTGATCCTGGCAGAATGAGTCACTGAAGTTTACTGAGTAGGGGTAATATGGTCAGATCTATGCTTTCCAAAAACTCCACAAAAAACCTGGCAGCTAAGTGGGGAATGGTTTGGAGAGGGGAGAAACTTGGGCTAGGGAGAGAGTTAAAAAGTGATTACAAAACTCTATAAGACAGGTGATATGATTCATATGCTCATTTAAAAACATATTCTTTTTAATCCCACATTGCAAGTTTATGAATTACTCATATTTATGAAATACATTAGGAAACTCCCCCCATCCCATCATCTGTATGCATATAGTTGCCCTGTGGCATGATTCTCATCTCAAATAACCTATACACAAATAAGCCATAAGACCAAGTGTGAAATAGGTGTATTTTCCTTTCTTAATGACAGTTGATTATTTGCTCATTGTTAGGTGTCATGGAAATTCAGTCTTGAAATCAACAGACTTGCAGCAAGGCAGTTCCTCAGGGAATTGAGGACTCATTAGAAGAAGTGAAATGATAACTACTTCAAAGAAAATAAACTTGAAAGCTATTTTTAAGCTTCTGAGAGATATCTATAAACTGCTGTATTCCACTTTCTTTTCAGAGTTAATTCTAGTTCATTTTAGTTTTTTTCACAGAGGTCATAACACTGATAAAACATATCAGTGCTTAGCACAAAAGTTATCAAATTAACTGTCCTCTTTAATGGAAATTCCATAGCTTGCAGGTTGTTTCTTGAAAGTCTTTGACAATATCCACCATAAGAAATAAAATTCTTCATGGCAAGAATGGTACTAAAAACTAAAGAAATAAAACTCAGTTTATTCATTTACATTGATAATAGTTAGGATTCTTACCTTTGTGAGCAATAGTAACCCATGATCCAAAGTAGCCAAGTAGTCAAGAAGAGTTTCCTTTCTTTGTCCCTGGACAGTCACCTGGCAGGGGTCCACCCACAGCTGTGGGGCATCACAGGGCATTTGATTTGTTCTCACTACAGCCCTTTAGGAAAAGTACTATTTTCCCCATGACCAGGATGATGAAGGGACTAAAAACAATGTCACCCAAGGGCTGGTTGAAAGAAATGTTTTGAAGAAGTTAAAGCTCAGTAACAGGACAGATACCACAGGAGTGTCTGGCATAATTTGGGTTGGTCAGATGACAGTGTAGAGGGTCTTCAGGATGAAGAGACAGGAAGATGATTAAGTTGGGAGGATATAAGGACGCAATGGTAAGGCAAATGGTGAGGTCTGGTAGTACTTTATCTCATTAGAACAAATAGAGTTGGTGACTCCTATCTCAACCAAGTCACATAAACAGTCCAGCAACCCCGATAGATTCTGCACAGTCTTTGCTGTAGAAGAGGTGAAAGTAAGGAGGTGAATGTGTTTCCCATGGGTGACAGGTCTTACTGCTGCTGATCTTGGAGGGATTCTACACTAGCCCACAGCAGAAGAAAGGGGCGAAAAAAGAAGGTAGAGGGAGAGGAGTGTGCCTAGTTGTGGAGAGGTGACTATTCTGTAAATTCATGAGAATAATTTTCACTTTAAGGAATTGTTTCAATAGAGTCAAACTGAAATCAGTACAAGCAGTTGAAATGTTTAAAGATACAGTCAAACTGGTTATTTTTCTTTGTATCAGTGGCTCTTAATGTTTATCATGTGTAAATGCCTATACTCATGTTTCTGTCATGAATTGATCGTTATAAGATTTAAATCAAACCAGATATCACCTTGTTAGTGATTCACTAACTAATCAATGACAATTGATTATTTGCTCATCGTTAGATGTCATGAAAAATTCAGTCTTGAAATCAACAGACTTGCAGCAAGGCAGTTCCTCAGGGAACTGGGGACTCAGAAAAAACTAACATAGCAGCAGCACGATTCCAATCCTGGCAAACTAGATTTTGAAGACTTTTTGCTGCTTTTTTTGGAAGTGGTAAGTAGTATTCATGCTACATTGCCCTACTAGACAGAGATAAGACTAGGAATTTTTGCATCAGAGGTAAATGCCATAAGTGGCCCCAAGGAACACAAGATGAAAGGAATTCCCACTGAGTGTGGAGGTGGAAACCATTTCCAGCCCAGTTCATTGTCTTTGTACAGTGTCTTCTCGAACTACATTGGTGTACAAAGTAATTGAGACTAAGTAAAATGATAAAATTTATTGACCTAATTTGGAATAAATTTGATAACCCTTTTATATCCCAAAAAACAAACAAAAAAAAACTTTTAATAGGAAATACGTCCTTCACTTGGCTACAGTCACTAGTTTTGCACCATTTTGCACACAGTTCACAAGTTTTTAAAGCACATTCTTGAATTCTCCATTGTGAAACAACTTTTTAGCACATTGGACAGTAAGTAGAGAGCACAGTTCCAAGGGACTGGGCATGTTGTCCCAATGTCAAACATATGTTTTTCTAAAATAATATTTTGTAGAGAACTCACAGGAGACAAGCATTCACACTCAAGATGTGATACAAAGACACTGTCAAGGTATCTCTGGAGAACTTTAGTATCAGATGTGAGATATGGGAGATGAGAGCAAAGGAATGCCAAGTGTGGCATGCCTACATCCAAGAAGGTCCTGTGCTCTATGAGAAAAGCAGAATTTCAGTACCTCAAAAGAAACGTGAGATGTACAAATCTACAGATATCTCCATCCCAAATATTTGTTCAAATGCGGCTGACCTGTGGTAGAACTTTTCAAAGTCATATTGGTCTGATCAGTCACAGTTGAATATACTATATCCTAACCCAATATCATGATGTCACTTTGGACTTCAGCAAGTAGAGAAACAACAATAACATGGAAACATTTTTTTCACAATTGGATAATAAATGTACATATGAAAAGCAATTCATTCTTTCAAGTTTTGTCTTGTTTATAATTCACAGGTTTTCAATGGAGTTTAAATAAGATGAATTCACAGGATATTAAAGTATGTTTATCTCTATTCACCTCAGATAAATTTGTTAATTTTTCATTATGTGTGGTATGGTATAAAGTTGTATTGCAATATTACATTCCCATTTGAGAATTTCTGTGATTCTGGCACAATTTTAATTCTTGGTAGAATTATTTGGAATTATGTATTATTTGGGCTCAGTCCTCTTTCATTTGGTCACCCTACTTATCACAGAAGAATAATCCATTGAGGATAAAAATTAAACTATGTCAAAATTTGTATTTGTCCAAAGTAATTACTACATCACTTTATTTCAGTAAAGGAACACTAAGGATGATGGAGGTGACCTGGATTTTGACCGAGAAAGGGCAAATTTAGAGCCACGTACAAGTTATTATATTATTCTAAGGAAAAATCTAACGTGGAATATGGTGGTAGGGTAGGAGCAGAGCCTTATGGCAGAGTGAGGGGGAACCAAACTATTGCTTAGGCAGAGCCAATGACATGATAATGAGAATAGAGGCAGGAGGAGACTCCTACAGGGGAAGTAAATTGGTTCTCTAATGTTTTGAAGAAGTTAAAGCTCAGTAACAGGACAGATACCACAGGAGTGTCTGGCATAATTTGGGTTGGTCAGATGACAGTGTAGAGGGTCTTCAGGATGAAGAGACAGGAAGATGATTAAGTTGGGAGGATATAAGGACGCAATGGTAAGGCAAATGGTGAGGTCTGGTAGTACTTTATCTCATTAGAACAAATAGAGTTGGTGACTCCTATCTCAACCAAGTCACATAAACAGTCGAGCAACCCCGATAGGTTCTGCACAGTCTTTGCTGTAGAAGGGGTGAAAGTAAGGAGGTGAATGTGTTTCCCATGGGTGACAGGTCTTACTGCTGCTGATCTTGGAGAGATTTCTCAGAAAAAATACTGAAAGGCTCAGGAGTGGGGAGGGAAGACCTGGTCTATCTGTCCTTCACCCAGAATAGGAGCCACCCATTCTATTTATATCCCCACAGTACTGAGTATATAGCAACCATTTAATAAATGTTTTTTCATTCATTAAATGAGAATTAACATAGCAAATAGTTGAGATAGCATGTGTCTAAAACCTGCAAGATAGATAGCCAAAATATCATTGTGACAATTAAAGAACATTGAATGGACTAGTTTTGTTACAGAAATTGAATATAATTTTTCAATATTCTTGTGAAAAATATGACATAGCATTTTAAAAGCCATAGAAATGATGGTATATGAGTTTACTTACATGCATATGTTCATAGATATATGTATTGTACATGTATACATATATATATTTGACAAGTAATAAAGTGTCAGTGAAGAGAAACTAATCCTAATGAACAATTTTTAAAATTTCCTAGCTATTTGTTCTCTAGAATTAGAAAGCGAAAACAAAACAAAAACAAGAAATATCATATGAGAATACAAAAATTACCTTGAAAATATTTTGTCTTATCTCTGAAAGTTTTTCTTTTAAAAATGTAGCTGCTGCATAATATTTGTTTTTGTGTTAATAACTATTTTCCTTATTAAAAGTGTCTCTTTTTAAAAATCTCTCCATTAGTCTTCCTATATTCAACCATTTTCATATTGTTCAAGTAGCAAAAAACACAGGTATATATAGTACAAATATACTTCTATTTAAGAGTTCTTTCTCTGGATGCAGGTAGTGTCTTTTTTATATGTCCTTTGCAATTAATTCGGTATTTATAAAAATAACTTAATCACTCAGCATCATTCTTAAAGTAATATTGCTGTTACTGTCTGCATTATTCTCTTTGTTCTGCTCAATCTACTCTTCCTTATTTCATGCAAGGCTTTCCATGTTTTTCTAGAATCACTGAGTTCTTCATTTCTCACAGCGCAGTAGTATTCTATCGCGGTCATCTACCACAACTTGTTCATTCTCCAATTGATAGACATTCCTGTAACCTTCACTTCTTTGTCACATCATAGAGAGCTAGCATAAACATTTTAGAACATACAGGTTCTTTTCCTTTTTCCCTAACCATCTTTGGAAATAGCCCTAGTAGTGGTATTCCTTGGTCACAAGTATAAGTAGTTAAACTTACTATTAATGAGATAGGGCTGATTTCTTCTCTAATCATCATTATCATCACAATAATTAAAAATTTCTGCACATTCAGAATTTCTACTGTTCCCTCCACTGAGAGAGACTGCAACTTCTCCATGCCTTAGCAGTTCCATGATTTACTGTGCTGTTTTTTATTGAGTGTTTTCTTTCTCTCTCAGTCTAAGCTATTCTTCATGAATCTGGTTTCTTGTCTTCAGTTAGCACACTGGAGGATCTACATTGGCTTTCCACACAATTAGTGACAGGTTTTGTTCTTCCACTAGGCAGGCAAATGGCATCGACTTGGTGCATGGTTCCCAAATTGTTCCCGTTCTCATTGATTACAAGAACTTGGAATTGAATTTTTCTCTCAATGTGACATTTTTCTCTTGTCCATTTCATTTTCTGTGTTTCTAACAGTGCTAAATTTTTTAGTAGAAGCTGACAGCACAATCTTCAGGAAGAAATGATAACCTCAAACTATGATAGTGCTACCATTTGCACAATCTCTGTATGAAAATAGCTATCACTCTAGTTAATTGCAGTTTTCATGGTCAGGTTATGAACTTTCATATCAATTGTGCCCCTTCCCATTTCTTGCCCTCTTGTGACTTCTCTTTCCATTGTAGCCTATGGTTTTATTCTTAACCAATTTCCCTTAACCAATTCCCTAAATATATTGCTCCCTC
Source organism: Bettongia penicillata ogilbyi (assembly GCA_023548195.1). Lineage (NCBI taxonomy): Eukaryota > Metazoa > Chordata > Mammalia > Diprotodontia > Potoroidae > Bettongia > Bettongia penicillata. Next base: position 1,427,559 of record JAJHZJ010000255.1, on the reverse strand, counting down.
ATCATTTCCATTGTAACAATGGAAATGGGAGTGTGTCCCACTTGTGTAGAGAGGCTCACATATACGGATAGGACAATGTCCTTATGTGGCTCAAGGGGAGGTAGAATAAATGTCTCTATCCTCCTCTTCACCCACCTTTCTCTAAGGGAAGCTTTTATTCCTGCCGGAAGAGGAAACTGGAGATTGGGACAAGAGGACACCACTCTACTCCGTCAGAAAAAAGGAGTTACTAGGCTATATCTAATACTAGTCCCACAATGAACACATATAGAGAATAGCAAAGAAGTCTGTTTATCCAAATTGTAGGAAAAGCAGAGATCAGGAAAAGCATATGTATAGGAGAATATATACCAGACAAACAAAGTCAGGGAGCTCTCTCATTGGGAGCAAAATAACTCTGCTCAACCGAGTGAGAGAAAGAGGGAGAGAGAGAGAGAGAGAGAGAGAGAGAGAGAGAGAGAGAGAGAGAGAGAGAGAGAGAGAGAGAGAGAGAGAGAAAGAGAGGAGTCCTTGATTTCACCCAAGGGAAACTCACTGAAGACTATAGAGTAGTAAGCTGAGAATAGAGACATTATGGAAGCTGCCCATTCCTCTTATATCTTCCCAGAGTCTTTTCCTTCAGCATTCTTAAGTAGGGTTGACCTCTTGTCTCCCAAAGACCATCTTATCTCCCAAAAATGGAAGCCTGGAGTACCTAAAGTGACTTAATGCTCAAAGAAGACTCTTGTTCAGAAAGTCCTCAAAGGGGAACTCAGAGGTAATTCTTGGATTGAGAGTCCCCAAGGGGACTGAGAACTGAAGTCCTTATCTCCTACAAATTCTCCCCCACCTCTCATATACATCAGGGTCTGTTTATGCACCAACAGAGAGTGCCATACTTGATCATTGGGACAGTAGTTATACTCTTGTGCTTGTGGAAACCCAAGTCCTTCCAGAAAATAATATATTCTTGACCACCCTCTCAAGTTCTGTGGTGCTCAGACTCTCCTGTTTCCCAACACAATTGGCCTGAAAAATGACCATTTCATCCCAGCCCCTGCCTCTATTAGTAGCGACCTTCCTTTAAGGTTCACTGCATCAGTTGATAGCACTCAGTTCATGTCTTTGTCATTCAAGGAGTTCAGTACCTGACTCACGTGTATATTCTCCACCCCTACTCTCAATTTAGAGATTTAATATATAAATTGTTGTAGCCTCAAATACTTGAACTTCTTCATCATTTTCCTTAAATTATTTACTAAAATCAGAGAGGGCATTTGGTATAGTGGAAAGTGTACAAGATCTATATTCTAAGGACATGGATTCAAATATAATATTTCTCTTTTAATACCTTAAATGTCTTTAGGAAAGTCACTTTGCTCTTCATTTTCTTCTTCTATGAAACAAAGGTTTTGGGTTAAGTGACTTCCTATGTACACTTCAATCATAGGCAAGGAGAGTCATATCTTGTTTATATCATAACCAATAATTTGTCCTACCTCTAGGTTCTTAAAACCTAAAATTTTTTGTCTTCTATAATAACATTCTTTCCTTTTACTTTCCCTGTTCCTCCTGTCTCTTAAGCTTTTTCTTCATCCTGATGGAGACAACCAGACACTTTATACTCCCTTCTCCCAATTTATAATCTCTATTCTGATCTTGTTTTCATTCTTTCATAGCCAGATTTCCAGTTTCTGCCTTTGCATTGTACTCTGCCTTTAAATCACTTGATACATCACCAACCATTATTTATTCAAAAATTTTACTTGTGATCAGTGCCTCCCTCGTCTTCCCTTCCTTCTATCAGTCCCTCTTCCTTTTCTTTCCCTTTTCCCTTCCTACTGCCTGTAGTGCAAGTTAGATTTCTGTACTTAACTGAGAATGTTATTCCTTTCTTGAACCAAATCCTATGAGAGTAAAGTTCAAACAATGCCCATCTCCCTTCCGTCTTGCCCTCTACTATATGTTTTTGTGCCTCTTCATGTAATATAATTTACCCCTTTCTGCATCCTCCTTTCTTCTTCTCTCTCTGCACCCCTTAATTAGGTCTTTTATCATCATACCAGTTGATTTATACCCACACCCTCTATCTATGTATATCCCTTTTGAATATTGTAATAAACATATAATTCTCAAGATTAGCAAGCATTATCCTCCCATATAGGGATGTAAACATTTTGCCTATATTGAATACCAAAGTTTTTTCTTTTCTTTTTTCCTTCCATTTACCTTTTTATACCATTCTTGAGTCTTGTATTTAATGATCAAATTTTCTATTGAGCTCTGGCCTTTTCGTCAGAAAGGTCTGGAAATCCCTTATTTCCTCGAATGTCCATCTCCTTGCTTGAAAGATTATGCTCAATTTTGCTGGGAAGTTGATCCTTGTTTGTAGTCCAAGTTCCTTTGCCTTACAGAACATCATATGGCAATCCCTCCAGTCTTTTAATGTAGAAACTGCAAGGTCCTGTGTGAACCTGATTGTCATTCTTGGATCTCTTTCAAGAGGTGATCAGTGGATTCTTTCAATGACTATTCTGACCTCTGGATCTAGTACCTCAGGGCAGTTTTCCAGAATGATTTTTTTGGAAGATACCATCCAGGCTCTTTTTTCATCATGGCTTTCTGGTAGACCAAGCATTGTTAGATTTTTCTCTCCTGGATCTATTTTCCAAGTAAGTTGTTTTTCCAATGAGCTATTTTCCATTTTCTTCTAATTTTTCATTCTTTAGACTTTGGCTAATTATTGATGTCTCATAGAGTCATGAATTTCTATTTGCCCAATTCTAATTTTTAATGAATTGTTTTCTTCAATAAGCTTTTGTACCTCCTTTTTTAAAGAGTTATTTTCTCCAGCTAGGTTTTGTATCTCCTTATCCATTCGGCCAATTTTACTTTTTAAGGGGCTAAATGTATTTTTGTATTGGTATGTGATATTGACCAATGTATTGGTCAATTTTCCTTCTACCTCTTTAATTTGACTTTTAAAATTCTTCTTAAGCTCTTCTAAGAATGTTCTTTGGGCTTGAGACCAGTTAATATTCCCTTTTGAGGTTTCAAATGAGGTTTCAAAAGTGTCAATATTGTCCTCTTCTGAGGACATATTTTGTTCTTCTCTATCCCTATAATAAGATTTTTTGGTTTTCTAATTTGTTTCTTGCTCATGGTAATTGACTTTTTCCTGGCTTTTAAAATGGATCTCTGCTCCTGGGGCACAGGGAGCTCCATTCCACACTTCTTGTGCTGAGAATTAGGGCCCTGCTTGCTTTGTGTTCTGTGGCCTCTAATTCTTTCAACTAGAAGCTATATAATGCTTCAGCTTATCTGGTGCTGAGTTGGTTGGTGTGTACCAAGGCCAAGGTCAGGTGAAGTCTGAGTTTCCCTAGGGTTACACTTAAGCTCATGGTGTGAGGTGTGGGGTAGTCTGGCCTCTGGATGTCTCCTCCTCTCTTGCAGCTGCACTAACCCCTTCTGAGAAGGTGTCTGCTCAATTACCCTGGCTGTGCTAAGGCACACTTGGGGTCCTGGTGTTGAAGCTTATTGGTTCCACTCCTATTGGGTGGGTTGGGGATACTGGGCTCAAGATCTCCTGTTGGTATGGTCAAGTTGGGCTTGCTGGGATGCTTCCAGTCCTGCACTGGTCTCCTTCAGTTACAGCAAGAGGGACTCTTTCTGGTGGTCTCCCTAGCCTCTTGAGCTAAAAGACTGTGTACCCTTTCTACTGGCTCCAGTATTCTATGATTTTTCCTGGGGCAATATTCTCTGGGCCTTTCAAGATTAATCAGGGAGGGTGACAACACTTAGTTTACTCTGCCTTCTTGGCTCCCTGAAGTTCAAGTAGGTGACTTTCAAACATTTAGTCTGTGGGCTGATAGCCCCAGGTGCCACAGCTGTGATTGACCCTGTGCTCTCTCTCACCCAGTTCTGCTGGACTCCTGTCCTGTGCTGAGTCCTTGCTTGCACCAAACCACAAATGGACATTCAACCCACCCTGAGCCATTCCCACTCAGCTATATAACTGTGTCTGGACCAGTGCCCAGCTCTGTACTACCCCATGCCAGTGTAACAGATCCTTCCTGTCATTCTTTGGGCTGTCCTGGGCTGGATATCTGCCACATTCTGTCTCCCAGAGGATTCTGCCACTCCAAAATCCATTCAGATTACTTCTTATAGGTATCTGAGGGAATTTGTGAATGAGCTCAGGTAGATGCTTGCTTTCACTCTGGTATCTTGTCTCTGTCCCCAACAGTATATCAACCATTATATATTAAACCCCACTTCTGGATAACTCTTACTCTCAGCCTCCTTCAGCTCTATTCACATATTGGGCACACCTAGGGAAATCCAAAAGCATTTAGGATGTCATTGCTGCATTGAGATCTCTATTATTCACTAACTGACTCTTAATTCCACTTCCAGCTATAGCTATTACAGTCATTTCTTGTCTCCTGAAAATCATTACAACAACCCTTTTTCTCAGCAAAAGAACTTGCCTAGTCTACTGAAGAAAATTATTATCCCTCTATGAGTGTCTACTTCCTCTTTACTCCATAAGCCCCAAACCCTCTCTGTTTGCTCCCAATATTTTTTTCTTTTTTTATATGTCTCTGAGGAGGAAGTGGCCTTTTTGCTTACCAAGGTCTTCACTCGTGATTCCATCCCTAATATCTTCTTCACAAGTTATCATTTCCAGGATTCCCTCTCATCTTCAGTCTTCCTTAATTTTTTTGAGTCTTCTCTTATTTTCTATAAGTATTTCCAGGTTTATCCATCTTTAAAAAAAAAATCTTCATTTGACCCTCCTCTTCTCTCTCCTCAAGTTATTTTCAATATATTTTCTTACTTTCAGAGCCAAAACCTTGGAAAAAGCTGTTTATTTCCAAATCCACTTCCTTGTCTCATTTCTAATCCCTTTGAATCTCCTTATTCAAGTGTTAATATTCTCAGATCTTATCATTATTTAGTTATCTGGTAAATACATATTTTCTAAATTCTTGTCTTACTTGACCTTTCCACAGTTTTTTGACATTGTTGACTATCCCTTCTTTCTTGCTACTTTCTCCTCCTTTGTTTTCTGTGACTTGACTCCTTTTGTATTTTCTTCCTACCACTCTGATCATGCTTTCTCAGTTTCCAAAGGAATTTAGTCACCTTAATTTAACTTTAACTTAACTAAAATTAACTTTAATTTAATCACCTTTCATTTCCTCCCTAAGTTTAGTTGTTTCCTCAAGATTCTGTCTTCTTTCTATGCCCCTCTTGGTAATTTCAACATCTCTTATTGGTTTATCTCTATATAAAGGACTTCAAATTAATATGCCAACTCTAAATATCCCTAATGAACTCTAGTATACATATGCAATGACTATTTGGATATTTTCAACTGGATATGCCATCAGCATCTCAAAGTCATTTTGTCCAAAATGGCATAAATTTTCTTGCCTGTGCTCTCCTCCAAATTTCCATATTTCTTTTGATTGCCCCACTATGCTTCCAGTTGCTAAGATCTGAACCTTTATAGACATGCTTAACTCTTCCCTCTCCCTCATTTCCCAAATCCAATCAAATACCAATTCTTATTAAATCTTTTTTTTTAAAACATCTCTTGACTCTTCCTCTTTCTATCCACCTGCATTGCTACTACACTATTGCAGGCTCTTATTACCTGCCTCTTGCATTATTGCAATGCCCTCTTAGTTAATCTCTCTGCCTCTAAACTTTTCCCTCACCATGCATCTTCTATAAAAATATATTTAAAATGCATTTTCATTTGTGTTTTTGTGCATCATTTTCCATCGCTCCCTCTATTTTGACAAAGCATAACTATTATACGGAAAAATATGATGTACGAACCTTGTCAGCTAGTGTATAAAATAGTGTCTGTGTATGCCTTAGCTATCTGTCATGAGAGAGGAAGTCATTTTCATTTCTTTTTTCTATGACTTTCATTATTTTTTTCTTTTACTCAGAATTCAACATACTTTCTAGTGATCTTTTTATTTACGTTGTTGGATCCAGTGTGGATACTTGTCTCTTAATTGTGGATATATCATTCTGTACCATGCATGTGATTCTTCCCAGATTTCTCAGAATTGTCATGTTAATTATTTCTTCCTCAATAATAATATTATAATGAATTCATATTCCATAGTTTTTAGTCATTCCTTATTACAAATAGCGTTTACTGATCATTTTAAATGTGTGTTATTTTTACCAATTTATTGATACCCATATTTTCAATTAATAGAAATGAGTGTTGAACTTTATCAAAAGCTTTTTCTGCATCTATGATATAATCATATGATTTTTAAATTTTTATTATTAATGTAACCAATTATGTTCATTGTTTTCCTTATGTTGGACTCTCCCTTTATTCCTGGTGTCAATCTCACTTGATTTCAATGCATAGTCTTTGTAATATATTGTTCTAATATTTTAGCTAGCATTTTATTTAGGAATTTTGCAAGCATATTCATTAATCAAATTGGTAAATAATTTTCTTTTTCTGTTTTTACTCTTCCACGTTCAGAAATCAGTATCCTATTTGTTTTGTAAAAGGAATTTGGTAATCTCTTCTTTACCTATTTTTCCAAATAATTTATTAATATTGGAATTAGCTGATCATTAAATGATTGATACAATTCATTTATAAATCAATCTGGTCCCAGTGCTTTTCTCTTAGGAAGCTCATTTATGACCTGTTCAATTTCTTTTTGTAAAATGCATCCTTTTAAATACTCTATCTTCTTTTCTGCTAATCTAAGTAATTTATATTTTTGTAAATATTCTTCCATTTCACTTAAATTGTTAAATTTATAAGCATATGTTTGGGAAAAATAACTCCTTATAATTGTTTTAGCTTCCTCTTTTTTGGTGATATATTCACACTTTTCATCTTTAATACTAGTGATTTGGTTTTCTTCTCTCTTTTTAAAAATCTAATTAACCAATTGTTTATTTTTTTTCAAAAATAACAAGTCTTAGTTTTTTTATCAATTTATTTTTTAACTCTCAATTTTATTAATATCATCTTTGATATATTAGGATTCCCAATTTAGTGTTTAATTGGGCATTTTTAATTTGTTATTTTTCTATTTTTAATTGCATATCCAGTTCATTAATTTACTCTTTCTCTATTTTATTAATGTAAGCATTTGGAGATAAAATTTTTCCTCTGATCACTGCTTTTGCTATATTTCACAGATTTTGTCTCAATATGTCATTAATGTTGCCTCAGTATGTTGTCTCAATATTGTCATTCTCTTTAATGAAACTTGTTTCTATGATTTATTGTTTAACTCACTCATCTTTTAAGATTAGGTTGTTTAATCTCCAATTAGTTTGTAGTACATGTTTCCTTGATCCCTTATTAAATGATCAGTAAGAATTATTTGTAATGGAGATAAACTGGAGACCTTCCCAGTAAGGTCAGGTGTGAAACAAAGATGCTCATTGTCACCAACAGTCTTCAATATTGTATTGGAAATCCTAGCAAGAGACATGAGAAGAAAAAAACAGAAGGAATCAGAATAGGAAATAAGGTGATAAAACTATCTCTTTTTGCAGATGATATGCTTATACTATTGGTAAATCACAAAGACAACTAAAAAGTTAGTTGAAACAATAATTTTAGCAAAGTAGCAGGATAAAAAGTAAATCAACATAAATCATCAGTATTCCTATATATCACAAACAAAACTCTTAAAGAAGAGATAGTAAAAAAAAAAATAGTCCATTTGAAACAATTCTAGACAGTATAAAATACCTGGGAGTATATCAACCAAAACACACTCAGAAACTATCTAAACAAAATTATCAAAATCTTTTAATACAAATGAAATCAGATTTTAAAAATTAGAGAGATATTAATTATTCATGGGTAGGTAGGGCCAATGTAACAAAAATGACAATTTTGCTCAAACTAATTTATACATTCACCATCATCACAATTAAATTATCAAAAGAATTTACTGAATTAGAAAAATAATGACACAATTCATTTGGAAAAACAAAAAGGCAAGAATATCAAAGAGTAATGAAAAAAGTGCAAAGGAAGAAGTATAGCAGTATCAGATCTTAAACTTTTATAAGGTGGTAATTATCAAAATTATCTGTTTCTAACTAAAAAAAAATGGAAAGGTAGATGAATGGAATGGAGCAGAGACACAAAGTACAGTAGCAAATAACCATAATAGCCTTGCATTTGACACGTATAAAGATGAGATTTTGGGATAAAAATTCATTACTTGGTAAAAAAAATTGGTGGGAAACCTGGAAATCAGATACTGGGCATGGACCAGCATCTCACAGCATTTATCAAAATAAGGTCAAAATGGATACATGAGCTGGATATAAAGAGTGATTTCACAAGAAAATTGGACTGTGGAGCATATTATTTATTATACTTTTGGACAGGTGAACAATTTGTGAATAAATAAGAGACAGAGGAAAAATTAGGGGTAAAAATGGTAAGTTCAACTACATTAAAATGTTTACAGACAAAACAAACATAGCTAAGATTAGAAGAAAAGCAGAAAATTGGGGGAAAGTTTTATAGACATTTTATCTAAAACACATAAAGAACATTGTCAAATCCATAAGAATATGAGTCATTTCCCAATTGATAAATGGTCAAAGATATGAATAGGCAGCTTTCCTATGAAGAAATGAAAGAAATTTATTGTCATGTAAAAATGCTGCTAATCATTATTGATTGGAGAAATGCAGATTAAAACAACCCTTGAGGTATTATTTAACACCTATCAGACTGGATAAAAAGATAGAAGGGGAGAGTGGCAAATATATGAGAAGATGTGGAAAAAATGGGATACTAGTTTATCATTATATATTGTAAAATTGTAAAATGATCCAACCATTTTGGAGAGCATCAAAGAGTTATCCAATGGTATATCTATACCTTTTGATCCAACAATAGCACAACTTGGTCTATTTCCAAAGATTTTTTGAGGAAAAGGAAAAGAATATATATACATATATATGCATATATATGTGTATATATATATGCATATATATATATTTAAATATTAATAGCAATTCTCTTTGCTCTGTCAAAGAACTGGAAATTTCAGTATAGCCATCAACTGGAAAGGCTGCACAAGTTGTGGTCTATGATTGTGATAGAATAATACTGTACTATAAGAAATGATGAGCTCAATAGTTTTAGAAAAACATGGAAAGACTTGCAAGAAATAATGAAAAATGAAGTGAGCTGAATAAAAATATATTGTATGTGGCAGCCATCTCTAGGATGGGATAAGGGAGGGAAAATAAATTTACATGATGATTACATTATATATTTGATATGAAAAGCAATTTGTGCATAGTAGATTTGCAATTCTGTGTATAATCATCTTTTTTTACTGTGCTATGTTAAGGAAATGCTTTTTTTTTCATAAATTACAAATGAAATTTTAAAAAGTTATTCCCCAACCAATAAATGTTCCCTTTGTTTCCAGTTCTTTGATACCACAAGAAAATGTGCTATGAATATTTTGTAATTTATTGTCCTTTTATTTCAATCTTTGACTTCTTTGAACTATATGACTGGGTGGCTGGGTGAAAGACATGTCATCTTAGTCACTTTTCTTGAATAATATCAAATTAGAATCCAGAAAGTTTGGTATACTTTACAAATTTATTACAGTGCCAATTTTTCCATAATCTTTCTTATATTTATCACTTCCATCCTTTTCACTTTAGAAAATTTTCGTGGAAGAGGGTGAAAACTCAGAGTTGCTTTTAAAAAAGTAAGTTATTTTGCCTTATCCCTGTGACCTTGCCAGGCTACCATACCACTTCTTGCAATCTTTTCATTATGCATGGATAACCACTGTCTCCATATTCCCCTTTCTAGTATCGCTTTATGTGATGTGTCCCAACATTAGAATATAAATTTCTTATGGGCAGGGATTGTCATGTTCAGTCTTATATGTATCCCCTGAACTTAGTTTCTGATACAAAGTAAGTGCTTATAAATATTTTATGTATCTATTTATCTGTCTGTCTGTATCTCCATCTGTTTATTTATCTATATCTGTTATTTGTATTATTTAAATAATTCTTAAATTCTATGTCATTTTCCCTACTTCCAAATTTTTCAATTTTGCATTATTAATTTCAAATTCCTTGGGTATATTTTATTGTTATTCTTTCTCTGTCTCTCTGTCTTTATCTTTATTTGTCTGTCTGTCTCTCTCTCCAATTTCCTTTCCAGATAAGAGTGAAGTTCCTAATGCTCTGTTGTTCCCTTACAACAACTTTATTTATTTCTTCTTCTTTTTGATGGTTTTATGATATTTATAATTTATAATATTCATTTCTAAGAAGTTTTATTTCTCATTCTCTATGCTTTCTTTTTCTTTGCCCCCCCTTTTTTTTTTACTATACCCTATATGTCATCCCAAGGGATACTAATTTTCCATATTGATAGCAAGGTTTCAGACAAAAATATTTTCTAACTGTGGTCTGAACCTGTTCATCTTTTCCCTAATCTTTTGTCTCTTTTGATGATATTTCATCACTTTTTTAAAACTATGGTCATGGGCAAAGACCTACTGCTCAAATTTAACTTCTATGGGTCTCAGTTTCCTCATCTGTAAAATGAGTGTTTTTTTTAATTAACTGACTTTATTTATTTTCAGTGTTCTACAATCACTACCATATAACTTACATTATTATTTTTCCCTCTCTTCCCCCTTCCTCCCCTCTCCCTCCCAGAGATAGCATACAATTTTGTATAGGTTCTACACATACATTCTTTTTTAAAAATTTATTTCTTTAAATTTATTTAAGTTTTCAACATTCATTTCCACAAAATTTTTGGGTTCAAAATTTTCTCCCCACTTCTCTCCTCCCCCCACCCAAAAATGCCAAGCATTCTAATTTCCTTTATCACCAATCTGCCCTCTCTTCTATCATCCCTCCCTTCCCTTGTCCCCATGTTCTCTTTTGTCCCGTAGGGCCAGATAACTTTCTGTTCCCCATTACCTGTATTTCTTATTCCTAGTAGCAAGAACAATACTCAATAATTGTTCATAAAACTTTGAGTTCCAACTTCCCTTCATCCCTCCCTCCCCATCATTCCCTTTGGGAAGGCAAGGAATTCAATATAAGCCATATCTGTGAAGTTTTACAAATGATTTTCATAATAGTCGTGTTGTGTAAGACTAACTGTATTTCCCTCAAACCTGTCCTGCCCCCCTTTTATTCTATTCTCTTTTGATCCTATCTCTCCCCAAGAGTGTTGACTTCTAATTTCTCCCTCCTCCCATTGCTCTCCCTTCCATCATTCCCCCCACCCTGCTTATCACCTTCTCCCCCACTTTCCTGTATTGTAAGATAGGTTTTCATAACAAAATGAGTATGCATTCCTTGCTTGAGTCGAATGTGATGAGAGTAAGCTTCATGTTTTTTTCTCTCCCCTCCCCACTTTGTCCCTTTTCTGAAAAGACCTTTACTTGCCTCTTTTATGAGAGAGAATTTGCCACATTCCATTTCTCCCTTTCTCCTCCCAATATATTTCTCTCTCACCCTTTAATTTCATTTTTTTAAGATATGATCCCATCCTGTTCTATTCACCCTGTGCTCTGTCTCTGTGTGTGTATGTGTGTGAGTGTGTGTGTGTGTGTATGTGTGTGTGTGTATGTGTGTGTGTGTGTGTCTGTATGTGTGTAATCCCACCAACTACCAAGATACTGAAAAAAGTTTTCAAGAGTTACAAATATTGCCTTTCCATGTAGGAATGTAAATAGTTCAATTTTAGTGAGTCCCTTATGATTTCTCTTTGCTGTTTACCTTTTCATGCTTCTCTTGATTCTTGTGTTTGAAAGTCATATTTTCTTTTCAGCTCTGGGTAGGTGATTCTTGGTTTGAGTCCTAGTTCCTTCAATCCCTTATTGTAGAAGCTGCTAGAGCTTGTGTTATCCTGATTGTATTTCCACAATACTTGAATTGTTTCTTTCTAGCTGCTTGCAATATTTTCTCCTTGATCTGGGAACTCTGGAATTGTGCCACAATATTCCTAGGAGTTTTCCTTTTTGGATCTCTTTCAGGCAGTGATAGGTGGATTCTTTCAATATTTATTTTGCCCCATGGTTCTAGAATATCAGGGCAGTTTTCCTTGATAATTTCATGAAAGATGATGTCTAGGCTCTTTTTTTAGATAATGGCTTTCAGGTAGTCCCTTAATTTTTAAATTGTCTCTCCTGGATCTATTTTCCAAGTCAGTTGTTTTTCCAATGAGATATTTCACATTCTCTTCCATTTTTTCATTCTTTTGGTTTTATTTGGTGATTTCTTGGTTTCTCAGAAAGTCATTAGCCTCCATCTTTTCCATTCTAATTTTGAAAAAACTAGTTTCTTCAGTGAGCTTTTGAACCTCCTTTTCCATTTGACTAATTCTGCTTTTGAAACCCTTCTTCTCCTCATTGGTTTTTTGAGCCTCTTTTGCCAATTGAGTGAGCCTATTTTTCAAGGTATTATTTCTTCAGCATTTTTTTGTGTCTCCTTTAGCAAGATTTTGACCTGCTTTTCTTGCATCTCTATCATTTCTCTTCCCAGTTTTTCCTCCACCTCTCTTACTTGATTTTCAAAATCTTTTTAGAGCACTTCAATGGCCTGAGACCATTGAATATTTATTTTGGATGCTTGGGATAAAGAAACCTTGACTTCTATGTCTTTCCCTGATGGTAAGCATTGTTCTTCCTCATCAGAAAAGAAGGGAGGAGATATCTGTTCACCAAGAAAGTAACATTCTATGGTCTTATTTTTCTTCCCTTTTCTGGGCATTTTCCCAGCCAGTTGCTTGACTTCTGAGAGTCCTCTCCACCCCCTCCTAGATCCGGCAAGTTAGTGCTTGGGGTCTGAGATTCAAATGCTGCTCCCCAGCCTCAGTGCTTTCAGCGCGGGGCATGGCTGCTATTCAATGTGAGCTTAAGTTCTGGTGCTCAGGTGGGACAGGGCTGCTGTTCAGTGCTATTCAGATATCTATTCACCAAGAAAGTAACCTTCTATAGTCCTTTTTTTCCCCCTTCTTTTGGGCATTTTCCCAACTAGTTATTTGACTGTTGGTTCCTTCGTCAAGAGTAGGGTATACCTGGGATTCTGTAAGATCTCAGTTCCTCCAAGGTGGCACAATCCAGCGTGTACACTGATCTGGAAGTGGGAAGAGATTTTTGTATCCAGAATCTTAGCAGTTACCTCTCCAGAGCCACCTGGCCTCCAGATCTGCCATGTTAGTGCTGGGGGCTGATTTTCAGATAAGCTGGGTGGGCAGGATCGCCATTCATTGGGAGACAAAGACCAGGTCCCTGAGGGCCTCTACACAGGGCTGAGGTAAGTCTCAGCTCCTCAGTGCCACCGGGGTTTTATGATCCAACAATGTATGCCAGCTGCTGTAGGGGCTGCCATGAGAACTGCTGCCACCAGCCCAATGTGGCTCTGGGGGCCACTTCCTGAGGCCGGAGCTATGGGAAGGCCCTTCTCCCTTCCTGGGCAGCTGAAAAAACCCTGTCATTGACTTTTGGCGCCTGAGGGTTGAGGGATCTGAAGAGCCACTGCTTCTGTGACTGGAGATTCCGCCCCCAAGGTGTCTTCCTCCCAGAGTCATGCAGAGTCACATAGTGCCACGTGGCCAAGACTGGGCTGGGCTCTGTGCTCCACTCCATGTCCAGTGCAACTGATGTTTCCCATGGGCCTTTCAGGTGACCCTGGGCTGGAAATCTCCTCCACTCTGTTGTTCTCCACTTCTGCTGCTCCAAAATTTGTTGAGAGTCCCTCTCTACAGGCATTTTGTGGCCTGTGTGCGGAGACCCTGTGTATGTGTGTCTTTCTACTCTGCCATCTTGGCTCTAATCCTACACATACATTCTTAATAAATACTTTTTCACTATAGTCATGCGGTGTTGAAGAATTAAAATGAATGGGAGAAATCATCCATCAAACCAAAATGCAATAGACACACACACACACAATGATTTTACTACATTCTGTGATGGAATTCCATAGCTCTTTCTTTGGATGTGGAAGACATTTTGCCCTAGAAGACCATTGGGAATTTTTTTTTAAGTCCTTGCATTGCAATGAAGTTTCACATCTACCAGAAAAACTCTCACATACTGTGGTTATAGCTGTGCACAAAATTCTCCTGATTCTGCTCCTTTCACTCAGCATCAGATCATATAAGTCTTTGCAGGCCTCTTTGAAATATTCCTGTTCATCATTTCTTATAGCACAATAGTATTCCATTACGTTCATATACTATAGTTTATTCAGCCATTCCCCAATTGATGGGCATCTGCTTGATTTCCAGTTTCATTAGAGAAATTCAACTATAATTTTTCCTCTATTTTTTCTCTTCCTGGTTTAGGCGTCAAAACATATTTGTATCATAAAAAGAATTTTGGAGGACTCCTTCTTCCCCAATTTTCAAAAATAGTCTCTATAGTATTGGAATTAACTGTTCTTTAAATGTTTGATAGAATTCACTTGTAAATCCATCTGTCCCTGGAGATTTTTTCCTAGGGAGTTCATTGATGACTTGTCCATTTTCTTTTTCTGAGATGGCGTTGTTTAAGTATTCATCTTCTTCTTCTGTCAATCTGGGCAATTTGTATTTTTTTTAATATACTCATTCATCTCATTTAGATTGTTGAATTTGTGGGCATAAAGTTGGGCAAAGTAATTTCTAATTATTGTTTTAATTTCCTCATCATTGGAGGTGAGTTCACCTTTCATTTTTGATATTAGTAATTTGGTTTTCTTCTTTCTTTTTTTCATCAAATTGACCAAAGGTTCATCAATTTTACTAGTTTTTTCATAAAACCAACTATTGATTTTATTTCTTTATTCAATAGTTTTATTAATTTCAATTTTATTAATTTCTCTTTTGATTTTCAGTATTTCTAACTTGGTATTTACTTGAGGATTTTCAATTTGTTCTTTCTCTAGCTTTTTCAGCTGCATGCACAAGTCATTGATCTACTCTTTCTCTATTTTATTCATGTAGGCATTCAAAAATATAAAATATAAAACTTCCCCTAAAAGCTAAGAACACTTCCCTTTGAGCTCTTCTCCTAGCACTGAGGCACACCTTGATCCTAGCACAAGTTTCCACCACCCTGAGGCCCCTCTCCTTCCAGTTCATCTCTGCCACAGTAAGAGGAATCCCCCTTAGGTATTTTCCTAGCCTCAAGTGTTATGAGACTGTTTGCCTCTTCAGCTGTTCCCATTGACCCAGGATTTTTCTGGGGAAAAATTTTATGGTTCTTTTGAGGTCAACAAGGGAGGAGGAGAGAGCATTTACCTATAACTCCACCATTTTGGCTCCTGAAAGTTCAAGTAGATGACTTACTGACATTTAATCTGCAGTCTAAAAGTCTCAGGAGCTGCTGGGCCTGATATCTGGGCTCAATGGCTGTCACTTGCTCAGCTCTGGTCTCTTACCCTGGGCTGCCACTCCACTGTTCAGCCTCCTGCTGCCTCAGGCTTCCCCAGGGCTTTCCTGCTCTGCTGCACTGGATGCACTGGGCTGTGTACTCTGGGCTCCTCCTGGAGGAACAGATCCTTCCTGTCAACCTTCCAGTCTGTGTATCTCCTATTGGATTCTGGTCAGATTCTCTTTTTAGAGGTATCTGAAGGAGTTTGTCTAAGAGCTTATGTGAGTCTTTTCTCTCACTCCACCAGCTTAAAATGAGTGTTCTTAATGGTCTCTGGTGTCCTTTGGCACCCTTGATGTATGATTTTACATATAGAGAGCAATAGAATGGAGTCGTTGGCACATTCTAAGAGAGCATTCCCAGTAGTCATTTTCTCTTGACTTTAGAACAAAAGCCAATAGCACTAGTTTATTTACCAGTAAACCTGACTCATGCTCTACACACAGCGAAGCAACTACCTTCGTGTCCTTACATGGGCTTTTCTCCAGGATTAAAATGTATTACCTCCTCTTCACCATTTCTTAGAATCTCTAGCTCCCTTCAAAGTTCATCTCAAGTGTCTTTCTTAATTCTTCCACCTTTTAGTTTCCCCAACCTCCAACTGACATATGAGTGGTGTGTGCACATGTATGTATGTATGTACATGCATGTATATATGCATATATGTGTGCACATTTCCTAATGACATCAGTGTCTATGTTGTTTATCACCAAGCGCTGAACTTGAAGTCAGAAATATCTAAATTCACACTTGGTCCTCAGAACTTTCAAAGAAGATTGCGTGAATGAGACTATTATGACATAAGTCAAGAAAAGAAAGTGGGAACAAAAGTGTAGAGGGCTTTAAATATCAGAGGATAATAGAAAGTTGGTGAAGATCCTTGAATAGAGGAGTGATATGGTTAGATCTCTGTCTTAGGAATGTTAACGTTGATAAAAATATTTTAGGAATATGAAGGAATGTGAGGTTTCTTGGAAGTAACTTCTTATAAAACTGAACAATTAAAGAAAATCTCACAAATTCAGAGGGTTCACCAATAACAAGAAAATGAGTGAGGAAAATTTCCTCTAGGTAATTCTTGAAGAGATAAATAGCACAAGACCAATTCATCAATTCATCTTTTCAAGCAACCCCACCACACTCCCACACATGTCAGCAGACATCCTATACTACTATTCTACATTGGAGTAAAGTAAAGCCAGGTCATGATCGTTGAGGAAAACTTCAGAGTTTGGAATCAAGGAGGGGGCAATAGTTATAGATGATGTAAAGAAGCTGCATGGTAGAGTAGGAAAATATTGGATTTAGAATCAGAGGACCTAAACTCTACTAATTAGTACCTGCATGATCCTGGGCAAGTCACTTACTCTCTGGCTTCACTTTCCTGAATTAAAAAAGAGAGAATTAGACTCCATGCTTTTAAGGACCTTTCTCTAGATCTATGATCCTACAGATGCAAGATAATATTGTGAGAAGATGTTTATTAAGGAGCAAATAATTTAAAAAAAGAAAGCAGATTCCAGAGGATGTATCTAGTTTTACACTAGGAGTGTGTATATGCTGTACAAATGTATGAATAATACCAATGCAAATGCAGAGTAGAAAAGATTGATTCTTCAGCCCATAGAACTGGTCCATAAGTACATAAGCTTTGAACAGACATTACATATGAATAGTCACATCAATAAAATTGTAGATTCATCAAAGTATTAAAAGTAGTTGGAGAGGGCACCAAATCTGAAGTCAGAGGCCTGGGTTTGAGTCCATATTCCCCCTTTTATTAAGTCAATGGCCATGGGGTCTGCTACTTTGGGTAGCTGAGCCATCAGTGACATTGGAAAACATAGGGATAATAACACTTCAACTTCTTACCTCACAGGATTATTATTATGAGAAAATTACTTTATAATTATTATGCACTATTAAATTCAAACCATTAAAAAGGGTTTCTATGTTAATTGATCTTGAGCCATGCTAACAGTCTGATGAATACAAACTCAGAAGCATTTAAAATTCTTCAAAACAGCCAAACATCTAAAAATATAGGACCCAGCTGAGCATCATGAATTAGTCTGCATAAAACCCAATTGGAGGGGAAGCAGGGCTTTTCTTTTTGCCCCTCTAGTTCTCAGTTTGTGCTTTATTGGATGAGCAGGGGAAAGGAATTTCAAGGAGTGGAACTTTAAGCTGAAAATGCAGTATTTATTAATCTTACTGGAATGTTCCTTGCTGAATGTGAGTGGTTGAGTTTTATGGGAGACCAGTGAAGAAAATTTAAACACATTGAATGTAGACTCAGCTTTGGTACTGAACAGCTTGGTTTATTTGTATAGGAATGGAGGCTTTGGATTGGTTAAAGGCACAAAAAACAAAGGCACGGAATACTTTACATGCATATAAAGTCAAAACTAGTGTATATTATTTTCCAGACCATGTGCTAGTCTTTCTGTCTCATTGGGAAGAGATAAGGTTAAAAGGACACTATATACTAATCTACTTCACAATGTGTTCATTTAAAACTCCTAATAGTTAAGCCAAGTGAAAAAGGGAACCTTGAGCTAATAAGAAGATTCCTGATGGACACAGCTGCAGGCTATGCCACATGTTCATTTTTCTTTTAATGAAACTTGTATGTCCCTCCATCACCAAAATGCAAATGGTTTAAGACACCAGGTCTGACAAAAATGGGGAACAATTATAACTCATTGGTGACTTTTACTAGAAATACTATATAATATTTATTTGGAATAAAGCAGGGCAAAATCACCCACAGTGTTTTCCTTAAAGGAAAAGGTGGATGAATGCTTTTCCAGTTCATCATAACCCTTTCTCATAACTCGGTGATACTTGCTTCACTATATAATATAATTTAACCACATGAGAGTAAAGGGTTAGTCTAACCTTAGTAGGGTTAGTCTAAAATTGAAGAGTGAAAGTAAAAGTATAGGAAAAGGTATTTAATGATGTTCAAATGAAATTCAACAATGAGGAATAGAAATGACATTTTCTATTTCAGTTGATTTATATTTCTGGACTGTGACAATAGCAATTAAAAAGGAAAATCATACAAGTGAAATATTGCTGTGGGCTCTATAGTAAGTTCCCAAATTCCTCTCAACTATTTGAATGAAACATAAGAAGTGAAATTGCCTACTTAATTTTCCAGACACTTAACCATCCTTTCTTTCTCCATTCGGAGGTAAATAATCTTTAGAAGACCCTGTCAAGGGCCTATTTGACTCCTTGGTAGAATGCATCTGAATATTATCTTGTTAAGTCTTTAGAATATTATCCAGCATTCCACTCCAGAAAGGTGAAAAAGTTTTGCCAATCAATTCTTACCCATCCTAACAGGATTCCCAGGAGACATAAAAGTACGATAGATTTTTATTATGTTTTTTAGGTGGTAGACACACCTATTAGTGCAGGTATACATTTTATGCCCCAACATTCCTGTTGATCAAGTTGTCATTACTGTTTCCTCAAACCCTTCTTGTCCTTCCCAACCTTTGAGTCTTGCTCATGCCATTTCCTAAGCCTAAAATAGTTTCCTGCCTCTTCCCAGAAATCTTTCTCATTCTTTTAGGCCAGAACTTAGCAGAGGGTAAGTGCTTAATAAATGCTTGTTGACTGACTGATAGAGGTTCCATTTTTTTCAGTGAATCCTTTTTCTGATCTCTCCAATTGAAAATTACATCTTCTTCCTTGATTCACTCATAGTCTCTTATCTATGTATCCCCCAGACACAACGTCTTACACGTAGTTGCCACTTTTGTTGAGCTGAATTGAGTTAGTGGTAGTTGCTATATTGGATGAATGTCTGTCTGATTAGATAAAGAAGTCATATGTGTGCAAGGGCACCAAAGTGCTGCTGGGTACGTGTTAAACCTTATAATCGATGGGGAGACAAAAACCATTACTGATGATTGAGATGAGATTATTTTAAAATTCTCCTGATGAAAGGGCAGAGCCCCTTTAAAAATTAGAAACAAGTTTAGAAAGAGCTAGAAGTCTCTTATAACTATTACCAAGGGAATCAGTCATATGTTAGAGGTAACTTTAAAAATGGAAGGACAGCTAGAACAAACTGAAAGAAAGAATGATGCATTGGAAGTCCTTGGTTAAAAACTGTAGTTATAGGATGTACACAGAATAGTGTATATAACAAATTCAATCCACCTTTTATTTCTTATTTGTTTTCTAGGGGAAAGGGACAGAAAGAGAGAGAGACAGAGGGAGAGAGAGACAGTCCTTAGGAGGAAAATGTGACCGTATCCTGCATATGGTCAAAAACAGATGTGTTGAATTCCATTCAACTGGGTTTTATTTAATTTAATCCTATGTCTATCTATGCACAAATGCAGAATATATGGAGAAGAAGAAAGATGAACTGAAGATTCCAATGCAGCAATTTAATTTGACTTTATAAGTATCATTGAGACTAGGTGGGATTAGGTATATGACTGGAGTGTAATCTAGATAGGAATAACTTATCTGAAAGAGACATGATATGTAAAAGGACATGGGAGTGAGTGATAGATTAACAAGATAAATTTGTGTGAGACAATGTAGGAATCAGGAGTAGGAAGAATAGGTGAAGATCAATGGAGGTTAAATGAGAAGTTATGGCATAATTAGAGTGTAGTACAGGCCACCCAGACAGAAAGGAAACTGAAGCTCTATTTGGAGAACAAAATTCAGGACTGACACAGAGGATACAGTTAGGGAACTCTAATTATCCACAACTGGCTGAAACTCTCTCTTTACCAAGAGCAGATAGTAATTACTTGATTATGCCTATTAAGACATATTTCATCCTTCAAAGTGTAGAGGATCCTATAAGAAGAAATTCAGTTCTGGTTCTGATTATCCTCAGACAGGATAATCCAGAGTGGAAATGATTGGAAGAAGTGAACACTTGGGGCTAATAGTGAGATCAAAATGAGATCACTTGTTTTTCTAGAACTGATGGAAGTTGAGGAAGTTTACATACTGGAAATCTAGTATATTTGAGGGTGATTCCAAAGTATAAGAATAGGGGTTGAGGTGGAGAAGTGGACCTGAAAACTTGTAGATGATTTTTACCAGAATCTGAAAAATGGTATACACTAGATAGAGTGAAATTCAAAGAATGTTGCTCAGTGGTGCCAGCAATGGAAATGATAATAGGGATTAAGGAGTAGATCTGTTCATCCTTCTAGTCTATTGTGTCAATGGCATAAGCACAGATTCATTCATCTACAAGGATAATTAGAAAATTAAAAGGAGCACAGGAGGAAATACTCTAAGATGGAAAGAAGATCATTCAAATATATCTTTTACTGTAGCAAAACTTATTCCAGCAAAAGCTGAGGTTCACACATGATCAAATAATGATCAAGGAGTCCAATAAGAAACTATACTGTGAGTCTTCTTCCACCCAAATTGCATTAAAAAATCATACAAAAGTCAGGGATAATAGGACCCAAAGCAAAGGAAACAATCTTGTGACAAGAAACAGGATACATGTAGCTTGTAAGACTCTGTGTCTACAGGCAATAAAGTTAGAAGACATCCTTCAGAAGATTATAGAGTAGGGACTTTGGAAGACACAAGGAAGAGCAAGAGGTAGTTTGACCTGTGAGGTGCTATAACAGGGAGTAAGTGAAGGCAAAGAACAAGCATTTATTAGGCAGTTATTATGTGATAGGCAGTTACAAATATTATTTTCTGATCTTCACAACAACCCTGTGAGGCAGGTGCCATTTATTATTACACTCATGATGTAATTGAGGGAATTGAGGCCTAAATAGTTAAGTGACTTGCTCAGGGCCACATAGCTAATAAATGTCCAAGGCAGGATTTTAATTCAACTCTCCCCAACTCCAGATCCATTCACTGAAACAACTATCTGCCTCTAAAATTCTCTCTGTTCAGTTAGGACAACCAAAGCATAGGAATTGTGAAGTAATAATGATCTGTCCAGAGATGCCTGAAACAGCCCTGAAAATCCAGAATTTTGCATTTCAAAGATCCAGGATGATTCAACTTTAGGCAGTTGAAGTCACCCCAAGAATCAAGAGAACCCAAGGGAAAAACAAACTGGGAAGACTACCCTGCAAGGATGCAATAGGGGATGGAGCCTGGTTGCACAAAGCCTTAATTTCAGAACTAAAATCTAAGAAATGAGTGAATCAAGAAAATATTATATGCAGTATCCAAAACTATTACAAAATTTAATGCCAGACCAGGTACATGTAGAGACTCAAAAGGAAAAAGAATGGGTTTTCCACAAATACTATGTGAATACCTAGAAGAAATGAAGCAATTGATAAATATGAAATAAAAGCTCTTGAGAAAAGAATTGGAAAAGGAGTAAGTAGCTTTCAAAAGAAAGTGGTAAACCTTACCTAAGAATTGGAGTCCCTGAAAATGAAAGTAGATGAAATAGAAATCAACAAACCTATGAGATAGCAATAAATATCATAATAAAATGAAAAGACTACAAAAAGAGGAAAATGTAAGATATCTGATATCAAAGTAACTAACCTAGAAAACAGATAAAGGAGAAATAATTTAATGATCACTAGATTGCGTGAAAATCATGATCAAAAAGAAGTCTATATAAAAACTGTCTAGATCTATATTAGAAGAAGGGGGCAAAGTATAGAAAGGAAGAATATACCAATCACCCCTTGATAGGAACTTCTAAAGGAAAATTCATAGCAATATTAGTCAAAATCCAGAGTTTTAAAACAAAATTCTAAAAAATACTTCAAATGTCTAGAAGGAAGACATTTAAGCACTAAGAAACTACAATCAGGCTCAGATAGCATCTAGAGGCTTCTATTGAAAATGAGAAATCTTCAAAAATAATATTCCAAAAAGCAAGAGTTATAAATTTATAACTAATGTATTTTACATTAAAACCTTGAGTATAATTCTATAGGAAGAGAAGTGATTGGGAACCCCTAAAAGGGAACTCTTAATGAAATAGGGAACTTTTGAACATTTTTGTTGAAAAGACCAGAACTGAATAGAAATTTCTAAATATGAACACATGTACAAATAAACCTCAAAAGGAATTTCCCAACAGTGATGGCTCATAAACCACTGAGGAGCAAGAGTCAGCTTTAGCCCAGTCAGAAATGAATTATCCATAGCAAAAAGTATATTAATGCACTGTACAAATCAATAGACTCTGAGTGACCATGTCTGTCACCTCTATATTTTCCTCCTCTGTATTCTTCTTTTGAATTATGCATACTAATAAGGTGAACCAGGTAACTGAATTCTCTTTATAATTTCTTAGCATATCCTAAGACTTCCTCATCAAACAATTAGTAAAAATGAAATAATTTTGGAGAAGGAAAGAACAACATTAAGATGGCTTATATTAATGAGCAGGTATGCCTTGAATTTTATTTCAGCTTATAAGTAAGCTGTAGGGAAGCATAAATAATTTTCTTTTATTAGGGAAGCCACAGAAACTAATCTCCAATTCAGCTTCTGGCTCTTCTGCTTTTTTTTTTCCATGAATTCCACAAAGGAGAAAGAAAAGGTAATTTGGGTAGAAAACCCTTTTCAGAGGAGAAAGGACTGCTAATACTTCATGTACTATGAAAACAGGGCCTTCATTTCTCTGTGGACCTGTATTGTTTTTTTTACATTCATGCCAATTTGTTTATTTTCAGGGTTTCTTGAAGATTAAGTAAGAGAAAATATCTTATATCCATGAAGTTACCCTCCAAGAAAGCCAAAATTAAAAAAAAAATGAACACCAAAACATTAATGATTTCATCAATTTAGTTATTCCCCATTTTGTCACAGAATGCAAACCCTCTATGCCTCAGCAGGTAGCCTTTGTGAACAGCTGAGGCCAAAAGATTTTTTCACCTGATAGCCAACCTTCTAAAAACAGGCCTCTCAAAATAATTGAAGCTGGCTCTCAGCGGACAAACACATAGTTCATTTCCTTGTTATATGTAAAATTTTCCTGGAGGGGTAGAAACAAGCAGGTTTATGTTATAATTTGTGGGCATAGCTTCTGAAAACCCAAGTTCATTTTACCATAAGATTGGGCATCAGGAGAGGACATTAGTGAAGGAAAGTGCCTTCTAAACATAAACGAGTGTGATTATTTGGACACTCCACCACACTTTCAACTAACAATTTTCCACAATGTGGGTTAGACAGGCTTGACTTTCTTTTTCCTCCTACCTATCCCTAGGCTATTTTGTTGCTTGAGAGCCCCTTCTCTTGGCAGCAGGGGGAAGAAGAGAATTAAAGTGAAAATTTATATTGCCTTTTTTTTGCTCTTTTAACTAAAATTGCTTTGTTTTGTTTTCTCCTAAGAAATCAAATCCGCTTTTCCAAGGTTTCTATGGATAACCCAGGATTTTTAATTTTAATAGCCAGAATTATTGCATTCATATCACTATAACATTCTCTTCTATATACATACACATAGTCTTATTATTTTGGGCTCATACTGGCTCTGCAGGATCCAATTTAAAAATCACTGCCAAATATCACAAAGTTGTGCAGGGAAAATCGTTGTTTCCTTAGCAATTTTGTTCCAAATATTTACGTAGGGTGAAATACTTAATATACAGCTTGGGCATTTTTCTGTTGGTATATCCAGAATAAACACCAATTTTCAAAGTTTAGTATTGTAGCCTTAAAATCACATTAAAGTGAAATTTGGTTAGATCCCCTTGGTCATTCAAGTTCTTACTTCCAAAAACTACAGTTTCAACATAGTTTTAGGTTCTTTTTTTGGCCAAGCACTATAGAAAATTTTCTTCATTTGTAATATTACTCCTTTCTTTCCTTCCTGTCTCATTTTAAAGACAAGACATTTCAAGTGGACATGAGCCTTGTCAGTCTGTAAAGGCACATTGAAATTGATTACGACACTTCCATTGGAATTAGCAAATGTGAGACTTGCAGATTGATTTTTGTTTTCTTGCACAGTGACTTTACTATGATATAATCCTTGTTGGGATACTGCTTAGGATCACTTACTGATCCTTAGGATCACTTACAGCTGTCCTGCAGTCTGTAGTCTGATTTGTTCTAAGTAAAAATTTTCCTAATCATCTATTATCTAGAGGTCCCCAGATGATGCTCTACTTCCCATCCATCCTGCCATTAAGAAATGTCAGCCTAGGGAGGAGCCAAAATGGCAGAGTAGAAAGATTCACATATGCTAGCTCCGAACCCACAGCCTATAAAATACCTGTAAAGAGGAACTGTTTACATTCCTACATGGAAAGACAATATTTGTAACACTTGAAATCTACATTCAGAGTCTGGAGTTCTTTCTCTTGATATGGATAGCATTTGTTATCATGAGTTTTGGAACTGCCTTAGGTTCTCATATTGCTGATAAGTGTTAGGTCTACCAAAATTGCTCATCACACAATGTTACCATTACTGTGTGCAATGTTCTCCTGGTTCTCCTCACTTCATTCAGCATCAGTTAATGAAGTTTTTCCAAGATAATTTCTTATGTAACAATGGTATTCCATTACATTCATATGCCACAACTGGTTC
Organism: Bettongia penicillata ogilbyi; assembly: GCA_023548195.1. NCBI lineage: Eukaryota > Metazoa > Chordata > Mammalia > Diprotodontia > Potoroidae > Bettongia > Bettongia penicillata. The sequence goes on along the minus strand of JAJHZJ010000255.1, from coordinate 1,402,591 downwards.
AGCCATTCCCAATTGGTGGGTATCCCCTCACTTTCCAATTTTTAGCCACCACAAAAAGAGCTGCTATCAAAATTTTCATATATGTTGGTCCTTTTCCCATTTGTATGATCTCTTTTGGATACAACCCTAGAAGTGGTATTGCTGGGTCAAAGGATATTCACAGTTTTATAGCCCTTTGGGCATAGTTCCAAATTGCTTTCCAGAATGGTTGCATCAGTTCACAACTCCACCAACAATGCATTAGTGTTCCAATTTTCCCACATCTTCTCCAACATTTATCATTTTCCTCTTTATAATGTTAGCCAGTCTGATAGGTGTGATGTTGTTTTCATTTTTATTTCTCTGATCAACGGTAATTTAGAGCATTTTTCATGTGACCATAAATAGCTTTAATTCTTCCTGTGAAAACTGTCTCTTCATATCCTTTGACCATTTAGCAATGGGTGAATGACTTGTATTCTTACAAATTTGATCCAGTTCTCAATATATTTTTAAAATGAGGTCTTTATCAGAGATAGTGGCTGTAAAAAATTTTTTCCCAGCTTTCTGTTTCCCTTCTAATCTTGGTTACAGTGGCTTTGTTTGTGTAAAACCTTTTTAATTTATGTAATCAAGGTTATCCATTTTGCTTTGCATAATGTTCTGTGTCTCTTGTTTAGTCATAAATTTTTCCTTTCTCCATAGACCTGTCAGGAAAACTATTCCTTGTTCTCCTCATTTGCTTATAGTGTCAGTCTTTATACCTAAAATGTATATCCCTTTTGACTTTTTCTTGGTATATGGCATAAGGTATTGATCTATGCCTAGTTTCTTTCATACTATTTTCCATTTTCCCAAATAATTTTTGTCCAATAATCAGTTGTTACCCCAAAAGCTGGAGTCTTTGGGTTTCTCAGACTATGTCATTCATTACTATGGCTTGTGTATCTAACCTATTGCACTGATCCACCAATCTTTTTCTTAGCCAGTACCAAGTAGTTTTGATGATTGCTGCTTTACAATACAATTTTAGATCACTTTTCGTACACTCAACCAAAATAGCTTCTGTCTGACCTTGAACTATGACCCTGAAGTATGTTAGAGGCATTAGAGATATCAAACAGTTGCCCCTCAGGTCTCCACTCTTTCTTTTGGCAACAATGTGGTTACCAAACAGCATATAGTCCTGCATCCAGTTCTAGCAAAGACCCCTTCTATAATCTCTTTCTGACCAGTTCCCAAGCATCATTACTGTCTCTGGCAGGAGAACTGCCAAAGCCGCTCCTGTTTCTGTCTTCACTACTGGTTTTTCATGCACATGGACTCTAGACCAGACTCCTCCCTTGTGTCACAAATCTCTCTCTTTCCAACCTCCTATGTTGTTATTGACTGAGAAATGTCTCATTCTGATCTTTTGTTGGCTTTGTTACCCCAAATATTCAGGAATGGTTGAAAGTTGTGGTATACAATTGTGACAGGACACTACCATGAATAAGAAATGATAAGCTAAGTTGTCTTGGAAAAACATGGAAAGATCTGCATGAAATAATAAAGAATAAAATGAGAGAACCAAGAGAATGGTGCATACAGAAACCAATTATTTTAAGAATGACTTTGAGCGAATAAGTCATTTTTTTACTATAAATACACAGTTGACTATAAAGGATATATGAAGAAAGATGTTATCTACATCCAGAGAAAGAACAGATAGAGGTGTGTATGGAATAATTTTGCATATTATATGTACATGTATGCATATATACAAGTACATATGTATATATAGATATGTGTGTGTGTGTGTGTGTGTATATATATATATATATATATATGCACCTATTTTTGTCTAATGTGAAGGGAAGAAAAAAGCAAAAATAAAAGAAATATGCAAAATAACTTTATTATATATTTTAAAAGGATAGCAATTTGTCCATAATACATTTGTGGTTTCATGTGTAATTATCTTTTTTGTTATACTATGTTATAGAATTGCTTCTTTTATTTCATAAATTAGAAATAAATAAAAGAAAAAGTCATTTGCACTGGAATATTGGGAGAATTCAGCTTTCTCTGCTGTGCCGTATTGACTCCAGCCCTTGATATCCTGTAACGTTCTTCCTGCTATAGCAATCTACCTTTCTTACTCTCAGTAGCCCGCAGGCTTCTGTAATTTTGATTAACAACCATAAAAGAAAAACACAACTACACCAGGCATATAGTTATGACAGAATTGAATTCAAAGATAACATGAAAGTTTAATTTCATTCTAGACTTACTTAAGAACAACATTCATTCCATCTCATTCCAATATAATTTATAACAAAAAAAAATCAGGGAAATCAATAAACTTTTTGAAGTATTTCACATGGATGTGAACACTCATATTGATAAATTGAATTTAATAATGGCTTTTCCTTCCTATATGTCAAGGCTGACCTTTTATGCAGGTAAAATAAGTGAGAGTTGACTACTTAATCTTACTTCAAGGACACTAGGATAGCTTCCTTATCCCTCTGACTACTTCCCCAATACCTTGGCTCATACTTAAAAGTTTTACTCCCTTATCTTAGCTTTTGGTGCATTTAAAATGAAAATATCACTGGGCAAGTAGTCCTTTAAAGTGCAAGTTTCCTAAATTACATATTGCAGAAGACTGTTCCTCCATGAGATGTGAAAAGTGAGGTAAAAATTTTAAAGCCACTGCTTTTTTCCCCTAAAATGCTATATTTGCAATAACTTTTTCTGATAGACCTATGATTTCACCTACATAGGGAATACCTAATGAAGGAACCCATTCTACCAATGAAAATAGGCATATATTCTGTAACTTAGAGTCTTAGAGATTTTGATTGGGTGCCTATGAAGTGATTAAGGGCCTTACTCAGGGTCACAAAGCCAGTGCAAATCAGAAGGATTTCTTTTATTATTCTATTTTATTTTTAACACAGTTTATAACAGATAAAACAGTTCAAACTTTTTGTCAAGTGATAGTTCTTTTTAAAGCATTTACAATATGGACCACAAGAGAATTTTTTTTTAAAACATTAACCAACTGGGACACAAATAATATTTATGTTCCTAACTTCACAAGCTCTTGACCTAATTGTCTCCACAGTATTACTAAAAATTTAAGGACCCTAACTTATTGTTGTTGGTCTAAAGTCCTATGCCTAATAGGCATTATTAATTAATTTTAGACAACCTCGGATGTTCCCCTACCCATAATCTATAATTGAATAGATCTAGTATTAAGCTTACAAACCTTTTGACTATAGGAAATTGCCATCAAGAGTAGGGACATTGCAGGGATACAATATCTCCCCAACTTCATGTCAGTTCCAGGCAGGATTAGATTATCCACTTGCATTCAGTCAGGCTTAAAGTCTGCCAAGTGTCAGTGGGGAAACTGAGTCCCACCTTGGTCCATGCTGAACAGCCATTCCCCCACCCATCCCTTGAGATCACCTTATACAGTTCATACCAGCATCTCATTGGCTTACTGGCATTATAGACTGGAGGCTCAAATCACCTTTCTTGCTACCCATATCTGGAGTAAGACTCAAAAGAACAGTCAATTAATAGTCCCATAGCATCTAAAAATGGCAGGTTCCAATAACCAGGTTTCAAATATGAGTATAGTTTCACTTTGGCTAAGGAACATTCTTTGAGGCAGGTCTTAAGTGGGTTACATGCCTTCTATACATGTTCTAGTTCCTGATTAAATGGCAATCATAAAATCAAATTTACCATTAAAACCTTGACTTTTTCATCAATGCCAAATTTTACCCGAGGTTACCTTCCTCTAGGAAGTTTAGACTGAAATTCTTTTCTCCAAACTAAAGATGTCATTGATTTATTCTTAGTAAATTCAGTCTATTGTTTTAATACTAATTGCTTTTACCTCACTTTGTAACATGTCCAATTTTTCTCCCCATCACTCCCCTCCCCCCCTTCCTAATACCTTGTAGTCTGATTACTCCTTCCCTCATTGTACTCTCCCCTCCATCACATCCCACTGCATCCCATCTTCTCTCTTTTCTTGCAGGGCAAGATAAATTTTCATACCCCATTCACTGTAGTTCTTAATTCCCGATTGTATGCAATAAAAATTCTCAATATTCATTTCTAATACTTTCAATTCCAACTTCTCTCCCTCCCCCACTCCCTCCCCAGTCCCAATGAGAAGGGAAACAATTCAATACAGAATAAATATATGTTCTTTTGCAAAATACTTCCATAATAATCATGTTGTGTAATACTAATTATATTGCCCTCTGTCCTACCCTATGCCCCCTTATTTTCCCCCCTACAATTGACCTTGTCCCTTCTCAAAAGTGTTTATTTCTAGTGACTCCCTTCTCTCATTTTCCCTCCCTTCTAACATTCCCCTCACTCCACTTGTTGCTTCCTCTCCTACTTTCCTGTGGTGTGATATAAATTTTCATATAAAATTTATTGAGCATGTTATTCCCTCCTTCAGCCACATGTGGGGGGAGCAGCTTTATTTTCTCCCCTTCTCCCCTTTTCCCTTATTTCCTCCATTGAATAAGATTTTTCTTATCTCTTTTATGAGTTATAGCGTGCCTCATTCCATTTCTCCCTTTCTCTTCCCAGAATTGTCCTTCCTCACCCCTTAATTTTTATTTTATTTTTTTTTTGTGTATATGGATATCATCTCTTCTGATATAACACACCCTGTACTCTCGATCTATTTGTGTGTGTGCGCATATGTATAATCTCTCCAACTACCCAAATACCGAGAAAAGATTCAAAAGTTAAAAATATTTTCTTTCCATGTAGTAATGTAAACAGTTCAGCTTTAGAGAGTCTTTTATGATTTTTCTTTTCTGTTTACCTTTTCATGCTTCTCTTGATTCTTGTCTTGAGATGTCAAAATTTTAAATACAGATCTGGTCTTTTCCTCAACATGATTTGATCTTTTCCTCAATATCAGAAGGATTTCTTATCAAGAGGTCAGCTCTCCTAAGTTTACTAGGTTACTTTTACAGGATTTTATACACTTCAGATCTGTCTGTCTGTCTATCTATCTATCTATCTATCTATCTATCTATCTATCTATCTATCTATCTATCTATCTATGTACCTATGAAAAAGTAACCTTTTTAACAGAATGTCCTGCTTGCCTGAATTACCTCCTGCATTCTGCTTAAGATTTTTTTTTCAGTGCATAAAATCTCTTTATTCAGTTACTTAGATACAATTCCATAATTTAATTCTCTACGAACTGATACACCCAATGACAACAACTTATTGTTATTATCTCCAAATACATCTAAGTCACTGTATTCTTTATAAAAACTGTGATCATTTACATGTTCTGTGATCCTTTAAACTTAATTTTACAAGAATTTCAAACTGCTCATAGATTATGATATGTCTTCTATCAGAGTATCTATGAGGAACAAAAAGGAATCTAATTGCTTGATTTTATATATTCACTCAGAAGGTGGCAAGCTTGTGATAAAAATTAGAAGTGAATGTTCACAGGCAGTAATTTTTCATGTATAATTGTTTTCAAAAGTTCAGTTAACATGGTAACTTTTATAACTGTGAGATTACTTGTATATGCAGCTTTATGCATTCAGGTATTTTGCATGATGTCTGATGTGATCATTAACAAAAGTTGCTATGAAGTAGTAGTTATGATCATATCCCTCTTGCAATCGAAAAACAACTGGAATTTTCCACTCCACACAGGCAGCTATAAAATTATCAGGAAGTAATTGCCCATCTTTAAGGAACTGGTCATCTTTGCCTTGATCGATTAATATGCCCAACTGAGAATCTGGGTAAGATTTCACAAGATAAGTAGCATCATACGCCTCCCACTTACTTTGATCTGATCCTAGATATCCACCGAAGGCCTTTTCCCCCCAAGGACAGAGTACTGGATTGCAGATTGGAGCGAATGCTGGCACAGATTTGTATTTTCCAGGATTCTTCAGAGCACAAATCAGAGCTCCATGGCCTCCCATAGAATGGCCAAAAATAGATATCTTCTTTGGGTCAGCTGGAAGATTGGCATTTATCAGCTTGGGCAGCTAATCTATAATGTAAGAATACATCCTATAATTGGTTTTCCAAGGTTCTTCGGTGGCACCAGTACCAAAGTCCCAGCTATCATCTTCTCCTTTAATATTACAGCCACGTGGACTGGTATCTGGTGCAACAACAGTGAGGCCATGCTCTGCTGCAGCTTGGTGATAACCAGCTTTTGTGATAAAATTTTGTTCTGTGCAAGTTAAACCCGACAGCCAATAAAGTACAGGACATTTTTCAGTTTCTGCCTTTGGTGGTAAGTAGATTCCAAATTTCATTTTGCATTTTAGTTCCACACTGTCATGCTCATAAACTTCCTGAAATCCTTCAAAGCAGTTGTAGTTTCTTTGCTATTCAGGTGCTACTGTTTTCCCACTTACCGACACAAGGTGACTAGCAGAAGGTGTATGATCCTAGGTCGAGGCAGGAGGCCTCTGCTTAAGATTAAATACACAAAAACTGACAAGAACCTCCATCCTTCTTAGGCTGAAGAAACAAAAGTTCTGCTGTACATGATGCTACAAATATTGCACCCAACATGCAACTAGTTAATTTCTAGACCAGTTTAATTATATGGACTGACTACATCTCTTTAGTCCATTTAATTAGCACAAAATACTGCTGAATGAATGATACTCTAAGTAGTCCTAAAAAAGCTACATAAATGAATTGTGTGCCCTGGGAAGTCGAAGTAAGTAACAATGAGCAAGCTTCCTAATACATCTCTTTTCAGTTTAACGGTTCTTTTAAAAAACAAACAAAAAAACTTCTATTCTTAGGGACACATTGGTGGATGAAATACTCCCAAAATCCTAATTCTCTTCAGGTAGAAAAGTTCCATAACAATATCAAAAATATTAACCTTGTTCAGCATCTTTTAAAAATGAAAATAGGCTACATTTCTTCAATACTTATATTCCTCTGACTCCTCTTTAGCGGTGCTATTTTTTTGCTTAGGTTTTCCTATTGAATTGGTTCTGTCTCTTTAGATATAAACACTTAAAGGAACGAATACTTTTAAAGATAAAGGAATAGAACTTTAATTTTAAGCATGTTATATTGTTGTTGATGCTAGCTGGGGGAGAAGAAAACTTCCCAAGGTCTCTAAATTAGCACTAAGTAGATGTCATTTAGTCCATATGAATACAAACTTGGTATACATAGGGTCTTTGAATAATCAGTGTGTGTGTGTGTGTGTGTATGTGTGTATAAATATATATGTGTGTATGTATATGTGTGTGCATATATATACATGTGTGTATGTGTGTGTGTGTGTGGAGAGACAGAGAGAGAGAGAGCTTTAAATTGTTCTGTATACAATTTGGAAAATGTCCCTTTAAGCTATTTAGGCATTCTGACCTTTTAACAAATATTATTTGCTTAAAGAAGGAAAGGAGAGAAGAAAGATTATGTGCACATGTATGTAAGGTGGTTGGGGAAAAGGTAGGGAAATAACATAAAAGCACTGACACATCATAGATAAAAGAAGACATAAAGAGAAGAGGTTGGGCCATTGATGGCTAAATTTATATTGATACTAATTTTTGCATTTTGATTTTCATTTGCAGTTTAATTTCACATGGAATCAAGTAAAATATGTGTAAAGTAAAGCTTGCAAATTTTAAGGCTCTTTAAAAACAGCTATTTTAGTTCTCATTATAGAGATGGTCTTGTCTATCACAAATTTAAGGAAAATAAAATATTTATCTTTTTATGAATATAACAAACAATGGCTATCTTTTACACAAAGAACAATATCAAACCAAACATTCAAGATGTACACTTTAAAAAAAATCCTAATTGTTTCCTCCCTCCCTACCAAGATAAAAGTCCTCCCCTGAACCAAATAAGTATAGATAAAAAACAAACAAAAAATCATACATTGCCATTATCTGAAAGAGGTGAATAGCTTGCTTCAGCAGGTGTTTAGCAGTCATGATTAGACAGCATATAGTGATCTGGTGTCTTTCCAAGGTATTATTCTTTATTATGTTGAAAGGAATGTAAAGAATATTCTTTAGGCTGTGTCTTCTTGACTCTGAATTAAGGTGTGTTTCTTACAATACAAAACTACACGTATATTCTGTACTTTGTTCAGCCATTCCTCTAAGTTATTGCCCCTCAGTAACTGGTCTCTTTGGGTTTATCAAACTTACATCAAACACATGGTACATGGATGTAATTACATGAATAAGTATCATTGTGCCATAAGAAATAATAAAAGTGATGAATATTGAGAATACTCAGATGAAATTATTTTTCCTCTGGGAATTCATTTCTGACATTTCATTTCTTCTTCTGAGACTGTTGTTTAATTTTTTTGATCTCTTCTTTTCTTAATCTGAGTATTTTGCATTTTAAAAATATTCATCCATTACTTTAAATAATCATTTTATTTGCACATATATTGGGCTGAACATTTTCTGAGAATACCCTTTATTTACTTTTTGTCCATAATGAGTTCCTTTTTTTCATTTTTGAGTAAAATAATTTGGTTTTTTACTCTCTTTTTTAAAAAAAATAAATTTCATAACAATTGGTCTATTCTATTAATTTTATCAACAAAACTAATTTATTTTTTAATTTTTTGTTTTTAGTTTAGTTTATTTTTCTTTGATTTTCATTATTTGGTATTTTCTCTCTTTTTTTCACTTTGATGAAATTGTCTATTGATTTTAGTATTATTTTAGGATTATATAATTTAGTGTTCATTTGAGTTTTGAAGCTTCGATCCTGTCTTCTAATACCTTTCATTGAATATAATTTCTTTATTACCATTATTATCAGTAAAGAATGCATTTGGGAACCAAGATGATGGAGTAAAGACAGGGACTCTCCTGAGCTCTCCCCTGAATCTCTCCAAATACCTTTAAATAATGATTCTAAACAAATTCTTGGGTGGCAGAACCCACCAAAAGATTGAGTGAAATAATTTTCCAGCCCAAGACAACTTAGAAGGAGGCAGGAAACTCTGGTTGAACCAGGGTGATAGTGGAATGCCTTCCAGTGAAGGCAGTGCCAGTGCAGACAGGACCCCAGCAAACCAGGGTCAGGCTTCTGAGTGACCAAATCAAAGGCAGAAGTCGGGGCTTCAAGACTTTTCAGCCTATCAACAGAAAAGGTATTGAACAATGGATCAGAAGGAGATTTACGCGGGTCCCTTTTCAGGTGCCAAGGGCAGGACTCTGTTGCACTGCTTAAACTTGGATCTGGATTGCATTCCTGGGTTTTACTCAAAGTTTGGGGAGGAACACTAACACAGCAGAGATTATGGCTGCAGAAAAGCAGAGACCCTGGTCATAGTTGCATGGGTGAAAAGAGGGTTTGTGGTCTCTCATAAAACAATCCACAGTACAGGAGAGTAATAAACATCCCTCTCCCTTAATCATACCACCATGGAAGAGCCAAAAATTTACAGAATTGTCTCTAAAAACAGTTGCATAAAACCTCTGAAATTTTGGACGGTGCTCCCTCCATTTGGAAAGGAGAGCCTCACTTTAGCATAGATTAAAGGTCAAGAAATAGACTGCAAAATGAGCAAATAGTAGAAAAAAAATCCTGACCATAGAAAGGTACCATGGAATGTGATGGTATGATTATCTAAAAAAATAAAATTAAGGGATGAGAAAGAAGAATGCACTGGGAGAAGGGGAAAGGGAATGGTAGAATGGCATAAATTATCTGACGTAAGAGAGGCCTGAAAGGTTTTGGAGCGGAGAGGGAAACGGAGGAAGTAGTGAGGAGAGCACAGGAATGTTAGTCTCATTGGAATTGACTCAAAGAGAGAATAATATATACACTCAGTTGGGCATAGAAATCTAACTTATCATGCAGGAGAGAAGGAAGGGAACAGGATAAGGAAAAGGGGGAAATTGATGGAAGGGTATTTTGGGGAGATAAAAGTCAGAAACAAAACACTTTGGGGAATGGACAGGGTAGAAGGAGAGAGAGAGAGTAGGATAAATAGGGGAAATAGGATGGAAACAAATGCAGAGGTGGTAATTATTACCATGAAAAAACTTTGCAATGAGTTTCTCTAATACTTTATTTCTTGAACATTTAGAAAATTAAGTCAAATTTATAGAAATTGGAGTCATTCTTCACTTGATAAATGTTCAAAGGATATGAAAATGTAGTTTCAGACAAAATAATCAAAGCTATCTACAGTAATATAAAAATGCTCTAAAACCCTATTGAGAGAAATGCAAATTAAAATAACTCTTAACTACTACCTCATACCTATCAGATTGGCTAATGTGGCAGAAAAGGAAAAATTACAAATATTTGAGGGAATGCGGGAAAATGAAATCATTCATGTACTACTGGTGAAGTTGTATACTGATTCAACCATTCTAGAGAGCAATTTGGAGCTATACTCAAAGGGCTATAAAACCATTCATAAACTTCGACCAAGCAATGCCATTACTAGGTCTGTATCTCAAAGAGATAAAAAACAAAAAGGAAAAGGACCTACATGTCCAAAAATATTTATAGAAGCTCTTCTAGTGGTGGCAAATAATTGGAAATTGAGGGGGTGTCCATCAATTGGGAAATGGCTGAACAAGTTTTTGTACATGGTTGTGATGCATTGCTATTGTGCTTTAAGAAATGATGGTTGTTATGCTTTCAGAAAAACTTGGAAAGACTTGCAGGAACTGATGCAAAGCGAAATGAATAGAACAAAGAATATTGCACAAAATAACAGCAATATTATATGATGATCTACTGTGAATAACTTAGCTCTTCTCAGGAATGCAATGATCTAAGAGAAAGGGTACTGTCTATCTCTAAAGAAAGATCTTGTAGATCCTAAATGCAGATCAAAGGTACTTTTTCTTTACTTTGTTTATTTTTCTTAATTTTTTTGTCTCTGTTTTCTTGCACAGAATGACTGATATAGCAATGTGTTTTGCATGACTACACACATATAATCTATGTGAAATTGTTTACCTTCTCAATGAGAGGGAAAGGGGAGGGAAAAAGAGAATTTGGAACTCAAAATTTGAAAAATACAAGAATGTTAAAATTGTTTTTATATGTAATTGGGGAAAATGAAATATTAAATAAAAATTTAAAAATAAAAAGGATGTATTCAATCTTTTTGTGTTATGTATTTACTTATGAGTTTTTCATGCCCTAATACATGTCCAGTTTTGGTAAAGATGCAATTCAAAGAGGAGAAATGTGTATATTTCTTTCACATGCGTCTTATAATCACATATAAGATTTGAATCTTACAGAGTTTTATTCTGTTTCTTAAGTTCTCCATTGTCTAAAATTTTTTTTCACTATGAAAGGGGCACATTGAGGTTCCCAACTACTATTGTTTTACTGTCTATTTTTCTCTGTCTTTTCTATCTAGAAGCTTTTCCTTTAAGTATACAGCATTTGGGACAGAGCAAAAATGGCAGAGCAAACAGGCAGTAACCATGCCAAACTCTCCCAACCTTCTCCTCCAAAAAACTTTTAAACACCTCAAATCAAATTTGAAAAGGTCAAGGGGAGAAACTTTTCCAGCCTAAGACAACTTGGAAGATCTGTGACACCATGGTTGGGGGCAGCCTGGAACTTATGATGCAACAGCTTCAGCAATCTCAAAGGTGAATATAACATCAACAGCAGCAGCTTTGGGAGCTCTGAGGCCAAAGAGAGTAAAAAAAGTTGAACTGTCCAGAAAGGGACTGCAGGGGAACCTTCCCTGGCACCATGTATAGCAGGTACTGAATGGCAATTCTATTATTTATATACATTTCTGGGCCACAGTTTTGAGGCAGAGAGGAGCATTTGTGGGCAGACATGGGAGCAGGGGCTTTGGTCACAATTCTAGGAGGGAAAGGAGCTCTACAATTTCCAACTGCAAAGGAGCAGGGGACCTGCTTGCAGTTCCAGGGGCAAGAGAAGTGTTAGTAGTGAGTGGTAGAGGGAAAAAATGGGGGAAAATGAGAGTGATACAATAACATTATGAAAAGAGAATTAACAATGTGGTAAAAGAGGCAAAAAAAAAATACTGGAAAAAAGTAATTCCTTAAAAAACAGAATTGGACTAATGGTAAAAGAGGCACAAAAATTAATTCAAGAAAATAAGTGTTAAAAAATATAATAGGCCAAATGATAAAGACAGAATAAAAATTCACTGAATAAAGTGTTTCCTTGAAAAGGAAAATAGATCAAATGGAAAAAATAGGCACAAAAGTTCACTAAAAAAGTAATTCCTTCAAAAATTATAACTGGGAACCTGGAATTTAATGACTCCATGAAGAAAGAGTAAAACAAAACCAAGAGAATTCAAATAAGAAAATGTGAAATGTTTCATTGGGAAAACTATGGCCTGGAAAATAGATTGAGGAGAAATAATTTAAGAATTATTGGGCTACCTGAAAGCCACAATAAGTGAAAGAGCTTCCACATCATATTTCATGAAATTATCAATGATTGCCCCAATGTCCTAGAACCAAAGGATAAAGTAGAAATTGGAAAAAAATCCATCTCCCTCTGAGAGACATCCCAAAATGAAAACTATAACCAAATTCTAGAACTCCCTCTCTCAAGGAGAAAATATTGCAAGCAGCCAAAAAGAAATAATTCAAGTATTATAGAGGATAAAATCAGATCACCCAAGATTTAGCAGCTTCCATATCAAAGGAGTGGAGGGTTTGGAATATGATATTATGGAAGTCAAAGGAGACAGGATTATAATCAAGAATAATCCTACCAAGCAAAACTAAAATAAGTGCTTAAGGGGACAGGGTAGTGGTGATGGCTATTTAATGAAAAGAGGATTTTCAAACATTCCTGATGTTTTAAAAGAAAATAGAAGTGAATACAAAGTTTGACATTCACAAACAAGGCTCAAAAAAAAATAAAAAGTAAATATGAAAAATAATTTATAACATCTCCATAAAGTTAAACTGTTTACATTCCTACATGGAAAGATGATACATGTAACTCTTAAGAACTTTATCATTATTAAAGCAGTTAGGAGTCTACATAGATAGAGGACATGAGTATGTCAGTTACATTGGGATAATCTGAACAAAAAAATAAAGAGGTGAGTAAGAGGGATTCGCTGGGAGAAGGGGGAAGGGAGAGATAGAATGGGCAAAACTTTCAAATATAAAAGAGGTGAGAAAAAAGAGCTTTTACAGTGGAGGAGAAAATAGGAGAAGCAGAAAATGATTGACCTCACTCTCACTATAATTTGTTTTTAAAAGGAAGAATACCACCAACACACACACACACACACACACACACACACACCTATACATACAGCTGGGTATAGAAATCTGTCTTACCCAACAGGGAAATAGTAGGGGACAAAGATAAGAAAATGTTGGGCGTGGTATAGAATGATAAAAGGGAGGGAATTTAAGGGAGGCGGTGGTCAAAAGCAAAATATACTTTTGAGGAAGGACAAGATTAAGAGAGAGGGATAAGCTTAAGAAAATGGGATGGAGAAAAATACACAGTCTGTAATCATAACTGTCAATGTGAATGGGATGAGCTCACCCACAAAATGGAAGCACATACCAAAATGGATTAGAAACTAGTATCCAACATCATGTTATTTACAAGAGACACACTTGAAATAGAAAAGAAACATATACAGCATTAAACTCAGGTACTGTAGCAGAAACTATTGTGTTTCAGCTGAGCTAAAAAAAGATAGGGGTAGCAATCATGATTGCAGAAAATAGCAAAAGCAAAAATAGATCTAATTAAAAGAGATAATAGAGGAAACTACATTTTGATAAAAAATAAAGTACCACTGACAATGAAGTAATGTTAAAAAAAATACATCGTTTCCCTGATAAAATCTTCATTTTTATTACATAGGGAACTGAGTTAAATTTATAAAAAATGCAAATCATTTCCCAACTGATAAATGGTCAAAAGATATGAACAGGAATCAGAAAAAAAGACATAAAAACTGTCTATAATCATATAAAATGCACTAAATCATTATTAATTTGAGAAATATAAATTAACACAACTCTGAGATACCACTTCTCACTGTTCAGAAATTATGAATGCTGCAGATGAGGAAAAATAGCTACACTGATGAATTGTTAGTGAATCTGTTAACTGGTCCAATTATTCTGGAGAACAATTTGGAACTATAACCAAAAGACTATAAAGCTGTGCCAACTCTTTGGCCCAGAAATACCTTTATTAGGTCTGCACCTCAAAGAGATCAAAGAAAAAGGACCTATATGTACACACATATTTCTAGCAACTCTTTATGGTGGAAAAGACTTGGAAAGTGAGGGCATGATCATCACCTGGGGAATGATTGTACAAGTTGTGGCATATGATTGTGATGGAGTACTAATGTGCTATAAAAGTCGATGTGGAGGAGTGGTTTCAGAAAAAAAAATGGGAAGACCTTATGAAATGATGCAAAGTGAAGTTTGGAGAATCAGGAGATAATTTTACATGGATCAACTATAAAGACAACTATTCTGATCAAATTAATGGTCCAAGATTGATTGATTTATTATTAAATGATTGTTTGATTACTGTTTCAACAGGAACAACAACAGGAAAGTGGAGGGGAGCAAAGAAAGGGAAAGTGTGTCTTTATTTCTGAGTTTAATATAATATGCACATGGATACATTCTTTTCATGTTGTTTTTCTTTTCTTCAGAAGTTGCATAATTATCTTAGTCTTGTAATTTTTAGAACAGCTTTCTTGGTGGTTGTTATTTTTTTTTAATGATTTCTTCTGGGTAGTTGAAAAGAAATGGGAAAAGTGTAGTAGAAGAAAAGATGACAGAGACAACTAGAATTTGCTGTTCTCCATAATAAGAAATCTTATGAACCCATTTTGTAGCTAAAGTGTGTGTGTGTGTGTGTGTGTGTGTGTGTGTGTGTGTGTGTGTGTGTAATGTGCATACTCTAGTTCAGTCTGTAGGTTATACATAGGTTCAGACATGTTATTTTGGGGTGAGGAATTAAAGTTATAATAGTATTGGACCACTCACAAAAAAATCTCTGGAGTCCTGTATAGTGATATTCCTAGAATTATATGGTTGCAACAGATGGTTCTGTAAACACATACTTTCCAAGACCCCAAATAGCTGAGATTTCAAGAAAAGCTGGTCCAGATGTTTTTAGAGATAGGTGCTGACACATATTACTACCTTGTAGGCCTTTCTCTGCCCTTGTTTTATTTATTTGAAGAAATTTGGCAGGGATCTGTATAGTCTGCCGCCTAAAATTCTTAGTATTTAGATCATATAACCAAGTCACAAAATAATCAGACTAGAAGGATCTCTAGAGATTTTCTATTTGACTACACTCAATTCACCACAGTTTCTAAATCTTAAAGTGCTATATAATTTTGAGTTATTATTACTACCTAATATGCTGTTATTAGTAATATTATTGCTACCACTTTCTTGTTAGACAATGGTTATCAAAAGAGCCTGATGTTAAATTAATAGAGTATATCCAGAGAAGCTTACCAGATAAAAAGCAATGATTTCGGATAGCTAGCCAGGTAGATTTAGATATAAATGTAGAATTGTAATTTTTCCCAGTGGGCAACTTTTATCCAATTAACAAGTAATAGCCATTTCACAAGACTACACAATCCTATTTCCACTCTTTTTAAAAACCATCTGCCAAACAACAGAATATGAATGTATTTTACTAAGTATTAAAAAATTATTTTAAATCTGTGAAGTTTGTATATTCCTTAGGCACAAATAAACAGTTACCAGGGAAGCATTGGAATAACTATTGTTTATTTTTCCATAAACCTTGGAATAATTTTATTATATTCTATTGTCTATTGAGGGGGAAACTGTGATGTGTGTGGATATATATATTCCCTCTAACTATCCTAATACTGATAAAAGTCTCATGAGTTGCAAATAACATCTTTCCATGTAGGAATGTAAATAGTTTAACTTTGACTATGGTTTCTCTTTCCTGTTTACCTTTTCATGCTTCTCTTGACTCTTGTGTTTGAAAGTCAAGTTTTCTAGTCATCTCTGGTCTTTTCATGGAGAATACTTGAAAGTTCTCTACTTCATTGAATGGTCATTTTTTCCTCTGAAGTATTATACTCAGTTTTGCTGGGTAGGTGATTTTTGATTTTAATCCTATCTCCTTTGACCTCTAGATTATCATATCCTAAGCTGTATGATCCCTTAGTGTACAAGCTGCTAAGTCCTGTGTTATCCTGATTGTGTTTCTACAATACTTGAATTGTTTCTTTCAAGCTTCTTGTAATATTTCTTCTTGACCTGGGAACTCTGGAATTTGGTTGCAATATTCCTAGGAGTTTCCTTTCAGGAACTCTTTCAGGATGTGATCAGTGGATTCTTCCCGTTTCTATTTTACTCTCTGGTTCTAGAATATCAGGGCAGTTTTTCTTGAAAATTTCTTGAAAGGTTATGTCTAAGCTCTTCTTCTGATAGTGGCTTTCAGCTAGTCCAATAATTTTAAAATTATCTCTCTTGGATCCATTTTCTAGGTGAGTTGATTTTCCAATGAGATACTTCATATTGTCTTATATTTTCTCATTCATTTGGTTTTCTTTTATAATTTCTTCATTTCTCATAAAGTCTTTAGCTTATTGCTCCACTCTAATTTTTTTTTCTTCCTGGGATTTATTTAAATGTTAAACCCCAGCAATTAAGGCCTGATGGTCTGGACACTGCAGGACAGAAAAATGGTGCCATCTGGACATCAGCATCCACAGGAATTCTGGATAAATGTGGTGACACATGGTGCACACTTAGGATCTCTGACCCGTCTTCTTTAGGGCTCCGTTGAGTTCCTCAAATTTATGGATCTGTCAGATGAAAACGTCTCCATAGTGGCAGGCCACCTTGGTATTGGTGATGTGGATCATGTCCTTGTTGATATAGAAGTGCACCTCAGAGGCCCACTAGAACTCACCTTTCAGAGCTGATATGCCATTCGTCCACACCATGTTCTTCATCTTGTGCTTGAAGACTAGCAGTTGGATGAGGAATTTCTGCTTAATGAGGTCCAGGAAGCTGGCCAACTTGGCCACAGTCAGAGTGGTGTAGAGCTTGAGGAAGCTGCAGATGGTAGAGAGCTGGCTGTTGCACCTCATCTGCAAAAACCTTCAGCTGCTGCGGGAAGGGTTCCCTGTTGCGGTGCATGTTGTCATAGGTGGGCACCACGGGGACAGAAACTTGGGGCACGAGTAGCTGAACAGCAACTTGTACACCTGCAGGTGGCCCTTCTGCATGGGCAGCATCTTGTCACCGTACTTCTCCCACAGCTGCAAGTGGATGCAGATGCTGATGGGGTACATGGTCAGGGCAACAGTGTTGAGTTGATCATCTCATACTTGTATGTTGTCCTCCGGAACATGCTCTTATTCCTCCAGGTGTAGATCAGGATGTTGGCAAAGACAAGGATGGCATCCCGGTATTGGCACATCATCAGATAGGCAAAGCCCACTTAATAGTAAGTGGTGTTCTGGGACTCAGGCACCCGGGAATACATACTTTTCTTATTAACCTCAATGATCTCCAGCACCTTGATGGCCTCGTAGTAATCCTTCAAGAGTGAGTACAGCCAGAGCAACCCCACTAGACTGAAGTCGCCAAGCATCTTGTAGAGGGAGTGCCAGCCATATTTTCCAGCCACACTCTTGGGATCACTTCCACTGGTGTAGACCTTCAGCTCTCAGTTGATGTTGGATTTGTCTACCAGGGAGTGGAGCACGTTCAGGACACTGATCTTGAGGTTAGAATGAAGAAAGTCCATCTCCTCCTCTGATCTTCTTGGTGGTCTTGTATGGATACTGACTGAAGGACTGAAACTGTTAGATGAATTCATCAATGATATCCCACAGCCACTGGTTGGGTAGCTCAAGGTGGGCAGGACCATAAGCACTGAGGATGTAGTTGAAGAGGTTGTAGTAATTGTAGTAGGATTCAAACTTCCAAGGAAGTGCTGTCACTGACTGGCATAGATGTGTCTGTCATAAAGATCCTTATGTAGAATGAGGAAGATGGCATTGTTGCCAATTGCAGGGCTCTGCTTCTGGCCAGGGAGTAATTTTAAATAACCTTTCAGTCAACTTGGTCCAACTGTTCTTGTAGATGTCTTGGATCTCATAGACTTTCTGATCAAGGGTGCCACTGGACACCCAGCTCACCTGAAACTCATAGACTTTCTGGTCAATGAGGTCAGAGATGGTTTTATAGAAATGTTGGGTAAAGTTCTTGATCACTTCTAGAATCACTTGATAGGTCTGCTACTCATACTGGCATTCATAAGTCAGGTACTGTTTCGGGTCCCTTGTGTGCATATCACAGTCCCCTGGGTAAGCATAGAGATCATAGGCAGCCTCATTGTCATAATATTAAACTGGGTAGGACATGGCAGTGAATCAGGGTCTCAGCTCAGAGAAGAAGGAAGCAATCACGATTAGTGCCAGCTGCCTTCCATTCTAATTTTTTAAAGAACTGTTTTCTTTAGTGAGCTTTAGATCCCCTTTTCCATTTTGCCCATTCTGCTTTTTAAGACATTCATCTCATTGGCTTGTTGGACTTCTTTTGCCATTTAGGTTAGTCAAATTTTAAAGGTGTTATTGTCTTCAGTATTTGGGGGGTTTCCTTTAATAAGCTGTTGACTCATTTTTCATGATTTTCCTATATTACTCTCACTTCTCTTCCCAATTTATTCTCTACTTCTCTGATTTTCAAAATTCTTTTTGAGCTCTCCCATGGCCTAACACCAATTCATATTTTTCCTTAGAGGTTTTGGATATGGTAGCTTTGGCTTTCTTGTTTGCTTCTAGCTGTATATTTTGATTTTTTCTCATCACCAATGAAATAAGAAAATACCTCTTAACTGAGAAAGTAAGAATCTATACTCTGTTTCTTTTTCCCACTTTTGCTCATTTTTCCAGTCAAATTTGACTTTTGTGCTTTGTTAAGTGGAGGGCTCCAGAAGCAGCTGCAATTTCAGCAGTGGCTGCCAATGCCCTGGGGCTAGGACCAGGCTGAGGTTGGGGCTGGGACTGGGGTTAGACCATGCTACTTTCTCAGCCATGTGAGAGATCCTTTCCACTGACCTTTGAAGCTGCCCTTAGTTTGTGGGTTGAGAAGTCTCTAATCAGCCACAGCTTCCCTCCCTCCCTGTAAGACTTACTCCCACTCCAATTAAAAAGAAATGGCCCACTCTGAACTGCATTTCACTCCTAGTCTGGAACTACAGACTATTCTCATAGACCTTCCAGATTATCTCGGGCTGGAAATTTGCTTCTGTCTGACATTTTGTGGCTCCTGCTACCCTAGAATTTGTTTAGAGTGATTTTCTACAGGTTTTTGAGAGTTTTTAAGGAACACTATAACAGGTCCCTGCTTCTACTCCACTATCTTGGCTCTGCCCCCTGTTGATGCTGTTGTTCAAACATGTACAACTCTTTTGTGTGAATTTTTTTATGTTTAATTATTTATTTATTGTTAATTTTCAACATTCATTTCCACAAGATTTTGAGTTCCAAATTTTGTCCCCATCTCTCCCCTCCCCCCACACAAAGACACCATGCATTCTGCTTACCCCTTTCCCCAATCTGCCCTCTCTTCTATCACAACTCTCCTTTCCCTTATCCCCATCGTCATTCTTTTCTTGTTGGGCAAGATAGATTTCTATACCTTATTACCTATATTTCTTATTTCCCAGTTCCATGCAAAAACAATTCTAAACATTCATTCCTAAATCTTTCAGTTCCAACTTTTCTCCCTTCCTCCCTTCCCACACATCCCCACTGTGAAGACAAGGAATTCAATATGGGCTGTATATGTGTAGTTATGCTGAAGACTTCCATAATATAATCATGTTGTGAAAGACTATATTTCACTCCATCCTATCTTTTCCTCCATGTCTTCTGTTCTCTCCTTTGTCCTTGTCCCTCCCCAAAAGGGTTTACTTCTAATTACTTCCCTTCCCTTTTGCCCACCCTTCCATCATCCTCCCCACAGACCACTTATAAACTTCTACCCTACTTTTCTGTAGTGTAACATAGATTTTCATACCAAATTCAGTGTACATGTTATTTCTTCCTTAAGCCAAATGTGATGAGAGTAAGCTTTATTTTTTTCTCCTCTCACATTCCCCCTTTTCCCCTCCACTGAAAAAGCTTTTTCTTGCCTCTTTTATGAGAGATAATTTGCCTATTCCATTTCTCCCTTTCCCCTTCCAATATATTCCTTTCTCACCTGTTAAGTTTATTTTTTTTAACATATCATCCCTTCCTATTCAACTCACCCTGTTCCCTCTGTCTATATATGTGTAATCTTTCCAGCAACCCAAACACTGACAAAAGTCTCAAGAGTTACAAATATTATCTTTCCATGTAGGAATGTAAACAGTTCAGCTTTAGTAATTCCTATATGATTTCTCTTCTGGTTTACCTTCTCATGCTTCACTTGATTCTTGTTTTGAAAGTCAAATGTTCTATTCAGCTCTGGTCTTTTTCATCAAGAATGTTTGAAAGTCCTCTATTTCATTGAATGACCATTTGCTGCTGAAGTACTATACTCAGTTTTGCTGCATAGGTGATTCTTGGTTTTAATCCTAGTTCCTTTGACTTCTGGAATATCATATACCAAGCCCTTCGATTCCTTAACGTAGAAGTTGCTAGATTTTCTGTTATCCTGATTGTATTTCCTCAATACCCAAATTGTTTCTTTCTGGCTGCTTGCAATGTTTTTTCTTTGACCTGGAAACTGTGGAACTACAACATTCCTAGGAGTTTTTCTTTTTGGATCTCTTTCAGGAGGTGATTTGCCAATTCTTCCAATACTTATTTTACTCTCTGGTTCTAGATTATCAGGGCAGTTTTGCTTGATGATTTCAGGAAAGATGATGTCTAGGCTCACTTTTTCATCATAGTTTTCAGGTAGCCCCATAAATTTTTTACTATTATTTTATTTGTTCTCCGTGTTCTACAATCACTCCCATATATCTTAGATTGTTCCCCCTCCCTTTTCCTCCTTCCCCTCCTACCTCCCCACTCCCTCCCTGAGAGAGCATACAATTTTATATAGATTCTACACATACATTACTATTAAATACATTTTCATCTTAGTCATTTTGCATAGACAAATTAAAATGAATGGGAGAAATTATAAAATAAAACAAAACAGAATACAAAAGAAAATGATCTGCTTCATTTTATGATGGAATTCCATAGTTCTTCCTTGGAATGTGGAAGGTATTTTGGCTCAAGAGACCATTGGGAATTTTTAAGTCTTTGCATTGCAATGAAGTATTAAGTCTACCAGAAAAATTCCTTGCACACTGTGGTTGGTGCTGTGTACAAAGTTCTCCTGGTTCTGTTCCTTTCACTAATCGTCAGTTCATATAAGTCTTTCCAGGCCTCTCTAATGTCTTCCTGTTCATCATTTCTAATAGTGCCACAGTATTCCATTACATTCATATGCCACAATTTATTCAGCCATTCCCCAATTGATGAACATCTCCTTGATTTCCAGTTTGGGGCCTCTTCAAAGACTGCTGCTATAAATATTTTTGTGCATGTGGGACACTTTCCCATTTTTATGATCTCTTGGGATTACAGTCCTTGAAGTGGTATTGCTGGGTTAAAGTGTATGCACATTTTTGTAGCCCTTTGGGCATAGTTCCAAATTACTCTCCAGAATGGTTGGATCAGTTCACAGCTCCACCAACAATGAATTAGTGCTCCAACTCTCCTACATCTCCTCCAACATTTATCATCTTCCTGCTCTGTCATGTTAGCCACTCTGATAGGTGTGATGTGGTATCTCAGAGTTGTTTTGATTTGCATCTCTCTAAATCAATAGTGATTTAGATCATTTTTTAATATGACTATAGATATCTTCAATTTCATCCTCTGTAAACTGCCTGCTCATATCCTTCAACCATTTATCAATTGGGAAATGATTTGTATTCTTGTACATTCGACTCAGTTCTCTATATATTTTAGAAATGAGGCCTTTATTACAGACACTAGTTGCAAAAATGCTTTCCTAGTTTTCTGCTTCCCTCCTAATCTTGGTGGCATTGCTTTTGGTTGTGCAAAAACTTTTCAGTTTAACGTAATGAAAATTACCCATTTTGTACTTGATGTTTTCTGCCTCTTGTTTAGTCAAAAATTCTTCCCTTCTCCATAAATCTGACAAATACACTCTTCCTTGCTCCACTAATTTGTTATAGCAACACTCTTTATACCTAGATCATGTCCATTTGAACTTTATTCTTGTGTGCAGTGTCAGGCATTGGTCTATGCTTAGTTTCGCCTACACTGTTATCCAGTTTTCTCAGCAATTTTTGTCAAACAGTGAATTCTTATCCCAGAATTCAGTGTCCTGGGTTTATGAAAGGGTAGATTGTTATATTCCTTGACTACTGTGTCTTGAGTACCTAATATATTCCACTGATCTACCCTTCTGTTTTTTAGCCAGTACCAAGTGGTTTTGATAATTGCTGCTTTATAATACAATTTGAGATCTGGTAGAGGTAGGCCACTTTCCCTAGCAATTCTTTTCATTAGTCCTCTTGATATTCTGGACGTTTTGCTCTTCCAGATGAATTTTGATATTATTTTTTCTACCTTTAGAAAATAATTATCTAATAAAATTGTCATTTTTGGTATATATACCCCCATAATTTTCAAATTATCTCTCCTATATCAATTTTCCAGGTCAATTTTTTTTTCAATTTATTTATTTAGTTTTAATTTTCAACATTGATTTCCATAAGATTTTGAATTTCAAGTTTTCTTCCCACATTTTCCCTCTCACCTCTCCCTTTTCCCCTCCATTTAGAAAGCTTTTTCTTGCTTTTTTTATGAGAGATAATTTGCCCCATTCCATTTCTCCCTTTCTCCTCCCAGTATATTCCTCTCTCACCCCTTAATTTTATTTATTTAGATATCATCCCTTCCTATTCAACTCACCTCATTTCCTCTGTCTATGTGTGTGTGTGTGTGTGTATGAGAGAGAGAGAGAGAGAGAGAGAGAGAGAGAGAGAGAGAGAGAGAGAGAGAGAGAGAGAGTATGAGAGTCTGTATCCTTAGGAGAATTAAAAGCAGCTAAATGGATACCGTGATGTGCCTAACACACAGAAAAAAAGGGAAGTTCTCTTTGTATTCACTGTGATTCTTCTAAGTAATAGTGTCTGGGTGAAAATAGATGCCTTAGAAGGTACTTTATTGCTCCATATGTAGCAAGGACTCTTTAAGCTTAGTCATGTAGAACCAGGTCAGTTATGTCTCACCCTCATCATTCTGCGGGCACCACTGTGGGGTTGGTACATCTTCCTCTAATATTAAAATCTCAAGTCAGTCCGGAAATATTAAATAATTACCAGGCACTGTTCTATGATATGGAATACCAATACAACAGAAAAGAAAGATCGTACTCATCTTCAGAGAGTTTACATTCCAATTAGGGAACACATAAAAAGAAGCTGAAAAACGTTCAAGTCAATTCAATAAGCACTTATTAATTTTTGACAGGTATCTTAAACACTGTGCACTTCAGGCTCCCAACAAAAGGATTCTATCTTGAAACTATTTTTTGAAGACATTTTTAGCTCCTTCTACTTCCTTGCTGATTCACATTAAAAGTGTAATATATGAAATACTAAAGAAGAGCCCTGAGTGAATGTAACCTGTTTACTACAAAACACCCTCTATACCATAAAGTAGAAAGATTGGATCTTGGGAGGGGTGGGAAGGAGTTAAGAGTAATGAATCTGATGTCATCTCCAAATTCTTAAGTGAATGTTTTGCATTGTGTGTGTGCATTCTTTTTTTAAACAATGTATTTTCAACATTGGGATATTTTCCTGCACTTTTGAACCAATATACATGCAGATACATATGTACATATATGTGTGTGTGTGTGTGTGCACAGAATAGCACAAAGAAATAAGCAGGTTGGCTGATCAACTGCTGCTCTGGCTGTCTACAAACAGGTCAACATTTCATGTACATCATACATATAGACACACATAAAGATACATAGTTCAGATATATGGATATATGAGCGCACCAATTTTATATGCACGCATACACATACATGTGTGTATTTGTGTGTGCACTTTTGCACACACATATATACTTGTGTGTATGTGGAAAGTTTTCAAGCTGAAATGTTTCTTTGTGTAGACAGCCAAAGCAGCTCGTTGGCCAGTGTTCTTACCTCTTCTAGACTACTAATTATCAGCTTAAATTTCATTTTTTTTTCTTTAATTTTATTTTTCGTTTTTAACACAGTTTATAACAGATAAAACAACTCAAACTTTTGGTCAGGTGATACTTCTTTTTAAAGCACTTACAATATGGACCACAAAAGAATTTTTTTTAAACATTAATCAATTGAGATATGAATAATATTTATGTTTGCTAACTTGACAAGCTCTTGACCTAATTGTCTCCACAGTATTACTAAGGATTAAAGGACCCTAATTTGTTGCTGGTCTAAAGTCCTAAGCATTTTAGCCTAATTTTAGACTTAACCTCTGATGTTCCCCTACTCATAATCTATAATTGAATAGATCTGGTATTAAGCTTGCAAACCTTTTGACTATAGGAAATTGCCACGAAGAGTAGGGACATTGCAGTGATACAATACCTCCCCAACTTCATGTCAATTCCAGGCAAGATAAGATTGTCCACTTGCATTCAGTGAGTCTTAAAGTCTGCCAGGTGTCAGTGGGGAAATTGAGTCAGGAGAATCCTACCTCAGCCCAGGCTGAACAGCCACTCTCCCACCGTTCCCATGAGATCACCTGTTGCAGTTCATACCAGCATCTCACAGGTTTACTGGCATCATGAATTGGAGGTTCAGACAGCCTTTCTTGATATCCATATCTGGAGTTAGACTCAGAACAGTCAGTTAATAGTCCCATAGCATCTAAAAATGACAAGTTCTAATAACCAGGTTTCAAATATGATTATAGTTTCACTTTGGCTAAGGAACATCTTTTGAGGTAAGTCTTAAGTGGCTTACATGTCTTTCTATACATGTTCTAGTTCCTGGCAATCATAAAATCTAATTTACCATTAGAACCTTGACTTTTCCATCAATGCCAAATTTTACCCTTGGTTACCTTCCTCTTGGAAATTTAGACTGAAATTCTTTTCTCCAAACAAAAGATGTCATTGATTTATTCTCAGTAATTAATTGCTTTAATTGTTTGTTTTTAATTACTATTTTTATTACTATTGTTTTACTACTAATTGCTTTTACTTCACTTTGTACCATGTCCAATTTTTCTCCCCATCACTCCCTTCCCCCCACTTCCCCATACCCTGCATTCTGATTGCTCCTTCCCTCAATATACCCTCCCTTCTATCACACTCTGCCCTTTCCCCATACCCATCCTCTCTCCTTTCCTGTAGGGCAAGAAAAATCTCTATACCCCCTTCCCTGCACTTCCCATTTCCCAATTATATGCAACAAAATTCTCAACATCTGTTACCAGTACCTTGAATTCCAACTTCTCTCTCTCCTCCCCTTCCCCCCAACCCCACTGAGAAGGCAAGAAACCCAATACAGGCTAAATATGTGTCGTTTTGCAAAAGACCTCCACAGTAATCATGTTGTGTAATACCAACTACATTGCCTTCCCTCCTACTCTATCCCTCCTTATTTTTATTTTTTCCCCCTCAATTGACCTTGTCCCTTCATGAAAGTGTTCATTTCTAGTAACTCCCTTCTCCCATCTTCCCTCCCTTCTATCATTCCCCTCACCCTACATATCACCTACTCCTTCACTTTTCTGTGGTGCAAAACAGATTTTCATATCAAATTTAGAGAACATGTTATTCCCTCCTTTAGCCACACACGTAAAAATTAGCTTCACCTTTCCCCTCTCCCCCCCTCTTCTTTCTCCTCCACTGAACAAGATCCTTCCTATCCCTTCTATGAGTTATAGCCCATCCCATTCCATTTCTCCCTTTCTCCTCCCAGTATCTTCCTTCCTCACCCCTCAATTTTTATTTTATTTTATTTATTTTTTTGTGTGTTGTTATCATCTCTTCTGATTTAACACACCTTGTACTCTCTGTCTATGTGTGTGTGTATGCACAATCTCTCCATCTACCCACACACTGAGAAAAGATTCAAGAGATAAATATTTTCTTTCCAAGTAGTAATGCAAACAGTTCAGCTTTAGAAAGTCTTTTATGATTTTTCTTTCCTGTTTACCTTTTCATGCTTCTCTTGACTCTTGTCTTGGGAAGTCAAATTTTCTATACAGATCTGATCTTTTCCTCAATATGAATGGTAGAAAGTCCTCTATATCATTGAATGACCATTTATTCCCTTGAAGTATTATACTCAGATTTGCTGGGTAGGTGATTCTTGGTTTCAATCCCAATTCCTTTGATCTCTAGAATATCCTATTCCAAGTCCTTAGATCCCTTAGTGTTGAAACTGCCAGATCCTGTGTCATCCTGATTGTATTTCCACAGTACTCAAATTGTTCCTTTCTAGTTGCTTGCAGTATTTTCTCCTTGATCTGGGAACTCTGAAATTTGGTCACAATATTCCTAGGAGTTTCTCTGTTTGGGTCTCTTTCAGGAGGTGATCTATGGATTCTTTCAATATTTATTTTGCCCTCTGGTTCTAGAATATCAGGGCAGTTCTCCTTGATAATTTCATGGAAGATAACGTCTAAGCTGTTTTTTTGTTCATGACTTTCAGGTAGTCCCATAATTTTTAAATTGTTTCTCCAGGATCTATTTTCAAGGTCAGCTGTTTTTTCAATGAGACGTTTCACATTATCTGCTATTTTCCCAAACTTTTGGTTTTATTTTCTAATTGCTTGGTTTATCTCATAGTCATTCATTTCCCTGAACTCAGTTCTCTCTTTCAACGAATTATTTTGTACAGTGAGGTTTTGAACCTTCTCCTCCATTTGGCTAATTCTGCTTTTTAAAGCCTCCTTCTCCTCACTGGCTTTTTGGACCTGTTTTTCCAATTGAGTTAGCCTCTTTTTAAAGCTATTATTTTCCTCAGCATTTTTTTTGGTTCTCCTTTAGTGAGCTGCTAACTCGTTTTTCAAGCTCTTCTATGGCCTGAGCTCGATTTAAGTTCCCTTTGGAGGCCCTGAAGGCAGGGGCCTTGCCTTGCTCTGACAGTATGCCTTGTTCTTCCTCATCTGAAAGGATAAGGGGGAGACACCTGTTCCCCTAGAAAGTAACCTTGTATGGTCTTATTTTTTCCTTTTTTGGGGGGCATTTTCCCAGCCAGTTACTTGACTTCTGAGTTTCCTCTCCACAGCCACCTTGCCAAGCCTGCACTGGGGGCTGAGATTCAGATGAGCTGGTCTAATCACTCAGGGGCTTTAGGCTGGGGCTGGGTCGCTATTCAGTGTGAGATTAAGATTAGCTGCTCAGGTGGGGGCAGGGCTGCCACACAGGGCTCAGTTCCCTCAGGTGCCTAACAATGAGACCTTCAACAATGGATGAGGGCTACTGCCATCTCCACTGCTGCCACCTGAGGAGGCCTGAGTTATGGGGGTGCCCTGCTCCCTTCTCAGTCAGCTGAAAAAACGCTCTCATCAACCTTTAGTTCCTGTAGTTTGAGGGATCTGTGTTGCCACTGGAGATTCTGTCACTGAAGCCTGTTTGGTTCTGCTCCTCTCAGTGCTGGATGGCCAAGGCTGGGCTCTGCTCTACGTTGGGTGGGACAGACCTTTCCTATTGGTCTTTCATGTCACTGTGGGCTAGAAATCTCCTCCACCCCATTGTTCTGTAGCTTCTGCTGCTCCAGAATTCATTGAGAGTTCTTCCTCACAGGTATTTTATGGGCTGTGGGGTAAGGCCTAGTGTATGTGCATCTTTCTACCCATTTTCCTTTAAATTAAACATTTATTTTCTCTCCCTCCTACTCCCTCACTTGAAAAAATCTATAAAGATATGCATAATCTTGCAAGACAGTATCTGATTTTAGTCATGTCCAGAAATGTTATTCACAATGAAGCTAAGAGAGGTAGAGTTAAGTGAATTTCCAAGGGTCACAGAGTTGGCAAATGTCTAATGCTGTATTTTAATTCATATCTCCCTGACTCCAAGATCAGCATTCTTTCCAACATGCCATCTTGCTGTCTTTTAAAGGAAAGATTGAAGAAACCTAGCAACTTTTTCTCATGCCTGTCAAGAAACTCTGTGTACTCTGGAGCCAGCAAGGAATGGTAGGAAAAGAAGGAACCTATAAATCATCCCTTCCTTGTGCTAGTAGATAACATTGGATCCAGCTGGGACTTAAAAGAGATTGAGTTACTATGAAAAATGCTAATTTTTAGTACTGTAAATGACTAGGGATTCCATATCTTCAATTCATTCAAAGGTCTTTTTTTCCTCTTTCTTTAAGAAAAACTTACATTATAATTTTGTGAATTGTACCATATTAAGTACAGAATTGTTCTCACTATCCTGAGGGAAACCATGAATATATATTTCCAGATTTTTTGGGTAGTGACTAAAAGCCACTGAGAAAGTCCATCTCCAACATAAAATAAAGCCCTTCATTTATCTTTCTTTCTTTCTTCCTTTCTTTCTTTCTTTTGAGTTAAATTATCTTTATTAATATTTACAAATGGAAGTCATTATTACAATTCCATCTGTGTTTTGGAAATTGGGTAGAAACTGAAGCTACTGGTGGATTCTGTAATGTCTGACATTGGTTGTGTTTGTCCTTTGTTCTGGAAGAGGACTATGGCATCAAGATGATGATGTGACTTGAAGTTGACTTTGAGTGAGGGAGGCTGTGCAAGGTCACCAACATCAGTTTCTTCTCCTGAGCCATCTGGATCCAGTGGTCTGACACTAGAGTAGAATAAAAAAAAAAGCAGTACTAAAAGGAAGTTAAGGAGATTACCCTATCTATCAGGTAAACATTTACCACCAGGACAGATGGTCTATTTTCCTAGCTAATAAATAACAGCAACTGAAAATTTTCAATGATTATTTTTCAACAGGGGCGGCTGATCAGCAGCAATCAAATTAAGTTGCATAGTGATTTATGTGTAAGAGGCTTTTTAAATAATCAGCAAGCTTAAAGAAGAGTTTACCTGGCAAGGACACAGACCCTTAAAGCTATTCAAAACAGGGGAGATTTAGAGTCAAGACTGTTAAGCCAGAAAGACACCTGTGTACAGTTCCCACGATACTCATCCTTGACCATCTCTCCTAGGCATTCTGGCCTCAAAATCTGTCTGCCTGCCTGAAATCTCCTCATACAAATCCATGCTCCATTTAACTGCCACAAAAACTCCTCAGTGTGGTCATTAAAGTCATTGACAATCTGATTTGAATCTATATCTCTAGAATATAGGCCACTCTCGCTTATCAAATCTTTAGTCTAATCAAATGCAGACATTTCTGCAGCTCCTCACAGGTGACATCTCTGTGACTTTGCTTTGGCTGTTTCTCTGCCAGGAATGCATTCCTTCCTCACTTCTACATCTTAAGAGTTTTTAGCTTCCTTAATTTCCATCTCCTCAATGAAGCCTTTCCTGACCCCCAGTTGCTATGCTTCCTCCTTAATTTTTTCTTTTTTTCTTTTTCTTTTTCTTCCTTCCTTCCTTCCTTCCTTCCTTCCTTCCTTCCTTCCTTCCTTCCTTCCTTCCTTCCTTCCTTCCTTCCTTCGTTCCTTCCTTTCTTTCTTTCTGTCTTCCTTCCTTTCTACAATTAAGGGTTGCAAAACAAGTGCAATGTGAGCTATAAAGGATAACATTATTATCACAAAGGAAGGATCATATCTATATTTTTTGTCTCCTTTGCTTGTCCATACATCCCAGTTTCCCTTGACTTCTCAGGGGAAAGCCATATCAATCTAACTTGATAATGAAGGCATAAGTCATTCTGAATTTTATCCCACTTTTCATTACTTGCAAATTCATCAACAAAGAGATTTCAAATTTTCGGTCAGAGGTTTCTGCACCTGGGTAAACCTGTCAATCTTCCCTATTTCACCTTTAGACCTCTGTCATGTGTAGTAAAAATAAATAAATGGTTTAGATATACGATCGTCCATCAGGAGAATGTGTCTTTAAATATTTTTTTACCTTGTGTCAAACTGGATCTCAGCTAAATCCCTATTTTTATCCCCATTCTGATTCCTTAGCTTTAATCTTAACTGGATTTAATCTTTTTCTCACAGGAGTTATAAAGGAGACTCAGTTTTTGCCCTGAAATATTAACCCCTTTCTTGTTTGATTTATTGCTCCATTTCTCTAGGGTCCTTTTCATCTCTATTTTTCTCTATATCAAAAGGAAGACTTCATAGGCACTGAAACAAATGCCTACTAGTTCACTCTACTGTTTTGTTACTTCTATTGAATCTTGTTTTCCCTCTGCCTTATATTTAAGAATATTTCATACCTTGTATTGCAATTTCTTTCTTCTCAAAGATTTTTAAAACAAGAATAAAAAGGTACATGTAATATATCAAAATAAGAGCATTGTACTGCATGGAACACTTTATAACAATAGTAACAAAAGATTGTATGTCCATTATCTGAAGACATTACATGACCATTTGTCATTTTGATATTCCAATGAAATGAATGTTTTTTTCTATTGTATGCCATTTTATAGTTATGAAAAATTAAGTGCAGGATGTAATGTGCTTTTTTATACCCCAAGACATCCCTTCCCTTTTAAGTAAAACTAAAATAAAATAAAATAAAATCACACTGATAAAAAGGAGGATAAAGTCTTCAGCTGAGGTATAAGTTTGTCATTTTAACATCTTAATAATCTTCTCATAAATGTCTATGTCAAAGCAACTTATGCTGTTGTCATCTACACTATTTAAGAACCCTCCAATTCCTCACTCAAGGTTATCAATAAGAAAGTAGTTTTTGTAACATACACTGCACATTTGAGGGTAGGTAGGGGAGTATATGTCCAGAAGGCAATAGCTGAGATTTTGGCTGCAAGGCAAATTCTGAACCTTAAAGTGACACAGGCTTCCTAAATAACTGAGCTTTATTGTAATAATAGCACTAAACTACTTATAGGGACCTGGGTATATTTCAGATTTTGGGGGGTTAGGGGGACTTAGTCTCCCTATCTCCTCCAGGCCATTCATAGTCTTTTTCTGAGCACAGTAATTGATCAGCATAGAAGCCTTAACCTGCTTCATCTATTTATTAATTAGTTTGTGTGTATATTTGTTTATATTTAGTTTTCAACATTCATTTCCACAAGATTTTGAGGTAGAAATTTTCTCCCCATGCCTCCCCTCCCCCCATCCCAAGACATCATGCATTCTGATCACCCCGTCCCCCAATCCACCCTCTCTTCTATGACATTCCTCCCATACCTTATCCTCATCTCTTCTATTTTCTTGTAGGGTAAAATAGATTTCTATACCCCATTATCTGAACTTCTTATTTCCCAGTTGCATGTAAAAACAATTTTTAACATTAGTTTTTAAAACTTTGAGTTTCAACTTCTCTCCCTTCCTCCCTCCTGACTAAGAAGGCAAGCAATTCAATATTGGTTATACATGTATAGTTATGCAAAAACTTCCATAAAGGTCATGTTGTGAAAGACTAACTATATTTCCTTCCATCTGACACTGCCCTCCATTTGTTCTAGTCTCTCTTTTGACCTTATCCCTCCCAAGAAGTGTTTATTTCTAATTATTCCCCTGCCCTCATTTGCCCTCCCTTCTATCATCCTCCCCTCACCCTATTTATTCCCTTCTCCCCTACTTTCTTGTAGTGTAAGAAAGATTTTCATGCTGAATTGAGTGTGCATGTTATTACCTCGTTAAGCCAAATGTAATGAGAGTAAGCTTCACAATTTCCCTCTCACCTCCCCCCTTTTCCCCATCATTGGAAAAGCTTTTTCTTGACTCTTTTATGAGAGATAATTTGTCCCATTCCATTTTTCCCTTTCTCCTCTCAATATATTCTTTTCTCACCCCTTAATTTTATTTTTTTAACTATCATCCCTTCTTATTCAATTCACCCTGTGCCCTTTGTCTATATGTATACAATCCCTCCAATGACCCAAATACTGACAAAAGTCTCCAGAGTTACAAATATTATCTTTTCATACAGGAATGTAAACAGTTCAACTTTAGTAAGTCCCTTATGATTTCTTTCCTTTTTACTTTTTCATGCTTCTCTTGATTCTTGTATTTGAAAGTCAAATATTCTATTCACCTCTGGTCTTTTCATTAAGAATGCTTGAAAGTCCTCTGTTTCACTTAAGGCCATTTTTTTCCCTGAAGTATTATATACTCAGTGTTTCTGGGTAGGTGATTCTTGGTTTTAATCCTAGCTCCTTTGACTTCTGGAATATCATACTCCACACCCTTCAGTCCCTTAATGTAGAAGCTTCCAGATCCTCTGTTATCCTGATTGTATTTCCACAATATTGGAATTGTTTCATTCTGTTTGCTTGCAATATTTTCTCCTTGACCTAGCAACTCTGGAATTTGGTTACAATATTCTTAGGAGTTTTCCTTTTCAAATCTCTTTCAAGAGGTGATTGACAGATTCTTTCAATATTTATTTTACCCTCTGGTTCTAGAATATCAGGGAAGTTTTCCTTGATAAATTCATGAAAGATGACGTGGAGCCACTTTTTTTGATCATGGCTTTCAGGTAGTCCCAATAATTTTTAAATTGTCTCTCCTGGATCTATTTTCCAGGTCAGTTGCTTTTTCCAATGAGATATTTCACATTGTCTGATATTTTTTCATTCCTTTGATTTTGTTTTATAATTTCTTGATTTTTCATAAAGTCATTTGCTTCCATCTGCTCCATTCTAATCTTTAAGGAATTCTTTTCTTTGGTGAACTTTTGGATTTCCTTTTCCATCTGGTCAATTCTGCTTCTTAGGGCATTCTTCCCCTCATTGACTTTTTGGATCTCTTGCCATTTGAGTTTGTCTATTTTTTAAGGTGTTATTTTCTTCAGTATTTTTTGGGTGTCCTTTATCAAGCACTTGACTTGCTTTTCATGATTTTCTTGCATCACTCTTATTTCTCTTCCCAATTTTTGCCCTACTTCTCTTACTTGATTTTCAAAATCCTTTTTGAGCTCTTCCATGACCTGAAACCAATTGCTATTTTTCTTGAAGCTTTAGATGGAAGAGTTTTGACTTTATTTTCTTCTGTTAGCATGTTTTGGTCTTTCTTGTCGCCAAAGTAAGGTTGTATAGTCTGATTTTTTTTTTCCAGTTTTTGTTCATTTCCTCAGTCATTTACTGGACTTGTGAGCTCTTTGTCAAGGTAGTGCTCTCCTTCCAGTGGGGGGATTGTACTATCAGCCACTGGATACCCCCACAATCTGTGGGTGTAGAGCTCCAGAAACCATGGCTTCAGCTGTCCTTGCCGCTGCTATGGCTGCTGTGGGTTCCTCTGACCCTATCCCCTTCTGCTGCCCTGGGGCTTGGGCAGGTCCACTCGCTCTCCTGTACTAGTCCCACAGGCTTTTCCCACTGACCTTCCAATCTCTCTTCAGTGTTTTGGGTTCATGAAGTCTGGAAACCACCATAGATGTGAGAGATTCAGTCTCCCCAAGGTCTGCTCAGATCCTGTCCATGCCACTGCAGCCCATCCTGGACTGAGCCCTGCCCCCTGCGTAGTGTGATTGACTCTTCTTGGTGACCTTTCAGGTTGTCTTGAGCTGGAGAATTGCTTCACTCTGTCATTCTGTGTGTTCTGCAGCTCCAGAATTTGTTTAGAGCCATTTTATTTTAAAGATATTTGGCTAGGATTGGGAACAGCACTCGAGAAAGTCCATGCTGTAACTCTGCCATCTAGGCTGCACCCTTCATTTTTTCAACATGGGTTAGTTGATCTCTCCTTAGGCAACTAGGCTTTGCTCCTGTAATGTGGGGGGATGGTGGAGAGTTCATTGCTGAATTCTTCATGGGCATTCAATCAGCTTTAGCCCTGTTACAATCAGTAGGCTCAGCATCCCTAATTGGGACCACAGATATGAGGCATCACATCTGGTTTAGACTATATTTTTATCTATCTTTAGCTACATCTATATAGGCATATGTATATATGTATGATGTTTATGTGTATTTTATATGTATGTGCAGATGTGTCCATGATGCATATATGTGTATATACATAATGTGTACATGCATGTATGTGAATGCATGATTACACACTCTCTACACACACACACACACACACACACACACACACATATATATATATATATATATATATATGTGTGGTATGACTTCTGAAGGGGAAGGGGAGAAATGAAAGTTAGACAGATAATTTTCAACCCCAATTTTTTAAAATGCTAATAATTTTTAAAAATGTAATTGGGAAATATTTATGAAATAAATAAAATACAGCTTTTAAAAAGAGTGAGCAGTTCCACAAAAATTTAATATATCAGACACTCAAAATGGTTATTTATTGGGTAGTATCATGGTATCAACAAATAGGAGAAATATAAAAATAAGTAAAAAGATTATATTTTTTTTATCTGGGGAATGGTGGAGGAGGGATAATAGATCTCCTATATTTGGACTCTAAACTCAAAATTTCAGATTTGACTATAGAGGGCAGAAAGAGAAAATATTGGAAGAATAGCTGTACTCAACCAAATTTAAATGGAGGATTTCTGTGCTGGAAATTACATAATTATGAGTGTATAGGTATCAATTCATAATTGAAATCAATTCCCCTGAAAGAGGGGAATATAACAAATAAGATGGAAAAAATTAACTTGGAGTTTGTTAAACCTAAAAACAGATAATGAAAATAACATAAACTACTAACAGGTATGCTTTTCCACTTATATCTCCTCCTTTATGAAAATCACTTACATATACACCTTGAACTCATCTTTTTTGAGACTATTAGTAGGAAAGTAGTAGTTTAACTTTGGTAAACAGTATTTTATGTCCTTACTATCACACAATTGATTAAAAATGTGGAAAATATAAGATCCTGCTGTGCTTATTATTTTCAATTACAGAAAATCATCTGATTTTGTAAAGTAAAATACTACCTTAATGGCTCTTTTCTAGCAAAATGTCCCACTCTTCCCATTCATCAAAATCATATAAAATTCCTCAAAAATTATGAGCATTCAGATACCTCTGGGAAAATGTTGATTCTCTCTATTTTTAAGACAGCTGATATGGAAATTGATATCTCTTTGACCAAGATTTAGGTAACCTAAATCATGTACCCCAAGACCCTTACTTTTATATAACCTTCCTCCCAGTGTGCTAACTAGTAAGAGTTGATTGACACCCCTTGGGAACACTACTCTTTGGAAGACATGTAAACTGTGTACCCCAACCCCCAAATTGAGATCAGTTCCAACCCTGCAACTCCATGCATATGCATGCCGTGATCTTGGAGAAAAATGCAATGTGGACGAACACACACAAACACACAAAAATATAATGAGATGGCCTTTTCTGATGACCTTCTGAACACAAATATTAAACAAAACATAAAACAGCATGTTCAGAATTGTCCTAGAGGAGATCCCAAACAGTGTCCAAATTGAAGATGGACTCTTAGCATAAAGCAAGATTTCTCCCGACGTTGTAGTGGACATTATGAAGTTGTTTCAATTCCTGCAATATGACAGCGTCTCCTGGAAGATGTCTGTAACACTGTCCTAGCATTCACAGAGAAAAACAACAAATGAGCAAACAACAAATGCATTAAGAATGTAGTTTATTCTAGCATGTAGCTATTTGCGTAAACCATAATAGATGAATGACAAGACTGAGAAGGTGGAGGGGAAGTGAAGGGGAGATGATTCAGATCAGAGTGGCCATACAGATAAGGACTTTGGCTAAGAATTAAACCAAAGCTAGAGAACTGGCCAAAATGTCTTCAGGAAATTGTGAATTTCATTTAGTAACGCAACCTTCTCTGAGAAATAAAAGCCCAGTTTTTATAATAATAATCCGTCAGTTCTTTATACCTGTGAGTTATGAGTTATGAGAAACTACTATGGAATTTAAAATGTGCATCACACAATGGGTAGAAGCATATGGTGGGCGCAATCAGGTTCTAATATATAACAAGTAATTTTCAAGACTAATTGGATTAAAAGGATATAAGATGAAGGACTGGTTACATTACAAAAGCAAGTGATAACTGTACGTCATTTTGGGTATCCTTGGAATGTCAGAAATAAGTAAGAAAGGCAGATTCGCCAGAACACTAGATGAATGCTTTCAGGCAAATTTAAGGGAAGGTGTGAACTTAGGATAAATGGTAATAGATGAATTGTGTGCCTCACTGTCATGTGGAATATCCAAGTGAATGAGATTATAGATTCATTTGAATATTTGAGAGTAATCTTGGACAACTTATTGACCTATGGGGGCCTCAGTTTCCTCATATGCAAAATAAGGTAGTTGAACTCTATGATCATTTGGGTCTTTTCCAGGATTAAATCTATGGTTTTGTGATTCTAAACTGAACAAGACAATTCATAACTTCAACAAAGTAGCAGGATGTAAAATAATTCCACAAAAATAAAAAATATTTTGGTAAAGCACTGAAAAAAAACCCCAATGAAGCAACAGACAGGAAAAAAAGCCTGTTTTCAAACTAAGTACAAAATGAATGAGTTGAACAACCAAGAAACAATTGGAACTTATAGAAACACAACTTAAAAGTACTCTGAAGGGTAAAGAAAGATTAATAATTGGAATGGTTTATTGTTCATGGTTAACCCACACTAACATAATAAAAATGAATATATTCCATAAATAATTTATAGATCTAGTGTTATGCCAGTTAAGATTCCCAGGGATTAGTTTATAAAATTTGAGAAAACAATATCACAATTCATTTAGCAGATACCTAAATTTCAGGGGGAATAATAAAAAAAAAATCAGGTATGAAGTTGTGATAGCATCGCAGACATAAAATGATATTATAAAGCTGCAATTACTACTACCTGGTACTGTTTAAAATAATAAAACAAAACAGATCAGAAAAGTAGAACACTGAGAAAGTCTAGATAAGTAAGAGCAAGAAAGCCTCATGATGTGAGATTCAATTCAATCTAACAAACATTATAAAAATGCTTATTATGCCACTTAATGACAAGATAAATACAAAATAATTGCAAAGTGATATTTTTTAGAGTGATGACTTCTGATTAATAATTAGTAGAATCAAGAAAAAACTTATGAAGGAGAGCTAAACTGAGCTAAACTTTGAAGGCAAATAACGGTACTGGAGGCAGAGAGTAGGAGGGAGAGTGCTCTAGCCATGGAAGCAAGAGATGGAACTACTACATACAAGAGCAAGCAGGGCAGTTTGTTTGAATTATGTAGTATTAAAGGGAGGGAGGTAATTAATGATAAACTCCAGATACAAACTACTGGGAGAAGGATTCTTTATTTTAACAGTACTTCTGGGAACACTGAAAGCAATTATGCAGAAATTGGGTTTACATCTGCATACTATCACATATGCCACAGTAAGTTCAAAATGGATACCTAACCTAGATATTAAAGGTCACATTATTTTTAAAAGTAAAGGAAATAGTTTTTATATCTAAAGCTAGGGAAAATTCTTAATCATATAAAGAATACAGTAGATAGGATCAAACAAGATAAAATATGCAATTTAATTATATAAAGTTTATGTTGTACATCAAAGGAAAGAATAAACAAATTCCCATAAAAATACAGAGTATTAATGATCATATGAAAGATATCTCTAGATGACTAATAATAAGAGCAATACAAATGAAACAATCCTGATGTTTCCTCTCACACCCAGTAAAACTGACAAAAAAATGAGAGGTAGAGTCAAGATGGCAGAGTGATAGGAAGCAAATGTAATGTACTTTCATCTACAGACTTCTCCAAATTGATCTAAAAAATGCACTATGCCAAATTCTGATGGTGAAATACAGAAAATATCACAGTGAGTCATTTGTCCAGCTGAGCTTGAAAATAAAGAGTTCTGCAGACACTGGGGTCAGGGTGAGATAAAGAGATCTTCAGTGCATGAAGCACGTCACTGCTTAGGGAGAGGTTGTGTACCAGGGCAATAGACGTTCAAGACCCATGTCTGGCATCACCAGTCTCATATGAGGTCACTGCAGTGAAATTAGTTAGGAATGACAGTCTATGTGACTCATTGTGCATTTTAAACTCATAGACCCAGGGCAGATTGCAGACTGCAGGGCATGGGGTGAGTTGTGAAGCACAGGTGGGTGGAATCCTGGCCAGGGAGATTCTAGTGGTATACCAAGAAAAGTTCAGAATCCAGGAGCAAAAATGGTGTGACTCAGAGTACAAGGTCAGAGTCAGGCAGGACTTTATGCTTCAAGTTCAGCCTGCAGAGGGATAACTAAGATTGCTAACACCTTGAGAGAGAGGATTCTTCCCTTTTTTTGTGTATTCCCCCAGTACAGTGCCTAGCATATACCAGGGACTTTAAAATATTTACTAACTTACTAACCAAGGTAGGAATTCCAGGGCAAAGGGAAGCCTTCAATTGCACTTCTTTGTCCCAAAAGAGTTCCATCTAAGACAAAAGGCAGAGCCCAATGGCAGTCCACTCATGCCCAAATGTAAAACCAAGTTAGTTATTTGTGGAACTTAAAACAAGAGGGAAGTGATCAGACTTTTCCAAATGACTTTTTGGGCACAGAAGCTTGGAAGTCCCTAGTCTATCCCTGAGACCCTAAAATAACATATTTAAAACTCTAAAAAAGCAGCAAGAAGATTCTACCAGATATTTGCTTCAGAAAGAGTGACAGATCTTAGCCCTAACATCAAACTGAAGTCAGAAAGTAGGCAAATAAGAAAAGAACTCATCATAATGAATTATTATGATGGTAGGAATTCTCAAGAAATAAATACAGAAGGGAATGTTTCCAAAACATCTATAAGCATTAGCTAAAAAAAAAAAAAAGTAGCTGGGACACAAGCTCAACTAGAATTCCTGGAAACAATGAAACAAGATGTTACACATTTTTTTTTATAAAGGCAATTGAAATGCTTGAGATATATAACAAATGAGAACTATAGAAGAAAGATTTGGAAAGAAAATTAATAGCTTGGCACAAGAGGTACAAAACCTTGTGCAAAGAACTCCCTCAGAATTCAGATGGACCAACTAGAAGTCAATGACAAGACAAGAAATATTAAAACAATGTCAAAAGGCTGAAAAAATAAAATTCAAGGTATTTTTTCATTAAAAACAACTCACCCAGAAAATAGATTGGGGGGAGCGGAATAAGAATCTTTGGATTATATGAATTCTATAACCAAAAAAATAAAAGAGCCCAGAAGTCCTATTTAAAGAAGTCTTTAAATAAAGCAGCTGCTCAGTTTTCTTACAAGCAGAGGTCACAGTAGAAATTCAATCTACTATTATCTGGTGAAAAAAAAATGCTAAAAAGCATCATAACCAAAATGAAGAGCTTCTGAATACAACAATGCTAACTGCAAGTGTTCATAAAGAGGAAATTTTGAATACCCAGGAGCTACAGTCAGGATTACACGTGTTGTAGCCACAGTCTTGAAGTACGATGCTCCAGAAGGCAAAAGATATGGGCAAAAGAAGAACTTAGACAGCAAAACTGACCTTAAAGCTACAGGGGACAAAATGAACCATTAATAGAGGATTTCTAAGCATTTCTGACAAAAAAAATTAAAAAAAAGATGAGAGAACTGTGTAGAAACTTTGAAATTCAATCATAGAAGTGAAGAGGAATATAAAAAGATGAACATTAATGACAAAGATAAAGAACTAAACAAGGACAAGCTGTTTACATTTAAATATGGGGATATGATACATATGGCTTTTCTAAACCCTATCAGCAGAGTTCGTGGAGGGAATTCAATCAGACAGGGTCTGTGAGTGGTCCTGTTATATCCTGATGATCTTAAGAAAAGAATTAAAAAAGAGAAAAATAGGGATACACTGAAGGGGAGTGGGAGAAAAGGTAAGAAATTAACTCACATAATCAAGTTGCACAAGCAAATATGTATACAAACTTTTAAAAGGAGGGCATGGAGGAGAGAGTGTCAAAATAAAAAAGAATATAGAAACACAGAGTGGGATACATTTCACTCAAGGAAACAGGAAGGGAAATGGGGAGGAAAAGGAAGGAAAATTAGAGGGAGCTTGAAACCAAGAAGACTGATCTTCATGAGCTAAAATCTGGCCTCAGACATTTACTACCCCTGTGACCCTAGGCAAGCCATTTAACCCTGTTTGCCTCAGTTTCATCATCTGTAAAATGAGCTGGAGAGAGAAATGACAAATTACTCCAGTATCTTTTCCAGGAAAATGAATTGACACACAGTGAAAAAATAGAATAGGGGAGGTGAGGGAACATATCCAAAGAATATTATAATGCAAATGGGAAGAACAATTAATGATTCTGAATACTGTGTAATTATAATAACCAAAAAGGTTCCTGGGAAAGATTGGAGAAAAGATGTCTCCTTCCCCTCATTGCAGGGGTGTGGGCTATAGCAGTGGGATATAGCATAAACTATCAGGCATGGTTGATATGTTAGTTTCTAACTGATTTATTCCTATTTCTTTTAAAAAACGTTTTTTATAGGGTATGGCTTACTAAGAAGAAAAAGGGTATATGGATATATTCAGAAATAAATATAATGCAAAAACAGAAGATATCAACATTTTAAATCAAAGCAATTTATTTAAGAAAAATTATCAAGTTGGATAATATTTGCATTAAATAGCTAAGATAAAAGCATGATATGAAAGATATATAGGGGATTGAACCAAATATACAGAACCAATGTATTAGCAGTCAACATATATAAACAGTAGTAGAAATAAGAATTGCAAATTGTCATAATCTTGTAGAGAGATCACTACAAATTACTAATAAAATAAATGCCAATTAAAACAATTATGAGATTTTTGCCTCACCTTCTAAAAGTGGAAATGATGATAAAATATTGAAATAGTCGATGCTGGAGGGACTATAATCATAATAAAATTTTGGTGGAGCAGGGGTTTGTTCCACTAATTTAAAAAAAAACATAATTTGAAATTATACAAGAAATGTCACTGAACTGTTCAGAGAAAACCCTTCATCATTCATATTTCTTTTCTTCTCCATCTCTTTCTCAGTTTTTCCCAGCTCCAACCCTGATGCTCTGAACCCCTCATCACTCTCTCAGGAGAACTTTCATTCAGCTGACAAGTAGGCACACTACAAATGACTCTACACTATCAGAATCCTCACTCCTTAACTGACATGATCCCCACATCTAGATTCTGCTACCAGGAATGATTTGAAATAGTGCTGGAGCTATCAGTTGCCAATAGGGGAATTCTGTGACTAAGAGACTTCTAGTTTTAGAATTATAGACCAGTTTTATTCTTTGGGGAAGTGTGACTTACAAGAAGATCCACTGGACTCTTTTCTTTTACTCTCTGTCTCTTTATGCTCCCTCCCTCCCATGCAGTCTAGAGCTTTGGGAAAGTCACTAAAAGTTGAGGTATGGTTCAGACATATCATTTTTCAAAACTGGAGGAGGAAGATATCCAATTTGCAATTTGTCAGGCATAAGATGTTGATTTCCTTCTGTACAAAAGAAATCTCCTGAAACACAAAACGCCAACTTCTATAATGTAGTAACCACCAACTGAGGGAACTAGGATTGCTTAACCTCTTGAATTCACCAAGTTAATTTGGTCACATGCTCAAAGAAAAGCAAAGCAGAAAAGGAAACTAGAGGTCCAGTGCTGTCTCTGATGAATCCAGTGTTCTATGAGCCCATGTGAACGACTGCCATAACTACTGATGTCCAGAGGGACCACAGACTTTCACATCACACATTCAAGAGAGAGAATAGAGAAAGCTTGAAAGAAGGAGCTCTCCAGTTAAAGTCTATTGAGTATTCTGTTCTTCATGGTTAAATTTTCAATAAGGGTGTTGCTTAGCGATCTCAAATTGTGAAGTCCTTTGGCACTTAGTCAGAGTTCACTGGAATATCCTGAGGGTTCTGAAAACCAAGAGTGGTAGGGATTCCCCATTGACCAACTTTGCATAGTGAAAAGTTATTAGTGTACTGTTAGGGTGTCTGGGCCTGAGCCCTCAGCCCAACAGCCCTTATCTGACCAGCAGTGCCTGTTGGCCTTGGTGGAGCGAGTTGTAAGTAATGAATGAGGTGGGAGATGATATAGTGGAGCAACTCCGTTTATTGTAACAGCAAGCAATGCTTTTATCTCTTTCCCTACATTAGAGCCCTTAGTGGACCTATCAGCTAATAGTTTGCCCTAATAAAGAATCCCTATACTTTGTATCAGGACTGCCACATAGCCCCTAGTTAGCAAAACATCTTGGGCCTTTCTCTCAGGGTCCAGGAAATAGCCTTGAGCAAAACAGGGGTGGAACCCTTCCTCCCAGCGCCATGTTGTTCATGCCTTACCAGTCTCCCCTCAGTTTACCTGAGTCGTGACTAGTGAACGCCATCCAAGAGGCTGGGGACTAGCAATTCCCTTACGGTGTACTTCAGAGAGAACACACATTTGGGGAAAATTAAATCTTCTTTTGCTTAGCGTATTAGGCATTGAGGGAGATATTCTCTCATGGAGTTTGTTGTTTGCTAACCTACAAAATTCTAAAGCTATTACATGATAATTGTATTAGCGTTATAAAATAGTTATGTGAGGTTTATAGGGACAAGAAATATAGGAGCTGGTCCCTGACTTTGAAGAGTTTTCATACTAGCACCCAATCTAAATTCTTTGTAACCCCTTTATGGTGCTAGTGGCATAGAAAAGAATTAAAATCCAACCTAAAAGTTAAACAGATTATTTCTTTAAAGTTTTTCATTTTACCCAAATAATCTTCTTTTGGATTTAAAAAAGAAAGTCAGGAAAATGCTTCCTTCCTTCAATGCCTAAGAACAGAATCAACCTAATTATAAAACCTTTCTGTGTTGAAATCTAATATACTTGCATAAGAGCATGAGCTCCATACCTCTCTAAAACTCATGAGAAAGGGAGATCTAACATGTCTCTTATTCAGTGAGGTATCTCTTCTAGGTCTACATGAAAACAAGTCAATGAAAGGACATAGTGTAAGCTTCTTAAAGACTTACTAATTAGGAATTCCTTAATTACATTCTCTGGATGTAAACTATTCGAGGACGGGTCTTTCTCACTTTTGTGTCTGTATCCTAGTATCTGTATCCCTAGTGCCCAGCAGAGTATCTGAAAAATAGGTCCTTAACAAATGCTTATTGATTGGTTGATAAGAACTTTGGGATCTCTAAAGGCAGAGGCAGCATGGTGTATGTGGTACACAGAGCATTCTCCGGTCCTACACTCAAGAGAGAACTTAGTTTGAAGATTGAACATGATACTTTCAGGGTTTTGCCCTCTGGGAAAATTCCTTAAACTATTTTGTATGTCGGTTTCTTTATTTGTAAATTGGAGAAAATATCATCTGCACTACTTACCTTGTGAGGAGAATATATTACAGACTGTAAAGTACTCAATCATCAAGAGACATTATGGTGAGGTCACATATTTTCTTCGTCAGATCCGTTTCTCCAAATAGAAGGGCTTACTGGAGAAAATTTTTTCTACCTTATAAACTAGATTTTTTTTTTATTACTATGGATTTTACAAAGGAAGTTAGTTGGGTA
This sequence comes from Bettongia penicillata ogilbyi, assembly GCA_023548195.1. Classification (NCBI taxonomy): domain Eukaryota; kingdom Metazoa; phylum Chordata; class Mammalia; order Diprotodontia; family Potoroidae; genus Bettongia; species Bettongia penicillata. The sequence continues at coordinate 1,358,931 of JAJHZJ010000255.1, read as the reverse complement.
ATAGGGCATGACTTGAAAAATACTATTATATGTCTAAAGCTAAAAGAAAATTTGGAGTTTATCTACTCCAATTCCACCATTTTAGAGATGTGGAAACTGATGTCTAGAAAGGTTGGGATTTGTACAAGAAGACATGGAAAAGCCAGGATGTCAACTTATGCCCAATTTGGCATCATTTACATTTTCCTGTACTGCTTCCCATCTTGGGCAGAGCAATTTAACAGTCAATGAAAGTTTTATGACTTTCTTATAAAATTCTCTATATGAAATTGCGTAGATGTTGGGTGATAATCCCAAATATGTATTTCATATGCCTCATGAAAAAAATGAATAGAGGTAGATTTTTCAAATGCAATAATAGTTTTTCTCACATAGGTATATTCTAAAACTCTGTGGCAGAAACTAATTTGCATGAACTTCCACATCTATAAATATATATGTGTACATATGTGAAAATGTGTAAATATAAATAATATTTCATATACAATGTATAAGAAATTTCTTATTCACATAAATATTTGTTTATATAATGTATAACTTTACATTAATATGAATAAAATATTCTTTGTGTGTAAAAACATACTTCATATTATATTGAAAAACTGAAACATCCTTTTGAGAGAACACATATTTGAGAAAAGTTAAATTTTTTTTGATTTTTACCCTTTTTTATAAAAAAGTGAACTTTGTTAATTTCTATTAAATATAAGTATTGTTAGATAATATAGACTAATTATTAAATGATAAAATTGCAATTCAAAGAGATTTCAGCATATTTGAACTGAATGAACTGGATCTAAAATAAAATTTAATTTGATAAATATAAAGCTCTACATTGGATTTGACAATATCAACTCTAAAATATAAGATTATGTGAGACAGGGCTAGACAATAGCTTACATACAAAAAACTGAGCACTTTAACATAAATCCACAGGAGGATAAAGAACAGCAGGGAAAGTATTCCTTTAAAAATATTTAGAAGAAAATGCTATACCCTGCCCTGTTAAAATCATATTGTATTGCCACTTGGTGTTTGATCTTCACAGGTAAGAGAATCCAAACCTTCCTATGACCATGGACCTTTTGCATTCCATCTCAAATTGTGTATGGCACATCCCTGAGAGGAGGCACAGGGCCAGGCTAAACATCTTTCACCTACCTTAAAGGAACAAATTCCATCTGGGCCATCACAATGCAACATCAACCTCCTTCTGCTTATTCAGTTTCCCAGTTGGGATGTGGAAACTGCCATGCAAAGAGGAGTAATCTTCACTTTGATCTCTGGCCTTCCATTTCTTGCTATTCCTGTCCTTTAGTAGAAGCAAAAGAAGAAAGTTGATGGGAAATGGGACTTCTTTCCCTTGCCTTGTAGGTGTGACTTCCAATTCCTTCTTTTCCCTTTCCTGCCTAATCTCCATCCATTGGAGGGAATAGGAGTTGTGAAGCTCAACTTCCTATCTCATCTCTTGATCTTGTACCTTCCATTTCATAATGTACTTGCCTCCAGACCAACATCCAGACTCTTTTGGAAAGTGAATGGTGAATTCCACTAGATGAACATTCTCACACTTGGTCATACCCTTCACATCTCAATGGTTTGGAGTCTCTGCAGATCATCAGCTAAACCATTTCCTAAACCTACCCCTGAATTCCTCATTTCCATTCCCCTTAACCCTTCACCCCAAAGTTCCAACCACATACCACCCAATCCGTCCATTGTGCCATCTGGAATGCCTTTTCCATAGGTAGGAAACTTTCCTTCATCCTACATAATTTCCACTCCCACTCCTTACTTGGCTATTACTGAACCTCTTTCACTCCTGATAACATAGCCTCTCTGGCCATGCTTTCCAGTATTTCTTTCACCAGTCAAGATGAGGGAATAACAAACTGCCGTTTCTAGTTTCTCCCTTTACCGCCATCACACAAAACCACTCCTCCTTTGGAGATCATGCAGTTGATATCTACCACCCAATCAAAATCTTGGTAGCTGTTGTCTGTAGACCTCCAGGTCACTCCTCTTCCTTTAATAGGTGTCTCACAACTTTTGGACTCATATTAGGGGAATTCAACTTGATTATTGACCCTCCCTAAAACATACTCTCCCTTCAAGTCCTCAATCGACTCAATTTCCACAACTCACTCCTCCACCCCACCTTAGCCACACACAAAGATGGCCATACCATTGATTTTGCCAACACCCACAAACATACCATCTCCACATTCAAGAATTGTATGAATTATATGAAATCCCCTTATCTGAACGCATATCATTGTCTTTTCACCTCTCCCTCTGCTTTTTCTTAAAAAATTTCACCCTTGGGGGTGCAGTCAAGATGTCAGAGTAGAAAGACTCATGTATGCTAGACCTGAACCCACAGCCCATGGTTTTAATGTAAGAAGAGCTCCCCACAAGTTCTGGATCACTGCAGGGTGTGCAGAAACACAGTGAAAGAGATTTTCGTTCCAGAGAGCCCTGGAGAGCCCTCCCCAGGATCCCTTGTGCCCCAGACAGTGGAGTCCACCCCAGCGCTGCCCTGGCCATGGCCCCAGAGGAGCAGATCCGAGCAGGCTTCACGGACGGAATCTCTGGCAGGCGGGAAAGGCCCCCCCGCCCACAGATGCTACAGGTCAGTGAGAGAGACGTCTGAGCTGGCCGAGAGGGGAGCAGGGTGTCTCTGTGACTTGGGACCCCTCAGGAGGAAGCGGCGAAGCAGAGGCAGGGGCAGGAAGAGGTGGAGGCAGAGGCAGGGGCAGCAGCAGCAGCAGTGGCCCCCCGGGATTCCCTGAGCAGGCAGGATCTTCATTACTGAAGGTCTCTGCATAAACCCCCTGAGGGAACTGAGTCTGGGAGGCAGCCCTGCCCCCACATGAGCACCAGAACTTAAGCTCACATTGAATAGCAGCCCTGCCTGCTACAGAAAGCCCATTTGAATCTCAGACCCCAAGCACTAGCTGGGCAGATCTAGGCAGGGGTGGACAGGAATCTCAGAAGTCAAGTAACTGGCTGGGAAAATGCCCAGAAAAGGGAAGAAAAATAAGACTATAGAGAGCTTCTTTGAGGGGGTGCAAATGTTCCCACCTTTCAATTCTGATGACAAGGAACTATTCTTACTATCAGGGAAAGACATGGAGGGTGGGGCCTCTGTATCCCAGACATCCCAGGGGGATGTCGGGTGGGCTCAGGACTTGGAAGAACTCAAAAAGGATTTTGAAAAGCAAGTTAGACAGGTGGAGGAAAAACTGGGAAGAGAAATGAGAGAGATGCAAGAAAAGTATGAAAAACGGTAAAGGAGACCCAAAAAAATGCTGAAGAAAATAACACCTTGAAAAATAGGCTCACTCAATTGGCAAAAGAGGTTCAAAAAGCCAATGAAGAGAAGAATGCTTTCAAAAGCAGAATTAGCCAAATGAAAAGAGAGGTTCAAAAGCTCACTGAAGAAAATAGTTCTCTCAAAATTAGAATGGAACAGATGGAGTCTAATGACTTTCTGAGAAACCAAGAAATCACCAAACAAAACCAAAAGAATGAAACAAGGGAAGAGAATGTGAAATATCTCATTGGAAAAACAACTGAACTGGAAAATATATCCAGGGGAGACAATTTAAAAATTATGGGACTACCTGAAAGTCATGACCAAAAAAAGAGCCTAGACATCATCTTCCATGAAATCACCGAGGAAAACAGCCCTGATAGTATTGAAAGAATCCATCGATCACCACCTGAAAGAGATCCAAAAAGAGAAACTCCTAGGAACATTGTGGCTAAATTCCAGAACTCCCAGCTCAAGGAGAAAATCTTGCAAGCAGCTAGAAACAATTCCAGTATTTTGGAAATACAATCAGGATAACTCAAGATCTAGCAGCTTCTACATTAAGAGATGGAAGGGCGTGGAATAGGATATTCCAGAAGTCAAAGGAACTAGGACTCAAACCAAGAATCACCTACCCAGCAAAACTGAGCATAATACTTCAGGGGAAAATATGGTCTTTCAATGAAACAGAGGACTTTCAATCATTCTTGATGAAAAGACCAGAGCTGAAAAGAAAATTTGGCTTTCAAACACAAGCATTGGAAGAAGCATGAAAAAGTAAACAGCAAAGAGAAGTCATAAGGGACTTACCAAAAGTGAACTGTTTACATTCCTACATGGAAAGACAATATTTGTAATTCTTAAAAATTTTCAGTATGTGGGTAGTTGGTGGGACCACACACACACATACACATGCACATGTACATGTGTGCATGCACACACACATACACACATGCATGCACATACAGAGACAGAGAGCACAGAGTGAATTGAATAGGATGGGACCATATCTTAAAAGAAATTAAAGTAAATGGTGAGAGAGAAAGGTAGGGGGAGGAAAGAGGGTGAAATGGAATGGGGTAAATTATATGTCATTCAAGAGGCAAGCAGGAGACTTTTTAGTGGAGGGAAAAAGAAGAGAGCTGAGAAAAAAAACAAGAAGTTTTCCCTCATCACATTCGACTAAAGGAAGGAATAAAATGCACACTCATTTTGGTATGAAAATCTATCTTACAATACAGGAAAGTGGGGGAGAAGGAGATAAGCAAGGGGGTGGATGATGGAAGGGAGGGCAATGGGAGGAGGGAGCAATTTGAAGTCAACACTCAGGGAGGGACAGGATCAAAAGACAGAATAGAAACAATGGGGTGCAGGATAGGATGGAGGGAAATATAGTTAGTCTTACACAACATGACTATTTTCAAAGTCATTTGCAAAACTACACAGATAGGGCCTATATTGAATTGCCTGCATTCCCAAAGGGAATTGGTGGGGAGGGAGGGATGGGGAGAATTTGGAACTCAAAGTTTTAGTATTGTTGCTGCTACTAGGTAATAAGGCATACAGTTAATGAGAAATAGAAAGTCATCTGGCCCTACAGGACAAAAGAGAAGAAGGGGACAAAAGAAGGGAGGGATGATAGAAGAGAGGGCAGATTGGTGATAGGGAAAATTAGAATGCTCGGTGTATTGGGGTGGGGGAGGGGATAAAAGAGGAGAAAATTTGTAACCCAAAATTTTGTGAAAATGAATGTAAAAAGTTAAATAAATAAATTTTTTTAAAAAAAAGGAAATACAGTTAATGGGGAATAGAATGTCATCTGGCCCTACACAACAAAAGAGAAGATGGAGACAAGAGAAGGGAGGGATGATAGAAGAGAGGGCAGATTGGTGATAGGGAAAATTAGAATACTCAGTGTATTGGGGTGGGGGAAGGGGACAAATGGGGAGAATATTTGGAACCCAAAATTTTGTGAAAATGGATGTAAAAAGTTAAATAAATAAATTTTTATTAAAACAAAACAAAAAGAAAAAAAATTAAAAAAATAAAATTAATGAAAGTGAAAAAAAAAATTTCACCCTTTGTTGGCACTGTGACCATCAATCCCTTGACCACTCATTTTTATCCTAGGTTATCTCCCTGCACAAGTCACTGTTTCCTTTTTTCCCTGTCTTGATCCCATGGTGGACCAATTCAACTCCATATTGTCCTCCTCTCTGGAATCCCTTTTGTTGATTACTCTCTTCCAAGCCTCATTCTTAAATCATTCCCATCATTCACTATCTTTGCTCCTACACATATATGCTATTGAATAAAGGTGGAGATTATCATAAAGCCATTTGGACTGGCCCACTACAAATTTGAGGTTACATAACCTGAATTGGGCTCTCAGTGCTGCTAAGCCATCCTTCTATATATTCCTGCCTTGTCAACTCACTATCATATTCTATAAGGTATTCTTCTAAACTTCATCTCTCCTTAAACCTGCCATCCCTCCACCTTCTCCCACCTGAAGATTTTGCCTTGTATTTTAGAGATAAAATTGAATCCATTCACTGTGATTTCCCTCTTCTCTCTTCTTTCCCATCTTATATCACTGATATGCCTTCTACTATCTTTACTTCTGTTTCAAATGATTAGGTGGTGTTTCTCTTTACCAAGGCTAACCCTTTTACATGCTCAAGAAATCCTATTCCTTACCTTCTCTAATACATTGCCCCTTATACTACTCATTTTACAACATATTCTCAACCTCCCTCTATTTACTGGCTTATTTGTTAGTACCTACAAACATACTCATGTCTCCCCCATCCTGGAAAGAAAATCTTCATTTGATTTTTCCATCCCTGCTAATTATTGCCCTATATCTCTTCTGCCCTTTGAGCCTAAATTCTTTTGGAATACACTCTACATAGATACCTCCACTTTATTTCCCGTTAGTATCTTCTTAACCTCTTAAAATCTTCTTACGCTGATCTTATCATTCTAGCAATTCTGATTGGCATTCAAAATCCTTCAAAACCTAGCCCCTTTCACCCTTTCGAGTCTTTTTACATCTTACTCCTGTCACATACTCTTTGATCCAGTGACATGAACAGGACATTCCAGTTCTCAACTCCTGGAGTTTTCCCTGGCCAACCCCCTTGCCTGGAATGCTCTCTCTACTTATCTCTGCCTACTGATTTCTCTTAATTTCTTTAATTCCCAACTAAAATCCCATCTTCCACAGGATGACTTTCACAACTACTCTTAATTTCTAATTCTCTCTGTTAATTATCTCTTAATTATCCATTTTATAGTTTGTTTGTATATATTTGTTTCCATGTTACCTCTTCCCCTAGATTACAGGTTCTTTGAAAAGAGGGATTATCTTTTGTCTCTTGTTATATTCCCAGCACATAGCACAGTGCCTGGTACACAGTAGGCACTTAATAAGTATTTATTTTTCAATTATTGATTGATTGAAGTATTGTGCAGACCTGAGTTAAAATCTAACCTCAGATATGCACTAGTAAAACAACCCTGGGGAACTCACTTAACCTCTATCTCAGTTTCCTCATTTGTAAAATGGGCATAATAGCATCTTTCTCCCAGAGTTGTGAAGATCAAATGAGATCTGTAAATCAAGTGTTTGACATAGTACCTGACACATAGAAGATGCTATATAAATGTTAACTATTATCATGATTATTATAAATGTTCTGAGTACTACGTTTGACAAACTGGAGAAAGTATCAAGAATGACTATAATGGTGAGAGAACTCAAAGCCATGTCACAGGAAGGGAGCAGACACAGTAGAAAGAATGCTTAACTGACTTAGAGTCACAGGACCTTATGTCAATTCTTGGCTTGGCTACTTTTACATGTTTAGTCTTGGGAAAGTAATTTAATCTCTACCTGACTCTATTTCTTCATTTGTAAAATGTAGATGATAATTATCACTTACCTCCAAGAGTTCTTGTGAGAATAAAATTTAATGAGAGCTTTGGCAACCTTAATGTGCTATTATGTAAGTGCTGCAAGTTATTATTACATGAATCTTTTGCTGCTATTATTTGAAATGTTGATATTACTACTGAAAGTCTTCAAATGGAGATGCTGTAGAAGAGAGTCCTGCCCAAGTATGATCCCCAAATTCCCTTTTGACTCTAAGGTACTGTAAATCTATGACTCAAACTAAGGTTTTTTCGGACATTTTTTCCTTAAATGTTAAGAAAATGTGGCCTACACACAGAGGACAGTGATGTCATATCCCTATTTTCTTGAATTTCATTTCCAAATGACAGTCTGAGACAATAGCCCCTAAAACACATTTGAGAATACAATATTTTCTATCTCTTTTATATTTTATTTTCTTTATCTCTTTACAAAGGAATTCAAGTTCCAATGTTTTCTCAGAAAACGAGCAAATTCATTATTTCAGGCAAACTGACAAATGTTTTGTTCCAATTTCCTAAAAATAAATTGATTTTAAATGTCAAAGAAAAAAAAAATTTTTGATGACATATTGAATTGAGTTAGCACTCAAGAAATTCCAGAATATTTAATATACAATCAAGTCTTTCCTTTCTTCTAAAGCAAAATAAAAGAAGTAATAGGATTAAAACTAATGAAACCATATTCAGTAAAAATGGAGTCTTATTCCCTACAAAATTGAATCCTTCCAGTCAATAATATAAATATCAACTCACAAGCACAATATAAACATGTAATGGAATCCCATGTATTGAAGGCTTGTTTTCAAAAGATAAGAGATTTTATATTCTATTATTATTATATTATATATTATATTAAATATATTAAATAAATAGAAATAATATATTAATATTAAATATTATATTATATTTCTATTAACTCTTTAGGTTGCGGATCCTTAAAAATATACTTGACAAAACAGGTCAAATAAGAGCACTACTTATAATAAGTATATCTTACACCTATCTCATTTTCATATAAAGCCTTTTGCTAACATCAATTTTTTTAATCTTATCTACTTGGGAAAACCTTGACATAGAAAGTACCTGTATTTATATAGAGAGAAACAACTCATCTTTGATTTATAATCTTAGATAGTTGGTTGGGGGCATTAAGAAGTTAAGTGACTTGTTAATGGTCTATCCAGCTCTATCCACTACACCACCTAGCTGCCCCTCACAAACAATTATGATCCTGACGAATTTGTGATACTTTCTATTAAATTATCTCTCTTTTGTTAAATTATCTCCTAGATGTGTCAATATTATTCCTAGGTATTTACATCTTTGTTTGAGGCAAGACACTTTGGGAACTCTCTGACAATCACTAAGAAGAGTTCTATTTTCTCTTAATCTCATATATGTAATCTAAAACCAAGTTCAGTCTTTTCTTTCTTGAAATTACCTCTAAAAACAAATTTCTTCTTTGTTCTTCTTGCCAACTGAAATGGTGACATCTTGATATACACCATAGATAATGAATATCAACCATCTCTCTCTCTCTCTCTCTTTATATATATATATATAGTATACCAAATATATATCATACAATCTATGTATCTATCTATCAAATGTATATCTATATATACCAAATATATCTATATCTATATATCTATATCTATATATATATATCTATATCTATATCTATATATATACAACAACATCCAAGTTTCAAAGTTTCAAAGGAAAAAAATAAATGAATTACAGGAGGAAATAGAAAGCAAAACTACAATAGTGAGGGACTTCAAATTTCCCCCTTCAGAGTTAGATAAATCAAACCATAAAGTAAATAAGAAAGAAATTAAGGACATGAACATAATGAATTACATAGGTTCCTGGAGAAGACTAAATAGGAACAGAAAAGAGTATACCTTTTCTCTTGACTTTACATGGCACCTTACCAAAAACTGACCATGTATCAGGGCACAAAAATCTCACAACTAAATGGAAAAAAAGCAGAAATATTCAATGTTCCCTTTGCAGACTATAATGCAATAAAAATTATATCCAATGAACAGCCACAGAACCATAGATTAAAATTACTTGGTAACTAAATATTCAAATCCTAAAAAATAAATGGGTCAAACAAAAATCATAGAAACAATAAAAGAATTTAATTAAAGAGAATGACAACAATGAGATAAAGTACCTATATTTAAGGGATACAACTAAATTATAACTTAGGAGGAAAATTTTATATCTCTAAATAAGTGCATCAATAAAAGAGAGAAAGAACAGATCAACTGAATTGTGTGTGCACCTAAAAAAAACTAGAAAAAGAACAAATTAAAAATCCCCAAATAAACACCAAAATGGAAATCTTAAAATCAAAGGTAAAATTAAAGAACTAAAGTTAAAAATTAAGCTGTATCTGGTTTAATAAAAAAACAATAAAATAGAAAGAGTGGTTAATTTTATTTTAAAAAGAAAGAAAATCAAATTGTCAGTATCAAAAATGAAAGGAACGGATGAAATAGATGAAGATAAAATGAAAGACATCATTAAGAACCATTTTGTCCAATTATATGACAGTAAAATTGACAATTTAGGTGAAATGGAAGAATATTTATAAAAATTTAAACTCCCTAGATTAACAGAAAAGAAAATAGAATACTTATATAACCTTATCTTGCAAAAAGAAATTGAACAACATATCAGAGAGCTCCCTAAGAAAAAATCCCAGGACCAGATGGATTCACAAACATTTAAGGAACTATTGATCACAATACTATATGAACTATTTGAAAGCACAACAAAAGATGAGATCCTGCCAAATTCCTCTTATGATGTAAATATGTTCATGATAATTAAACTAGGATAAGCAAAAACAGAGAAATAAAAGTATAGATCCATGAATATTGATGGAAAAAATTTAAATTAAACACTAAACACAAGGAGATTACAGCAATATATCACAAAAATCATTATACTCTGACCACCAGATAGAATACATACCAGAATGCATAGAATCTTCAACATTAGGAAAACTATCAGCATAATTGACTGTGTTGATAAGAAAAGCAGCAAAAATTTTACGAGTATCTCAATAGATGTAGAAAAAAACCTTTTGACAAACTGCATTCCTATTAAAACAAGAAGTACAATGACAACTACAAAACACAGAAATCGATAGAGTCTTTCTTAAAATACTAAGCAGTATTTATCTAAAAGCAAGAGTAGAAATCTCAACAAGATGAGAGGTGAAAGAAGGATTTCCATTATTACCACTATTATTCAATATTGTATTGGAAATGCTTGCTATACCTATAAGATAAGGAAAAAAAGTTAAAGCAATAAAGAAGGCGATGATGACACAAAACTATTAGTCTTTCCAGATGATAATATAGTATATTTAAAGAACCATAGAGAATTAATTTAAAAAACTAGTTAAAACAGCTAACAACTTCAGCAAAGTTGCAGGGTATAAAATAAATTGACTTAAATCATCAATGTTTCTATATATTAATGACAAAGTCCAGCAGCAGGAAATAGAGCAATTTCATTTAAAGTGACTGTAAACGATATAAAATAGGAGTCCAACTGCTAGAACAAACCCAGGGATTGTATGAACACAATTACAAATACTTTTTACACAGATAAACACAGATCTAAATAATTGGAGAAATATTAATTGCTCATGGCTAGGCCAAGGCAATATAATGAAAATAAAAATTCTAACCAAGACCAATAAAAATAGCAAAATAGTAATAAAATTCATCTGGAAGAACAAAATGTCAAGAATACCAAGGACACCAATTAAAAAACTGTGAAGGAAGGCAGTCTAGCAGTAACAGATTTCAAACTACATTGCTAAAGGGTAATCATCAAAACAATCTGGTACTGACATGCAGCAGTGGATCAGTGGAATAGATTTTGTTCACTTCATATAAGAATAAATCATAGTAATACAGTGTTAGATAAAAAACAAACAAGCTGGGTCTTATATCATTGAAAAAATTACTGGGAAAACAAGCAGTTTAAAAGAAACTAGGTATAAACCAAGTATAAACTCATACCATATGCCTAGATAATGTCAAAATGGATAAGTGATTTAAACATAAATTGTGGTAGAATAAACAAATTAAAAGAGCATGGGAAAAAAAATTCCTTGTCAAGTCTAAGGATAAGGGAAGAGTACATAATCAAACAAAAGAAATAATAGTAGGAAATGAAATGCTAAATTTATTACAAGAAATTTAAAAGGTTTTGCATAAATAAAACTAAGTTAGACAACCAAACTTAGAAGGAAAACAAGAAATTGGGGATTTTTTTCATAATGTTTCTCTGATGAAGGCTTCATTTCTCAAAAACACAGAAAATTTACCCAAATTTATTAAAAAAAAAATATGAGCCATTACCCAGTGGATAAATGGTCAAGTAATATGAATAGGTAATTTTCTGAAGAAATCAAAATTATCAATAGTCTCATAAAAATTCTCTAAATCACTATTAAGCAGAGGAATGCAAGTTGGAACAACTCTGGGATATCATCTCACACCTATCAGATTGGCTAAAATGACCGAAAAAGGGAAATGACAAATGCTGGAGGAAAGATGGAAAAATTTGGACATTAATACTTGTTGTGGAGCTGTGGTCAACCATTCTGGAGAATAATTTGGGACTATGCACCAAGGACTATAAAACTGTGGATAATCTTTGATCTAAAAATACCATTATTACTTCTGTAACCCAAAGAAAATTTTTTTAAAAAGGAAATGGATTTATTTGTACAAAAATTGTCATTTGAACAAATAGCAAAAGATTGGTCATTGATGGGATGACCACCAGTTGGTGAATGGCTGAGCAAATTGTGGTACAAAATTGAGATAGAATATTATTACATTATAAGAAATGATGAGCAGGATGGTTTCAGAAAAAGTGGACAGTCATATAAAGTGATGCAAAGCGAAGTTAGAAGAACCAGGAGAACAGTGTAGCCAGTAACAGCAGTATTGTAATGATGATCAATCCTAAAAGACTTGACTGCTCTGATCAGTGCAGTGGTCCCGAAGAATTCCAAAAGACCCAGGATAAGAAATGCTATACACTTTCAGGGAGAAAGCTGATAACTCTGGATACAGATAAAAGCGTGCTTTTTCCACATTTGTTTATTTTTTAATTTTTGGAATAAAACAAGCATTTCCATAACAAAGTACAATACAAAAGATGACTGCACATGAAACTGCAAATCTATTGTGCACCACTTGCTATACTTTTAAAATATATAATAAAGTTATTGTGTAAGTTTCTTTTTTCTTCCTTGCCCCCCAACCCGCTGTAGAGATGACTATCATTATACACAAATAAGGCATACACACACACAAACATGTTTGTAAGTATGTATATGTATATCTGTATGTATGTATGTATTATATATATTTATATATATATTTCTACATATCAGTTCTTTGGATGCAGATAATGTCTATCCTCATATGTCCTTCATAGTTTATTTGGGTATTTATGATGGTCAAAATGACTTATTTGTTCAATGCTGTTCTTAATACAGCATTGTTCTTAATTGCTGTTACTGTATACAATCTTTGTTTTTTCTTTTTTTATTCTGCTCATTTCACTCTTCATTATTTCATGGAAGTCTTTCCATGTTTTTTCTAACATTATTCAACTCATCACTTCTTATAGCACAGTAGGTTTCCATCATAATCGTATACCATATGTGCCCAATTGATGGACATCCCTGAAATTCCCACTTGTTTGCCCCCCACAAAAATCACTACTATAAACATTTTAGGATGCATAGGTGTTGTTTTTTCCCTTTTTCTTTAATAGTTTTTTGAAATAGACCTATTAGTGGTAGTTTTCTTAGATTTTTGGGCATAATTCCAAATAGCTTTCCAAAATGGTTGGATTCACAATTCTACCAATGAATGTGTTTCAATTTTTCCACATCCCCTTCAACATTTGTAACTCTCCCCTTCAGTCATCTGAGTCAATCTGGTAGATATAAATGACATCTCAAGGTTGTTTTCATTTGTGTTTCTCTAATCAATAATATTTTGGAGTATTTTTTCATATGTCTACAAATTGCTTGGATTTCATTGGAAAACTATCTGTTTATATCCTTTGACCATTTGTCAATTTCAGAATGACTCATATTCTTATAGATTTGACAAAGTTCTTTATATATTTGAGATATGGGACAACTGGGAAACTCTATAAAATTTTCCACCAATTTTCTACTTTTCTTCTGATCTTGGCAATTTGTTTAATTTGTACAAAACCTTTTTTTTTAATTTAATGCAGTTGTAACTATCTATTTTATACCTAACTGTTGCTTTCTATATCTTGTATATTCATAAATTGTTTACCTATTCATAAGTTTACCTATTCATAAGTTTACCTATTCGTAAGTTAAACAATATGTTCCATGTTCTAATTTTCTTGTACTATCTATCTTTATATATAGGTCATGTATCTATTTTGACCTTATCTGAAGCATACTTTTCATTTTGTTTATTTTTCTAGTCATTCTTGTTTTGAATGTGTTTTCTTTTGCAACATTGCTAGTATGGAAGTAAGGCTTCTATGAATTTTCATGTATAACTGACTTCCTATTGCTTGCCTTTTTAAAGGGTTGGGGATGGGTAAGCAGAAAAGAGAGAATTTGGCACTCAAAAGTTTAAAAAATAAATTTGAAAAAATATTTTAAATATAATTGGGAGATATTTAACAAAATTAGTACAAATTTATTTTTACAAAAAAAGAAAGGCAATGGAGTATTTTCAAAAGAACACAGGATCTGAAGTTAATGTTCTGATATTCTCCAGTTCTGCTATTCATTAGCTGTGTAACCTCAAAACAAGGCATTTAACCAGTCTGAACCACATCTGTAAAACTATAAATCTGGGAATGCATGATCCCTAACATATTTTTCTGGCTCTGAATTCCATAGTTCTAATGCAACTGAGAAAGCTGGAGTAGAACTAATATTGGGTAAAGTGTAGGAATAGTTTTTGCATGTTCTTGTAATACTTAAATGTACAGTATCATAAGATTATAGATTTAGATCTAGAAGGTGGTCTAATTAGTGCAAACCCCTTATTATACGTAAGAAGAAAAATATGTGGCCAAAAAGAACAAAGACTTGTCCTTGGTCATTTAAATAGTAGGTGTCAGAGGCAAAACAGAAAAGATGTCATTAACCATGTGACTATTAAAAGCCAACCGCCCAAATGGCTCCAGGTTGTAGAATTTCTATGTTCAATCCCCAAAACATCCATCCTCATATTACTGCCTACTTGGAGCCTCCTCTAACTTAATCTTCCTGAAGATTTTTTCCCTAAATCCTCCATTATTTCTAACAATTCATCTTCCTTATCTTTGCCCCACACCCCAAATGACAATATTTAACAATTTTCCTAAACATACTCCAAATAATGTTTTATTTCCCTCAATCCTAGATTCTAACACTACAGGCAGTCATGTGTTGCTGGCATCAATGTGTGCTGACACCCTTGAGAGGGAGTAACTTTTGTAGTCAGAGTCATAAGCTTTATATGTCTTTTTGGCACATAATTAGTGCTCTAATCAATTTGACAAAGTTTTATTCTGCCTATTTTGCCTCTAGGACTGCCATGGCCTTACATATACTGACTAAAAAGCTCTGTTTTGTGGAAACCTAGACATGTTATATGTGATTTCTAAAATACTTCTTGGGGATCAACAATGAGTTTCTCTTAGTAAAAATATGTTTAATTACCATTACATATTGATAGTAAAATAGCGATCTATTTTTCAATCCAAAAGGATTTATCCTTGATTTCAACTATGAGATAGTAATAAAGACCTGTTCACATTGTCTAAATAACCAAGCTACAAGGATTTGATATCAAGTCTATACCTTGAGGCTTCTGTTAATCTATTAGAGTTAAGGCAAGACTCTCCTAACCATTTATACCATGACAGACACTTTATAGTCAAACCCTCCTCAAAGACTCCCAAGTATATAAACCATTCATGTCTTATGTCTTTTTGAAATCACTCCAATACTCACCCCACCCCAAAAGAGTGCTATAAAAAAGCAAACAATTCATAGTAAAATTACTACTACTGCTGCTGCTGTTGCTGCTGCTGCTGCTACTAAATTTATATACTATTTTAAGGCTTACAAACTCCTTAACTCAACCTGGTGATACAGGCAATGCTAGAATATTTGTTTTTATTTTATAGACAAGAAACTGAGCTTGGATTTTAGCTGACTGCCCACATATTAGTATACTGCCTAACAATTTACAAAAAACATTTTCACACACAAAAATACATTCTATCACTTTACTCTCATCATTCTGTAAGGTAGTCAAGGTATTTAATTCATTTGATAGTTAAGGAACTCAGTCAGCATAGAAAGTGTGTCATCAGATAATGGCTTTGTTTTGGTCACAGTAAGTCACAAAAGGCATACAGAGATATATGTACAGAGCATGCACAGATATATAAAGTGTTGAAACACGAAACTGAGGAAACTGAGCTTTACAGAATTTAAATGACTTCTCTGAGGGATAGATAGAACAATCAGTAGAAAGGAGGCCTTTTGATTTTTCAATTCAATTTTGTTCTACTAAAATTGAATAGAGGCCAAATAAATGCAAGTCCTGGCAATATGATGACAAAATAATGATTCAAAGAGCTTACATTCAGCTGGGGAGAAATACAAAGCATAAACAGATTAACATAATAAAATATATAAAAATGAAGGGGGTAGGGGTAAAATAAAGGTGAAATAAAATGACCTAGAACTACTTAAGGAGAGAGAGAAAACTTCTGATAGTGTAATGTTTTACAGTAATTATTTTGCAGTTGCATAGGAAAAATATCCCAGATCCATAAGGGCAGTTATGAATAGGGTTCAATGAAAGGGTAGTTTTATAGGATGTTTATATTTAGTATGTATTCTTGGTGACCCTGAAAAGTAGGTGACTTGGAAAGAAGGAGAAGGAAGCATCTGGTATATTCTTTTCATTTGCCGTTAAAATACTTGTCAGGGCTATAAGGGTTAATATTCTGAGACAGGTTCTAAACTCATCCAGGTTGAAAAATTTATTTCTCTGAACATTTTCATTAATTAAAAAGAAAGAAGAGGTTGATAAACTGAACCTGCAACTGAAAAAAAGTCTAGAAAACCAAGTTAAAAACTTCCAATTCAGCTACACTAAGGCACATAATGAATATATCTCTACTATCACTTGCCCTGATACAACAGAGCACCCCAGTGAGTTTCTTATTTACATCATCATTGAAGCTTGTTTTCCTCCAGACAACTTGGTAAGTAGGAATTCAATTGGCCTTTGAGGATACATTCATAATTAAGAAAACTTAAATTGCAAATAGTACTGACTATAATATGACAGACACAATAGGCCATTCCTTCTACTAAACCTAGTCACATTAAGCCTACTTCTTCGTTTATTTCTTGCTAATTTAGAGCTCTGGGTCTTTTGAGGGGAAGCAGTAAAGCCAGTGACCATGTTTGTCTTCAAAAACCACAAAGATCCCCACCTGTATTGCCATATCTCTTTAAATTAGAGATGGGCCAGAATATAATTCAGAACTCTGGGTACTCATGCACTTCAGGGATAGTGAAAAGAAAGGTCTGGTTCACTAATTATTTTAAATCTCTTTGTAGAGAACTACTCTTATTTTTTCATCTTCAATGTTGTAGGAAGGGCTAATCTTTGTAATAAACACACTAGACAAAATTTTGTGAGGTGTCTTTTGAAAGGCAAGAGAAGTCCCACTCTGAAAACTTTTAACCTTCTTTGGCCAATCTAAATTTTTTTGACTTTGATTCAAGTCCAAAGGGATTTTTTTTAAGGGAGTTTGAATTTAAATAAATTAAGGGCTAGTTATCTGGGATGAATTAGACATTGACAAATTAGCAAGAATTAGTTTATCTCACACACTAGTTACTAATTGTTACTGGGGAAATAGGATCTCTGAAGGAATAGGATACATTAAATGTATGCTTTAATGGAGTATCTCAGTGATTAGACAGAGCCAATCAGCAGGCAGTATCAAAGGGGGCATGTTAATAATAGTGAACAGCTGTGGGCACTACTTTCAGAAGCATTTTATGCATGCTGACCCACCTACAAAGGCAGATTGGAGAAGAATGCCCCTACAATCAATCCCATTCCCTGATCCCCTTCCCACACACACATCTTGAAGAACTGTTCCTAGTGCAGGTGAACAGAGCTCCTCTGGAATTTTGGGCAAAGTGGCCTTCTTACAAGGCCCCCTGAATCAAGCTGGCTCTGTTCTTCTTTTCATGTATTGATCTACCCACTGTTTTTCAGTAGCCTCCTAACTGAAGTCCCTACCTCTTCTAGAGTTCTTCCCAAGTAATCCCTCTATCACATAGCTACCAAATTCATATTCTAAATAGAGAGCAGACAGTGTCATGTACATTACTTAAAAGCTTTAGCAGCTCCCTATCTGACTAATTTTGTGGTTGTTCAATTGTTTTCAGTCATGTCTGACTCTTTGTGACCCCACTGAGGGTTTTCTTGTTAATGATACTGCAGTGGTTTGCCACTGTTTTCATCTAGTTCATTTTACTTATGAAGAAAGTGAGGTAAACAGGGTTGAGTAACTTACCCAGGGTCATATAACTAAGTTAGTGTATGAGGCCAGAATTGAAGACAAGGAGATGAATCTTCCTGACTACAATTCCAGGACTCTATTCGCTTTGCAAAATTCTTATCCAGGAATTAAAGACTACTTTTCCAGTTTTATTTCCTAATATTTTATTCCTTTTATGTACACTTCAGTCCAGTCAAAGTGATCTGCTAACTGCTCCCTCTTGCGCAGCATTTCTTCTCTCTTTCTTCAAGTGCCTTTGCCTAAGTGGTCTTATGTGGGTAAAATGTGATCCCTCATCAAAAATTCCCTAATTTCTCTCATAGCTTCCAATGCCACATCTTTTATGAAGCCTTTTCTCCCTGCCCCAGTCCTACATATGTTACTTCCTCCATCTTGAAATAGTTTTGCATTAATTCACATACATAAAAATACACATATTATTGTACATACGCAAGTATGTTACACACATGATTTACTTTCTTCTTCATAAGTTATATCCTCACAGTAGAATGTGAGTAGGGTGTTTGAATAGGGTGTTACTTTTGTGTATGAGAGTGTATCCCTCATGCTTCTAGTTGAGGATCCTGTGCATGGTAGGCATGTAACAAATGTTTCTTGAAATAAATTTTATTTCTGTCCTTTCCCATCATCCACCTACTTCCAATCAACAGGCATTTATTAAGTGCTACCCATGTGCTAGACACAATTCACATTCCCCACACAGCTTAGTGGGTCAAATCCCCACAGCCTAATTACTGCATCTCTTTTTAAGGTTCTTAGAGTGACCTCAGAAGGTTAAGGATCTCCTCATAATGTTATAGCTCATTATACCCTCTTTACTGTTTTCCCTTCAATATTGTTCTACCAGTTACCATTTCCCCAATAACATGTACTCAATTGACCAATCAGTTTCTTCTCACTATCAAGTAACTAATTATCTTCAATTAACTTTTCCAGGAGAATATGTACTGAGAAAGAATAAAAGGATAATAAGATAGAAGTATAAAAATTTTCCTCTGAGCCAAATAAACTACCTCTTTTATACACCAGTCCCAGAGAGAATAGGTTCTCACATAAAATGAAGGCTGAAAAGCATTCCCCTCACCAAATTCACTCCTTTACTTTAAAACTTTTTAAAAATTTCTTTAAAATTTTCACTTTTTTGTTTTTAAATTTTGAGTTCTAAATTCTCTCACACATCCTCCACTACCTACTGAGAAGGCAAGCAATATATGATATCAATTATACATGTGAAATCAAGAAAAAAACATATTTCTACATTAGCTATATTGCAAGGAAAGTGGGGAAATTATATTCCAATTTGAACACAGAATTTTTCATTTTTCTCTCTGGAGGTGGATACCACTTTTTCATCATGAGTTCTTTGGAATTGTCTTTGATTAGAACAATAAAGTCTTTCACAGTTGATCATCAATATTGCTATTACCATGCACAATGATCTCCTAGTTTTTCTCACCACTTTGTATCAATTCATATTAAGTCCTCCCATGTTTTTTGAAGCCCAAACTCTCATCATATCTTATAGAAAATAGTATTTCATCACAATTATATGTGGCAACTTGTTCAGCAATTCCCCAATTGATGAGTATCCCCTAAATTTCTAAATCTTTGCCATCACAAAAGGGCTGCTATAAATATTTTGCACATATATAATTCCTTTTTCTTTGATTTCTTTGGCATATAGACTAGTAATGGTGTTACTGGGTCAAAGAGTGTATAGTTTTATGGCCTTTTGGGCAGAGTTTCAAATTGTTCTCTGGAATGATTGGACTAATTTACAATTCCACCCACAGTTCATTAGTGTAACTATTTTCCCTCATCCCTTTCAACCTTTGTCATTTCTAATAGGTGGGAAGTGGTATTCATTTATATTTCTCGAGTCAGCAGTGATGCAGAGTTTTTTCTTTTGAATACAGATAGCTTTGATGTTTTCTTCTGTAAACTACCTGTCTATATCCTTTCAGAACTTCTCAGTTGGGGAATGGTTCCTATTTTTATAAATTTGGCTCAGTTTCTTATATATTTGAGAAAAGCAGCCCTTACCAGAGAAACTTGATATAAAATATTTTTATATGATTTCATTTCCTATGGTGCCTTTTGGCAAAATGTAGTTTCCCTGATTATCACTTTTAATCGCATCTGCTTTTGCTTTTCCTTTGTCTGAGATCCCAGTTGCTACTCCTGCCTTTTCTACTTCAGCTGATGCATAGTTAATTATTTTTCCAACCCTTTATTTTAACTTTCTGTATGTCTTTCTGTTTCAAGTGTGTCTCATAAACAACAAATTGTTGGACTCTGGTTTCTAATCTGTTCTGCTGCTTCCATCTTGTGGGTGTGTTCATTCTATT
Organism: Bettongia penicillata ogilbyi; assembly: GCA_023548195.1. Classification (NCBI taxonomy): domain Eukaryota; kingdom Metazoa; phylum Chordata; class Mammalia; order Diprotodontia; family Potoroidae; genus Bettongia; species Bettongia penicillata. The sequence continues at coordinate 1,338,672 of JAJHZJ010000255.1, read as the reverse complement.
CACCTTCACAATTATGATTACTGTGTATTTCCTTCCATCCTATTTTCTTCTTTCTCTTTTTATTCTGTCCCTTCTCAAAAGTCTGTTTTGCTTCTGACCACTGGCTCCTGTAAACTGCTTTCCCTTTATCCCTTTCCCCTCTCATTTCCATACTGGGTAAGGTAGATTTCTATACTCAACTGATTACTGAATATACATATATACATACACACAAATATATAGATATATAATACACACATATATATGTATACCATATGCATATATATGTGTGTGTAATATGTACATATTCTTCCCTCTTTGAACCAATTCTGATGAGAATTTTTGATGAGGTTCAAGTATTTCCCACACTACTCCCATTTCCCTTTATACTATAAAAGCTTTTCCTTGTTTTCCTCTTTTGTGTGAGAAAATTTTTCCTATTCTGTTTCTCCCTTCTCCCGGTGTATCTCTTTTCCTCTTCTCTTCATTTTTTTCTAAGATCATTCCAGCATAATCAACTCGCCCATCCCCTCTGTCTATGGAAAGTCCTTTTAACTTCCCTAAGATTGAAAAAGTTCTTAGGAATATGCAAATCAGACTACCATTTTAGGAATTTAGCAGTTTAAACTTATTTAGTCTCATGTGATTTCTCTTCTACATTTACCTTTTTTATGTTTCTCTTGAGTCTTATGTTTGAATGTCAAATATTCTCTTCAAATTTGGTGTTTCTATCAGAGATTCTTGGAAGCCTTCTGTTTCATTAAATATCCATTTTTTCCATAAAGGATTATATTCAGTTTTTCTGAGTAGGCTATTCTTAATTGTAATCATAGGTCCTTTGCCTTCTAGAACATCATATTTTAAGTGCTCAGTTCCTTTAATGTGGAAGCTGCTAAATCTTGTGTGATCCTGTGGCTGTGGCTCCATGATATTTCAGTAGCATTTTTTTTTCTGGCTGCTTTAAGTATTTTCTCCTTGACCTTAGATCTCTGGAATTTGACTATAATATTCCTAGATCATTTTTAGGACATGATAGGTGGATTCTTTCAATTTCTATTTTACACTCTGGATCTAAGGTATTTGGGAAGTTTTCCTTTATAATTTCTTGAAACACCATGTCTACATTTTTCTTAAACAGGACTTTCAAGTACTTGAAAAATTCTTAATTTATCTCTCCTCAACCCATTTTCTAGGTCAGTAGAATTCCTGAGGAGATACTTAACATTTTCATATTTTTTTCATTCTTTTGAATCTTTTATTGTTTTTTATTAGCTTCCATTTATTCAATGCCAATTTTTAAGGAATCATTTTCTTTAATGAGCTTCTGTACTTTTTAGTCACATTTGGTCAATTCTTCTTTGCAAGGAGTTCTTTTCCTCAGTGAATTTTTGTGCCCCTTTTATATAAGTCCAATTTTTTTAAGGTGTTATTTTCTTAAGTATTTTTATGCCTCCTTTACTAAGGTCTTAATTTCCTTTTCATAATTTTCTTGCATCACTGTCATTTACCCCCATTTTTCCCTTTACCACTCTTATTTCTTTCTTTAAGTCTTCCAGGGATTCTTGTTTGGCTTGGGTTTAATTAGCATTTTTCTTTAAGGCTTTAGTTTGTAGCTGCTTTCACATTGCAGTCTTTAGTGTTTGTGTCTTGGGTTTTCCTACCACTGTAGAAGCTTTTTATGGTCAAGTTCTTTTCATTTGTTCTTGTTTCTCATTTTTGCAGCCTATATCTTGACTTTTTACTTTATGTTAATGTTGGTCTCTGCTAACCTCAGGGTGGTTAGGCACCATCCCAAACTTCAGACCTTTTCCTGCTGCTGTCTTCAGAGCTAATTCTGAGGTTCTATAAATTTTCAGGCTTTCAAAATGTTGTGATCTATAGAGAGGTGCAGTCACTGTCTTCGGGTCTGTGCTCTGATCATAAAGACCCGGAAGAGCCCCTGATCCTCTACAGCCACAATCATTTGCACTCCTCTTGGTCGTGGAAATTTGACCAGGTGCCATCTTCTCTTGAAACATAAGCACTAGCACTCCTTTCTACCTTGAAACCTCAACCAGAGCTCCTCCTCCCTAGTGACAAGCCACAAGTGCTCTTCTCTATCCTGGAACAGTGGTCCAGAACTGTATATGGACAAGAGAGTAGTCAATCGGTGTCTGCTTCACCTAGGGTCAACAAGAGGCCCCTATAATCCCTTTCTGACCAGCGGTCCAACCCTGTTACTATGTATGAGTTCTCAAAGCTGCTGCTGCTGCCACAGATGAGTCTGCCTCCAAGTTCAGCCACTGGTTTTGGTACTGCATGCACTTTCTTCCAGATAGGTCTCCACCCCAGTGTTACAGACCTCTAATGTTCACATCTGAAGTTGTCTTAGGTTGGAAAAAAATGTTTCACCCTGCCCTTTTGTTTACTATGTTGCTCTCAAATTCAATTTCCAGCATTATTTTAAAGTTGTTTAGAGGGAAATGTTAGGAGAGTTCCCTTGGGTGGCTGCTTCTCCTCAGCCATCTTGGCTGTACCCCTCCCCCACCAAATTAACTTCTTCATGTTGCATGACCAATAGATCTGTCACTCCCTTCCTTGCAGGACAATGTCTTGAATGTCAGGCCAATTCATGACTGGACTAGTTCAAGCAGATTGCACCTCAGAACTGACTTTTCAAAGAGCTCACTTACTGAGATCATTGGAGGACTCTGACATGGTGATCATGTGATGGACCTGAGGTGACTTCCAGCCTTTAAAGCTTATAAATTCCTAATCTATTCTATTCCACTTGAACTGTTCATTAACCTAAATTAACCTTAGATATGGAAAGAATAAGCATATCAGGAATATAAGAAATTTATGTACCATCTCATTAGGGTCCAGAGGTCTAAAATATTCTTTCTCCTCATTCAAAAGGAGAGAGAGAGAGAGAGAGAGAGAGAGAGAGAGAGAGAGAGAGAGAGAGAGAGAGAGAGAGAGAGAGAGAGAGAAGTTTCTCTGAATACTCAATTCTACCTTAAGATTTGTTCATCATCAGATATTAAGCTGCCCTAAAGAAATGGTCAGAGAATAACTTTGCATCCTCTGAAGCAGGTAGATAAATAGCCATCCCTCCATATTACACTTCTGAAGGCAGTTTCTCCAAGCGTTCACGTGATTTCATACTAGGCAGTTCATGTAATTCCTTCTTTAAAAACTAAAGCCCTTATTTGTCTATCCATTATTAAACAAGTGCATACTAAATATATATAATAAATGCAAGATCATTTTTAGGTGGTGGGCACTAGTAACTAGGAGTAATTGGGAAATTTTTCATGTTAGAAGATGGCACCTGAGTTGAGATATGAAGGAAACATGGGATCCTAAGAGATGGAGATGAGGAAGGAAAATACAGTAGGTACAAGGGAAGTAGAGTTGGAGCATTGTTTGCATGAAGTGTGTTGGTAATGTACAGACAGTCAGGGGCTTTTATTTATAGAAAGAATAACATTAGGTGGTTTGCTGGAACAAGTAGGGAAGGGAGTAGGGGAACCAGTCATGGAGATGGGAATACGCAGTAGGGAGTCCTAAACCTGGTATCAATAAGCATTTGAAATACTCATCTGTGGTTCATATGCATTTCAAACAGGTTTTGGACAGATTTTTTTTCTGTCATTAGCACCCAAGAACCATGGTCTGAACATAAGGAAGGTTTTATTTTTTCCAGTGTCTACTAAATTGAATTAACTAATCTCTTTTTTTGATTAATTAATTTATTTTACTCTTTAATATTCATTTCCACAAGATTTTGAATTTCAAATTTTCTCCCCATCGCTCCCCCATCCCAAGATGACATGCATTCTGATTATCCCTTCCCCTACTCTGCCCTCTTCTCTGTTACCCCATGGCCCCTCCTATCCCTCTCCCTCTCATTGTTTTTTAGGGCAAGATGAATTTCTCTACCTCAGTGCCTATACATCCTGTTTTGAGTAGCATGAAAAAACAATTTTTAACATTTGTTTTTAAAACTTTGAGTTCCAAATGATCTCCCTTCTTCCCTCTCCACCTACCCAATATTACCCACCACTGAGAAGGCAAGCAATTCAATATAGGTTATACATGCATAGTTATATGAAACACTTTCATAATAGTCATGTTGTGAAAGACTAAATATATCCATCCTATCCCCACCATGTATTCTATTATCTTCTTTGACTGTCCCTTCTCAAAATTACTTGCTTCTGAATGTCCCCTCCTCCAATCTGCCCTCCCTTCTATCATCTCCCCGTCTTGTCCACTTCTCCATACTTCTTGTAGGGTAAGATACCCAAATGAGTGTGTACATTATTCCCTTCTTAATCCAAATCAAATGACAGGTTCACTCATTCTTTCTCACCTCCCTACTATCCTCCCCATTGTAAAAATTATTCTTTCCTTTTTTTATGTGAGATAATTTATCCCATCCCATCTCTCCCTTTCTCTTTCTCCCAATATATTCCTTTCTCACCACTTAATTTTATTTTGTATGCAACTCATTGTGTCCTCTGTCATCTATCTATCTTTCTATCTATCTATCTATCTATCTATCTATCTATCTATCTATCTATCTATCTATCCAACTATCTATCTATCTATTCCCTCCAACAACCCAAATACAGAGAAAGGTCTCATGAGGTAGAAATATCATCCTTCCTCAAAGGAATACAAACAGTTCAACTTCAATAAGTTCTTTAGGATTTATTTGACTTTCCTGTTTACCTTTTCATGTTTCTCTTTATTATTCTATTTCAAAGTCAAATTTTCTCTTCAGCTGTGATCTTTTCATCAAGAATGTTTGAAAGTCCTCTATTTCAGGGAGGAGCCAAGATGGTGGATTAGAAAGATTCACATATGCTAGCTCCTAACCAACAGCACATAAAATACCTGTAAAGAAGAACTCCCAACAAAATCTGGAGCATTGGAAGCCATGCAGCAACGGAGTAGAGGAGATTTCTGTTCCAGAGAGCCCTGAAAAACCAACACCAAAGGTCCATCGTGCACCAGACCTGGAGTGGAGCCGAGCCCTGCACTGGGCACTTGGCACTGAAAGGAGCAGATCCAAACAGGCTTGAGGGGCAGAATCAACAGTGGCCCTGCAGGTCCCTCTACCCACAGATGCCAAAGGTCAGTGAGAGAGCCTTTTTGGAAGTCTGAGAGGGGAGCAGGGTGTCTCCATAACTCAGGCCCCCTTGGGGGCAGCAACAGACAGGAGCTCCCAAACCAGGGAGGAGCTCGGATCCATTATGGAAGATCTCTGCATAAATCCCCGGAAAGAACTGAGCCCTGTGTGGTGGCCTTGCCCCCACCCCAGCAGCTGAACTTAATCTCACACTGAATAGCAGCCCTGCCCCCACCTCAGCACCTGAATTTAATCTCACACTGAATAACAGCACCACCCCCCACTGAAAACCCTGAGGCTGGGAAGCAGCATTTGAATCTCAGACCCCAAGCACTAGCTGGGAGGAACTGGAGGCAAGGCGGGGGTGGAGAGGAATCTCAGAAGTCAAGTAACTGGCTGGAAAAATGCCCAGAAAAGGGGGAAAAAAAAGACCATGGAAGGTTACTTCTTGGTGAACAGATATCTCCTCCCATCCTTTCTGATGAGGAAGAACAATGCTTACCATCAGGGAAAGACATAGAAGTCAAGGCTTCTGTATCTCAAACATCCAAAATAAATATTCAATGAGCTAAGGCCATGGAAGAGCTCAAAAAGGATTTTGAAAATCAAGTTAGAGAGGTGAAAGAAAAACTGGGAAGGGAAATGAGAGAGATGCAAGAAAAGCATGAAAAATGGGTCAACACCTTGCTAAAGGAGACCCAAAAAAATGCTGAAGAAAATAACAGAAAATATAGGCTAACTCAATTGGCAAAAGGGGTTCAAAAAGCCAATGAGAAGAAGAATGCTTTCAAAAGCAGAATTAGCCAAATGGAAAAGGAGATTCAAAAGCTCACTGAAGAAAATAGTTCTTTCAAAATTAGAAAGGAACAGATGGAGGCTAATGACTTTATGAGAAACCAAGAAATCACAAAACAAAACCAAAAGAGTGAAAAAATGGAAGAGAATGTGAAATATCTCATTGGAAAAACAACTGACCTGGAAAATAGATCCAGGAGAAACAATTTGAAAATTATGGGACTACTTGAAAGCCATGATCAGAAAAAGAGCCTAGACATCATCTTTCATGAAATTATCAAGGAAAACTGTCCTGATGTTCTAGAACCAGAGGGCAAAATAAGTATTCAAGGAATCCATCGATCACCACCTGAAAGAGATCCAAAAAGAGAAACTCCTAGGAACATTGTGGCCAAATTCCGGAGTTCCCAGGTCAAGGAGAAAATATTGCAAGCAGCTAGAAAGAAACAATTCAAGTACTGTGGAAATACAATCAGGATAAGACAAGATCTAGCAGCTTCTGCATTAAGGGATTGAAGGGCATGGAATAGGATATTCTAGAAGTCAAAGGAACTAGGACTCAAACCAAGAATCACCTACCCAGCAAAACTGAGTATAATACTTCAGGGGAAAAATGGTCTTTCAGTGAAATAGAGGACTTTCAAGCATTCTTGATCAAAAGACCAGAGATGAAAAGAAAATTTGACCTTCAAACGCAAGAATGAAGGAAGCATGAAAAGGTAAACAGCAAAGAGAAGTCATAAGGGACTTAACTAAAGTTGAACTGTTTACATTCCTACATGGAAAGACAATATTTGTAACTCTTGAAATTTTTCAGTATCTGAGTAGTTGGTGGGATTACACACACACACACACACACACACAGAAAGAGAGAGAGAGAGACAGTGAAAGAGAGAAAGAGAGAGAGAGAGCATAGAGTGAATTGAATAAGATGGGATCATATCTTTAAAAAATGAAGTTAAGCAGAGAGAGAGAAATGTATTGGGAAGAGAGAGGGAGAAATGGAATGGGGCACATTATCTCTCATAGATGAGGCAGGCAGGAGACCTTTTAGTGGAGGGAAAAAGAGGGGAGCTGAGAGGAAAAATATGAAGTTTACTGTCATCACATTAGACTAAAAGAAGGAATAAAATGCACACTCATTTTGGTATGAAAACCTATCTTACAGTACAGGAACATGGGGGAGAAGGGGATAAGCAGGGTGGGGGGATGATGGAAAGGAGAGAAATGGGAAGAGGGAGCAGTCTAAAATCAACACTCTTCGGGAGGCACAGGATCAAAAGAGAGAATGGAAGCAATGGGGGGCAGGATAGGATGGAGGGAAATATAGCTAGTCTTACACAACACGACTATTATGGAAGCCATTTGTAAAACTACACAGATATGGCCTATATTGAATTGCCTGCCTTCCCAAAGGGAATGGGTGGGTAGGGAGGAATGGGGAGAAGTTGGAACTCAAAGTTTTAGGAACAACTGTTGAGTATTGTTCTTGCTACTAGGAAATAAGAAACACAGGTAATGGGGAATAGAAAGTTATCTAGCCCTACAGGACAAAAGAGAAGATGGGGACAAGGGAAGGAAGGGATGATAGAAGAGAGGGCAGATTGGTGAAGGGGGAAATTAGAATGCTTGGTGTATTGGGGTGGGGGAGGGGACAAATGGGGAGAAAATTTGGAACCCAAAATTTTGTGAAAATGAATTTAAAAAGTTAAGTAAAGAAATTTAACTAAACAAAAAAAAAAGTATTCTATGTCATTGAATGTCCATCCCCTCCACCCCCAAAGTATTATACTCAGTTTTTCTGGGTAGGTGATTCTTGGCTTTAATCCTAGTTCCTTTGACCTCTGGAATATCATATTCCAAGACCTTCATCCCTTAATATGGAAGCTGTTAAATATTGTGTTATTCTGACTATGTTTCCACAATACTTGAATTATTTGTTTCTGGCTGCTTACAATAATTTCACCTTGACCTGGGAACTCTGGAATTTTGTTACAATATTCCCAGGAGTTTTACTTTGGAAATCTCTTACAGGAACTGATCAATGGATTTTTTCAATTTCTATTTTACCCTCTGGTTTTAGAATATCAGGGTAGTTTTCCTTGATAATTTCTTGGAAGATAATGTCTAGGCTTTTTTTTTTTTTATCATGGCTTTCAGGAAGTCCAGTAATTGTAAATTTATATTTCCTTGATTATTTTCCAGGTCACTTGTTTTTCCAGTGAGATATTTCATGTTATCGTCTATTTTTTTATTTTGTTTCTCTTTTATAATTTCTTTATTTCTCATTAAGTCATTAGCTTCATTTTGCTCCATTCTAATTTTAAGGAATTATTTTCTTCAATGAACTTTTGTACTTCCTTTTCCATTTGGTCAAATCTACTTTTTAAGGCATTCTTCTTTTCATTGACTTTTTTGCCCTTTGGGTTTGTCTATTTGTTATGGTGTTTTTGTTTACGTTTGGATCTTCTTTGTCACCAAAGTAAGATTTTATATTCTGAGTTTTTTATGCTGTTTGCTCATTTGCCCATCCAAATATTTGACTTTCTAACTCTTCAAGGTAGGATTCTGCTTCTAGTGTGGGGGGTATCTTGTGCCCAGCTCCATGGGTTTTGTGTAGCTGTTTTCAGAAATACTTCTAGGGGCCTGTCAATTTGCAGTTCTTCCAAGATGGTATGATCAAAAGGGAGGTTTTTATTCCTTTCCTGGCCTGTGTTATGGTTTGTAAGTGACCACAAGTACTCTTTTCTTCTTTGGAACTGGCTCCACTGCAGCCATAAGCTTTGCCATACCAGTGCTCCTCCTTGCCCCAGCACCACTACCCTGATCTGTGAACCAGACACAAGCATGGGCAAAGAAAGAGAATCCTATTTTAGCACCTGCAAAAAGATCCCTGCAATCCCCCTTTGATCAGTCTCTGAATTCTCACACCATCTGAAGGCCAGGAGCTCTGGAAGCAGCCACTCCTGCAGCTGTTGCCACTGCCACTATCAACTCTGCCAGCCGGTGCCTGGAGCTGGACCATGCTCCTCCCTCACCTAGGTTTGACAAAATTTTCCCACTGAGTTTCTATGTTATCTTTGGCATTTGTGGGCCAAAAAGTTTGGAAACCACCACAGCTGCAAATGATTCAGTCCCTTGAGGCCTCCTCTGGGCCTATCTATGCCAGTGTGGTTGAATTGTCCTCTTCTCCCAGCCTAGCATGATAGTCCCTTCCTGTCAACCTTCTAGGATATCTTGGGCTGGAGATTTCTTTCACTCCACCACTTTGTGGGTACTAAAGCTATAGAATTTGTTTAGAGTAATTTTTTACTGGTATTTGGAGTGGGTTGGGGGAAAGCTCAAGCAAGTCCCTGGTTTTACTCTGCCATATTGTCTGTGCCCTCCAAATTAATTTCTTTTACACACTTTATTAGTGAACTTTATTAGATTTACATTCCCACTATAGAAACTTCGTTCTTATGGATACCCATTAATCTTCTAGCTGTAAAATGTCATGGCTTCTTCTGAGTTCTTCACCTCGGTGTGTCTGTAGCATTTGGTGCCATTGGTTATCCCTTACTTTTCTGAATTTTGTCATTTTCTGTCTCCTTGACGTTATATGATTCTAGTTTTCTTCTCTCTGAAGTTGCAGAGAAGGTCACGACTCAACTAGGTAAAACATCAGGTGACTGCTTTTCTGGGGAATATAAGCAAACGTGCTTGGTCCAAGGCAAACCGAGGACTTTGTGGTGCATTTAGGAATGATCACATAATGGGAAAGAAGGTAAGGAATAAGGAAAATCACATGGTTTCCTTTATCAAAGTTTTTTTCATTTATCAGTTTATTTTTTATTTATTTATATTATCATATTAGATATTAATATATTAAAAATAAATATATCATTTTTTACTTATTCATTTATCAGTGCCTCAGAGTAGCTTCAGTCCTCTCCAACCACAAGCTAAAGTTCAGCATGAATGGAGGGAACTCCTAAAATCTCAGTCCTAGGTCCAAGGCAAGTCACCCAAACCACTTGGATAGAAGTCATTCATTGTGAATGCCATGCTTATCCTACGACAAATAGACAACAAACAAACTGCTGAGCAAAACTTTGAGTTACTTTATTTCCTGGCCTTGCTCTTAAATGATCTTGAGATTGCTTGAGATTGCTAATCAGGTCAAGTCTATATTTTCTGAAAGGATTTTGGTTGTTAATTCCGAAGAGTGAAGGAATTGATGTGATGTTGGAAAATCTCCAGGTTGCAAATTCCTCATTTCAGAGTTAAGGGTGTGAAAGGATGTGTAAATATTTGGTGAGTGGTCTGAGTCATTCCAATGGAAATATTCCCTTTCTGGTACTCTGGCACTCACTAAAAAGACTTACTCCTGGGGCTAGAATTTGAAGGTCCAACTTACTATTCAAATAGAAATGACACTAATTGTATCATTGTGCAAATAAATTCTAACATCCAACTGCTCCCCTTCAAAATCTTAATAAAGTAAAATTCCATGCATGTCACATGATATTTTCTCATTGATAAATAACAGCAGCTCACATTTATATTATCAAGTGAAATATATTTCAAAAGTACTCTGCTCACAACAATCCTATGAGGACAGAAATACTTGAGGGAACAGGGAAAAATAGTAGAGTAGAAAGAGAACCAGATTTGAAGCCAAGTTATGGGTTCAAATTTCACCTCTGCTATTTCCCAACTTGTATAATTTTGGTCAATTGTAATCTCTCTGGACCTGAGTTTTCTCATCTGTAAAATTCAGAAATGAGGATAGGGTAATATCAAAAGTCTCTTCTAGCCCTAAATCTTTGTGATGCTAGGTTTGGATAGAAGGGATTACAGGAAACAATACAAGTGAAGAGAAGGCAGATTGGTCAGAGGTAATGAGATTTCTGAAATACCCTGTTTTGGAAATGATGAAGTCACAAATTTAGAAAATATTTTTTTTAGGCACTCCTGAAGGAAATTTCAATGGTCCATAAATGCAAGACCTCAGGAAATATATTGACCAAGTTTTCTGATTTGTCATTTCTATAAAATGGAGATTTCACTTTACCAGATGCTAAAGAATTACCTGTAGTTTGTAACATGTAGAATACATAAACTTAATTTTTTGTGGTACACTAATGAAGTTAAAATATGCATTGGAGAAAAGAAAGTCCAAATAAATGGCTTCACGGCAGGTTGTGAGAAAATTAATGTAGCAAAATTATTTTTAAAATATGACCTTAAAAACTGTATAAAATGATATTTATCCTTGTCTTTTGCAGAGGTGGAGTTGGTGAGAAGAATGGTATGTGGTCTTCTCCATGGATGTGGAACACTGACTATAATGTTAGTTTTTTTTCAGTATATTTAGTTTTCTAAATTTGTTTTCTCTCCTTTTCCTTTTATTTATTTAAAATATCCATAATTATTTGAATTCCTCTGTAAGGGGGAAGGGTAGAATACAGAGGAAAATCCAGATTATGAGAAAACAAGATATATCAATAAAATCTATTTTAAAACACATATTGTTCTTCTCTCAAACACCTTAATTTGCTGGTTCAATTTATTCAGTTACTATGACCTACTCTTTTATTCCATCTCAGCCACACACAGGGTTGAGTGCATCCTTGTTCTTTTCACCACCAACAGTTGATCTATAATAATAGATGCTGATACTCAATTTGATGACCACTTAAAATTCCTTCTTTCACTTTTCCTAATCCTCCCTTTAAACCTGTTTTTCATTTTCACTGTATTCTCTTATTCCTCAATTTTCTCTCAGGCCATAACCCCTCCCATTCCTTCTTTCTATTTAAGCCTGTAGTTTACCAATTCAATTCCATACTATCCTCTACTCCCAAATCTATTGGTTCTTCTTTCTTATCACCCTCTTGCCTTGTCAAAACCAAACCCTGGATTACTCTCACTATCTACCTTATACCAGAATCAATACCAACCAGCAAACCCATTACAGAGTAAAGATTATTATTACTTTTTTTTTAACCTACTTAAAGGCAAGGAAATTGTTCCCAAGACTCAAATGATCCAGGGTGCTAAAACCTACACTAGGGGTAAGCAGGTTTGTTCTGTGAAGTTCATAATCAGTCAAAGGACCACATTTGAGCACCCAGAGCACCACTTGTGGCCTGGAGGCCACAGGTTCCCCACCGTTGTAACTGTTGATTTGGTTTCTTGGTCACCTAAGATCAACAAGGTTAATCTTCAAGGAACCTGGGCCGCTCAGACTTAGCAGGTATTCCATTATATCTGCTTGAAATAGTGTTGTATCTATCATTGATGATTATTCTTTCCATAATAAAGCTAAGTAAACTTTGTTTTTAGTTAATGGTTAGATAGTCTATGACTATTTCAATCTCAAACCTGAACTACTAGACTGACTGGAGTCTGACCTGGCCTAGATTTCCTTCTCTATTCCTACTTACCTGATACTAAACAGAGCTAGAGGAAGACAGGTAGTATGCAAAGTCCTCAGGTCGTAACAAATTTATTATCCAATCTCAACTGAAACGTCATTGCAGAAAGACCAAATATCTCCTACTCCTTAGTTGATTCTCTATCCCATGCTTATAATAACTGTTTCAGACCTTTTCTTCTCTCCTCAAGCCTCAAACCTCCCACACAACCCTGTTCCAAGCTCTAAATTGCTGAGATAATTTTTTAAAAAATTACTCTCCATGAGCTTTCTCTTCTCCCCCACATTACATAACCCCTTGACAATATTTACCATTTCTTGAAACAAAGTAATTCCAAGGAAATTTTTGTAGGAAGCTGATGATGGAGAGAAAATAAGGAGATGCTTTGTTTAGGTGGTAGCATTTATGCTGACTCTGAAGTAAGCTAGGAATTCTGAGAGAGAAAGGTGAGGAGCAAGTGCATTTCATTCCTGAAGAATACAAAGATAAAAAGATGAAGAATGCAATATCATGCCAGAGGATTGAAAACAACAATTTGTCTTGATTAAAGAGAGTATAAATGGGAGTAAAATATAGTAACTCTTGAAAGGTAGATTGGACTCAGTTATGAAAGGTTTTCAAAGTCAAACTGAGGAGTTGGTATTTGGTCCTGGAAACAATAAGGGACTGTTTAGGCTTTAATGGTCAGAGGTGTCCTTTAGAATTAGTACCTTCATAGTTTTGTGTGGTATAAGTTTGAGATGGGAGAAAGGAGGTAAAGAGACAAATTTGGAGGCCATCATAATATTCCAGTCAGAATCAATGAGAATCTGAACTAGGCTACTGGCTATGGGTAGGAAAGAAAAAAAAGAATATATATGAGAGATGTAGAGGTAGAAATGGCGAGATTTCACAAATCAATAGATGATTTCAAGGTTGTTGACTGGGTACCTGGAGTAATGGTGATGTTCTTTATAGAAGTAGTAAGAATTTCAAAAAGTGTGAAGAAGATAAAATCGGTAGTATTTTCTGACTCAGTGGGCAAGAACACCGAAATATTTGTCTACTTAATAATATAAAACTTAGAAAATTCTTTCATTTTCCTACAGCTTGATATAACAGATTCCCAATAATTGTCAAAATAGGTGATTATTACTTATTTTTGTTGACTCACGTGGGCAGAGTGATATAGGCAAAATGAGTTTAAAAAACATTGCTTAATAAAGTCTTAGTCAAGAAACCGAAGGCCACAGGTGGGCACAAATGGAGTTTAAATCTCTGCTCAGATTTACATGCAACAAATGTAGAAGAGAACTCATCCAAAAAGGCATCTGATTTAAAACTGGATTTTGAAATCTGGACTTCATAAATCATAGGAATGACTTGCTCTTGTTCAGGGATCGTGTTCACTTAAAACAGAGGGCTAAGAACATATTTTTTCTGATGTCTTGAAAGTCTAATCAAAACATTTTTAGCCAAAAAGAAATTATGAGGAAAAGAGAAAATTGTCTATGTATATCACCCAGTTTGAGTACCAATAAAGGTAGTTACGGTGAAGGAAGAAGAATAACATTAAATACCTGGAGGCTCACAGAAGACAGATTCATAGATAATGTTCAAGTAAATGTTCAAGTAAAAACTATGTCTATTGACATATGCTTCATACTTCATACTTTAGGTCTTCATCCGGGGCCACCTCCAGTAGTCCTGATCTATAGCTTGCCACTGGAGCCAGATGGCCCTAGAGGAGAAAGCAAGGCTGGTGATTTTGCACAGCCCTCCCTCACTTAAATCCAATTCACTTGAAAATCATGGCATGCATCACTTCTCTGATGTCATGGTCCTCTTCAAGAATGAAGGACAAACAACAACAAATAGTTTAGGTATCAAGAAAGATGAATTAAATTTCTTCTTCCAAGAAGGCATATTTGGTCTCATAAGTATTAAAATTTGGTGAAAAGAAATCCATGGAAATATAACTCTGGATGGGAACACCTTAGTCAAAAAAAGCAGCAGAGAAAAAGTGGCTAGAGGTGACACAGGATATAAAATAGCATACCTACTTGAGAAATTTGCAAACCAGATGGGAGGAACATAATGAAGAACATTTTGATGAAGATCAATGAAAGGAGATACAGATGCATTTTTATTAGTGGAAGCTATGTAGACAGAAGAATAACATGGATAAGATCAGGAAGCAGATTATAAACTTATCAGAGATGATTAATACCATACTGGTAGAGAAAATCCAATTATCCAGACATATACTATAGTTTTCTCTTTACAAATAATAAAGCAGCTAATCACTTCTTGATTTGCCATAATAATATTTCATCTTTCAAAAGGTAGAGGAATCAGCTAGGGGAAACTGGATGATCGGATCTTCAAAGAAAGGCTAGATGACATCACATATTGAATATGGTGTGGTGAGGATTCTTTTTTGGACATAGTTGACCTAGATAACTACTGAGGTTGCTTTCAGCTCTCAAAATTTTTATCTTTTGGTTCTCTGTTTTTAATGAGAGGCCATTGATTTTTATATTGCTTCTTTGAGTTCTATCTTTTCGATCAATTTCCTTTGCATCTTCTCATTTTCCTGTGATGGATCCTAATAATTCTTATCATGCTATTTCTTTTTTAACTTCCATGTTTTCTATTCTCTTTCTTATGGTTTCACTGCTGTGTTAGCATTTCCCAAATTCTTTTATAAATCATAAAATTCTTCTTCTAGATTTGCTTTATGTAATCCAATTTCACTCATTATCTCTTTAATTCTTTTATTAGGTCTTTTCAACCACTAAGCATTAAATGAACATTGCACACTTCTCTGGTGTTTTTGTTATTATAGAATTCTACTCTTTCAGTGATTTTTCCCAGATTCTTTACCCCATGACATTTAAGTGCTTTGCAAAATTTAAAGCTATTTGTAATGAATGTCACCTGTTATGATCATTATTATATTAAGATTTTTTTTTCTTCTATAGACTGCTGAATTTTCCCTGGGAATTTGTGAGGAATTATTTGCTTTTTATTGTTTTATATGGTCCAATGTCTGCTATTTTGAATTGATGAAGTTGCATTGTATTTATATCAAACTTCCACTCAATCATCTTAACAGAAATCTGATTCGCGATTTTTAAAACATTTATTTCTGCTTTTTTTTGCCACAGTTATTTCACTCTAACTTTCCATTTTTCCTCCCTGCTCCCATAGGATCTTTCCTCCCTTGAAACAAACAAAAGTATTTAAGCAAAACTGGCAAAGTAAAGACATCTGACAGTGCCTATCACATTCCACATTCATATTCCCTCTAGCTCTCTACTATAACTAGCTAGCTGTTTCATCAATAATTGGCACCAACATTGATTATTAAACATTTGGGTTTTGTTTTAATTTGCATTACCACATTCAGTTTTAGTATTTATTTCCTGGAATTCCATTTCATATTTCCTTATAAAATATTACATTTTCCTGAATTTCTCATCTATATGGTTTCTTATGGTTCAGTAATATTTGATTATATTCATATACCACATTTTTTAATCATTTCTTAACTGATAGAACTCTAATCCTCCATCTTCTTTTTAATTCTACTACAAAAAAAAAATACTACCAGTGTATCTTGATCACCATCTCTCCTCAGACCTTGATAGAAACAGCCCATGCCACTAGAACCCTAGAGGCATCAATATTTTCCAGACAGCTCAGTCCTAGAAGCTGCCAGCCAAAGAATTCCCTGTTGTGAATGAAACTAGAATTATCACAACCACCAATATGAACCACTGACCAACTGCCATTCAGGGAAAAATGATGTAGACAAAAAATACCAAACCCAAACAATGCCTTAGTCAAGAAACTGAAGTCTGTAATGGCACAACTGGGGTTTAAATCACTGCTAACCATTGCATGCACCAAATACAGAGGAGGAAAACTGATCTGAAAAGTCAATATCTGGTTAAAATGGATTTTCATGTCTGGGCCACAACTTAAATTATAAATTAATTAATTTATAGGAATGTCTTGCCCCTCTCTAAAGAAAGGCCCACCTATCACCACCAATTGCTTACCAAGTTGCAACTCAAAAGGTATACAAGCTAGCTTGGTCGAATTAACAAGATACTCCAAGAGAGAGTCAAAGCCCCATGACTACGCTAACCACCTCTTTCCTCAGATCCTTATAAAGATATTTTAGGATCCTGACCCTAAGATCCCTGGGAATAGCAATGCTGTTTTCCTAGCCCCTGAAGCCATCATCCAGGGAATGAAGCCTTGTGGAGATGTGACCTGGCAACAACTTCTGCCAGTCCAGAATGTCTATCCCCCTCCCCTACCTTGTATTCAGACGTCATAGTTCCTGAAGATGCATTTTCAAGTGGTTAAAAAAAGTACTTGACTTTATAAACAGAAATAACATTTTTTTACAAGATACATTACCACTCACTTTGCTGTCACCCTCTAAAGACCTTCAAGGATTTCATCTGACTTGCAGATGAAACCGCATACATGCATTATTTCCCTCCATTAAAATGAGAGCTCCTTGATTACAAGGACTTTCCTTTCTATTTGTGTCCTCATTTAGTATAGTGCTGGCTTTTTGAACCTCTTTTGCCAATTGAGTTAGCCTGTTTTTCAGGGTGTTATTTTCTTCAGCATTTTTTGTGGTCTCCTTTAGCAAGGTATTGACCCGTTTTGTTTGTAGTGTGATATCTTTATTATTATTAGCACAGAAACTTTAACCATTTTCCATTTTCCTCATTTCAGCTTATTCTGAATGAATTTTTTATTTAAGTTTTCAACATTCATTTCCACAAAACTTTGAGTTCTAAATTTTCTCCCCATCTCTCCCCTCCCCCACCTCAAGCATTCTAATTACTCCTATCACCGAACAGCCCTCCCTTCTAACATCCCCATCTTCTCTTTTGTCCTGTAGAGCAAGATAAATTTCTATACCCCATTTCCTGTATTTCTTATTTCCCAGTTGTATGCAAGAACAATACTCAACAGTTGTTCCTAAAACTCTGAGTTCCAACTTCTCTTCCTTCCTCCCTCCCCACCTATCCACACTGGGAAGGCAAGCAATCCAATATAGGCCATATATGTGTAGTTTTGCAAATGACTTCTATGATAGTCATGTTGTGTAAGACTAACTATATTTCTCTCCATCCTATCCTGCCCCCCATTTCTTCTATTCTCTCTTTTGACCTTGTCCTTCCCCAGGAGTGTAGACTTCTAATTGCTCCCTCCTCCCATTGCTTTCTCTTCCATCATCCCCCCCATGCTGCTTATCCTCTTCTCTCCCACTTTCCCGTATTGTAAGATAGGTTTTCATGCCAAAATGAGTGTGCATTTTACTCCTTCCTTCAGTTAAATGTGATGAGAGTAAGCTTCATGTTTTCTCTCTCACCTCTTCCCTTTTCCCCTCCATGGAAAAGTCTTTTACTTGCCTCTTTTATGAGAGATAATTTACCCCACTCCACTTTCCCCTTTCTCCTCCCAATATATTCCTCTCTCACCCCTTAATTTCATTTTTTTAGATATAAACCCATCCTTTTCAATTCACCCTGTGTTCTCTGTTTCTCTCTGTTTCTGTTTCTGTCTGTGTGTGTGTGTGTGTGTATGTAATCCTACCAACTAGCCAGATACTGAAAAAAGTTTCAAGAGTTACAAATGTTGTCTTTTCATGTAGGAATGTGAACAGTTCAACTTTAGTAAGTCCTTATGATTTCTCTTTGCTGTTTACCTTTTCATACTTCTCTTCATTCTTGTGTTTGAAGGTCAAATTTTCTTTTCAGCTCTCGTCTTTCCATCAAGAATGCTTCAAAGTCCTCTATTTCATTGAAAAACCATTTTTTTCCCCTGAAGTATTATACTCAGTTTTGCTGGGTAGGTGATTCTTGGTTTTAGTCCTAGTTTCTTTAACTTCTGGAATATCCTATTCCACATCCTTCGAGCTGCTAGATCTTATGTTATCCTGCTTGTATTTCCACAATGCTCAAATTGATTTTCTAGCTGCTTGCAATATTTTCTCCTTGATCAGGGAACTCTGGAATTTGGCTATAATGTTCCTAGGAGTTTCCCTTTTTGAATCTTTTTCAGGAAGTGATCAGTGGATTTTTTTCAATATTTACAACTGATAAGAAAATGCAAGAACTAGGAAGAAAAATTAAAGTATCTCTGAGTGGTTGTTGCTGCATATTCTTAAAAGAGTAAAAGATGACAGAGGATACAAACAATAAGTGTGTGTGTGTGTGTGTGTGTGTGTGTGTGTAGGAGCATTGGAAAATTGAAACAATAGTAAATTGTTGGTGGACCCCATTGTTCTGGAAAAACAATTTGTAATTATGTGAGAAAAATCACTAAGCTTACTTGAATTTTTTGATTGAATGTATACATCAATGTCATCAAAGATAGCTAAAGTAAGAATCAGGGGTTTTATGACCCAACAATGGATGTGGGTTGCTGTGGGAACTGCTGCAGCCTGCCCAATGTGGCCTCTGCAAGCTGCAGCCTGAGGCTGGAGCTATGGGAAGGCCCTTCTCCCTTCTTGGCCAGCTGAAAATCCCTGTTACTGACCTTTGGCGCCTGTGGGTTGAGGATCTGGGAACTGCTGCTATTGTGACTGGGGATTATGTGACTGGAGATTCCACCCCGAGGCCTCCTCGTATCCTCCCAGAGCTGTGCTGCACGGCCAAGTCTGGGCTGGACTCTGCTCCAAGTCTGGTGTGACAGATGTTTCCCGTCGGCCTTCCAGGTCACCCTGCACTGGACATCTCCTCCACTGTTGTTACCCACTTCTGCTGCTCTAGAATTTGTTGAGAGTCTTTCTTTACAGGTACTTTATGGGCTGTGTGGGAAGAGCTAGTAAATGTTATCTTTCTATTCTGCTATCTTGGCTGTGCCCCTGTCAGTTGTAATGTAAATAATGTTTAATATGATGATTGATAGTTTCCATTCTTTTGAAAACTTCATGTCTAACCATTTTTCTATTGTGGATGACTCTTCAACTTCTGTATTTGTGTTGATTTCCTATATGTCATCCATATGAAACTTTCATTAGAAATATTTGATGAGAGACAATATGACTAAATGGTAGAGAGTAGCCTCAGTTAGAAAGACCTGGAAGCAAGTACTATCTCTGACACACAATGACTGTTTGACCCTGGGGCAAGTAGCAACCTCTCAGTGGGCAAGGCAACTTTTTAAGACCTTTGAAAAACAGTTGCTGTGTCTAATTGGTTGAAGGAATTTCTATACCAGTAGGGCTGAATAGCCATGGATTCATAAGTCCAAATTTAAAAAAAGCAAAATGTTTGTGAACATTTTTTTCCTCATTGAATCATTTATCTTCCTTTTCTGGGTGCATTGATTTTATTCATGAAGAAGTCTTTTACTACTAACTGAACTTATTTGTGATCCTATCTCTCCCTTATTTAGTCTAAGAATTTTCCCCTTTCCACAACTGTGGAAGCTATTTCCTTTTTTTTTTTATTTATGGTGGTATATGGTGTAGGTTGCTGGTGGTCTAAATCTAATGTCTGAAAAATTGTCCTCTCGTTGCCTTACAAGTTTTTATTTTCTTTTTTTTTTTAGTTCTACTAGTAGCTTATTTCCTTGTCATTTTCCAAAAGCAAGAAGTCTTTCCTAGGTCACTTCTGGTTCTAGAATGTTGAACTGATCTACTTTTCTAGTGTTAAAACCATAACAGTTTTATTTATTACTATCTTATAACATGGTTTGAGACTTCATAATGATATACCCACTTCATTCCTGATTTTTCCCCTTCATTTCCATTAAGATTCTAATTTGCTGTTGCTTCAAATGAATTGTTATTGTTTTGATAATTTCTAGAAAGTGGTATCTTGAAACTTTGGTTGTTGTGCAACTAACTCCACAAATATAAATAATATGAATGGGCTAACCATAAGCAATGAACTTCTTTCTCATTACTTGTCTTATTTTGGTAAAGAAAATTTATAGTTCTATTTTATAAAAATGGATGTTGTTCTGGTAGATTAATTTCTATATATTTTATAGATTTTGTAATTATTTTGAATTGAATTTATCTTTCTATTGTTTCTTCCTGGTTTTTGTTAATATCTTATAGGAATGCTGATTACTTTTGTGGATTTTTTTGTATCCTGCTACTTTGTTATGGCTATTATTTCATTTATTTACTTACTGCCTAATAAACAGAGTATCATGACATATAGAAATATGGATATTTGCATCTCTTCTTTGAAAATGTCTGCACCTTTAAGTTTTTTCTTGCCTCATTTCTATACCTAGATATTCTAGAATAGCTATAACAGTCAGATAGTATTTTAAGTATCTACTAGATGTCAGGCACTGTGTGGAGATACAAAAAATAAAAACAAAAGACACTTCTCCTTCTTAAGGAGCTCACAGTCTGTTATCATTTTGTTACATGTTATATTTTATTATGGATTTTTCTATACTGCTACTTTACTTAAACTATTTTTTCACGTAATTTCTTTAATGACTTTTGGAGTTTTCTAAGCAAAACATGGTGTCATCTAGAAATAAGGATAATTGTCTTGTATTAGAAAATATCTATACCTTTAATCGCTGTTAACTTGTTTCTATATCATAATTTTCATAAAATTCCAATGCATAATTCTCCACTTTACTTGGACCTTTTCTAGTTTCTCAATTCATTTTTCTTTTTTTCTTTCCTTTATGTTCCTCCATTTTTCTGCTTAAGGTTCTGGCTTACCTCTAGCTTTTCTCAGTAACCCTTTGTCTTGTCACCAGGCCTCTTCACTAATTTTCATTTTTCCCAGCTAAAGCTTTTGCATTTCTCTTATCCAAAGAGTCAGGAATGAGAAATTTCAAAATCTCCTTGAGTCATGTGGGCATCTGGATGCCATATGGCAACTCTAAGAGAAGACTACTTTAACTACTAGTTTATAGCCTCCATTTCTCCATCATGAAATATTAACTCTGGACTGTTCCATTGTTCTCTGTCTTGGATCACAGTGCAGGATGATGTTCACCCTCAGTTCAACGTATAGTGTGTGTGCATATGTATGTGTATCTCAATGCATGGGTATGTATGTCTCAATACATGTCTATGTATGTATATAACATTGATTCCTTTCTTAAAAGGGAGTATTTGAAACTACCATAGCCTCAGTTCATAACCAAGACCTACATAACCTGAGCTGCATAGTAGGCTAAGACAGGAATATGAAAAATGGTCTTTTTCTATGTCCTTTCCAGTTGTTTCAGAAAGTCTTACCTACTCTCCTTTTCTTTGGCTACTGCCACTTTTATTTCAATATTCTGATACATTGGGAAGCAATGCAGAAGGTAAGATTTTGAGTAAGATTTAACACAAGTTTTCCTGCCTACTGTTCAGAACTCTATAAAACATCACCTAGCTGTGTAAATAGATGAGCAGCTTTGGACTCAGAAAGACTGGAATTCAAGTCCTGCCCCTGACGCTCTCCACTTGGAGTCACTAGTGAATCATTATGCAGTTATGTTGAAGTCTTTAATCCTGTCAGTTGTCCCTAGTCACCTCCCCAAGATTACAAGTACCAGCTATTGGTCTGCATCAGAAGAGGAAGTTTTCTGCATTGGGAATTTTCTATGCCTATGAAATTGCAGGTTTCAGCAAAAACCAAAAACAAACAAAAAAACTGCATTAAGCTTCTGTGAGTTATACTTAGTTTATTTTCTTAATGTAGTCATTCTAGTCAACTATCTAATTCATTCATTTTTCAGAACTGGCCAATTTTGCATATAGTAAAGCTTCAATAGAGAACAACAGTTATTGGATCATTAAATACTAATGGCAGAAATAAGAGGCAATATGATCTGAAGGATAACAGTAGAGACAGAGAATGAGAAGTCTATCTCAATCAGTGAAACTTATTTCCTCTCTTTTTCTTTTGCTAGCATTTTAAGCTAGATATTAATGGGAGATCAGTAAAGAGTTACAAGAAAGACATTCATTCCTCAGTTACTTTCCATGTAATAGGTAATACTTGAGAAGTGACCAGTATTAGGGAATAACTCTTTGGACTTTTAGGGCTCATTATTTATACAAAATAAATATGGATATATTATATGAATCTAAAAATGTAAACTGCTTTTTTATTTAATGTTATTCAGGTAGAGCAAATGATTTCATTCCAAAATTTCAAAGTGTTTGTAGTTTTATAGCAAAATTGGAACACATTTTTTAATCTAAAACTTTGAGCTCTGGGGCATCACGTCGTCTTTGTATATTCTCCATATGGAATCATGTATACACAAATCTGAAAATATTTCATGCACTATATAAATCTAACCTTAGCTATAAAACACATAAGCATATACCTTTCCCCCCTTACCTCCCACCCCACTCAAAGACAAAATGACTGTTTAGAAAACCAAACTGCTAGGCAGAAATCAGGAAAGACTACCTCAAACCTCCTCCAGTCTGGCTATTTTCTCTTTTAATCTGTGTAAGCTTCAAATCTAGACTACTTTGGTAAGTGAACTTTGACTGTTCAGTGCCCAGATGGTGGCCTCCTGACAAGGGATTTGTATAGGGTGGAAACTTCCTTTGATTGCTTCCATCTCATAAATTAATTTACTATATAACACACATTATATGATCAGTAAAACAATGACATTCTACTCACATTTGGAACACATTGTTGGGCCTTAAGGATTTGAAGTGCTCTCAAAACTTCTCAATGCTTGGGTGTGTTGGAAAGGAGCATACCACAGAGAAATATGTGTATTGAAAAAGAAACAGCAAAGAATTGGGAGTCAGTAGACTTGAGTTCTCAACAAGTTCTGCTGCTTACCTCTGCAACCTTGGCAAGTAAACTGCTTCTCATTTTACTCCTCTAATAATAATAACATATCACTCTATGCATTTACCAGTTTAAAGCATAACACTTTAAGGTATACAAAGTACTATGTATGTTATTTAATTCTCGTAACAACTCTATGAGGTAGGGGTTATTATTTTCTCCATTTTAAACATTAGAAAACTGGAACTTAGGAATATTAAAGTAACTCTGAGATAAGATAATTAGTGCATCTTCAGAATTATTCAAATCTAGGTTTTCCTGACCCCAATTCCATTACTATCTACTAAGCTACCTAACTGACTCTTGTCTGTCCTTCATTCTTGAAGAGGACCATAGTATCAGGGAGGTGATGCCATGACATATAAGTGAATTGGAGGATTGGGCAAAGTCACCAGCCTCACTTACCCCTCTGGAGACATCTGGATTCAGTAGCCAGACATAAATCAGGATGACTGGAGATTGCCTAGAATGCAGTTGGAGACCTTTTCATTTTTAAACTAGCTCTTAAGCTAACTAAGGAGACTCATATCTATCAAATAAGGACATTAAACCAAATCATTTTAAGGTCTCTTCTCAAACATTCTGATTCTATGAAGGGCCCTCTTAAGCTAGAATAAAGGGATGGCCTGCTATCTCTGAATTTTCTTTTGACTTTCTGTATCAGACCTGTTCAAACAAAATGACAATATGATTTCGGTCTTGTTAAGAGGTTCCCTGAACTTGTATTTTGGAGTTTCCATATTTTTCCAGAAACACTAAACTCAGAGCATGCAGGAAGCCCTGAATGTGTCAAGGATGAAGCCCTTCAGCTGACGTAATTTTTTGTCTGGATCCAAAAGTAGGCTCCCTGTGTCTCTTGGGTGCCAAGAGACATGCTAGTTAGTCTGGGCTAGGCTGAGAAACTGCTTATTCCGCTGGGACCCTCTCAATAAGCGGACCATCCTATCTTCATAGTCTAACTCTTCCTAAAGGAAAAAAAAATGTAGCTTTTGCCATTGCCTTGCTCCTCCCCATTAAGAGGGTCTTGTTCTTTTTTCACCTTTCCCCTTCCCATGTCACACCCCTTTAGGTGGAGATTTATGATCATGCATATTCATTTCTCATAATAAAATTAGTTTTCATCTAAGTTTTATGAAGTTGTGATTGCCTGTTGACAACCTATAGCAATTTGCCATTGATGAAAGTTTGGAAGAAGAGAAGTGATAAGTTTTCAGAAATCATGTTAACAATCTAAAAGTCCTATCAGATTTTGGAAAAAACAAAAAACCTCAGGAGTTCCATGTATCACTAATATTTTGATTTACCCACATGGCATTTTAACTTGTTCCCTCGGCTATTTAAACTACTCTACTAACAACACAAGATTAAAACTGCAGAAAATAAAATGTGTTAAAGTTCTCATTCACATACAGCAACATCTTAGGAAGAAAATTAAAATCCTCTGCCTTTCTTTTAGATTATAAATACATAGTCCTATGGAAGTCTCTTACAGGTTCCACAAATACGTTTTCAATATAAAGGAAACACATCGTAATTTAAAAAGTTGGCATTCTGTAGAAATATATCTAGAGGCCTTACCTGACATTTTTGTTCAGTATTGAACAATGAAACAAAGCCTTATGCAGCATGAAATCATTGGGACAAGACAGATTTCCCTGATAAACTTTAATTGCATTCAGCATAAAATTTAAGAAGTTGGCTACTTTTCTACAATTAACTTTTGAGCAGAAATGCTTTAAACAGTGTTTCATCTTCTGAGCTTAAAAAGACTTGCTTCAAAAAGATGTAAAGGTTAAGCAGCTAAGCAGGAAAGGAAGAGCAGCAAATGAAATAATACAGATGAAAGAAATTAGGTTGAAGAATCAAAATAGAATAAAGATTCTTTTGTTGATTCAATAAGTTTTTATTCTCTTGCATAGTGTGTGGTTGGCATGGTTGAGGATATAAAGAAAAATCATATAATCCTGGCTTTCATGGAATTTATAATCTAGTACGAGAAATATATATATATATATATATATATATATATATATATATATATATATATATATATATATATATATATATATATATATATATATATATATATATATATAAAAGCACAAATAAATATAATGCCAGGGTGAAGTGTATGAGGTTAAAAATGCTATGAGAGCTTAGAGGAAGAATAGGTCACTTTCAGATGAGGTGATCCAACTAAAAAAGGAATAACTATGTCTTCCATATGCAAAGGGCTTTGTCAAATACAAAGACAAAAATGGAAGGTAATATTTGCCCTGGAGGAGTTTACACTCTACCAAGAGATACAACATGTAAACTGGATTAGAGTTGATGAAAGGTTAATACATTTAGAAATTAAAGATGGATTCTAAACAAAAAGAGGATAATGAATTATAGAGATTCAGAGGTAATAATTACTCTTTCCATAAAATAAAGCAGAAGTTTACATTTATGTAGCATTTTAAGGTTTGCAAAGTACTTTGCTTACAACAACTCCATGATAACAAATGTCATCCTTTCTTCTTCCCTTTCCCTCTCCCTCATTTCCTCCCTCCCTCCCCTTCTTTTTTCCTTCCTCCTTCCCTTCATTCCTTCCTCACTCTATTCCATATTCCCTCTGTTCCTTCCTCCATTTTTCTCTCCTCTTTCTTCCTTTCTTCTTTTCTTCTGTTCTTTCTTTCCTTTTTTCCTTTTTTACTTCCTTCTTTCCTCCCTGAATGGAATAGGATAAAACTAGATCATAGATTTAGAGGCTGGAGGGGACCTTAGAGATTATTTAATGCAATAGCTTTACTTTACAATTGAGGAAACATATTAAGAGAGATTAAATGGTTACATAGATGACAATGCCATGCAGTGGCAGAACCAAGATTTAAATTCAAGATTTTCAATTCTCAAATCAGTTCTCTTTTATCTTGCTAATTTTAGTATTCAAGATCTCAAGTATGGTTATAGGTGGATGTGATCATAACTAAAGAATGCTTACGTCAGTGTGTTAGAACAAATCATTAACATCAATGTACTGCTAGGTCCCCATTAGTGTGAATAATGAATTCTTTGAAGTAGTAGCTACATGTATTCAAATTTACACCACTTAAAGTTATAATTATGTAAAATTTGATAGTTGATTCTAGCCAAATAGAAGTAATTAGTTCAAACTCAAATAATATACTTTATGGATTTATTATTTGAACAAATCGGGATCTAGATGTAGCTCATATCTTGGAAGGAGGTAGAACAAAAAATAACTAATATTCTCTATGAGTCAGGACCAATAACTGAAGCTATTTTCACAATGTTTATGATGCTGCTATTTTCCGACAAATCCTGAAATATCCACTACTGAGAAATATCCGAGGAGAATAATTACTCCTTGATATCTCCAAACACGTATGTATTTCCTTCTGCATCCCCCTCAAAAATGGGTTACATATGAATAGTCACAGCTATCTATAGGTTCCTTCCTCTTCTATATATTTGGTTCACCATTAAACCTTGCACCAAAGAATTGTCTCTCTAGTCATCCTTTACCTGGAATTTCCTTGGATCACATATGTGTATATTCAACTATATTTCTCAACATATGTTAGAACTATATAAACAGAAGAAGGAAACCTGGCAATGAAAAATGTAAATTAGACATGGATTAAAATCTCAGCTCTACAACATTCAGGATACTCAAAACTTAAACCTTTTAACCCTCAATTTCCTCTTTGATAATAAAGGTTGCTCTAATGAAAGCACTTAGCAAATCTGGATGTTCCAAATAAGTGAGAGCTGTCATTTTGTCAATCTGCCTGATTCTCTACCAAGATAGAAGCAAAGGTCAGGTTTTCATAACTCACCTGATAAAAGTCCTCCACAGGTGACATAAGGACAAGACTTTTTTTGATAATCCCATGTATCCCTATATGGGGTTTTTCACATAATTGACATACAATGTGGGACTACAGACAGCTTAAAATCATGAATACATTTTAAAGCAATGAAGGAAAGCCACTTTTTACTAGGCCTACAGAGATTGCTGGACTTCGATGTATGTCTCTACTGTCACTCAGTTAACAAGTGTTTATCAAGCATTTATCTCAATGCCTAAGAATGGAGTGGACTACCCTCTTCAGAAAGTGACTCACTCTCTGTATTACTCTGTATGTAGGTATATGTGTCAAGAATATCTGCTTTCATTGGCATGGGAACTAATATGAAAGTCATACAGTTTGCAACCCATTTGAAATTTATAATTGAATTGTCTGAAGCTCAGAAAGGATATGTGATTTGATCAAAGTGACAAAGCAATATATCAAAGATAGGACTTGAACCCAGTTCTTCTTGGTTCTAAGTCCACTTTTATCTCACTCTTTTCTGAGTGCCAGCCAATAATACAGCATAGTCTTTGCTAATAGCAGTAGCAGACCATGAAGGCAGCTATGGCAACAGCAGTAGCATCTTGAGAAACTCTCACTCCAGAGAAAGGAAAGGAGTCAGACAACTGATAAGAAAGAAATTCCAGGAGATTCTTTGTTGGAACTGAGTAAAACTGGCACTGATTTACAATTCTATTTCCATTCAGTTGGATCAGTTTCAGGGTGGAGAGGAGTGCACGTAATCAGTCATAAGAGAAGGATTTTTCTTCACAGTTACAAGACGAGAGGAGCATTAGTACTTGTGGCTGTAGGGGACCAGAGGCATTTAAGATCAGAACAGTGATCATACCTCTCTTCAGATTACATAAATTTGGAAGCACTGAAAACTTTCTGATCCCAGAACTGCCTCTGAAAAAAGTACAAAAATATCTGAAGCTGAGAAAGCACCTCCCCAACACCAAGTGACTGGAGACCAACTCTTCCCTAAAACTTAAAGTCAAGAAATAGGCTGGTAAAATGAACAAGAAATAAAATACAACTTGATCATGAAAAGCTACTAAAGTGTCAAGGAAGACTAAGACACAAACTCAGAAGACAAGAACAGGCAAGAAGTTATAAACAAAACCTCAAAGGAGAGTACTAATTGGACCCAAGCCCAACAAGAATTCCTAGAAGAGATAAAGAAAGAGATAAGAGTGAGCAAGGGAAACTTGGAAAAAGGAGTGAGAGCGATGCAAGAAAATTGTGAAGAGAATTGTTGTTGTTTGTCCTTTCGGAAGAGGACCAATGACATCCCAGAGTCATTGACTCTCCTATGAAATGAATTTAAGTGAGGCAGAGTTGCACAAAGTCATCAGTTTCACTTTCTCTTCCAGTCATTGAAGTGTAGTGACAAGAAAAACATCATGGGTGACTGGTGATGGACCAGGATGCATTGAGTAATGTTGGTTTTTTCTATGACTAACCAAACTCTAAGTTCTCCACAGCACTTGGTTCATCTGCCTTTATGACTATTGAAACAAATTGTTCTCATCCATCAGTTCCACCAGAGGAAGTTTTTCATGCTTGAGGGAGACATTTCCATAACTCACCACTGGGTTTGAAGTTTGTTGGTTACCCTCAACCTAGTTTAGCCCATCTGCTGAGAGGATTTTACTGGTATCAAAGGTGAGAGTTAGATGAAGGTGTGCACCAAACAATGAGCTTGTGTATTGATAATGCATTTATGCTTATGTTAATATAATTTTGCTTCTTAATGGGAAGATCTTCCCCACCCATTAATGGGCTTGGCAAGATTTGTAGGAAGGACCACACATTTTTCTAATGAAGAACTTGCTCTCAAGGGCAGTGATGCCCTCTGGTTCTAAAAAATGTTTAAGTACTCTGAGGCGAGGCTTTACTTTGGAGCTTACTGACTGGAAATGTTTGTTTGGCCAGATAAGACGCTGGAAAGCCATTAAGGAGCCCCCTGGCTTTGAAAGCCCAGATATTGGTGCTTCTCTCTCTGTTAATCATATATGTATCGCTTATTGTCAGACAGTTTGGAAGTGCTATCTGTTGATTTAGATTTCTCAGTATTTTCCATGAAATTGAGAGTGCTGACTTTTTCCCCTGAACAAACCCTCAAAAATTGCCTATCCTTTATAAAAGCATATCAAAGAACCTGTGATAGCAGGTCCCCCTCTGTATGTCAGAGTGCTTACTGATACAGCTTGGCAAGCCCCAAGACGAGAACTCAAAAATTTAAAATTAAAAGAGAATTAACAGTTTGGTAGAAGACACACAAAACATACTAAAGAAAATAATACCTTAAAAAACAGAATTCACTGAAAAATAGGAGATATGGAAAATTAGATATAAAATTTTACTGAAAAAAAAATCCCTTAAAGATTAGAATTGAGCCGAGTAGAAGGTAATGACTCCATGAGACGTGAACAATTAAGCAAATTCAAAAGAATAAATATACATATGTGTGTGTATGTGTGTGTGAAAATGCAAACAACAGACCTGGAAAATAGATTGAGGAAAGATAATTTAATAATTTTTAGGCTACCTGAAAGCCTTGATCAAAAAAAGAGACTTGACATCATATTTCAAGAATTTCAAGACATTATTATTCAAGAAATCAAATTTAAGAATGTAAAATTACCATTATATGTTAGATCCAAATGGTAAAATGAAAATGGAAAGAATCCACCAATAATCTTCTGAAAGAGATTACCTAAAGAAAATTTCCCATTAATATTATAACAGAATTCCAGAGCTCCCACGTCAAAAAGGAAAATATTTTCAGCAGCCAAAAAGAAAGAAACAAAAGATCATAAAGCCATAGTCAGGGTCACACAAGATTTAGCAGATTTTACATTAAAAGAAGTGAGTGTGTGGCAAATAACATCCTAAAAGGCAAAGGAACTAGGATTACAACTAAGAATAGCTTACTCAGTAAAACTGAGCAAAATTCTTCAGAGGAAAAATTAATATTTAATTAAATTGGGAACTTTCAAGAATTCTTGATTAAAAGATAAGAAATGAAGAGAAAATGTGAAATCCAAACCAAAGAAAAGATAAACATGAAAAGAAAATAATAAAGGCTTAATATGCGTAAATTATTTGCATTCTTATATGAGAATATGACACTTGTAATATCTCAGAGTTTTATCATTAGGAGAATTAAAAGGAGTCTATATGTATGGCATGAGTGTAATTGATTCCCCCCCAAAAGAAGTAATAATGGAAGATGAAAAAAAAAGAACAAACTGGGAGAATGGAGAAGAGGGAAGTAAATGGTGAGATTTTTCTCACTCATCAGAACTGGTTCAAAGAGGAAGGAATATATAAACACATTTATTTGGGTATAAAAAAACTATCTTACTCAATAGGGAAATAGGATAGGAATGGGATATGAAACATGGGAGCAGTGATAAAAGGGAGGCAATAGTCAGAAGCAAAATCAGCTTTTGAGGAGGGACAGGATAAATAGAAGGATAAAGATAAGAAAATAGGTTGGAGGGAAATACATTTAGTAATTAGTAATCATTAGTAATTATTAATAATCATAACTGTGAATGTGAATGGGTGAGCTCACCCACAAAATAGAAGAGGATAGCAAAATGGACTAGAAATGAGAATCATCAATATGCTATTTATAAGAGACACACTTGAAAGAGAAAGACACACATAGAGCTAAAATAAAGCCTGGAGGAGAATCCATTATGCTTCAGTTGAAGGGAAACAGACAGGGGTAGTAATCATAATCTCAGACAATTAGATCTAATTAAAAGACATTATAAGGGAAATTACACTTTACTCAAAAGTATCATAGACCTAAGAAAATTTCAAAGAATTCATGATGAAAAATCCTATCTGCCTGCTCAGCAAAAAACTGATTAAGAGTCTGATAACAGACTAAAGTATAATATTTTCATTTTATTCTTTTGTGGTTTATGCTTTCTTCCTCAGAATGATTCATATGGAAATTTTTACATGACTTCACATATATTACTTGTATCAAGTTGCTTACCACATGAGAGAAGGGAGAGTGGAGAAGAGAGTGAATTCAGAACTTGAAATTATAAAAAACGAATGTTGAAAATTGCTTTTATTTTCAATTGGTAAAAATAGAGACAGAGGCCATGAAGTTGTTTCTTCCCTTTCTCATCATGTCTTTTTTCAATTTATAGATACTAGTAGTATAATTACTATAATGTGTTAGGCCAAGTTGGGTTCAAATTCTGCATATGACCATGAGCACCTAATTTCTGTGAGCTGCTAGCTCATTATCAATAAAACTGGAATAATAAGGACATAGTGTCTATCTCACAGTATTCTCTCTCTCTCTCTCTCTCTCTCTCTCTCTCTCTCTCTCTCTGTCTCTCTCTCTCTCTCTCTCTCTCTCTATATATATATATATATATATATATATATATATATGTATATAATTCTTCAAACCACTCTAGTACTGAAAAAAAGTCTCAGGAGTTATAAATATTATCTTTCTATGTAGGAATGTAAACAGTTCAACTTAGTAAGTCCCTTATGATTTCTCTTCCCTGTTTACCTTTTCATGCTTCTCTTGATTCTTGTGTTTGAAAATCAAATTTCCCATTAAACTCTACTCTTTTTATCGAATACTTGAAAGTCCTCTATTTCATGGAATGACCATTTTTCCCCTGAAATATTATACTCATTTTTGCTGGGTAGATGATTATTGGTTTTAATCTTAGTTCCTTTGATTTCTAGAATATAATATTCCAAGACCTGTGATCCCTTAATGTAGAAGCTGCTAGATCTTGTATTTTCCTGACTGTATTTCTACAATACTCAAATAATTTCTTTCTGACTGCTTGCAATATTTTCTCCTTGACCTGGAATTTGAGCTCTGGAATTTGGCTACAATATTTCCTAGGAGTTTTTTCTTTTAGGAAGAGTGTTTCAATATTTATTTTACTCTCTGGTTCTAGAATATCAGGGCAGTTTTCCTTGATAATTTCATGAAAGATCATATCTAGGCTCTTTTGTTGATCATGGCTTTCAGGTAGTCCCAGAA
The DNA here is from genome assembly GCA_023548195.1 of Bettongia penicillata ogilbyi. NCBI lineage: Eukaryota > Metazoa > Chordata > Mammalia > Diprotodontia > Potoroidae > Bettongia > Bettongia penicillata. The sequence continues at coordinate 1,306,639 of JAJHZJ010000255.1, read as the reverse complement.
TTTTTAAATTGTCTGTCCTGGATATATTTTCCAGGTCAGTTATTTGTCCAATGAGGTATTTCACATTTTCTGCTATTTTTTTATTCCTTTGGTTTTATTTTATAATTTCTTGATTTTTCATAAAGTTTTTTTCATAAAGCTTCCATCTGCTCCATTCTAATATTGAAGGAATTATTTTCTTCAGTGAGCTTGTGCACCTCCCTTTCCATCTGGTCAGTTCTGCTTTTCAGGGCGTTCTTCTCTTCATTGGCTTTTTGGATCTCTTTTTTCATTTGGGTTAGTTTATTTCTTACAGTGTTATTTTCTTCAGCATTTTTTGGGTCTCCTTTAGCAAGCAGTTGACTCGTTTTTCATAATTTTCTTGCATCAGTCACATTTCTCTTCCCCATTTTTGCTCTCCTCTTACTTGATTTTCAAAATTCTTTTTGAACTCTTCCATGGCTTGAGACCAGTTCATATTTTTGTTGGAGGTTTTGAATGGAGGAGCATTGACTTTGTTTTCTTCTGTTTGCATGCTTTGGTCTTCCTTGTCACCAAAGTAAGAGTCAATAGTCTGATTCTTTTTCTGGTTTTTACTCCTTTTCCCAGCCATTTATTTGACTTTTAAGCTGTTTGTCAAGGTAGTTCTCTGCTTTCAATAGGGGTTGGGGGGGGGGGGGTGTACTACCAGCCACTTGATCCCCTCACAATCTGTGGGAGTAGAGCTCCAGAAATAGTCACCATCTCTGCCTCTGCTGCTGTGGCTGCCTCGGGTTTCTCTACCCTCTTCCCCCTCTGCTGCCCTGGGACTGGGACTGGATCACTCCACTCTCCCATACTGGTCCCACAGGCTTTTTCCATTGACCTTCCAATTTATCCTAATCATTTTGGGGTCTGAAAGTCTGGAAACTGCTACAGGTGTGAGAGATTCAGTCTCCACAAGACCTGCTCAGGTCCTGTTTGTGCCAGCACAACCATACTGGACTGTGCCCTGCGCTGTGCCCCCAGCATCACATGATAGAGACTTATTGTTCACCTTCCAGGCTGTATTGGGCTAGAGATTTGCTTCATTCCATCATTCTGTAGTTCCTGGACTTCCAGAATTTGTTTAGAACTGTTTTTACGGGTGTTGGATGGGCTTGGGGTCAGTGATCTAGAAAGTGTGTGCTGTTACTCCACCATCTCGGTTCTGCCCCCTCCCCATCATTTCTTATAAAAATATAATACTTAATCATAAATGTATGCCACAACTTGTTTGGCCATTCCCTAATTGATGAGTATCCTCTCAATTTCCAATTCTTTATCACCACAGAAAGAGGTGCTATAACTTTTTGTGTACATATAGGCTGTTTTCCTTTTATTTTCATGTCATTGGGGTATACACCTAGTAGTGGTATTGCTAGGTATGCACAATTTTGCAGCATGGTTCCAAATTATTATCTAGAATATTTGGACCAGTTCATTACTCCACAAGCTGTTCTTTAGTGTACCTAGTTTTCCCTCAGCCCTTCCAGCATTTATCATATCTGACAAAGATAAAGTGGGAGCTCAGTGTTGTATTATTTTGTATTTCTCTAATCAATAGTGATTTATAAAATTTTTGCATTGATTTGATTTATTCTTCTAAAATTATCTATTCATATCCTTTTATCCTTTATCAATTAGGAAATGAATATCATTTTTATAAAATTGGCTTAATTCTGTACTCTGCATATATCTGAAGAAAAATGAGACCTTTATCAGTGAAACTTGTAAAAGATATGTTGGTATTCCTTCATTGTTAGTGGTACATTTTAGCAGCATGTAGGGTTTCCTATTTCTTTTAATTAGGTCTATTTTTGCTTTTGCTTTGTCTGAGAACATAACTGCTACCTTTTCATTTTCTATTCAACTGAAGCATATGAGATTCTTCTCCTTTCCTTGATTTTAAGTCTGTGTGTTTTTCTGTTTCAAGTGTATCTATTATAAACAATATATTGTTGGATTATGGTTCTAATCTATTCACTATCCCTTTCCACTTTATGGAAGATATTTTTCATCCTATTCACATTCACAGTCATGATGACCATATTTTTCCCTCCATCCCATTTTCTTCAGTTTCTTGTTATCTTGAACCTCCTCAAAAATCTATTTTGTTTCTATCCATTATCTCCTTTAATTTATCCTTCTCTTTGTCATCCTCTCCCTTTCTTTTATCTTGTTTTCCTCATATTTCCCCACTAGGTAAATAATATTTCTATACACAACTGAGTGTGTATATCTGTGTGTGTGTGCTTCTCTCTTTGAACCAATTGTGATGACAGTGCAGTTCAAGTACTGTTGGCCAGTACTACCACCACCATTTTCCACTCCAATATAAAAGCTCTTCCTTGTGTGACTCTTTTATGTGTAGACATTTCCCCCATTCTACCTTTCCTGTCTTTCTTCTCTAGGTGCATCCCCATTTCTCACCTTTTTTTGGAGTGGGAGGGATTTATTCAAGCATAATTAATTTATGCCCATGGCCTTACAGGATTTTATATTTGATACTGGAGTTGACAGGTAGCCCACAAAGTTTATTGATTGGGTGGAGATAACATCTTCATCATCATCATCATCATCATCACCATCATCATCATCATCAGTCATCATCATCATTGCTAACATTTATGTAGCACTGTATTCCAGATCCTGTGCTAATAAGTACATTATGAATACTTTCTTGCTTGATTCTCACAGAAACCCTGGGAAGTAGGTACTTTTATTATCTCTGTGTTGCAGATGAGGAAGTGAGGTAAACAGAGGTTAGGTGACTTGCACAGACTTACATGGCTTGTGTCTAGTGCCAAATTTGAAATCAAGTCACCTATCAGCCCCTTCCAACATGGTCAGAATTAAGAATTCCCTATAATGTGAAATATCTGAATTATTTTTGTCAATCAAAAAGGCATGGGCTAAACATTCCTTCCACATTGTTCCCCCTAAAATGTAGTCAATATGTCATCAGCAAATTTAATTACAACCCCTTGATGTGTGGAAGTATCAATTCTAGAAGGTGGTGTTATTGAGAAATTAATAGTTAAAAATTAGGTCTTCATTATCCAGTAAAATCTTTAAGAAATGGGTTTAGAATTAAATTTCAGTAATGCTAATTTTGTCATCTAAAACAAAGCCCATATTTATAAATGTGAATCATTGGAAATGGTTTTATGAACAATTTTGATTTGTTTACTGAAATTTTTTAGATATACATGTATTATGTAATTTAAAAAGTGAGAGGACTTGTAAATTTGTTTAAATATAATCTGTTTTGTTTTCATTATGAGTTTGAATTTATTCAGTACTTTCCTAATTATACATTTCTCAAAGGATAATGCTCCTAAGGAAATCACTGATGTGCATATATTCTGCTCAGTAAAATTTAATAAAATAAATCAAAATCAAAATGGATGATACTCTGCCTCATATGCTTTAAAAGTCATTGCTTGTCTTCTATAAACAAAGTTTGCATTCTTTTGAAAGGTAATTTTTGCTGGCTTTTTTTTTTCACTGAAGGACTTTCTCATGGTTATCTCATAGGGTGAATGAGTGAATTAAAAATCATTTATTAAATATATATTATGTACCAAACATAAACCATTGAAAAACACAAATTTGCAGGTAAGCAGGGACCTTAAAGAACACCCAGTCTAAGTTCTTCATTTGATCAATGAGGAAACTGAGGCCCCAGAAAGTCAAGGGATTTGTCCAAAGTCATGCAAGTTTTAATTGGAAAATTTAAGATTTGAAGCTTGGACAAAGAGTTCAGTGTTCTTTCTACTGTATCACACTGAGTTTAAGGATTGTTTTGGATGAACATTTTGTAGGAATCTGTTAGGGAAATTATGAGAATGATCCTTTATCAGTTCTTCATTTTAGCCTGTTTCAAATGACAATATCAATCCAATCAGCCTCTCTTGATCTTCAGTTCTTTCTATGGAAACAAAAAGGCATGGTTATACCTGTAACCATTTTCAAATAACCTTGTGTTTTGGGAACTTAATGGATATTTTACTTAACTGTATCCCTAATTTATTCATTCAGTGAATCTAAATTGCACTACTGGCTGTTCCCTGAATATATTATGCCATGTTCTCCCTTTGTGCATTTTCACAGTTTATCCCCCATGTCCTGAATGTATTCTCTCCGCTGTATTTTTCATATCTGTATTTTTCAAAATACAGCTTAGTCTCTACCTACTCTGCTTCCTTGACACTTTTTGGTGTGATTTTATTTTTAGTTTTCAACATTCGTTTCCACCAAATTTTGAGTTCCAAATTTTCTCACCATCTCTCCCCTCCCCCACCCCAAAACACCATGCATTCTGATTACCTCTTTCCTCAATCTGCCCTCCCTTCTATCACATCCCCTCCCTTCCCTTATCCCCATCTTCCCTCTGTTCTTATAGGGCAAGATAGATTTCTATACCCCATATATACCTGCATTTCTTATTTCCCAGTTGCATGCAAGAACAATTCTCAACATTCGTTCCTAGAACTTTGAGTTCTAACCTTTCTTCCCCACTCCCTCCCTGATACATCTGGCTCAGTGAAGAGGACCCCTGGCCAATGGGCTGTCTCAATCTCAGGCACACAGTGATGAGGCGGGAGACAGAGATGTTACAAGCTCTGTTTATTATTAGCAAGTACAAGCCTTATATGCTGTGCAGCCATAAGTTTCATACTCGTGGCAAGCTCATGCTGTGATTACTTTCACCAGTCCCCTTTCATGAACAAACACATGTCCCAATGACTGCCTTAGGATGTCTGTCAAATACTAAGATGCAAGCCTTGGGGCTATTGTATAAGATCCCGGAGGACTAAATCAACAACCTTTGCTCCATTTGCACAATAGAATGGGCTTATCAGGCCATCAAGAACTCATGGAACTGTTGTGGCCCTCAGTGATTCCTTACACCTCCCCAACCATCCCCACTGAGAAAGCAAGCAACTCAATATAGGCTACACATGTGTATCTTTGCACAAGATTTCCATAATAGTCATGTTGTGCAAGCCTAACTATAATTCCCTCCATCCTATCCTACCCCCCGTTAATTCTATTCTCTCTTTTGACCTTGTCCTTCCCCACAAGTGTTTACTTCTAATTGCTCCCTTGTCCCATGTGCCCTCCCTTCTACCACCCCCAACCCACTTGTCCCCTTTCCCCCTACTTTCCTGTAGTGTAAGATAGATTTTCATACCAAATTTAGTTTACATGCTATTCCCTCCTTAAGCCAAATGTGATGAGAGTAAGCTTCCTTTTTTTCCTCTTGCCTCCTCCCTTTTCCCCTCCATTGAAAAACTTTTTCTTGCCTCATTTATGAGAGATAGTTTGCCCCATTCCATTTCTCCTCCAAATATATTCCTCTTTCACCCCTTAATTTTATTTTATTAGATATCATCCCTTCCTATTCAACTCACCTTCTGCCCTCTGTGTGTGTGTGTATGTATGTGTGTGTATAATCCTTCCAACTACCTAAATACTGAGAGAAGTTTCAAGAGTTACAAATGTAATCTTTCCAAGTAGAAATGTAAACAGTTCAATATTAGTGAATCCCTTAGGATTTCTCTTTCCTGTTTACCTTGTCATGCTTCTCTTGACTCTTTTCTTTGAAAGTCAAATTTGTTTGGAAGTCAAATTTTCTATTCAGCGCTGGTCTTTTCATCAAGAATGCTTTCATCAAGAATTCTATTTCATTGAATGACCATTTTTTCCCCTGAAGTATTGCACTCAATTTTCTGGGTAGGTGATTCTTAGTTTTAATCCTAATTTCTTTGACTTCTGAAATATCCTATTCCACACCCTTCTATCCCGTAATATAGAAGCTACTAGATCTTGTGTTATCTTGATTGTATATCCACAGTACTTGAATTATTTATTTCTAACTGCGTCCAATATTTTCTCTTTGACCTGGAATTTGAGCTCTGGAATTCAGTTACAATTTTACTACAATATATTTTCAGACTATTTCAGGAAGTAATTGGTTAATTTTTTCAATATTTATTTTACTCTCTGGTTCTAGAATATCAGGTCAATTTTCCTTCATAATTTCATGAAAGAGGATGTTTAAACTCTTTTTTTTTATCATGACTTTCAGGTATTCCCATAATTTATAAGTTGTCTCTCCTGAATCTCTTTTCCAGGTCAGTTTTTTTTTTTTCAGTGAGATATTTCACATTATCTCCAATTTTTTCATTCTTTTGGTTTTCTTTTGTGATTTCTTATTTTCTCATAAAGTCATTAGCTTTCATCTTCTCCATTCTAATTTTTAAAGAACTATTTTCTTCAGTGAGCATTTGAACCTCATTTTTCATTTGACTAATTTTGCTTTTTAAAGCATTCTTCTCCTCATTGGCTTTTTGGACCTCTTTTGCCATTTGAGTTAGTCCATTTTTAAGGGTGTTATTTTCCTCAACATTTTTTTTGGATCTCCTGTTGACTTATCTTTCATGATTTTCTTGCATTGCTCTCATTTCTCTTCCCAATTTTTCCTCCACTTCTCTTACTTGATTTTTCAAAAGCCTTTTTGAGCTCTCCCATGACCTGAGAACATTGTATATTTGTTTTGGAGACTTTGGATGCAGAAACCTTGACTTTTATTTCTATCTCTAATGGTGTGCATTGTTCTTCCTTATTGGAAATGATGGAAGAAAATACCTGTTCACCAAGAAAGTAACCTTCTATATATTCTTATTTTTTTCCTTTTTTGGGGCATTTTCCCAATCAGTTACTTGACTTTGGAGTCCTTTTTCAAGTGGTGAGAATACTCTAGGGACCTGTGAGTTCTCAATTACTCCAAGGTGGCACAATCAAGGGAGAGGAGTTTGCTTCTCTTGTGGTCTGTGCTCTGGTCTGGAAGCTACCACAAGATTTTCTCCCTAGGATCTGTGAGTAGAATTCCCTCTCCAGAGCCTCTACCAGCTCCACCATGTCAGCAGTCTTCCTCACCTCAGGATGACCACTCAGAGCTGAGATGCAGATCAGCTTCTCAATTTTCTCAGGGTCTTTAGATGGGGGACTCCAAAAATGGATGCTGCCATTGAAGTGGCTGCTACCAGTGGGGCCATGTCACAATCCCTTCTTACCTGGGTGAAAGAGTTTTCTCACTGACATTTGAAGCTTGTCTTTGGGATTTGTGGGTTGGGTAATCTGGGAACTGTTGGGGATTGCATCTCCTGAGGCCTGCTCTGGTCCTGTCTCTGCCACACCCTACACATGGGCAAGTCTGGAGTGTCAGCCTTTCAGGCTGCCTTGGGTTGGAAATCTCTTTCACTCTGTCGTTTTGTGGCTTCTGCTGCTCTAGAATTTGTTTAGAATCATTTTTTGCAGGAGTTTTATGGGCTATGGGGGAGAACTTTTAAAGGTCCATCCTTCTACTCCTCCATCTTGGCTCAGCCCCCCTCCCACAGGTATTTATTAAGTCTCTCATCAATTTTCTCATAACTTGCTAGCATATATTATAAGTTTTTTTTTTGTATATCTGCCCCAGTATATAGGTAGCAACTTGCAGGAAAGAAATGTGCTATTTTTGTCTTTATATCCAACCTAGGACCTGGCATAAAAATGTTTAATGACCACTTATTGAGCTGAGTTGAACTAATTCGTTCACTTTATATTCAAATTTATATTATTTTATCTATTATTTTGGTGTTAATTTCATCTATCATGAAAAGAAATCAAATAACTATTCTTAGCATATTAATTTTTGTCTATCATCAAAATGATGGTTGACATTTATCTTCTATATATGTTGAGACTTGGGAGAAAACAAAGAAAATAACATCTAAATAAAGTCAGTAAAACAAGTAGAAAACAATATAGAGGAGCTTCAAAAAGCAATACAAAATACCCAAAGCAATCTTGGAGGGGCAAGGATGGAGAGCAATTTCAATAATCAGAAGTCCTCCTAATGAAGAATTCTAAAGTATGGAACCACATTGTATCCTTTTCTCTCTCTTCTATTTGCATGAGGAGTGTAGGAATTAATTTATATTAGCCTAGTAAATCTCATAGGGAAAACAACAAAGTTAATAAAGAGTACTCAGGAAGTGAACACATCCATGCAACAGAATAGGAAGCCCACCCAATTAGCTCATCACTGTACCTGTCTTGGATAAGTCATATATATATATATATATATATATATATATATACACACACACACACACACACACACACACACACACACACACACACACACACACACACATGCACGCACGCAAGCAAGAAGCTGGGTTCATACCTGAATAGGAAAAAGTGATAAGACCAGATTGAATCTGGGATATTGTACAGCACAGTATTTTTATTGATCTTGAGTCATTTGTAGATCTTTTTCAAAAAGAAACTTTTAAAGTTGCCTATATGTTTAAAACAATTATTGATGTATTTAAAAATAAAATAATACATTTATGGATTGTTCTCAGTCTGTGAGAGCTCTCTTGTAACAGTAAAGTAACTAAGCAAAAATAACAATAGTAAGCCCCCTTAACAATGCATTCAGCATTGCACATCTGTAGCATCACACCTAGAAGCTTACACTCCACTCCCTGAGAAACATAGAGAAGTGTCAATTTTGCACATAAATGAAATCATTGGTCTGGCTTTCTTGCCATCTGAACCATAAAATGTCTAATCTGTATGGATTCCTACTGTTCTATGGAAATTCCTTCATTTCTCAGTGCTAGTAGTGGCAGTTCCCAGATCCCTCAACCAACAAGTGCCAAAGGTAAGTGAGAGGGTTTTTTCAGCTTGTCAGGAAGGGAGTAGGGTCTCCCCATAGCTCTGGCCTCATGTGGCAGTGGCAGAGGCCTCATGGGCAGCAGAAGCTCCCACAGTGGCCCACATCCATTGTTGGATCACAAATCCCCAGGGGAGCTAAGCAGCTGATCCATACCTCAGCCCTGTGTGGCAGCCCTACTGCCACCTAATGCTCCTGGGGGAATTGACTACCTTATCTGAATCTCAGCCTCCAATGATAGCTTGGTGGAACTGGAGACCAGGTGATTGTGGAGAGGAAACTCTACTATTCACGATTCTGGGCACAAAAATCTCACCTTGCTACCAGACCAGTGTACACACTTGATTGTGCCACCTTGGAGGAACAGGTCCCCAAGGTATATCCTACTCTTGACAAAGGAACCAAAAGTCAAGCAAATGGTTGGGAAAATGCCCCAAAAAGGTGAAAAAAGACTATAGAAGGTGTTTTGGGAATTTATTATGGTTTGGATTTGCTCCTGTAAATGACACTCAGACACAGCAGTTAAAAATAAAAGTAAAATTTAATTATGTACAATTATATAATACTAAGAAAATGGATAATAATAATATGGGAATAGCTAAACTATTAAAATAACGAGTAGCACTTTGAGATTTAAACAAAAAATTATACCAATGATAATTAGTATCAGAAGTAACTAAATGTGAGGCCTCGAGAAGTTGATTTACAACTATGTGAGTCTGAATTCGATGTTCGTTTAAGGCGCGCTGTTTAGACTCTAATATTCTTTTCAGGACATAAGATCGATTGAGAATATCGATTAAAGGTTGTAAAGATAGAGAAATCTGAGGGAGAGATAACATTTTGGGTACCCATGCTAAATTCTGAACAACATCTGTATCAGGGGAAAAAGTAAAAATCATCACCCTGCCAGAGTAAAAAGGAAATATTAGTTAAATAACCAGAAAAAGGATTCTGAACAACATCTGTGTCAGGGGAAAAAATACAAATCATCACCCTGCAAGAGTAAAAAGGAAAATACAAAGGTTAAAAGAATGCGGGAGAAGGCAGGGCTCCAACTGCCGGGTCATCATCCCACACACTGCACCTTTATCAGTATCGATGCAATCATTTAAGGTATGAGTTACATTTTTATACAAGGAATAGGTTGCTTACAAAAACACCAAATACCACAAATAACAAGAAGTATACACAATATAAGAAGAATAATAGAAATAGGTAAAGAAAACATCACCGATTCGGGGGAGCACCAACTCTTAACAGTCACGGCTGGGGAATCCCGGTTCAAAGCCTTTGAGTCCTGAACGGGAAGGTCCCAGGCAGATCGTCATCTCCCTGGGTGAGATTCCAAAGAGGCTCTGAGACTTGCTAGCTAATATAGGTCTTTAGGCAAAGAAGGCACTCAGCCAACTAGTCTTAGCAATAGGATTCTGCATACGTGGCTTAAAATGGGAAATAAGTCAATCAACTATTTGAGTGGAGTGTTATGGCTTGGTGCAAGAAACAGACTGCTCTTTGATGTTTTGACAAGATTATGCAGGAGGGGAGTAGCCAGATCCCCTTGCATAAACAATTCCAGGAGGGGCTAGTTCCTAGAATCACTATCTAGGTCTGTTAGCTTGAGCCAAGTCATAAAGTTCACAGAGCAGTTAAATTCTCAGGGACCTGCATTTCAGTTCCTAGTCCTCATATCAATTAGGGTGAACTTATTTTATATAAGAATTTCAATTCTTTATTCAGAAGGTTACTTTCTTCGTGAACAGATATCTTATTCTATCCTTTCAGATGAGGAAGAATAATGTTTACCATCAGGGAAAGACATAAAAGTCAAGGCTTCTGTATACCAAACATCCAAAATAAATATTCAATGGTCTCAGGCCATGGAAGAGCTCAAAAAATATTTTCAAAATAAAGTAAGAGAGGTGGAGGAATAATTGGAAAGAGAAAAAAATCATGAAAAGCAAGTCAATAACTTGCTAAAGGAGACCCAAAACATTGAGGAAGAAAATAATACCTTTAAAAATAGGCTAACTCAATTGACAAGAGAGATTCAAAAAGCAAATGAGGAGAGGAATGCTTTAAAAAGCAAAATTAGTCAAATGAAAAAGGAGGTTCAAATGCTCACTGAAGAAAATAGTTCTTTAAATACTAGAATGGAGCAGATGGAAGTTATTGATGTTATGAGAAACTAAGAAATCGCCAAACAAAACCAAAAGAATGAAAAAATGGAAGATAATGTGAAATATCTCATTGGAAAAACAACTGACCTGGAAAATAGATCCAGGAGAGATAATTTAAAAATTATGGGACTATCTGAAAGCAATGATCAAAACAAGAGCCTAGACATCATCTTTCATGAAATTATCCAGGAAACTTGCCCTGATATTTTAGAACCAGAGGGCAAAATGAATACTGAAAGAATCCACCAATCACCTCCTGAAAGAGATCCAAAAGAGAAACTCTTAGCAACATTGTAGTCAAACTCCAGAGTTACCAGGTCAGAGATAAAATATTGCAAGCAACTTGAAAAAACAATTTGAGTATTGTGGAGAAACAATCAGGATAACACAAGATCTAGCAGCTTCTACATTAAGGAATTGAAGGACATGGAATATTCCTGAAGTTAAAGGAACTAGGACTAAAACCAAGAATCACCTACTCAGCAAAACTGATTATAATACTTCAGGGGGAAAATAGTCATTCAATGAAATAGGGGACTTTTAAGCATTCTTGATGAAAAGACCAGAGCTGAATAGAAAATATGACTTTCAAATACAAGAATCAAGAGAAGTATGACAAAGTAAACAGGAAAGAGAAATCATAAGAGACTTACTAAAGTTGAACTGTTTCAGTATCTGGGTAATTGGTAGGATTATACAAACACACACACACATACACACACGCACACAAATACAGAGGGAGAGAGAGACGGAGACACACAGAGGGTGAGTTGAATAGGAAGGGATCATATCTAAAAAAATAAAATTAAGGGGTGAGAGAGGAATAATTTGAGAGGAGAAAGGGAAAAATGGAATGGGGCAAATCATCTCTCATAAAAGAGGCAAGGAAAAGACTTTTCAATTGAGGGAAAAATGGGGAAGGTGAGAGGGAAAATGTGAAGGTTACCCTCATCACATTTGACTCAAGGAAGGAATAAAATGCATATTCATTTTGGTACGAAAACCTAGCTTACAATACAAGAAAGTGGAGGAGAAGGGGATAAGCAGAGGTGGGGGGGATGATGTAAGGGGAGGGCAATGGGAGGAGGGAGCAATTAGAAGTCAACACTCTTGGGGAGGGACAAGGTCAGAAGAGAGAATAGAAGAAATAGGGGGCAGGATAGGATAGAGGGAAATATAGTTAGTCTTACATAACATGACTATCATGAAAGTCATTTGCAAAACTGCACAGATATGGCCTATTTTGAATTGCTTTCTCCCCAAAGGGAATGGATGGGGAAGAGATGAAGAGAACTTGGAACTCAAAAGTTTTAAAAACAACTGTTGAGTATTTCTTGCACACATCTGGGAAAAAAGAAATACAGGTAATGAAATATAGAAATTTATCTTGCCCTATAGGACAAAACAGAAGATGAGGTTAAGGGAAGGGAAGGATATTAGAAGGGAAGGCAGATTAGTGGTAGGGGTAATTAAAATGCTCAGTGTTTTGGGGGGAGGGGAGAGATGGAGAGAAAACTTGGAACTCAAAATTTTGTGGAAATGAATGTTGAAAACTTAAAATAAATAAATAAATTTTAAAAAAGAAATTATATAATGTTTATTCATTCTAAATAAGGATCTTTTAATATGTTTCATGGCCATAAGAATTTTCCTTGTAATTTAATCCTGAAGCTGAATAACTGGGCCAGCCTCAGTTAGGCCTAAACCAGAATATAATGTTTAGTGGAATATAGAAAATCTTCTTTCTAAAAATCTACTTTTTACACACAGCAGGTAAGACTCTTAAGCACTGTTATATGTTGTCAGTAGGAGGGATGGGAATGAGCAAAGAAGGAAGGCAAGAAGGTGGCCTCCTGTGACAGTCCCTCTGGCTTAGGCTCAAAGAACATGCAACCTTGCCTTACCTGCTCAGAGGTCAGAAATCATACAGTTATAGTGGAACTCATTCCTCAATTAAATCTAAATTTAATTGATGAGATTGTAGCATTGGCTACAAGCACTCCTAAAGTTGCCTGTGCCTAGCAGAGTGAGAAACTCCAACATGTGACTATCTTGGGTTTTTCTTTTTCGGTGTGTAACAAAGAAATTATCAAACTCTCACACTTGTTACCTTACATTTTCTCAGTGTAAAACTAAAAGTAATGGCACAGTTTCTTAATGACCCACTATCCCAAATACTCTCCTAACCTTCAGCAGAGCTAGTTGTAGTTGACAAATATGACAGGCAGAGTAACTAACTCCTTGGCCAGCAATATTCTTATCTTTAATCCATCACAGGCATCAAAAAGTAATGAGACCTCTTGAAATCGTGCCAAGAATGAGCTCATGTGACACAGAGATGATAAATTAACTCAACCACTTAGATAGAAGCAGGCAGCCAGAGGATGAGAATGTGCAGGTGATTTCTCAGCTTGTGGCAGTGGGATGTGCAGGAAAAAAAGCCTGAAATGTGACCAGCTTATCTAAATGGTCTCTAGCTATCAAATCAAGCCCATTTCCATTTCTAATCCTGGTCTAGTCATTCTGTATTTCATTTCTTCATGGGTAGAATAGAAATGTAACCCCACCATCATCCTGCTGGGAAAACTGATAAGACAGACAATCAGACCAACTGAGTGTTACATTATTGCTGCTCTAACACCACAATACTTCCATAATCCAACAGGATATGTTATAACAGGAAAATGGGAAGATAGGTTTTGTATTTAAAGGAGGGAAAGGATGGGGGAAGAGAATAAGCCAAGGTTAAAGATTGCTCTAAGGGGATATGCAATTAGTTCATCCCTGAAGGGAAATAAAAAGTTAGACATGAGTAAGGGAGAAAAACCTCTTCTTTGGCCTTTCCAGATAGTAATCCTTTCTTTTCTCTGGTTAATGATTTTTGTGATATTCTTTTCAGCTCTTGTTCCAATAAGAACAAAAGATTACACTACAATTTTATGATTAGAAGAGGCCAACAGAGAAGGGGAGAGGGCTGAATGTGTTTTAGCTCTTTATTTTTAAATCAATAATGAGTTTTCTTTTTAGAAAATAATCTAAAATAAAAGTTATACGTCAGTCAAGGACATGTACTATGTGCATAGCGCACTGTGATATATTCTGGAAATACAAAGCAAGGCAAAAGATAGTCCCTGCTTTCAAGGCACTCATAGTCTGACAGGAGAGACAACAAGAAAACAACTTAGCACAAATGAGATATATAACGTTGGATAGAATAGCAGATGGGAAACATAGATATGAAGCGGGGTTGTGAAAGGATTCTTGTACAAGGTGAGAATTTAGGTGAAACTTGAAGAAAACCAGATCAGGATGGGGAGATAAGGAAGAAAAGTATTTTAGGCATGGGAAACAGCAGTAATTTTTTTTTGCCTCTTATTCTGGGCTGTTTTGTTATTAATCATGAAGCTGAACTCTATCCTTTTCATCAACATGACTAAAAACAGAAAAATGCTGCTTCACATCCAAATCAGGAGAAGACTGATTTTCATCAGGTTGCTTATTACTTAAATTAATATATATCCAGCTTCCACCTAAAAGATATGGAAAGTTCTCAAGATCCATTATGAAGCAATTTAGTAACCAGTTCATATCTATAGAGGGAAGATGAAAGATTCCCAAGTGGTACAAATTTACTCTGGTATGCTTTACTGATTTTAGTAGATTAAGCCTGTAATGGGGATAAATAGATAACAGAGTGAGTAGAACACCAGGCTTAGAGTTAGAATAACTCATATGTGAATTCAAATCTGACCTCAGATACTTACTAGTTGTGTGACCCTGGGCAAGTCACTTAACCCTGTTTGCCTCAGTTGTCTCATCTGTAAAATGAGCTGGAGAAGGAAACAGCAAACCATTCCAGTATCTTTGCCAAGAAAACCCCAAATAAGGGCATGAAAAATTGGACAAAACTGAAGCAACTAAATAATAACAAGAAAAGCCAGTACTTCAATTGAGTCCTATGCATTTATAAAACTCAGGGCACCCCTCAAACACCAATTCTGAGTCAAATTATCATGTGAGAGTAGGAGAGCAGGAGAAGGAAGTAAGCATGAGTGGTAGAATAAAAAAAAAGAGGAACAGAAAGGTAGCTCATTTGGAGGATAAAAAGAAGTCTGAATATTTCTATTCACTTGAGGTTTTTACCAGTAATGATATTTGCTTATATATGTATCTAGAACCAATTTCACAATTTGCTTTTGAGTTCTTACAAGGTATTTTTGATTCAAAGTACTCTGTGGATTTGCATTTTCTCTAAAATAAAAGATAATCTTCCGTAAGAGAGATTTATTTAGTGGAAATCATGACACATATGAACTACAGGGGAAATTATTATTTGAATAATGACCAAATAGATTGTGAATTATCAGACACATCGACTATTAAAGAGAATTTCTATCCTAGAACAAGTATTCAAATCTATCAAATAAGTCCTATAAAATAAAATAGAATCTTTAGATTCCCGAAAATGTAAAACATATAATTATTCCTGGAAAAATGACAATGAATTAATGATACATACTTGCCTGAGGCTAAGAAGGGCCTGGCTTGAAACAAGGTCACATGGACTTTCTATTGTTTAATAGACAGAGCTCTTTCCTCTTCATGCACCAGAAAACCAGTCTTTTCCTCCATCAAAAAAGACAGGGTGAGAGGTTTAATTCCCTAACCAACTCAAGTAAGAGAGAAGAAAAGGTATAGAACTAAGAAACTCTTGTTTTCATAAGATGAAATTAAGAGATAAATGTAGAGAAAATTCTAGACAACCTTGGTCCTAAAAGTCCTCCTTACAACTAACTATAGTTTAAATCAAGGCACATAGCAAAAATCTCCTTGCCAGAATCCAAGCACATTCTCACTTAGGTGAACTGATACCTTCTATCCTGAAATCTAAGCTCTGTCAATGAAACAGACACTTTTTAATTAAGGGAATCGAGGGTATCTTATCCTATTAAGGAACACAAAATTGCCTCCTCAACCCAGTCTATATGACTCTTAGGAATTGAGAATATGGCCCCAAGCCACATAACATGAGGTTCCCGCCTCACAGACCCATTTAGAGTCATAGATTGTCTAGTACTCTGCTGGTAAACTGCTGTCATCAATTCTGCTGATTTCTCTATCACCAGCTGTTCCTAAATTGCTTTACTAATGAAGGATAGAAAGGTTTATGGTATTTAGAGTAGATTTTTTCCAGTTATCCATACTCTGAGATTTTTCTCCCTACTCCAGGATATCTTTTCCTCTAAATACACAAAATTAAGAATAGTTATCCCTTCCATATTCGGGATTAGGGAGGTGCCCCTGTGGGATGAAAAATCCACATAACTATTTTGGCCCTCCCTTCATAATGGAGAAGAACTCTAAATTATTATGATATTAAGAGATAAAATATATTGATATTATATTATACATACATTTTAT
Source organism: Bettongia penicillata ogilbyi (assembly GCA_023548195.1). NCBI lineage: Eukaryota > Metazoa > Chordata > Mammalia > Diprotodontia > Potoroidae > Bettongia > Bettongia penicillata. Next base: position 1,290,304 of record JAJHZJ010000255.1, on the reverse strand, counting down.
GCGTTTCTGAATTTCTAAACATTTTCTGTGTCATCTTCTGGCCTTTGTTTGTAGTCTATGGCTTCCACAGTACTCCCTCCAAATGCCCATTTAATTTTTTATGCTGATCCATGATATACCAAACCACAATGGGGAAAGTCATGATGGTAGAGGGATAATTGTAGTTTAATTTTTTCAATCACTTTCCCTCAAATCAGATGCATACATACCTTCATTATGCTTCTCTTACCAATTTTAATCTGGGGCCTTGCTGGAGAGCACCTCATTAAATTTCATTAATATAAGAGAGCTGCAAGATGTTATTTTTATCAGATTGAATTTGGGATGATTTTAATAATATCTAATAATAGAAAATAATGCAAATTCCATAAAGCTAGTTATTATTTGAATTCTGAAAAACATGCCAATTTCTCTCATCTATCTATGGTCAGCATTCATATAAAAGCATGTGAAACTCAGTGATTGATTTTTCAAAAGCCAAAATAGCTTTGCCCAATGCCAGCAATAAATTTAGCTTATCACTAAATGGAATCAGAGGTGCAAATGGATTCATTTTATTGAGCTGTTGACTTGTATTCAAAACAGACTGACTAGAGCAGGACCCTAAAGTCATCCTATCCTCTCCAAGATAGTCCACTGCTGACTTTGTCTCCAACACAATCCTTTCACCCCCTCCCCCACTGCCTTCATGCATTATAAACAATGCTTCCTCACCCTACCCCACTAGTCTTCAATTGGCATGTAGCATCACACTCCCGATTTTCCATCAGACGTTGGCAACTCAAAGTGCTTATAATGTATTATTTTTTCCAAGAATTACAAATATTGTCTTTCCATGTAGGAATGTAAACAGTTCAACTTTAGTAAGTCCCTCATGACTTCTCTTTGCTGTTTACTTTTTCATGCTTATTCTCATTCTTGTGTTTGAAAGTCAAATTTTCTTTTCAGCTCTGGTCTTTTCCTCAAGAATGCTTGAAAGTCCTCAAATTTCATTGAAAGACCATTTTTTCCCCTGAAGTATTATACTCAGTTTTGCTGGGTAGGTGATTCTTGGTTTGAGTCCTAGTTCCTTTCACTTCTGGAATATCCTATTCCACACCCTTCGATCCCTTAGTGTAGAAGCTGCTAGATCTTGTGCTATCCTGATTGTATTTCCACAATACTTGAATTGTTTCTTTCTAGCTGCTTGCAATATTTTCTCCTTGACCTGGGAACTCTGGAATTTGGCCACAATGTTCCTAGGAGTTTCTCTTTTTGGATCTCTTTCAGATGGTGATCAGTGGATTCCTTGAATACTTATTTTGCCCTCTGGTTCTAGAATCTCAGGGCAGTTTTCCTTGATAATTTCATGAAAGATGATGTCTAGGCTCTTTTTCTGATCATGGCTTTCAGGTAGTCCCATAATTTTTAAATTGTCTCTCCTGGATGTATTTTCCAGGTCAGTTGTTTTTCCAATGAGATATTTCATATTCTCTTCCATTTTTTTCATTTTTTTGGTTTTGTTTGGTGATTTCTTGGTTTCTCGTAAAGTTGTTAGCCTCCATCTGTTCCATTCTAATTTTGAGAGAACTATTTTCTTCAGTGAGCTTTTCAACCTCTTTTTCCATTTGGCTAATTTTGCTTTTGAAAGCATTCTTCTCCTCATTGGCTTTTTGAACCTCTTTTGCCAATTGAGTGAGCCTATTTTTCAAGGTGTTATTTTCTTCAGCATTTTTTTAGGTCTCCTTTAGCAAGGTATTGACCCGCTTTTCTTGTGTCTCTCTCATTTCTCTTCCAAGTTTTTCCTCCACCTGTCTAACTTGATTTTCAAAATCCTTTTTGAGCTCTTCCATGGCCTGAGCCCATTGAATATCTATTTCTGATGTTTGGGATACAGAGGCCTTAACTTTTATGTCTTTCCCTGATGGTAAGCATTGCTCTTCCTCATCGGAAAGCAAAAGAGGAAATATATGTTCACCAAGAAAGTAGCGTTCTATGGTCTGATTTTTCTTCCCTTTTCTGGGCATTTTCCCAGCCAGTTACTTGACTTCAGAGATTCCTCTCCACCCCCTCCTCACCTCCAGATCCACCCAGCTAGTGCTTGGGATATGAAATTCAAATACTGCTCCCCAGCCTCAGGGCTTTCAGTGGCGGGGCAGGGCTGCTATTCAGTATGAGATTAAGTTCAGGTGCTCAGGTGGGGGCAGGGCCACCTCACAGGGCTCAGTTCCCTCAGGGTGTTTATGCAGAGATCTTCAACAATGGATCTGAGCTCCTGTCTGCTTTGGGAGCTCCTGTCTGCTGCTGCCTCTGCTGCTGCCTCCCGAGGGGGCCTGAGTTATGGAGACAACCCCGCTCCCCTCTCGGCCAGCCCAGAAGTCTCTCTCACTGACCTGTAGCACCTGTGGTTTGAGGGACCTTTGTGGCCACCTGAGATTCCATCCCTGGAGCCTGCTCGGATCTGTTCCTCTCGGGCCTTGTGGCCAAGGCAGGGCTGGGCTCTGCTCAGGGTATGGGTCCAGTGTGTGATGGACCTTTGGTGCTGGTTTTTCAGGGCTCTCTGGAACAGAAATCTCCTCCACTCCGTTGTTGTGCAGCTTCCACTGCTCCAGAATTTGTTGGGAGTTCTTCTTTACAGGTAATTAATGGGCTATGGGTTCAGAGCTACTATATGTGAATCTTTCTACTCCACCATCTTGGCTCCTCCCCCATCCAATGCTTATAATTTAACCCCAAATAAGAACTTATACTAAAAAATGCAAAATCACATACGTGTCACAAAATCTTTTCATGGTTGTGGCAGATGTTTCTGGGATCAGGAGATCACATGATCCTCTTTTTCTGGAGTGGTAACCAGTAAAAACCCTGATCTCCACCCCCCCTTTTATAGGATTGATGAATATAGGATTAGCAGGTATGAATGGTTGGGAGTTGGCTTGTAGATCTCATTATATTATCTTCCAAACTCACCCTTGTTTTTCTATTGGGAGTAGGGTACCTTACATTTTAAGTCACCTTAGTTCACAACCATGGTGTCACTCTCAACTCCTTATTTCCACTCACTTCACGTATCTAATCAGTTGTCAAACCTTGTCATTTCTATCTCCATAACATCACTTGTATGTATTCCCTACTGTATACTCACATAGCCTCTATCCTATTCAGGCCCTCACCTCAAGTCTCAAACTGCTCCAAGCTATCCTCTACTTAAATACCAATGGTTTTCTTTTTCTTATTTTTTTTTTATTCATTTTGAACTTGAATACATAAAGACAAAAAAAGAGAACACTTTCATGTTCACAGCACAATCTATAAAGAGGATTGACTATAAAACTTTGAGTTTATATTTCACACTAATTTTAAAACTATGTAATAAATATTATCATTTTAAAAGCTACTCTGCTTTCTATGCTTCCTTCTACATTTTCTTCCATTTTCTGCTCTGCACTTTTTATGTTTTTGTCTCCATACCCCCTCAAAGATTGTCCTGTATATTGTCATTGTTCAGTGGTATCCAACTCTTTTTATGACTCCATGTGGGATTTTCTTGGCAACAATATTGGAGTGGTTTGCCATTTCTTTTTTCAGATAATTTTTATAAATGAAGAAACTGAGGCAAACAGGGTTAAATTACTTGCCCAGGGTCACACAGCTAGTAAGTATCTAAGACCATATTTGAATTCAGGTATTCTTGACTCCAGGCTCAGCATTTTCCTGTATATGAATGTTTAAATAATGTGGTTATCAAAACCAACCCCCCCCAAAAAAAATAAGAAGCTCTCGTATTAAGCACACATAATTTCTAAACAAACTGGAAAGATATAGCAGTCAAGAGTAATATTAATGGATGGATGGGTGGATAACAAAAAGGAATGAAAAGCACTAAGGACTTTTTGTAAGCCAAGCACTGTTCTAAGCACTGGGGATACAAATACAATGACAAGATAGACCATACCTTCAAGAAGCTTAAATTCTAATGGGGGAATACAAGAGATATATAGTGATCATAAAAGGTGCTCAGGTTTAGAAAGTTGTAGGGATAGTGAGTGGAGCCTTAGGGGACTCCATTGATATGCTCTTTTCAGAAAAAAATGATTGCATTCATTATTGTTCTCAAACCCTTTCAATGAACCAAATTTTATGTCAACCAAGAAATAGCTATAAATCTAAAGTTAATTAGAGAGTCTACCAAGACTGCACAGATGTTACAATTTTTTCCTATCCTGGCATGATTGTGATTGAATTCTGTCTAAATATTATTTAAATATTTTATCTAAAATGAACTCTCAAAAGCTGGAAAGGAGAGAAACACCAGGATCTTATGGGTCATTATATTCCCCTCCAGCTTAAAATGAGCAAAACTCTCACTTAGCCACAGGAATTTTAGTATGATAAAAATGCAGGTTGGATCAATAATGAAATATAAAATGTGTACCAATACTATAATGAATAATGTAACTTTTATATCAAAGGATATGACTACCTTCTTTTCAAAACTGGAAGTCATCAAAATAGAATGAGACCCTTATCTATTGACTTGAATTCGTCATGGTAACACATGAATTCCTAGAAAAGTACTTCACCAAATTCCTCTTAATTATAAACTTGACCCTATCTCTCTTGCTAGAAGGTGATGCCTACATACTACCAAAAGATGAGAGAGAACATCAGTGACTGCAAAACATAGGCCATTTGCATATTTTATACACAGCATTATAGCTTATAACACTAAATAAGCATATTTATGTATGTATGTGTATATATTTATATGAATATATTTTATGTACATATGTATGTGTGCATTTATGTATATATATATATATATATATATATATATATGTGTGTGTGTGTGTGTGTGTGTGTATGTATGTTGCCTTCCCTGTATCTACTCCTGAATTTGAATTCAAATTAAAGGGTTGAATCCCAACAGGGAAGATGCTGCTTACACAGATTCCAGGACAGGGCATCTCAACTAAAGGTCCATGGATGCCCAAGAGACCCATAGATAGATTTTTCAAGATGTATTGACCTTGGATGGAGAGAAAATATATATCTCTATTTTCTCTAACCTCCAACTGAAATTTAGTTTCAGTGGCAACACTTCTTTATTGCAGTTCTCACAAAATTTACCATGAGCACAGCACCCTGTTGATCAGTTTGCTCAGCTGGTCTCCCAGCATCCACTAATCTTGGCAGTACAACTCTCAATTACTATGATTGGAGCTCTTTTGAGTTCATGATTGGCTCTCTTCTCTGCTGCCAGGAGTCAAACTGTAAGAAGACACTTCTGACCTTGAGTGACAGCCTGTCTATATCTGTATCTGTGTGGAGTTTATATCTCTGTTCCGTCAACTGTGTCTCAAATACAACTCTTGAACTGTTGCATGGAATGTCTCCATCTGGAAAAGCATTTCTATTATTAGATGCCATCTCTGATATTCCAGAAGGATGGTGAGGAGAGAAAAACCCTCCTCCTTATCTCCAAGAAATGAAGCATTGCAGTATTTTGACAAGTGGCATCCCAATTGCTAAACTACCCAGTTGGCTCCAGGGCTAAGGAATATAAAGATACTAGGCTAGCCACTAATTTTTTAGCTATCCAGCCAAGGTACCTTGAATTCCATACCTTGTCACTTTATTAACACTTCATAGGCAGATAGGTGGTGCAGTGGATAGAGCACCAGTGCAGGATTCAGGAGGACCTGAGTTCAAATCTCATCTCAGATACTCAGACCTTGGGCAAGTCACTTAACCCCAATTGCCTCATCCTGGGTCATCTCCGGTCATCCTGTTGGATATCTGGTCACTGGATTCAGATGGCTCTGAAGGAGACGTAAGACTGGTGACCTGCACACCCCTTTCTCACTCAAAACAAAGTTAAGTGCAAGTCATGTCATTATTTCTCTGAAAGCATAGTCTTCTTCAGCAATGAAGGATGAACACCCATTAATACCTCATTATCAATAATTATATCCTGTGACTATATTAACAAAATTTTAGGTGGGGGTATGGGAACCAAATCCCCCACACATATACCCACACACTCTCTGAACAAAAACAAATTATTATTGATTCATGGATTATTGAATAAGCTGCCCAAATTGGTTATCATTTCACCAAGGAACAATAAAGACTGACCATATGTAGACATTATTGGATTTTTCAAATGAAATCAAAAGTGGTTCATTCCCATATGGAGTTCATGAAACAACTAAGATCCAAGGGTAGAAACAAAAAGTTTTCCACTAATGACATCCACATGAATTCAACCAATACTATATTGACAAATAAGCATAAAACAAATTGTTGACACATATGGATTATTCTATAAAAATGTAAAGATTTATGATGGCAGTTCAGGATCATTATCACCAGAAATCATAGGGGAATTTTTATTTTACTTATTGTACTTATCATACTTACTCATTAGTGAAGACTGTGCAAAGAAACAGAACAGTAAAACACATTTTTTAGGCTGTAAACATTTAGCATCTACCAAAAACTTGACAAGACATGATCTGGTGACTAGTATTATATGTCAGAAGCTCTCTAGATGACAAATATGCTACTACAAACTCATTAATACAGCCTCCATTATTGCCTATAATTGCACAAACTGGTCTGAGGTCTACTTCTGGAAGAAAACAGTCCTTCATGCAGCTAATTTTATCCTCAAGTCACTAGATCTCCTTCTGGCCCAGCCCAACAGTCTCCATAATTGGGGAAAACCATTGTGGAGGAGACCATTTTCTTCACACCACTAGTAACGACATCTGACCAACTGCCAACCATGGCACGTGAGCCCTGGGAATGGCAGCACATCTCAAACCACCCACCATTTCCACTTCCAATTTAGTTCTTGAAGTCATCACCTAGGGAAACAATGTCTGTGGAGAAAGGGCTAGGTATCCCCAATCGTTGTAAACCAAAGGACAAGTAAGCCAGTCTAGCACTGTGGAAGACATGCAAGTGCAATGTTTTTCATGAAACTTGTTATTTTGATGAGTAATTTGGCAGCTTTCATTATTAAACTATGGTCCTTATCCACTGGTATGTGCCAGAGGACCTTCACTGGGTACAGTGAATGGATAACCAAAAAAATTTTACAGAAGTACAAGGTGAAGTCTCTTTTTCCAGGGCCCTGGAATTATTTTTATTTATTGTTATTTTGTTAAATCATTATTATCATTAAATCATGTACATTTATTGTCTCCTAAGTGTTAGCAAGGATGAAATAAATATTTGGCTAATTGGAAGAGAAGTCAACTGTGAATGTTTAAAAGCATTGTTTCAGGACTAAACTATCTCCTTACATTCATGACTATTTCAATGGCAAATATGCTATATGCAGTTAAACCTTAGGAATCTGTTAGTAGCCATCCATGGTATTCTCAGGATTAGTAAGACTCCAGAGTTAAGAAATTTGACATTGCTTGACTTTGGATGCATATATGCCCTGTTGCTTGTTTGTGTTTAACAATTTTTAATCTATATATCATGAACAGAGGATAAAATACCAATCAGCCACTGGCATCTGCTCCAGAATAGGAAATCAAAGAAAGGTATGAGCTCTTAAGCAAGTAGCAGGATGAACTGGTTGGGCAGAAAGACATAGGTTTCATTTTTATACCATTATGCCTATATTGAGAGAATTGATTTGGTATTAAGGAAGAAATCTGGCTGAACATGTGAAGAGCAAATTTTTTGAAAATGAACTGAGGGCTGAGGATGTTAGCTCTGAGGCAGTCTTTTTGGGAGGTAATTTTTCTTGAACAAAGGTCAATATCTCATGTTACCATCACACAGTGAACAATCATTTCTTTTCTTGGATGGGGAGAAGTAAAGGAAGAGAGGTCATTTTATTGAGAAAATTTAGCACAGCACAATCTCTAAACCACTGAAACTCATTTGTATTTAGTTATACTTGTGATTTTAAAAGAATAAATTTGTAGCTTATTTGTCTTGAACAGAGTATCAGTCTAAAGTAATTCAAGTTAAATGGTTTATATATGTGCTTATTGGGGTAGTTAGACGGCATAGTGGATAGAGCATAGGAACTGGACTCTTCTTCCTGAGTTCAGATCTGGCTTCAGACACTTACAACCTGTGTGACCTGGGCAAGTGATTTAACTCTTGTTTGCCTCAGTCTCCTTGGATCCGTAAAATGAGCTGGAGAATGAAATGGAAAACCACTCCAGTATCTTTGCCAAAAAAGAAGAGTCAGACACAACTGAACAAAAACAAAATATTTGCTTATTAATTGTTCATGAAATCATATTCAGCCCTTTGTTGCAGTTTCTATTTCCAAAATAATTTTTTTAATCTGCAAAGTCTTTACAGAGAGAATTATTTTTATTATTGTTTCTTTAACTATTTGATAGGGAATCAGTAATAATGGGCATAAGATAAAACATGGCCTATTTAGTGAGACATAAATGTAGGTTTTAATCAGTAAAGAATATCCATATTAAGCAATTTTTTTAATAGGCATGTTGTAGTTTTGAACTTGAACATTTTAGAAAAGAAGAAAAAAATGTTCAAATAAGAATAGGGTCTTAAAATATTTTAACTGGTTGTTCAGACACTATCCAAAGAAACTAAAATTTCTTCTTTCTGATGTCAACAATCTGTTCACCTCATGTGTATTACAGTATAATAATTTTATTTTTCCCTGTTATTTTTAGCTTCTAACTTCAACAAATCTTCAGCCCAAAGATAGCATTCATTCTCCCACTTCAGAGGCAACAGCAGCTGTTGTGTTTTCAATCAAGAAGAAAATAAGTAGTGAATTTCGATTTGTTTGACAAAATTAGTGTTTGTGCCTTTGGACAAAATGAACATGCCATTACCCATCATTTCAAAAGGATCCCCTGAGTGCTTTCATCTCTGTCTGGCTAGTTCACTTGACATCTGCTTCTTTGTCTTGCAAGGCAATTCTTGGAGTGGCATTAAATTGGATTAAAATATCCCAATTATTTTGCCGTATGCAAATTGCTTCAAGTTCTTTGGTTTAATTTTTAGGTGAAACCCATGAAATTGAGTGATCTTGGCTTCAGTCCCCAGCTGATTCATGTATATCCTTGCCTTTCCTACTAGGATCACTTTCAGTTGGTGTTAGTATACTGTCAACTGTACCTTGGATGAGAATAGAGACTAGACTGAGCATAGGAAATTGGACCCTCTGTAATTATTTGTTACAAACTCTTCTCTTTTGCAATAGCTTTTCCTCTCTCTTTTAAGATATACGCACATGCACGCGTGCGTGCACACATACACACACACACACACACTACTTAACTTCTATAGGTAGTCATTGCTATATATCTACAAGCCACTCTTCAAAAGTTGGTATAGAAAGTGTGTTTGGAAACACATGTTTTGAAAAGGTGTCAAAATCGGGAGCTTACTCGTTAGCGACTTTTATCCTACAGTAGTAAACTCCAACTCCAACTATGCCTGTTGTTGTGTGAGGTGTTTTTCCCCACTATGATGAGAGAAAAAAAAATCCATAACTATTTAACTCACGTTTATTTTCTTTTCATTTTAAGTATGTACTGTCGATGCAAGAAAAAAAGATGCACCAATTAGTCTGTGAATTCTCTTAAGAAATACCGCAGGCTCTAGTATAATCCCTCTTGTGATTATTTTGATAAATTTATATAATCTTGAATACATTTTAATGATGACAAACCTCTATGCCATGTCAAAAGCTCACTCATCGATTCATAATTTCCCATTTAAATAACTCTATTGTGATATCTATAACTTGATGTCCAATTATTGCAGTTTCTGATTTCTGCACACATTAGAAGTTGAGAAAACAGATATTCAAAATTCAGAATGTCCAAATCAGCTGGAGAAAATTAACTCAGGGTTGGTTTCTAGAATGAAATGATAAAAACTTGTGAACAATGATTTGTTTGTATTAACCAAAGAAGTTACAATACTAGTTCCTGTGTAGGATTTGGCTGTGGTGATTCCACCCTCCCAGAAGCTTTCCTTCTGCACTCTATTTTCTGAGTCCTGTATTTTCATACCCAATGACCTGTTTTCTCATATGCCCAGATCTAGTTTCCTTAATTAGTACTAGTTTCCCATAGTGTTATTTAAGGCTACACAATTTATTTGCTAGAAACACTTAAATCTCCACTCATGGAATGCTATCTACCTATATTTAATTCACTCAGGGTTAGATTCTTAGTGCATTCCAAGGTGTCAAGCTAATATTACAAACACATATACACTAACGAGTTAATGCCAAAAGGTCTCCCCTCTGCTCCCAGGAATTCCATATGCATTTTAAAGTGGATTTCAGGAAACAATAGCTGTAATTTTCTTATATAAATCAGAGGAATGACTTCAATTTTGGGAATTTCAGGGCCAATAGCCAGAATATATGGTGCTACAGAAGATCAGAAGAGAAGTATGTATTTGAACGTATCTGAGATCTAACTACTTACTTTTCCCATGCTTAAAACCAGCCTTTTTTAGTAGAAGCATAAAGGGAAGATAAAGTAGCAGTTGAATTGCAAAAAAAGGCCCTGAGGAAGGAAAGATTTCCTATTCCTTCACTCCCACAGACACAACCCTAGTTCAGGCTTCAATCACTTCTTCCCTGAAATTGCAGTATAACTGATGTTGTAGTGTAACTGATTGCAATGTAACTGATCTCCCTATCTAACAGTCTTTCCTTACTCCAAGTCATCTCAACTACCAAGGTGTTTTCTTTTTTGTGGGGGTGGTGTGAATTGAGGGGAGCTAGAATCAGAATAACCTTGTGACTAACATTTTGGTTTAAGTTAGAGAAGGCAAAGTAAAGGAATGGGAGTGTCCCTGAGGAAATCAGATGGATGGAGATGGATGACTGTGACTGTGACTGCCTTGTTTCTAGTCACTTATTGTGAGTCTTCTCAGTAATACTGGGAAGGTGTTGTCATTGACCTGGTGGGATTAACCCCTTGAATGGTTATGAGTTTAACACAGGATAAAATTACCATGGTGCTAGCATAAGTAATATAAAAATTATCTCCTCACAACCATTCAGCAGCTAGAGAAAGAATACTTGATTTTTTTCCCATAAAATTATATTTTTAACAATGCACCTGATAAATTAAAGAAATAATACTTGTTACTATAAAAAAAGTTTCTGAACAAAATTCCATACAAAATAAGTCTATACAATGTGTCATTTTCTTTATTAGACATTTAGAATGACTTTGCATGTAACAGGAATTCTATAAATGCCATATAATGGTACTCTTAAAGATATGTCACATATAAAGAGAAAAAGTAGAAATTGAAAAAAATGTTCAGTTCAGATTCTTATTTATGTAAGATGAATTATGAAAATAAGTAAAAGACTTTCTGAAGTTTCATTTCCTTAAAGAATCATCATTCCTTAAATGGAAATAAGACAATGATTACTACAATTTAAAATGGTAATGGACAATTCTGTTTCCCTCAAACATAAAGGTATACTTCAATCGACAATTTTTTCAGAAAAATTATGTGAAAACTAAATCACATTGAATAAAGAATACTATGTTGTTCAAAGAATATTTGACTGCCAGTTAGTAAGACCTAAGTTATAATCCTAGTTCTACAACTAACACACTGGATTTTGGCCAAGTCATTTCATGTCTCTGAACCTTAATTTCTGTAGGCATGAAAATGTTGAGCTCTAATAATCTATGATTCCAAAAAAATCTTTTTAGATATAATATGTTATAAATTATTTTCTAAAAATTCAGATTTTTATATTTTGGACTTTCTTAAAGGCATACCTGCATACTGTGTCCCTGAATATTTCTGGCATGTTTGCTCTTCAATTAATGTTTATATTCATATAAAGAATCTGAGTTTCATTTTTCATAATGTGAACTATCCATAACCCTGAGATGGTTTGGATTAGATAATTGGAAGTCATTCAATGGAATTAAGAGTTTTGGCCTCAGAAGATAATATTAGCTGATGACAATAGTAATAAGCTTTTCTCCACCTCTGAGAATTGAGACCAACACAGTGGTATGATCTTTTCCTTTGGAGAATTTGAAGCAAAGAATAATTACCCATCTATGGAATGACTTATGCACTCTCTACAAGATCTTTTGAAGTTCACTTTAGAATTCGGCAATGCTAGCATAATTACTCCATCATGAGAGATAAGATTATTCCAAGGTATCCACTCTCCAAAATAATCAAATATATATATATATATATATATATATATATATATATGTGTGTGTGTGTGTGTGTGTGTGTGTATACACACACACATATACACATATGTATGTATACAGATAGATATTCCAAATATATAATAATGTATATAAATACATAATGTATATATGTACATATGTATGTATACAGACAGACATCCCAAATAACATAAAAATTGTTATCTATTTTATGTCAATATCCAAACTTCACAATTAACATACCAAAAAGAATGTCAAAATCAAAGAATCACAGAGATAAAAGAGATGTGACATGAATAATTTGTGTGTATTCTGAAGAAGAATTTAGACCAAAAAAAACTGTAGGATATTTTTCATTCTCATAGGTATTTAGAATTATTCATTGACTTTTACCAGGCACTGTGGGGGGAAAGCACAAAAAACAAAAACAAAACCCAATTTTTTAGAAAAAAAATTTAGATAAAATATGCTTATATTAGAATTAAAAGGTTCTTGGCTAGTCTGGTTATTTTCTCTTAGGTATATCTACTACTAAATAAATGAATTTTTTTTAAATCTAGGTTAAAAAAACGACAATTCTACCTAAATTAATTTACTTAATATAGTGCCATACCAATCAAACTATCAGACAATTATTTTCTACAGCTGGAAAAAATAATATCAAAATTTATCTGGAAGAACTAAAGGTCCGGAATAGCAAGGAAACTAATGAAAAGAAATGCTAGGGAAGGTGGCCTAGCTCTTCGAGATCTAAAATTGTATTATAAAGCAGCAATTATCAAAATCATTTGGTACTGGCTAAGAAACCAAAGGGTAGACAAGTGGAATAAGCTAGGTACTTAAGACACAGTAGGCAAGGAATATAGCAATCTACTGTTTGATAAACCCAAGGACCTCAGCTTCTGGGATAAGAACTCACTGACAAAAATTGCTGGGAAAACTGGATGACAGTGTGGCAGAAACTAGGCATAGACCAATGCCTGACACCATACACAAGAATAAAGTCCAAATGGGTAGGTATAAAGAGTGATACTATAAAGATTAGTGGAGCAAGGAATAGTGTATTTATCAGATACATGGAGAATGGAAGAATTTTTGAATAAAGAAGAGATAGACAGCATTATGAAGTACAAAATGGAAAATTTTGATTACATTAAACTGAAAAGTTTTTGCACAACCAAATCCAATGCAACCAAGATTAGGAGGGAAGCAGAAAACTGGGAAAGAATTTTTTTAACTAGTATCTGTGATAAAGGCCTCATTTCTAAAATATATAGAGAACTGAGTCAGATATATAAGAATACAAGTCATTCCCCAACTGATAAATTGTCAAAGGATATAAACAGGCAGTTTTCAGAGGAAGAAATTAAAGATATCCATAGTCATATAAAAATATTCTAAATCACTTAATTAGAGAGAAACAAATCAAAACAACTCTGAGATACCACATCACACCTATCAGAGTGGCTAACATGACAGAGCAGGAAGATGATAAATGTTGGAGAAGATGAAGGAGAGTTGGAACACTAATTCATTGTTGGTGGAGCTGTGAGATGATTCAATCATTCTGGAGAGCAATTTGGAACTATGTCCAAAGGGCTACAAAAATGTGCATGCCCTTTGACCCAGCAATGTTGCTTCTAGGACTGTGTCCCCAAGAGATCATAAAAATGGAAAATGGTCCCACATGTACAAAGATACTTATAGCAGCACTCTTTGTGGTGGCCAAAAGCTGGAAATCAAAGGGATGCCCATCAATTGGGGAATGGCTGAATAATTATAGTATATGAACGTAATGGAATACTATTGAACTATTAGAAATGATGAAAAGGAAGACTTCAGAGAAGCCTGGAAAGACTTATATGAGCTGATGCTGAGTGAAAGGAGTAGAATCAGGAGAATTTGTAGACAGCAACAACTACAGTGTGCAAGAATTTTTTTCTGGTAGACTTAGAACTTCATTTCAATGCAAGGACTTAAAAAATTCCCAATGGTCTTTTAAGGCAAAATGCCTTCCACATCCAGAGAAAGAGCTTTGTAATTCAATCTCAGATTGTAGCAGATCATTTTCTTTTGTATTACATTTTGGTTTGTTTATATGAGTTCTCCCATTCATTTTAATTCTTCTGCACCACACGATTATGGTGAAAATGTATTTCATAGGAATGTATGTGTAGAATCTATATAAAATTTTATGCAGTCTCAGGAAAGGAGAAGGAGGTGGGAGAGGGAAGAGGAGGGAGGGAAAGAAAAAATCTAGATTGTATGATAGCGATTGTGGAACACTGAAAATAAATAAATAAAGAATATAATTTATGAACATAAATATATGTCACATGGATATCAATTGCTTATTCATTAAATAGTGGAAAAGCAACTAATTTATGATATATATATGTATATATGCATATGTGTGTTCATATATATGTATGTGTGTGCGTGTATGTATTTATTTTAATATAATAAATTTTATATATATATATATATACATTTCTATATTTTTTTCCTACAATGAAGTTCAGCTGGTACCTTATCAGGGCAAGTGATCCTGAATACTACAAGACTTTGCCAGTAAGATTGGACAAGGTTTGTTGATAGAGTATGCCTCTTCTGACCACCACCGGACGACCAGGCTTGGAAGAGCTCATAGGAAGACACCAGAAACAAAATTATTATGGTCTCAGCAATTCAAAAAATTACTAATTACTATGATACAAAGTGAAGTTTCAGTGTGAAACAGACAGACTTACAGTTCTTTAATTTCAATTAATTTCATTAATATATAAGTACTAATACATATAGATAAAGCATCCCTTACATTTTGTCTTAACTATGTGTGCTCTCATATTTCTGAAAAATAATTTTTAACTGATGGCAGAGTAGAAAGATTCACATAGGCTAGCTCCTAACCCACAGTCCATAAAATATCTGTAAAGAACTCCCAACAAATTTTGGAGCAGCAGAAGCCACAGAACAACGGATTGGAGATATCTGTTCCAGAGAGACCTGAAAAACAAACACCAAAGGTCCATCAAGCTCTGGACCCAGAGCATAGCTCAGTCCTACCTTGGCCATGCAGCACCAAGAGGAGCAGATGCGAGCAGGCTTCAGGGATGGAATCGCCAGTGGCCACGGAGGTCCTTCCATCGACAGATAACCGAAGGTCACGGAGACAGTCTTTTTGGCTGGCCAAGAAGGGAGTAGGGGTGTCCCCATAACTCAGGCCCCCTCAGGAGGCAGCAGCATATAGGGGTTCCCAAAGCAGATGGGAGCTCAGATTCATTGTTGAAGGTTGCCACATAAACCACTAAGGGAACTGAGCCCTGGGTAGTGGCCCTGCCCCCACCCGAGCAGCTCAACTTAATCTCACACTGAATACCAGCCCTGTACCCACCTGAGCACCAGAATTTAATCTCACACTGAATAGCAGCCCCACTCCCGCTGAAAACCCTGAGGCTGGGGAGCAGCATTTGAATCTCAGACCCCAAGCACTAGCTGAGCGGATCTGGAGGCAAAGTGGGTGAAGAAAGGAATTTCAAAAGTCAAGTAACTGGCTGGGGAAATGTCCAGAAAAGGGAAAAAAAAATAAGACCATAGAAGGTTACTTTCTTGGTGAACAGATATCTCCTCCCTTCCTTTCTGATGAGGAAGAACGTTTACCATCAGGGAAAGACATAGAAGTCAAGGCTTCTCTACCCCAAACATCCAAAATATTCAAAGGGCTCAGGCCATGGAAGAGCTCAAAAAGAATTTTGAAAATCAAGTGAGACAGGTGGAGGAAAAACTGGAAAGAGAAATGAGAAGAAAAGCATGAAAAGCAGGTCAACACCTTGCTAAAGGAGACCCCCCAAAAATGCTGAAAATAACATCCTGAAAAATAGGCTGACTCAATCGGCAAAAGAGGTTCAAAAAGCCAATGAGGAGAAGAATGCTTTCAAAAGCAGAATTAGACAGATGGAAAAGGAGGTTCAAAACCTCACTGAAGAAAATAATTCTTTCAAAATTAGAATGGAACAGATGGGGGCTAATGACTTTATGAGAAACCAAGAAATCACCAAACAAAACCAAAAGAATGAAAAAATGGAAGAGAATGTGAAATATCTCATTGGAAAACAACTGACCTGGACAATAGATCCAGGAGAGACAATTTAAAAATTATGGGACTACCTGAAAGTCATGATCAAAAAAAGAGCCTACATGTCATCTTTCATGAAATTATCAAGGAAAACTGCCCTGATATTCTAGAACCAGAGGACAAAATAAGTATTCAAGGAATCTACCGATCACCACCTGAAAAAGATCCAAAAAGACAAACTCCTAGGAGCATTGTGGCCAAATTCCAGAGTTCCCTGGTCAAGGAAAAATTATTGCAAACAGCTAGAAAGAAACAATTCAAGTATTGTGGAAATACAATCAGGATAGCACAAGATCTAGCAGCTTCTACATTAAGAGATCGAAGGGTGTGGAATAGAATATTCCAGAAGTCAAAGGTACTAGGACTAAAACCAAGAATCACCTCCCCAGAAAAACTGAGTATAATAATTCAGGGGAAAAAATAGTCTTTCATTGAAACAGAGGACTTTCAAGCATTCTTGAGGAAAAGACCAGAGCTGAAAAGAAAATTTGACTTTCAAACACAAGAATGAAAAGAAGCATGGAAAAGTAAACAGCAAAGAGAAGTCATAAGGGACTTACTAAAGTTGAACTGTTTACATTCCTACATGGAAATACAATATTTGTAACTGTTGAAACTTTTCAGTATCTGGGTAGTTGGTGGGATTACACACACACACATGCACGCACACACACAGACACACACATGCATGCACACACAGAGACAGAGAGCACAGAGTGAATTGAATAGAAGGGGATCATATCTTTAAAAAATGAAGTTAAGTGGTGAGAGAGAAATGCACTGGGAGGAGAGAGGGAGAAATGGAATGGGGCAAATTATCTCTCATAGAAAAGGCAGGCAGGAGACTTTTTAGTGGAGGTTAAAAGAAGGGAGGTTAGAGAAAAACATGAAGTTTACTCTCATCACATTTGACTAAAGGAAGGAATAAAATGCCCACTCATTTTGATATGAAAACCTATCTTACAATACAGGAAAGTGGGGGAGAAAGGGATAAGCAGGGTGGGGGGGTGATGGAAGGGAGGGCAATGGGAGGAAGGAGAAATTTGAAGTCAACACTCTTGGGGAGGGACAGGATCAGAAGAGAGAATAGAAGCAATGGGGGGCAGGATAGGATGGAGGGAAATATGGTTAGTCTTACACAACATGATTATTATGGAAGTCATTTGCAAAACTACACAGATATGGCCTATATTGAATTGCTTGCCTTCTCAAAGAGAATGGGTGGGGAGTGAGAGATGGTGAGAAGTTGGAACTCAAAGTTTCTGGAACAACTATTGAGTATTATTCTTGCTACTAGGAAATAAGAAATACAGGTAATGGCAAATAGAAAGTTACCTGGCCCTACAGGACAAAAGAGAAGATGGGGACAAGGGAAAGGAAGAATGATAGAATAGAGGGCAGATTGGTGATAGGGGCAATTAGAATGCTTGGTGTGGTGGGGGAGAAGACAAATGGGGAGAAAATTTGGAACCCAAAATTTTGTGATAATGAATATAAAAAGTTAAATAAATTTATTAAAAAATAATTTTAATAAAATTGTACAAAATTTTAAAAGGTTGAAAAATATGGAGAACTGGCCCATTAATTTTTGTTTGCTTTCCTAACTGGTATCAAATTTAGCTGGCCACTTTGAGCAAAAGTTTTTGCTTTTAGAAGATGAAGGCCTAGTGCACATATCATTTGATTTCCCATCACTTCTTTGCTTCAAAACCTCATGCAAGTTTAATCTTTTTTGAAGCCTCCTGTGAAGTTTTGCCATCGTTTTTTAGCTTTTATAAATTTGCAGTAAGCTGCAGTTTTCACAATTTTTACCCTAAGCTGCTGAGCAGCTAACCTAGTACTTATTTCTTCAGTCTTCTCAATATCCTTTCAGTCATAAATTTGGTGATGGACACTTCAAGGCCTGACTTCAGATGAACTCTATTACTTATAAAGGGTCAAACTTTAATTTATCCCAAAATACTGAGTAAGGTCCTTCCACTGTGCCTCATTTGAAGATTGTTGACTGTCAAATTCTTCTCTGTTCTTCATTTTACCTTTTCTTGGATGTTTCTTTTGCTCCCCATGCGTGTAAAAATTGTTAATACTTTCAGTTCAAAATGTCTTTTATGTAATTCTTGAAACTTATCCCACATATTTAGGGGAACTCCAGACAGACATTCTTCATCAGAATTTTTTGCATTTGTCTCTGCCCTATTTTTAGGGCCATCATTATTGAAAGCAGAAAATCTGACTTCTTCATTCACAGCATCTCCCTTATCTTCCTTTGAACTAAATTCCACAATTTTCAATAAAATTTCATCCTCAGAACTCAACTCAATATCACTTTCATCCATCACAGGAGATAACAGTCTACTCCACATCTTCTTTTCCAAATGGCTCATGTAATCTGATGGTCATTTTTAAACTATTGGATTTTAAAGACAATACTGTGAAGGCAGAAGGCAAATAATGGAATTAGTAACAGCACAAGTGAAAAGGGTAGCAATAATAGGAACAGGGATATAATTATAGATAGGAAGCATGATATTTGAATCAGAGTTTTTGCTATAAAATGTATTTAATTCCACTAAGATCAGGGATAAAAAAGAAGGGAATGAACAGGAATGAAATGATAAATGGAAACCTGACTCAGTGGTCAAAGAAAAAATCTAAGGATTATCCTATTACCACTTGTGGAAAGAGATTTCCTCCATAAAGAGTGGTAAGGTGGGTGAGTTTTGATCGCGAGGGAACTTGGGAAGCCACCAGACAAGTTTAAATTAAGTCTTGATTAATCACTAGAACAATGGCTGTTGAGGATGCTGTCCAATGAGTCCCAATCATAATACCTCTTGATCAAAGGAAACCAAAATTGTCTCAGAACTCATGTATGATTTATTATTGCAAAACGTTTTAAACCAGTTATAAACCCTTGATAGGGATGGTCTTTCTACTAAAATGGAGAGTTACACATATTTGAATCATTAAAGATGAGTTCACATTGCAGTTGGTTTCCCGGGGGGGTGGTGGTAACCAAGGAGGATAGAGCATTAAAATTCCTAAAAGAACCCTACTTTTCTGATAGCTACCTTGCATTTGTAGCAAGTAGATCCTGATTTCTAGAAAAAAATCTGTCTGAGTGGCATCAGGCTTTAGATATGGAACTTCCATATCTTACTGCCTTGCCATGCAGCAGTGAGCAGATAAATGGGTGAAATTTGAGCATGAGATCAGAACAGTCATCATAGTTATTAGGATAAATAAGAACTCTGAGGATACTGGAATGAAGTACGGTACCTACCACTGCTCTAGGTAGAAAAGGGTAATGACACCTTAAATTGGCTATTTAGTTAGTAATTGTTGGGGACTTCAAGTTATTTTTTAAGACTTTAAGAAATCTAACATAAATCTAAATAAGAACTTAAAATCTGAAAATTATTGCATGCAATTCCATGATTAAGTGAAGTTTATTTATCAAAATGTTATTTAATAAAATGTCATTATAACTTTTATAATTATTTAATAAGAATCAATTTTATATATACATTATATATGGAATATCATATTAATTTATAAATATTGATTATGCACTAGAGTATAACATTAATAAAACAGTAATATAGAAATAGCAAACATCTTTTATAGACTAAATCATAATACAAATTAAAATCAACAAGAGAAATATAAAGAGAGGACTCCAACATGAATGAAGCCTAAATAATATAATTCTAAACAATGAGTAGATTAATGAAAACTAATAGAGATAAATTACTATATATAAAGAAAATTTTGCCATGAGGGAAAAATACATGAAAGTTTGTGGGAAAGCAGTCAACAGAGGAACTGCATATGTCTAAATTATATCAACAAAACAGAAGACAAGTAAATTGAACATACATAATAACAAACTAGAAAATAATCATCTCTAAGCAAGCACAAAAGTAGGGGATCTGAATACTAATAAAATTAAAAATGAAAATTCCTGAAATAATAAATCAAACCTTTTAAATATAAAAATAAACAGTTAATTTGATCAAGAGGAAAAAAAATTGTTTGGTTGTTGTATTTCATACTTTAAGAGGACCAAAATGACTCTCTCCATTGAGGTGAAGGTACCGTGCATCTCATTGTGGCCTGTCAGACTGATATGATCTCAGAAGGTTCTATCATAGGTCAGACACAAATAATTCATATGAACATTTGGAATGGAGCTATCTCTAAATGTGTGTGTCTCACATTTCTTTTGAGTTACCACAATTCTATTTCACTCATGGAACGTAGCTCCTCCTTTGATGCAGGTACATCATGCTGGGTAGTCCTGTGCCAATGTCTCCCATGCCTCACAATCAGTTCCAAAATTCTTAAGGGAGACCTTGAAAGTGTCCTTATATCTCTTCTTCTGACCCCTATGTAAGAAGTTGCCTTCTGTTTTCCAAAAAAATAGTCTTTTAGGTAAATATACATTTGGTGTTTGAACAATGTGTCCAGTCCATTGTACTCTCTTCAATAGAGTTTGAAGTTCAGTCTGAGTCAGTTCAGTTTGAGAAAAGATCACAGTGTCTGATATCTTGTCTTTCCAGGTGATCTTCAAACTATTCCTAAGACAATTCAAATAGAAGCAGTTTGATTATCAGACATGGCACTAGTAGATGGGCCAGATTTCATAGACAGACAATAATGAGGTCAGCACAACAGCTCTGTAGACCTTCAGTATAGAATGCAGCCCAATACCTCTTCTCTCCCACACATTATTTTAGAGCCTCCCAAACACTGAGCTAGCTCTGGCATTGTGTGCACCAACTTCATCATATATGTGAATATCCCTAGACCTGTATTTGCAAGGTAAGAGAACTTGTTCACAGCATTCAAATTTTCTCCATTTGCTGTAACCAATGGTTCTTTGTATGGATGGTACAACACTGGTGGTAGACAACTTCTGTTTTCTTGGTGTTAATTATCAAGCCAAGATCA
Organism: Bettongia penicillata ogilbyi; assembly: GCA_023548195.1. Classification (NCBI taxonomy): domain Eukaryota; kingdom Metazoa; phylum Chordata; class Mammalia; order Diprotodontia; family Potoroidae; genus Bettongia; species Bettongia penicillata. Next base: position 1,269,040 of record JAJHZJ010000255.1, on the reverse strand, counting down.
GCGCAAGTGGCAGAGAATCGATGTATACTCTGTTGCATCTCAACCTCAGAGACTGCACTGAGTGCACATCTGCAAACAAAATGTGTGCCAACGGTCCCTCCAGGCTTATATATTTACCATCAGTGTGGCAGCAGATCTTAGTGCTGTTTCCAACAACATTTCTGAAAACATAATTCTGAAAAGTGTGGAAGCAAGCACACAGCTTTATTTCACTCTATTGATGACTGGGAAAGCATGAGAGCACCTTCCATTTTCCAGAACTTGGGCATGCAAAATATCATGAAACTGGCATACAATATTGATGAACTTTTCCAGGTGAAGAAATTTTGTCATGATCTTCCAGATTGACAAACATTGTATACAGACCTCTGTTCTGTTCCTGATATTTCTCTTGGAGGTGTTGGGCAGCAAAAATCATATTGACCATTCCTTGGCCCTTTCTAAAGCCATACTAGCTCTTACGAAAGATGTCCATCTTCTAGGTGAAGGATTAGCCTTTAAAGAAGAACACTGGCAACAATCTTGCTGCCAATTAGTAACAAAGAGAGGCATACACACACACCCGATGACTGTCATAAGACAACCTATGTCTTTTTTCCTTTTCCAAGATAAAATTAAAATCCCCAACAAAAAGGCAAATAAATGGAGAAGTAAAGACAATTATCAAATGTATTCTATACAGTTATACACCCACTGAATAAAAAAAAAATTAATCATAAGGTAAAATATTTATAAAATTACATAACACAAAGTTTAACAGAACAACACACACACACACACACACACATACACAATGTCCCAGCTGCCCCAAAAGAGATAGTCCAAATGAATTGATTTTAAGAAAAGGAAACAGACATTATATATAAATCATGTGGGAGGGAGTGATGAAGAAGGATTGATTAAAGGCTCAACTTTAATTCTTTAGAAACTTATTTTATGTCTTATAGAAATACAGATCTAACAAAGTAATGTTTGAGTTAAACATGGGACCTTTGTTTTAGGGAAGAGTTTGGAATCCTTAAAAGTTCTCTTTAATTCTTGCAAGGCAATCCATCCTGCTCTCCCATTCAATTCAATCCAATTCAAGTCAGGTTCATTTTCCATTCACAGGGTCTATCCCACTTCTGTGTATTTATAATGATAGTCTTTGGTTCTAAAAGTCTATGTCAATGGAGTAAAGTTCTGACAATTTAATCCCTGCTATAAAGTTTTTGTGTACCACCCCAGCAAATAGATATCTGCTTTCTGATGATCAATTTATCTAAGTATAGTTTGGAGGAGGGGGGCTGGGGAAAAGTAAAAGGACAGACCTCCAGCTCTCCTCCTGCCCACCCCCATAGCCCATAAAATACCTGTAAAAATAACTCTAAATGAATTCTAGAGCAGCAAAAGTCACAAAATGACAGAGTGAAACATATTTCTAGCTCAAAACAGCCTACAAGGCTGACAGGAAAGGTCTATCGTACCAGGCTCAAAGTAGAGCACAGCCCATTCTGGGCCACATGGCAGGGACAGGACTGTAGCAGGCTTCAGGGGGCAGAATTATGGGTAGAAGCTGTGGTTCCCAGATATCTCAGCCCACAAATGCCAAAGGCAACTTCAAACAATAGTAGGAAAGCTCTTTCACTTGAGTGAGACGGTAGTATGGTCTGGTACCATCCCTCACCCCAGGGCAGCAGCAGCCATTTTTGGAGCCCTCTGCCTAAAGACTCTGAGGGAATTGAGGGTCTGATCTGAATCTCAGTCCTGAGTGGTGATCCTGGGGTGAGAAGGAGGCTGGTGTGGTAGAGCTGATAGTGGCTGTGGAGAGGGAAGTCTACTCCCAGTTCCAGGGTAGAAAAGAGTGTTTATGGCTGCTTAAAGACAAGAGTGCAGGCCAGGAGAAGAGTAAACTCCTCTGCCACCTTGGAGGAACTGAGAACTTATAGGTCCCTAGAATATACCCTCTATTTGACAAAGGACTCAAAAGTCAAGTAACCAGCTGGGAAAATGTCCCCCAAAAAGGGAAAAATAAGACTATAGAAGGTTATTTTATTGGTGAAAAGGTATTTTCTTCCATACTTTCAGATGAGGAAGAACAAAGCATAGCATCAGAGGAAGACATCAAAGCCAAGGCTTCTACATCCAAAGCCTCCAAAAAAATATGCAATGGTCTCAGGACATGAAAGAACTCAAAAAGGATTTTGAAAATCAAGTAAAAGAGGTAGAGGAAAAATTGGGAAGAGAAATGAGTGCAATGCAAGAAAATCATGAAAAGCAAGTCAACAACTTGCTAAAGGAGACTCCAAAAATGCTGAAGAAAATAACATCTTTAAAAACAGACTAACCCAAATGCTTTAAAAAGTAGAATTAGCCAAATGGAAATGAAGGTTCAAAAGCTCACTGAAGAAAATACTTTTTTAAAAAATTAGAATGGAACAGATGAAAGCTCATGACTTTATGAGAAACCAAACAATTATAAAACAAAACCAAAAGAATGAAAAAATAGAAGTCAAGGTGAACTATCTCATTGGAAAAACAACTGACCTGGAAAATAGATACAGGAGAGATAATTTAAAAACTATGGGACTACCTGAAAGCCATGATCAAAACAAGAGCCTAGAAATCATCTCTCATGAAGTTATCAAGGAAAACTGCCCTGATATTCTAGAACCAGAGGGTAAAGTAGAAATGGAAAGAATTCTCCGATCACCTCCTGAAAGATACTCCAAAAAAAAAAAAAAAAAAACTCCTAGGAATATTATAGCCAAATTCCAGAGTTCCTAGGTCAAGGACAAAATATTGCAAGCAGCCAAAAAGAAACAATTCAAATACTGTGGAAATGCAATCAGGATAGCACTGGGTTTAGCAACTTCTACACTAAGGGATCAAAGGGCTTGGACTATGATATTCCAGAGGTCAAAGGAGATAGGATTAAAACCAAGAATCACCTATCCAGAAAAATTGAGTATAATACTTCAGAGGAAAAAAATTGAATTTCAATGAAATAAAGGACTTCCAAGCATTCTTATTGAAAAGACCAGAACAGAATAGAAAATTTGACTTTCAAATACAAGAATCAAGAGAAACATGAAAAGGTAAACAGGAAAGAGAAATCTAAAGGAACTCATTAAAGCTGAACTGTTTGCATTCCTACACTGAAAGATGTTATTTGTAACTTATGAGACCTTTTCCAATATTAGGGTAGTTAGAGGGAATATATATGTAGGTGGGTATGAGTATGTATATGTGTGTATATTATATAGGTGTAGCTATGTATATATACATGTGTATATGTGTATGCATGTATATATGTATGTATATGTATATGGGTGAAGGGTGAGCCAAATGTGAAGGGAGAATGACAAAAAAAAAGACATTTTACTTTTGAATGGAATGTGCTGAGAGTGGCAGAAAGGGAGAAGTGGAATATAGTGAATCATCTCACATGGAAGAGGGAAGAAAGAGCTTCTACAATGGAGGGGAGGAGCTGGGAGATGAAAGGAAATGAGTGAGGCTTGCTCTCATAGGATTTGGCTTAAGGAGGGAATAACACACTCAATTGGATATGGAAGTCTATTTTACCCTATAGGAAGGCAGGGGGAAAGGCAATAGGAGATGGAAGATAACAGAAGGGACATTAATTTGGGGAAAATGATAACCAGAAGCAAGCATTATTGTGGGAGGGCAGGTTAAGGGAGAGAATGAAATAAACTGAGGGCAGAACAGGACAGAGGGAAATGTATGGTTAGTCTTTTACAACATAATTATTATGTAAGTACTGTGCATTGTTATACATGTATGACCTTTATTGAATTGCTTGTTTTCTCAGTGAGGGTGGGTGGGGAGTGAAGGAGAGAATATGGAACTCAAAACTTTGGTAGTAAATGTTAAAAAATTTTTAGCATGCAACTGGAAATTAAGATATGTGGGCATTGAGGTATAGAAATGTATTTCTCCCTACATGAAAATAGAGGGGAAGGGGGATAAAAGAAGGGTGGGTGGTGGAAGGGAGGACAGACTGCAAGAAGGGGTGGATGGGGTGCATGCTGTCCTGGAGTGGGAGTGGGGAGAAATAGGGAGAAAATTTTGAATTCAAATTCTTGTGGAAGTGAATGCTGAAACCTGAAAAATAAATGAATTATATACTGAAAAAAAGAAACCTCAAAAAAAATAGAGCAGGTTTATCATGAATAGACTAATCATCTTGTGATGTATTTTTACCCATGGAAACCTGGATTCTTTAAATAAGATGTTCCCTCTTGCCAAAATATGAAAATGGACAAGAAGATGGATATTGATACTGACTGTAATTATGTCATATAGAACTTTAACCAAGGTTAAACAATTACCATTCAAAGGAATCCAGAAAGGACAGAAGACACCTTGACCTACCAGGAAAGTAGAAAACAGGGAGATGCAAAGGTTATTTTAATGTTAACAGAAGATATATATATGTGTGTGTGTGTGTGAATATATATACATATATGTGTTTACATGTATGTATGTATGCATGTATATATAATCTTACAGAAGATTGTGGAAATTGTAATTGGCATTTTTTCATAAAAGAATGAAAAGCAATAAAGAAAAAGAAAGTTTGGTGAGAGACCAAACTAAACAAATCATTCTAAGGGCATTTAAGGATAAGACTGCACAAAATTTCAAAAAAATGTGGAAATTGTAAAAGACTTCTACAACACAATTTTCTCCATGAATGAGAGTACAACCTACATATTTAGATTCTAGTATCATAGTTTGGGACAAGCTCCATAGTAAAGTGGAAATGGTACCAAACAACTTAGGAAAATAAGTATACCTTGACTTAACCAAGAATACAAAAAGAAGGTCCATCCTTGGGGGCTACACAATTTTGAAAGCATTGAGGAACTGCTTCTTGGAAAGAGAAGATGATACAAAAAACTTGGAAAAATCTTGGTACTTTTAATGACCAAGCAAAGTGGATCGAGGTAGTATTAATAATTTATTGACCTATATGACTATTATCCTGTCTCTAGAAAAAAAATTATGAGGATAATCTTCACCAACGGGGCATCAATGATGAAATTACAAAAAGAAGCTAGTCAGTTATAAAGTTGTGAATTGGCCCATACTTTCTGGAAATCAATTTGGAATTATATGAAGTCACTAAACTATTCCTACACTTTGGTCTTTCTATCCCACTTCAATACTCTAGTTCTCCAATAGTTCTCTGATCCCATCAATGTGGGTATTCCTCCTAATAATACCAATTGCAGCATATTTATGCCTACCACTTTTGAATAACTTCATGTTTTATAAATTTACCACCAGTGATTCTTCCCAAAATGGGAAGCAATATTCTTCACAGCAATATTCTTCCCCTGTTGTGGTAATGCTATGAAATATGAATCAGTATTCTCTAGAGAATCAAAAGTGAATGTCAGCCAGAGGGCATATTGTTTGTTTAGTCATATTGCTTGTTGACTACAAAAAAAATCTATTTACTTAGCTGAATAAAAAGACTTCTTCAAACCTTAAAACAAAATGTAACAGATACAAAATTTATTCAACAATCTTCTAGTCATTAATATTAAAGAAGGCATAAAGCACAGAGATACATGTTCACCACTCTCATGAATGTACTCCAGTATGGAGTCTGAAAGGAAGAGGTGCTCTTTGTAAATGAGATCCTCCACTTGTCTTTTTTGGTAGTAAAACTAAATTGAGTGGCCACCAACTGGGAAGTGGGTGAACAAATTGTGGGATATTAATGTAATAGGATTTAATTGCTCTGTATAATCCAGAAAATATGAGCCATTCAAAGAAACAGAGCCTTCTCTATTAACTGTAGAGCTTTGAAAAAAACATCTGGTGATCAAATACATATCTAACTACATGAGTATAAATGAAAGCGACACTAAACAGCTTCAGAATTCAGATTGTATATAATGTTTAATCTTGGTTCTTGAGAACTGATGCTGAAACTCTCATCCTAATTAGAGACATAGTGGATCACTAGCATGGATTATTTTAAAGATTATTATAATAAAATTATTATAATATATTATAATAAAATAATTATAATAAAAATTATTTATTATTGTAAAGAATACATTATTTCTTAACCACTCACCTATTTTCTTTCCAATAGTTTACCCTTTTCAGCACTCTTTCAATTCTTTGTTTACATATCTGAGAGAAATCCTCCATTAGGTACTAATACCTGTCTTTAAGGTCTGCTAACCTTTTAACAAAAAAGGTATGCCTGAGGTTTTTAGCTGCCTATATAGCCAAGAGAAACAGCAACTGCCAGTGAAAGTCAAGTAAAGGCCAAGGCCATGCCCAAGAGCAGGGACACCCTGAGAATCTGCCAAACCCCAGATCCTCAGGGTACTTAGAAAACCTTCGGGTTTCTAAGGAGTTCAGCTCAGGACTTGTGCCTTCAGCATAATCAGTCTTGTTTTACGTTGGTCCTTCTCCCCTAGGCAGTTGATCCAAACCAACTTGCAAATCTTGAAGCCATTAATATTTTCTATAAACTTCAAATTGCCAGAGACCTACAAGTAGTGACAACACTTTGAATATGAACCACATGGAGTGATTTTCTCTTGAATCTCTGAATAATGCAATAATTCAGTGAATGCATCTTAGGTAGTAAATAACAGTGTCAACATTCACTCTCCATGTTTAGTTTACATTCAGCATAAGATTATCTCTGAATGCATTCCGGTTCCAACCACAGAAGAGCAAATGTATTAACACTAACTTGAAAGAGATCTGCTTTCACTTTGCCCATTTTCATTAAGTTCAGAAAAAAATAACGATCTTTCCATTTGAGAATGACGGGAGAGTAATATTTTTTTTTCCTCAGGTGCAGGGCCAGTGTTAATGGAGATAAGGGAGGAGATGTCTCCTACATTCTTATGATCATTAGGAGAAATGTGGAATCTTATTAGATTCACAGTGGGGGATAAATTCACATCTCATTTGTCAAGAAATCTGTCTTGTTACGATACAGGTGATTTCATGTTCAAGTTGTAACTATGGAAAAGAAAAAGTACACCTGTAATATCTCTTTTTTTGGGGGAGGGGGTTGGGTGACACAACTGGTGATTGAGTGTCTTGCCAGTAAGTGTCAAATTGTCTGAGGCCTGATTTGAAGTCAGGTCCTCTTGATTCCAGGTCCAGTGTTCTACTTAACTGTATCACCTAGCTGTCCCAATATCCTTTTCTTAATGGAATCTTGTCTTCACTAGGGGTATAGACACCTGCACAATAACCAGAGAAAACAGAGAATCAAAGAACTTTTCTGCTGAGAAAGACCTTAGTCCAATGTTTCAATTTTCCATTTGAAGAAGCTGAAAGTCCATTAGTTAAGTGATTTGTCCAGGTAGTATGTGGCAAAAGATATTTTTAAAAACAAGTATTTATTATACTTCCATTCCCATTTTAGCTACTTCTATATATATATCCCTGTAATTCTAGGATATTTGACAAAGCCAGAGACTAAAAAAATCTGGGATTTTTTCTCATTCCCCTTTCTCCATTCCTGTAGCTTCTGCCCTAGTTTAATCTCCAATTGCATCTCACCTAGACAATTGCAATTGACTCCTAAGCAGTCTCCTTCCTTTTTAGCTATTGCCTCAAGTAACTTACAAATTAACCATCCTATGACATAGGTCTACCATGTCAAAACTTACAGATGGCTCTCTCTTCTCCCTAAGGGAGAAAAGGGCAAAATTCTTAGCCTGGAATTAAACTCTCCATAATCTGAGTCCATTGTATATTCCCGATTTATTTCATGTAACTCCTCCACTCCTACCCTACATCTAGTTTAATTGGACTACTACCTGACCTCAAGATCCCATCTTCTGCCTCTATGTTTTCTTAGGAGTTGTGTAGTATATCCTTCATACCTGGAATGCATTCCTTTTTCAGCTCTACCTCTTAGAATTTTCCTTTAAATCTCAGCTCAGTTGGCATCATGTAAAGCCTTTACTGATATCCTTGTTCTCAGTGCTATCTCTCTCCTCAAATTATGTGCTATACACTTATGTACATATTTATACATGTATATATATGCACACATACATATATACATATATAAATGTATGTATGTGTATATATAAAATTTCTAACCCCCACATAGAATGCAGATCCCTGTAAGCGAGGGTCCTTGTGTTACTAATGCCTTACATATATTAAGCACTTAATATTGGCTAAATTAAACTTTCTCAGCATAAATGACATAAGTTTTATTTAAGGTACTTTCTTTTTTAGGCCAGCTAGTATCTTTTCTCCCTTTCCTATTTGGAAATGCGTAAATTCTGAAAGAAAGCTCTCCCATGGTCCCTAAAAAGTTTTGGCCCTGCCAGGCTATGAAAATTTGGTAAGAATTCAGATTTTCATTATGCTATTGATAAAGTTCAAGTGAATATCTTATACTTCTTTCCATCTTTCAGATTTGATCTAAATGCAGAATTGATTCTGGCCTCATGCTCCTAGGTCTATGACTTCTTGCTAGCATCCAAGGCTGCTACTTCTATTCCTCCTTAATGGTATAGAAATATTTTATCTGCCAAATCTCAGGTTGTAACAACAGAGTCAGTTTTGAATTCAAAGGATTGTTGTCCTTGAATGAATAAAAACTGTCTCCTAAACCCAGTCCACATGACTCTTTGGGGACCAGAGTTTGGAATCATGAGGGTTTGTCCCTTTCATGAACACTTGTCACCTCGATCTAGCCTCAGTGCAGGAGTCAGGAGGACCTGAGTTCAAATCTCACCTCAGACACTTGATACTCACTAGTTGTGTGACCTCGGGCAAGTCACTTAACCCCAGTTGTCTCATCCTGGGTCATCTTTAGTCATTCTGATGAATATCTGGTCACTGGATTCAGATGGCTCTGGAGAAAAAGTGAGGCTGGTGACCTGCACAACCCTCCCTCACTCAAAACAAGGTCATGTGCAAGTCATGTCATTATTTCTCTGATGGCATGGTCTTTGGCAATGAAGGACAAATACACATCACCTCGAACTACAACTGTTCGGTTAACATTACTATACCAACTGGAATCAAGGGGAGATCAATTATATTACTACTTTTCAAACAGCTAGAAGGTATCAATGATTAACTATAATATTGTCAATGATAATTAAAATGACGAAACCAAATAATGGTAGGAATTAACATTCTAGCAGTGAACCTCTCCAAATTTAGCTAAGCTAGTGCTTAGACAACAAACATAAAGATCTTTACCAGACCTGTTCTTGAAATCTTTCCATCCTGGTGTGATCCATCAAAGCTTAAGCATCTAGTGAGAGTCTTTGGGGCACAATCTGGTAGGTCTTTAGTAAAGAATGTTATTTACATACATTAACAAATTAGGGTGGTCACCTGAACAAATACACTGGTTTCTGCTACCTCATGTCATTGACCCCATTTTTTGTTAAGTTACTCTCTTGATTCACAAGCATCCTAGAATGAGAAAATTTCAGAGATTATCACTGTTGCAGAAATTTTGTCTTTAACTAGCATACTCCAAGCTCAGCCTGATCTGAAGCAAGTCTCTGTTCCCTCTAGGGTTGGTTTCCCTTTCTCTCCACCCTAGCATTTAAGCACAGTACATAGTAGGTACTTAAACTCTAATGGAAATCCACTTTGACACAAATTATAATAAGTGGCTATACATTTTATGCCAATTTCAAGCTGTTTAGTATTAGAGATAAGCATTTCACAAGCCAAACTGAGTCAGTGAGAGCCTCCGAGCGCCAGATATCAGTGTAGCAGCTCCTGAGACCTTCAGCCCAAAGATTAAACTTCGGCAAGTCACCTACTTTACCTTCCAGAAGCCAGGATGACGGAGTGTTCAGTAAATGCTCTCTCCTCCCGCCTTGATGACCATGAAAGAAACATAAAATATTTCCCCAGAAAAATCCTGGACCAGTGGAAACAGCAAAGGGGCCAATTATAGTCTCATAACACCTGAGGCTAGGAAAACAGCTAAGGGGGATTCCTCCTACTGTGGCGGAGGCAAACTGGAAGCACGTAGGACCCAGCACAGAGAAAACTCATATTAGGACCCAGGCAAGCCTCAGCACCAGGAGAGGAGCCCCAGGAGGGGTGGGAACATGCATTAGCATCTAGGCATCCCTCAGCTGTCCAGGGGAATCAGAAAGAAATAGGGCAGCTGGGATTATCAGCCCCTGAGCTTGCCTTTGCCTCAGTTCAGCTGAGGAGATCTCCTGTGACCAGACCACTCCTCTCCCACACTTAACAAGTTAACCAGGGCTGATCAGGGAAACACAAAACAAAAACATGCTTTCAGCTTTTTCACACATCAGCTCAGCAAAACGTTCTGTACCTTCTGACTGAAAGAACCAGAAGCCACAACACTCAATCAACATCATGAACAAGAAAAATCAGAGGGCCGAAAGAACCATAGAATCTTTCCATGGGGATAAGGACCAAAACACAAACACCAAAGAGGTCAGAGCTGAGACTGTACTTCCATCTGAAACTTCACAAGGCACTATGAACTCTTCGCAAGCACAAGCAGCTCTCCTGGAACAGCTGAAGAAGAAAAGAGAAGATAAACTGGCCAATGATTTTAAAATTTTGATAAAGGAATTCACTGATGAGAACATCTCTTTGAAAAGGAAAATTGAAAAATGGAAAAGGAAAATAACTCCCTAAAAGATCAAATGGAAAAGGAAACCCAAAACCTAACTGGGAAAATTGGTTGAATGGAAAAGGAAGTACAAAAATTAACTGGAGAAAATAGCTCCTTAAAAGGTAAAATTGGGCAGATGGAAATGGAGATGCAAAATTTAATGGAAGAAAACAATTTGATAAAGATTAGAATTGGGGCAAGTAGAAACTAATGACTCAATGAGACAGCAAGAATCAGTCAAACAAAATCTAAAGAATGAAAAGATAGAAGAAAATGTAAAAATATCTAATTGGAAAAACAACTGACCTGGAAAATAGATCCAGAAGAGAAAACTTAAGAATTATTGGCCTGCCAGAAACCCATGATGGAGAAAAGAGTCTGGACAATATCTTCCAGGAAATCATCAAGGAAAACTTCCCAGAAGTGCTAGATTCAGAGGGCAAAATAGTCATCAAAAGAATCCACCGTTCCCCTCCTGAAAGGGATCCCAAACTCAAAACCCCAAGAAATATAGTTGCCAAATTCCAGAGCTATCAAGTGAAGGAGAAAATATTACAAGCAGCCAGAAAGAAACAATTTAAATATCAAGGAGATATAGTCAGGATTACACAGGACCTTACAGCTTCTACATTAAAAGATCGAAAGAATTGAAACCCAATATTCCCTAAGGCAGAGGAGTTGGGACTGCAACCAAGGATCAACTACCCAGCAAAGTTCAGCACAACATTTCAGGCAAGGAGAAAGTCATTCAACGAAGTAAGGGATTTCCAGAGCTTCCTGACCAAAACACCAGAACTTAATAGACAATTCGATCTTCAAATGCAGGTCTCAAGAGAATCATAAAAAGGTAAATGGTGGCGGGGGCGAACAGAAACAACTTGTTACTCAGTTAGGGCAAACTGTTTACCTCCCTATAAGGGAAGATGATACCTGTTAATCTTGAGAATTGTGCAGCTATTGTGAAATATAAAAGGGATATGCATAGAGGGAACAGGTATAAAGTAAAGATATCATGATAAAAAATATGATTTAAGCATGAGAAGGGATTGTAATAGGAGGTGTGAAAAGGAGGAAGCAGAAAATGGCAAATTACATCACAAGAAGACGTGCAAAATCATAGTAGAGGGAAAGAGGGGAGGGACATGAGCATTGTTTGAGAGGTACTCTCATCTCATTTGTTTAAAGGATGAAACAATAAACTTAAGTAGATAATCCTAACTAGTTCTATAGGCAGTAGGAGAGGAAGGGGGAAGAAAGGGGAGGGCAGCTAAAAGGGAGGGAAGAAGCAATAAGAGTAAAGGGGAGTAAAAGGGAGGGGGGCTAAAAGAAGGAGGGGAAGGTGGCAGGAGGAGGTGGTGAAAAGTGAATACTATTTGAGGAGGGGAAGGGAGACAGGAAAGCTAAAAGCACAAATGTTGGGAGAGAGGATTGAGGGAAATACACAGATTGTAATCATAGCTGTGAATGCGAATGGAATGAATTCTTCCATAAAATGGAGACGGATAGCAGAATGGATTAAAAGCCATAATCCAACATTATGCTGCTTACAAGAAAAACATTTGAAATGGGGGGGATACACATAGGATAAAGGTCAAAGGATGGAGCAGAATATATTGTGCTTCAGCTGATGTAAGAAAGGCAGGAGTAGCAATCCTAATCTCAGAAAAAGCAAAAGCAGAAATAGATCTAATCAAAAGGGATAGGGATGGAAACGATATCCTGCTAAAAGGCACCATAGACAATGAAGCAATATCATTACTAAACATGTATGCTCCAAGTGGTATAGCATCCAGATTCTTAGAGGAGAGGTTGGGGGAGTTGAAGGAAGAAATTGACAGCAAAATATACTAGTGGGGGACCTCAACCTCCCCCCTCTCTGAACTCGATAAATTTAACCTCAAAATAAACAAGGAAGAGGTTCAGGAGGTAAATAAAACTCTAGATAAGATAGATATGACAGATATTTGGAGAAAATTGAATGGAAATAGAAAGGAATATACCTTTTTCTCAATGGCATATGGGACATTTACAAAAATTGACCATGTACTAGAATATAAAAATCTCACAATCCAGTGCAGAAAGGCAGAGATAATCAATGCATCCTTCTCATATCATAATGCAATAAAAATTATATGTAATAAAAGGCCATGGAAACATAAACCAAAAATCAATTGGAAACTAAATAATCTCATCCTAAAGAAGGAATGGGTTAAAGAAGAAATCATAAAAAAAAAAAAATCAACAACTTCATTCAAGAGAATGACAATAATGAGACAAACTACCAAAACTTATGAGATACTACAAAAGCAGTTCTTAGGGGAAGTTTTATATCTTTGAATGCCTACATAAATAAAATAGAGAAAGAGGAGATCAATGACTTGGGCATGCAGCTGAAAAAGCTAGAAAAAGAACAAGTTGAAAATCCCCAAGAATATACAAAATTAGAAATACTGAAAACCAAAGGAGAGATTAATAAAATTGAAATTAAGAAGGCTACTTAATAAATAAAACCAATAGTTGGTTTTATGAAAAAACTAATAAAATTGATAAACCTTTGGTCAACTTGATTAAAAAAAAGAAAGCAAATCAAATTACTAATATTAAAAATGAAAGGGGTGAACTCACCTCCAATGAGGAGGAAATTAAAACAATAATTAGAAATTACTTTGCCCAATTTTATGCCCACAAATTCGATCATCTAAATGAGATGGATGAATATTTTAAAAAATACAAACTGCCCAGATTAACAGACGAGGAAGTTGAATACTTAAAAAACCCCATCTCAGAAAAAGAAATTGAACAAGCCATCAATGAACTCCCTAGGAAAAAATCTTCAGGACCAGATGGATTCACAAGTGAATTCTATCAAACCTTTAAAGAATAGTTAATTCCAATACTATATAGACTATTTTTGAAAATTGGGGAAGAAGGAGTCCTCCCAAATTCTTTCTATAATATAAATATGTTTTTGATACCCAAACCAGGGAGAGACAAAACAGAGAAAGAAAATTATAGACCAATTTCTCTAATGAATATAGATGCAAAAATTTTAAATAAGATTTTAGCAAAACGAATACAGCTTCTTATCATGAAAATAATACATTATGATCAGGTAGGATTCATACCAGGAATGCAGGGTTGGTTCAATATTAGAAAAACTATTAGCATTATTGATCATATCAACAACAAAACTAACAAAAACCATATAATTATCTCAATAGAGGCAAAAAAAGCTTTTGACAAAATACAACACCCATTCCTATTAAAAACACTGGAGAACATAGGAATAAAGGGAACTTTCCATAAAATAATAAGCAGTATCTACCTAAAACCTTCAGCAAGCATTATATGCAATGGGGATAAGCGAGATGCATTTTCAATAAGATCGGGGGTGAAACAAGGATGTCCATTATCACCACCATTATTCAATATGGTACTAGAAATGTTAGCTGTAGCAATTGGACAAGATAAAGAAATTGAAGGAATAAAAATAGCCAAAGAAGAAACTAAGTTATCACTCTTTGCAGATGATATGATGATATACTTAGAGAATCCCAGAGATTCAAGGAAAAAACTACTTGAAATAATAAACAACTTTGGCAAAGTTGCAGGTTACAAAATAAACCCACACAAATCTTCTGCATTCCTATATATTAGCAAGAAAGTCCAACAACAAGAGATAGAAAGAGAAATCCCATTTAACGCTAAGGTAGATACTATAAAATACTTAGGAGTTTACCTGCCAAAACAAACCCAGGGATTATGTGAACACAATTACAAGACACTTTTTGCACAAATAAAGTCAGATTTAAGTAAGTTGAAAAACATCAGTTGTTCATGGGTAGGCTGAGCTAATATAATAAAAATGACAATTCTACCTAAATTAATTTACTTATTTAGTGCCATACCAATTAAACTATCAGATAATTATTTTCTAGAGCTGGATAAAATAATATCAAAATTCATCTGGAAGAACAAAAGATCCAGAATATCAAAGAGACTAATGAAAAGAAATCCCTGGGAAGGTGGCTAGGGCTACCAGACCTCAAATTGTATTATAAAGCAGCAATTATCAAAACCACTTGGTATTGGCTAAGAAACAGAAGAGGAGACAAATGGAATAGACTTGGCACTCAAGATACTGTAGGTAAGAAATATAACAACCTCCAATTTGATAAACCCAAAGACCCCAGCTTCTGGGATAAGAACTCACTGTTTGACAAAAATTCTGGGAAAACTGGTTAACAGTGTGGTGGAAATTAGGCATAGACCCATGCCTGACACTGTACACAAGAATAAAGTCCAAATGGGTACATGATTTAGGTATAAAGATTGATACCATGAATAAACTGGAGGAGCAAGGAATAGTGCATTTATCAGATTTATGGAGAAGGGAAGAATTTTTTACTAAAGAAGTGATAGAAAACATTATGAAATGCAAGATGGAAAATTTTGATTAAATTACACTGAAAAGTGTTTGCACAACCAAACCCAATGCAACCACAATTCAGAGGGATGTAGTAAATTGGGAAAAAAAAAATTTACGGCTAAGCTCAGGGATAAAAGCCTCATTTCTAGAATATATAGAGAACTGACTCAAATGTACAACCATATAAGTCATTCCCCAATTGATAAATGGTCAAAGGATATGAACAGGCAATTTTCAGGGGAAGAAATTAAATATATCTATAATCATATGAAAAGCATTTAGAATTTCTACTTTTAGGTTATGATGACAAAGGTTGAGCATTTAAACAATTCCCCACCTCTATCACTCTTATGAGTTTGTGAGGAAATGAGAAGGGGTTGGATAGGCAAGAGGGAGTTCCAGTTTGTTTATCTTGGGTAGTGCTTCAGGGAAGTAGAAGGAAGACAGGTGCTTTGGGCTGGATGCCAGTAATCCTAACAACTTTGGACTTGTAATCTAGCCAATTTGCTATCTGCTTCACTTTAACCTTATCAGCTTTTCTGTTGGTGTCTTTCATCTCCACCCCTATCACTGTGTACACTCTGCTCCAGTACAACATCCTATCTTTACTTTCTCTGCTTTGTGTCACAGAGGCAGCTTCCAGATCCAATGCTCTCCATCAGTTTTTATGCCATGCCTTCTGCTTACTTCTGATCTTGAGGGTCCATGCTCCTGAATGATGAGAGTTCTCTACAACTAACCCAATTCAGACCCAGCATGTTGCTGTTACTGCTTGCTAGTCATGCTGGAGCTCCAAATCCCACATGCCTTTCACTTCTAGTTCTTGAATTATTAAAGAAAATCACATTACTATTCCTAAAAAGTATGTGCCAATGAATTTTTTTTTTAATGGCTTCTCTCAACATCCCTGTATCTTTCCAGGTCAAAAGGTCCCTTTCTGGCCGTCACTTCTTTATACATTCTGCCCTTTCTCATTAAGCTCCGTGTGGACAGAGACTGTCTTCCTGTGTTTGTATCTCCAGTACTTAATACAGAGTCTGGTATGCAGTTAGCACTTAATAAATTTTTTTTTATTTCATTTGTACTTTCAATGTTCCAGTTCTATGCAGTCAAGCCAGAAAAGCATGAAGGACCAGACATTTTTCTCTCTCCTCAGGCTCTTCACAGTACCTCTCTTTGCCAAGGACTTGTACCTTCTCAGTAGAAGAAAGTTCCTTCCAAAGTCAAAGGCCTTGGAAACTCGGGGAACACTGGGTAATGCCTATGTGTGCTAGAAAATCTCAACGGCAACATCCATAGGGAATGAGTCACAAACTTATATACTATGGCCCAGACATAATTCCAGATGAGAGAATTCCATCTAGCAACTCTACTGCATCATATGAACATAGAGAACTGTCTAGGGCACTGAGATGTTAAGTAATTTGTCCAGGGTGACCTAGCCAGTTTGTAGAAGAGACATGACATGACCATGCTAAGTCCAATGACAAAGCTCTATTCCTTCTCTGTCTTAACTGAGTATTGTATGAGGATCTGAAAGTTTGGGGAATATAGAAACATCAAATGACACCAAACTACCTAACATGGGGTTGCAGGCCTTTGGGACCCATTCAGAGGCAGGGATAGGCTGCTTTTTTTCTGGATGAATTAATTGATAAATTCTCTTTTACTTCTCTAACAATTCATGTCTTTAAGCTGACTTCATTAAGGAAGTACAGACATTTTCAAGGGCTCTTTTTTTTTTTTAAGGGCTTTTTTTTTTTTAAACAGTGTATCTTACACAGTTATCTATATCCATGCTACATTTTCTTCTATGCCTCCTACCCCAGAGTTGCTTCTCCAAACATTCAAAATAAATTTCCTCTTTTCTGAACTTAAAGTTTAGACTCCAGAAAGCCAGTTTCCACTGTTGAAAAAAATGATTTTATCTCCTTCTCCCCTCTGCTGAGAAAGAGAGAGAGAGAGAGAGAGAGAGAGAGAGAGAGAGAGAGAGAGAGAGAGAGAGAGAGAGAGAGAGCATTTCTTCAGTTGCTTTTCAGTATTTTAAGATATCCATGAAAAATATCTCACTTCAAAGCTGAAAGGGGGAACTCAAAGGTTTGTCTTATTGAGAATTTCTTGGGCCAAGCCCAATTGCTCAGTTTTCCAATGAATAACCTCAAGTCAATAACTGGAGGGTAACACCATAAGGTGAATGTCACTGTTGAGATGTCTCTCTGCATTTGTCCCAGTCTAGTCAAATATTTCAGATGTCTTCAGCTAACTGGAAAAGGCAAGAATAAAGCTTGGTAACTTTTAAGGGAGTCAAAGTGCATTCTCATAATACTAGTCCTGTGAGGTACAAAGGAAGCCCCATGTTTGTGGCTGTAATAGTAATTTAAATGGAAAAAACTTTCTCATTCATTAATAGGCCCATATGATCTGCTTAAATCACATGGAAGTCTAAGTCACATGTAGTGGGAGGAGCTTGCTAAACAGGCAGAACAAGAAGGGTGGAGGAGAACAGGAAGTAAGTGAATAAGCATGGTTGGGGTACAGGAGAGAGGACCCAGGCAGGCAGGCAGGCAGGCCTGCTCAGGTTCCTAGTGTTTGCTTGTGAGAAGACCCTGACTGAGGAGGGAAGGATTGGGAATGGCTTTGTTCCCTGCAGTGATCATGTTTATTAATTTCTTGGTCACCATGACAAATTTAACTTTCTGCTTCTGGGATTTGACTTTCTGGAGTCTAAATAAATGTTTTTCTTCTGCCTTCTAAGTGGAGAGTCTTCTATACTTCGCAATTGAGAATTACTCTAGTGTATTCAGTCACCATCAGTGACTTCAATATTGCTTTGGCTACACAGTGGTCAGGACAGGTTATAAAAAAGAAGTTAGTTTTTTACTTTTTCTTGGGGAAGGAACTCTGAAAGTACATTTCTAAGATCTGGCTTAATTCCCTGACCAGGAATCCCATGACATCACATTCCTTCAGGGCCTCACAGCAATGAGTTTAGTGTTGCCTATCTTGTCTCTAGAAGCTGAAAGTCAAAAGTTTCCAAAGAAAGAATGACAAAAACAGATCTTCAGGAATGCCTGCTGCATTACTGAATCTTTCATAATAATTGATGAAAAGTATATCATTAAAATGCTGATATCCAGATTTCAAACTATATTATAAAACAATAATTATCAAAGCAATCTGATACTAAGAAACAGAATAGTAATTAGTGAAATAGGTACACAATGCAATAAAATAAATGATCATAGTAATCTAGCATATAATGACCCCAAGGATACAAACTTTTGGGATGAAAGTTCATAATTTGACAAAAACTACTGAGAAAATTGAAAAAAAACCAATGTGGTAGAAACTAATTATAGACCGACACCTCATGTCATATGCCAAAATAAGGTCAAAATGGGAACATGATTTACACATAAAGGGTCATACCATTAGTAAATTAACAAAGTGTGGAATTATTTACCAATTAGATGGATAAGGGAAGAAGTTAGTACTGAACAAGATATAATGGGCATTACAAAATGTAAAATAGATAATTTAGATTATATTAAATTAAAAAGGATTTGTACAAACAAAACCAATGAAACCAAAAATAGAGGGAAAGCAGAAAAGTGGGGAAAAGTTTTGCAACAATATCTCTGATGAGCTCCTCATTTTTCAAATGCCTAGAGAACTGAGTCAAATTTATAAAAATACAAATCATTCCCCAATTGATAAATGATTAAAAAATAGAAACAGGAAGTTTTCAAACAAAAAAAATCAAAGCTATCTACAATCATATAAAAATGCTCTAAATCATTATTGTTTAGAGAAATAGAAATTCAAACAATTCAGAGGTAGCACTCAAACCTACCAGACTGACTAATATGACAAAAAGGAAAGAGATAAATGCTAGAGGGGACAAAGGAAAACTGGGACACTAATGTTCTATTGATAGAGTTGTGAAATGGCTCAACCATTTTGGAGAGCAATTTGGAATTATGACCAAAGCTGTATAAAACTATGTATCCAGCAGTATTACAGCATATCCCAGGTCTATATCCCAGACTTTAAAAAAACGAAGGGGGGGATCCAGTTTGTTCAAAAATGTTTATTAGTAGCTGTTTTTGTGGTGGCAAAGAATTGAAAATCAAGGGCATGCCCATCAATTAGCGAAGGACTGAAAAAGTTGTAGTATATGATTGTAATGAAATATAATTTTCTTTAAGAAATGAAAAGCCGGATGATTTCAAAAAAACCTGGAAAGGCTTACATGAACTGCTGCAAAGCAAAGTGAGCAGAAGCAAGACAACATTGTATGTAGTAAAAGCAATGCTGCATAATGAAGAACTGTGAATGACTTAGGTATTCTCAGAAATATAATGATTCAAGACAATCCCAAAGGTCTCATGATAAAATATGGTATCCATTTCCAGAGAAATAATTGATATTATCTAAATATAGACTGAAGCATAATATTTTTCTTTATTTCTCCCTTTCCTTCTTTCTTCCTTCTTTCCTTTATTTCTTGATTTCTTTCTTTCCTTCTCTATTTCTTTTAAGTCTTCTTGTACAGAATAACTGGTATAGAAATGTTTTAAATGATTGCACATGTATAACCAGTATGGGATTTCTAGCCATCTCAGGGATGTGTAAGATGATAAAGGGAGTAAGAAATAGAATTTGGAACTCAAACCTTTTTAAAATGTTAAAAATTGTATTAAGATGTAATTGTGGGGGGGAGGGGAGCCAAGATGGTGGAGTAGAAAGACTCACGTGTGCTAGCTCCAAACCCACAGCCCATGGATTTCCTGTAGGAAGAACTCCCCACAGGTTCTGGATCACTGCAAGGCACGCAGAAACACAGTGGAAAAGATCTCTGTCCCAGAGAGCCCTGGAGAGCCATCCCCAGGGTCCGTCACACTCCAGAAAGCGGAGCCCACCCCAGCGCTGCCCTGGTCACACATCCCCAGAGGAGCAGATCCGAGCAGGCTTCAGGGACGTCATCTCCGGCAGCTGCAAGGGTTCCTCCGCCCACAGGCGCCACAGGTCACTGAGAGAGACATCTGGGCTGGCCAGAGGGGAGCGGGATGTCTCCATGGCTCGGGCCCCCTCGGGAGGAAGAGGCAGAGGCAGTGGCAGCTGCAGTGGCCCGGGACTCCCTGAGCAGCAGGCAGAAGCTCAGGTCTCTGCATAAACCCCTGAGGGAGCTGAGCCTGGGAGGTGGCCCTGCCCTCACCCGCTCCATTACTGAAGGTCTCTGCATAAAGCCCCTGAGGGAACTAAGCCTGGGAGGTGGCCCTGCCCCCACCCCAGCACCAGAACTTAAGCTCACGTTGAATAGCAGCGGCTGGGAAGCAGCATTTGAATCTCAGACCCCAAGCACTAGCTGGGCAGATCTAGGCAGGGGTGGAGAGGAATCTCAGAAGTCAGGTAACTGGCTGGGAAAATGCTCAGAAAAAGGAAACAAAATAAGACTATAGAGAGCTTCTTTGAGCGGGTACAAATGTTGCCGCCTTTCAATTCTGATGATGAGGAAATATTCTTACCATCAGGGAAAGACGTGGAGGGCGGAGTCTCTGTATCCCAGACATCCCAGGTGGATGTCTGGTGGGTTCAGGCCTTGGAAGAGCTCAAAAAGGATTTTGAAAAGCAAGTTAGACAGGTGGAGGAAAAACTGGGAAGAGAAATGAAAGAGATGCAAGAAAAGTATGAAAAAAGGGTCAATACCTTGATAAAGGAGGCCCAAAAAAATGCTGAAGAAAATAACACCTTGAAAAATAGGCTAACTCAATTGACAAAAGAGGTTCAAAAAACCAATGAGGAGAAGAATGCTTTCAAAAGCAGAATTAGCCAAAGGAAAAACAGGTTCACAAGCTCACTGAAGAAAAGAGTTCTCTCAAAATTGGAATGGAACAGATGAAGTCTAATGACTTTCTGAGAAACCAAGAAATCACGAAAGAAAATCAAAAGAATGAAAAAATGGAAGAGAATGTGAAATATCTCATTGGAAAAACAACTGACCTGGAAAATAGATCCAGGAGAGACAATTTAAAAATTATGGGACTACCTGAAAGTCATGATCAAAAAAAGAGCCTACACATCATCTTCCATGAAATTATCGAGGAAAACTGCCCTGATATTCTAGAACCAGAGGGCAAAATCAGTATTGAAAGAATCCATCGATCACCACCTGAAAGAGATCCGAAAAGAGAAACTCCTAGGAACATGGTGGCCAAATTCCAGAACTCCCAGCTCAAGGAAAAAATCTTGCAAGCAGCTAGAAAGAAACAATTCCAGTACTGTGGAAATAAAATCAGGATAACTCAAGATCTAGCAGCTTCTACATTAAGGGATCGAAGGGCATGGAATAGGATATTCCAGAAGTCAAAGGAACTAGGACTCAAACCAAGAATCACCTACCCAGCAAAACTGAGTATAATACTTCAGGGGAAAATATGGTCTTTCAATGAAACAGAGGACTTTCAAGCATTATTGATGAAAAGACCAGAGCTGAAAAGAAAATTTGACTTTCAAACACAAGAATGAGAAGAAGCATGAAAAAGTAAACAGCAAAGAGAAATCTTAAGGGACTTACCAGAAGTGAACTGTTTACATTCCTACATAGAAAGACAATATTTGTAACTCTTAAAACTTTTCAGTATCTGGGTAGTTGGTGGGATCACACACACACATACACACACACACACACACACACACACACACACACACATACATGCACGCACATACAGAGACAGATAGCACAGAGTGAATAGAGTAGGATGGGACCATATCTTAAAAGATATTAAGGTAAATGGTGAGAGAGAAAGGTAGGGGGAGGAAAGAGGGTGAAATGGAATGGGGTAAATTATATCACATTCAAGAGGCAAGCAGGAGACTTTTTAGTGGAGGGAAAAAGAGGAGAGCTGAGAAAAAAAAAACAAGAAGTTTACCCTCATCACATTCTACTAAAGGAAAGAATAAAATGCACACTCATTTTGGTATGAAAACCTATCTTACAATACAGGAAAGTGGAGGAGAAGGAGATAAGCAAGGGGGGGATGATGGAAGGGAGGGTAATGGGAGAAGGGAGCAATTTCAAGTCAACACTCAGGGAGGGACAGGATCAAAAGACAGAATAGAAACAATGAGGGGCAGGATAGGATGGAGTGTAAGTCACTTAGTCTTACACAACACGGCTATTATGGAAGTCATTTGAAAAACTACTCAGATATGGCCTATATTGAATTGCCTGCCTTCCCAAATGGAATGGGTGGGGAGGGAGGGATGGGGAGAATTTGGAACTCAAAGTTTTAGGAACAACTGTTTAGTATTGTTGTTGCTACTAGGAAATAAGACATACAGTTAATGAGGAATAGAAAGTCATCTGGCCCTATAGGACAAAAGAGAAGAAGGGGACAAGAGAAGGGAGGGATGATAGAAGAGAGGGCAGATTGGTGATAGGGAAAATTAGATTGCTCAGTGTATTGGGGTGGGGGGAGGGGAAAATAGGGGAGAAAATTTGAAACCCAAAATTTTGTGAAAATGAATGTAAAAAATTAAATAAATAGATAGATACATAAATGAATGAATGAATGGATGGATGGACGGATAGATGGATGAATGAATAAATAAGTAAAGAAATAGATAAATAGATAAATAAATAAAAAGATATAATTGGGGGAAAATAAGATATTATTATATTTTATGGCTGCTGTCCAACTCTAGAAATGTTCATTGCTTTTTTCTTTTAAATAAACCTAGACAGGAGGTGGAGTCAAAGAGAGTAACAGCATGTGCACTTTCTAAAGCCCTGCCTCCAAGACCAGCCAAATACCTGTAAAAAATTACTCTAAACAAATTCTGGAGCTGCAGAACACAGTGATTGGCAGTGAAGCAAGTCTCCAGGCTGAAAGGTTTCTGAGAAGTGTCTATCATACCATGCTGGGAGCAGAGCACAGTTCAGCATGGACAGTGAGAGCAGGCATGACTCTCTCACACCTGTGGTGGTTTCCAGACTTCATGACCCCAAAATGCTGAAGATAAATTGGAAGGTCAGTGGAAAAAGTCTGTGGGACCAGTGAAGGAGAGTGGAATGATCTGGCCCAGCCCCAGGGCGGCAGAGGGGTAAGGGATGGAGGAGCGTTCAGGAGTCACAGTAGCATCAGGGGCACCTGTAGCCACTATTTCTGGAGCTGGAGGCCCACACATTGTGGGTGCATTGAGTGGCTGATAGTACACTCACCCAATCTTCCCTTTGGAAGCCAAGAACTACCTTGACAAAGAGCTCAAAACTCAAGCAAATGGTTGGGAAAATAAGCAAAAACCTGAAAAAGAATCAGACTATAGAATGCTACTTTGTTGACAAGGAAGACTAAAACATGCAAAGAGAAGACAAGTCCAAGTTTCTCCATCCAGAGCATCCAAGAAAAAATGAATTGGTCTCAGACTCAAGAGGGATTTTGAAAATCAGATAAGAGAAGCAGAGCAAAAATTGGGAAGAGAAACAAGAATGATGCAAGAAAATCATGCAAAATGAGTCAACTGCTTGCTACAGGACACCCAAAAAAAGCTGAAAAAAATAACACTCTAAAAAAAATAGACTAACCCAAATGGCAAAAGAGTCTCAAAAAGCCAATATGGAGAAGAATGCCCTAAAAAGCAGAATTGACCAGATGGAAAAGGAGATCCAAAAACTCACTGAAGAAAATAATTCCTTAAGATTAGGATGGAGCAGATGAAAGCTAATGACTTTATGAGATATCAAGAAATTATTGAATAAAACAAAAAGAATGAAAAAATAGAAGACAAAATGAAATGTCTCATTGGAAAAATAAAATGACCTAGAAAATAGATCCAGGAGAAACATTTTAAAAATTATGGGAATACCTGAAAGTCAAGATCAAAAAAAACCTAGACATCATCTTTCATGAAATTATCAAGGAAAACTGCCCTGATATTCTAAAACCAGGGGGTAAAATAAATATTGAAAGATATTCATTCAATATTTATTCATTCACCACCAATCACCTCCTGAAAGTGATACAAAAAGAATAACCCCTAAGAATATTGTAGACAAATTCCAAAGTTCCCAGGGCCAAGGAAACAACATTGCAAGCAACCAGAAGGAAACAATTCAAGTATTGCAGAAATACAATCAGGATAACACAAGATCTAGCAGCTTCTACAGTAAGGGATCACAGGGCTTGGAATATGATATTCCAGAAGTCAAAGGAACTAGGACTGAAACCAAAAATCACCTACCTAGCAAAACTAAGTGTAATACTAAAGGGGAAAAGAATTGTTATTCAATGAAATAAAGGACTTTCAAGCATTCTTGATAAAAAGACCAGAGCTGAAAAGAAAATTTGACTTTCAAACACAAGAATCAAGAACAGCATGAAGAGGTAAACAGGAAAAAGAAATCATGAGGGACTTACTAAAGTAGAACTGTTTACATTCCTATATAGAAAGATAATATTTGTAACACTTGAGACTTTTCTCAGTATCTGGGTAGTTGGAAGGATCATGTATATGTAGACAGAGGGCACATGGTGAGTTGAATAGAAAGGGATGATATCTAAAAATAATAAAATTGAAGGGTGAAAGAAGAATATATTGGGAGGAGAAAGGGAGAAATCAGATGAGGCAAATTATCTCTCATAAAAGAGGCAAAAAAATGCTTTTTCAATGGAGGGGAGGTGAGAGGAAAAAAGTGAAGCTTACTCTCATCACGTTTGGCTTAAGGAGGGAGTAACATGCACATTCAATTTGGTATGAAAATCTATCTTACACTGCAGGAAAGTAGGGTAGAAGGGGATAAGTGGGGAATGGGGGGATGATGGAAGGGAGGGAAAATGGGAGGAGGAGGTATTTAGAAGTAAACATCTTTGGGAAAGGAGAAGGTCAAAAGAAAGAATAGAATGAATGGCAG
The DNA here is from genome assembly GCA_023548195.1 of Bettongia penicillata ogilbyi. Lineage (NCBI taxonomy): Eukaryota > Metazoa > Chordata > Mammalia > Diprotodontia > Potoroidae > Bettongia > Bettongia penicillata. The sequence goes on along the minus strand of JAJHZJ010000255.1, from coordinate 1,244,065 downwards.
GCAGGATAGGATGGAGGGAAATATAGTTGGTCTTTCACAACATGACTTTTATGGAAGTCTTTTGCATAACTACACATGTATAACCTATATTGAACTCCTTGCCTTCGCAGTGGGGATGGGTGGGGAGGGAAGAAGGGATAAAAGTTGGAAATCAAAGTTTTAAAAATAAATATTAAAATCGTTTTTACATGCAGCTGGGACATAAGAAATACAAGTAATGGAGTGTAGAAATCTATCTTACCCTACAAGAAAATAGAGGAGATGGGGATAAGGGAAGGAAGGGGTGTGACAGAAGAGAGGGAAGATTAGGAGAAGGGATAATCAATCAGAATGTATGGTGTCTTGGAGGAAGGGAGGGGAGAAATGGGGAAGTAACTTAGAACTTCAAATCTTGTGGAAATGAATGTTGAAAACTAAAAACAAATAAATAATTTTTAGAAGTATGGATGAATGAATAAATAAATAAGTAAATAATAAACCTAGATAGCCAGTTTTACGGTGAGATCTTTATGAACTGCAGGCACATGGTCTAAGACTTGTCTGTTTACCTGCAAATCCCAAATAACCAACCCAAAATGCTTTTTCTTTTGAAGTGTCATACTCAAGCAGGGTTTTCCTGAGTCTATTTTCATTCTGTTCAAATTGGGACTGTACCTTGTAGTCTGAGTTTGAAATTTCACTGGATTTGCCTTTGTAATGAAAAAGGATCTTTTAGGGGCAATTTCAAGTGTGCTTTATTGTATGGACCCAGAGGAAACTTGCCTGAACCTCCAAAGAGATTATTTATGGTCCAAACACTACTAGAGAAATTTTAATGTGTCCTCTGTTCAGAAATTCTGTCCAAACCCCAATTAGGATGGCAGTATGATCAGAAAGGTTCACACAAATATTTTCACCAAATATTGTGGCTTCATGTGGCATCTCTGTTTCTTTGCCTTTTTATTTGTTCTTTCGTAATATTAGGTGAATTAGTGTTGGAGACAGAGAGAACTAGGTCATGACCTTATGAGCTTCAAAAGGTCCTGAAGCTGGAATCCCCAGACACACCTCAGCGCCTGCAGCAACAGTAACAGCTGAGCCCACTGTGGAGTTGATGCCACCCTGGGGAGCAATCTGTGTGACCCACCCCAGCACAGAATCAGTCCTGCAGCTGAGCCACCATGTCCTGCAAGAACAAAATATCTTGTACATTGGCTGTGCTTGCATTTGGTATTAAACTTGATGGGAGGAGTGTCTATAGCAACTGTTGTGAGTTTGAATTATACTTTCTTTGGAACAAAGGTAGTTGTGTGGAGACTGTCCTGTGCGGAGACTGGCCTGTGCTAAAGGGAGATGGATTTGTACTTCTCTTTTGCTATAACTTTTCAGTAAATGTCCCTTTGTAAAAAACTAATTGATTTAAATGCTTGCAAAAGATATTGAGGAAGTATCAAACAGTTAAATAATACTGTAGAGATATAGAATGGCAATGGCAAAGGAGTGGAGTATTGGTAACTGGTGATTGATATTGGGAGAAGTCTAGAGAAACAACATGAGAAAAATCTTATAGCTTTGTAGGGGGGTATGCCTAGAACCCTGAGGAGAGATTGAATAGCAGCCTTACTCTGGGGATCCTACCTGTCAGTGCAGGAGAGAGGTGCTTATAAGGGCTGCACAATATATGTATACTAATTTTAGCATATTTAGCCCTACATTGGAGTAGAAAAGCATTATAGTTATAATACATTAATTTAAAAATAGAGGTCTATGTTGGAGGGAATACATACCATACTTATCTCTCTTTTGTCCATTTTATATTTCTTAATTTAGAGCATCTCTGGAAAGTTCTTCATTAAATTCCACCAACGTGAAATTTCTCTGAAACCTCATTCTTATCAAATTGAGTTAGAGATAATGAAAACTCCTGAAGATTCAGTAAAAATGCTGATTGCCTGAGTTTGCAAAAATCAAACAATATTTTCTATCATTCTTGATAGCCATGATGCTAATGCATGTGAAATTCAGTGATTTTTTTTAATTAGACAAAAAAGTCTGCCTATAAGCTTAATTAATGTCAGCAATAGATGAATTAGCTGAGTTTTAAGAGAAGGAAGGGGGAAGGGGGAGGAGGGTGTATGGGATTTAAAATTGTAAATTACTTTCCTGAATCCAGCATTCATTTATTTTTTTTCTTTAGACAACCATTTCATTTTAACTATGTTAAGCATATCTTGCATTTTAAATTCAGGTATGTTTGTCAAGCAAGATACACTAACTAGACAGCTACCAGGGCTTCAAGACCTCTGCTTCGTGTTGGAAACCTTAATGTCTAATTTATGAACCATTTGGACTTTCATAAAGAACAGCAGTGCTGGCAACTTGAATTTGTCAAATTGCAGATTGCCTTCATAATAAATGTTCCCATCCAGCCCTTGCTCATAAGGTCAAGATGAGGCAAGTTTATGTGTTTCACTTTCTGGGTTGTTGGGAGTCCACAGAGTGACAGGCACAAAATTAGGTCAAGTCTTTTGCTTGCTCCAGGGTATTTTTGCAGTCAGATTGCATAAATGCACATAGAAAACACCCAGTCTTTTGAAAAGGTGACAGTTTGGCATACATAAATACAGGCTAAAGGGAAAATGTGATACATGAATATTTAAATGATGTGATATGCAAACAGCATAAAACTCAGAGCTGGATATGTGGCTAGAACAGGCATTGCAAACCAAGAAAAAAAAGTCCTACTGACACTTTGCACCTCTCATACACTGACACATTCCATTTTCTATTACACTTCCTTTTGCACGTACCTAATCTTTACTATATTACAAATTTCACAGTGTTAAACACTTATTCATCACTGTATCTACCTTGAGCTCAGTACACAGTAAGTGCTTGGCAAATATTTATTAAATTAAGAAGTATTGAACAATAATAATGAAGGAAACATAACACTTCAGAGTTTGGAAAGCACATTAGTATCAAAGACATATATGTACAGATAGATATCATTCTACTATATTCCTCTTGAAGCTCATTCTGAGTACTTCCTAACTCCTATTGTAAACTTGATGCTATAAATTTTATCACACAAACATGTGTATATACATACATATGTATATATGTATGTGTGTACTCACACACACACACACACACATACACAGTCATCTTGACTTATGTCTTGCCACTGGACTTTGCTAACTCTGAAGGAGAGAGTGAGGCTGACAATTTGTACAGCTCTACCTCACTTAAATCCAAATCAAGACATCAGCACAATCACCACCACAACAACACACATATACATACATATACACATATTTATATATACATATGCATACACATACCTATTGGTGATAAGGAAAGGAGCAAGGTTTCTATGATTTCCTATAACTTAATTGGTGTAAGCATATCACTCAATAAATGCCAATGGGAGCCTTCTTTCTCTTCAACTCATGGTCATAGGGAGGTGTCAAGAGCACTGAGAGGTTCAGTGACTTGCCCAGGATCATATGGTTAGTATGTGTCAGAGGTGGAACATTCCCAGGAATTTTTACTTCTTAGAACAGCTCTTGGAGGTACCACATTATGTTGCCTCAGTCTTCATAAATTACACTTGATGCTACATGGTTTCTCTTCTATCTTCATTGATTTATTTGTGCAAAGACAGTGGAAATTGTCTATATATGTATATACATATACATATATATAGTATTTCTCTAATCATATATGTATTATATATAATTGATATATTACAACAAAATATTAGATGAGCAAAAATTCCTGAGAATGGGAAAATCCAACATATACATACATATATGTATGTGTGCCTGTGTATATATACATATTTACATTTATGTATGCATGTGTACATCTGTATATATGTATGTATGTGTTCAACCAAACTTACAACATATCTTTCCTTCCTTATATAACAGTGACTACTCTGGCCACCACTGCCTAAAGAACTATGTATTAGATTTTTCCCTTCCCCCAGGGTTCTCTAGGAGGTTGTGGGTAGGGTATATAGTCTCAGCTATTATCCCAAGTCTTGATTGATTGTGGTTCCCCAATTTTATGGAGCCCACAGCACCCTAGTCTCATTTAAACATTTAACAATCAGATTAGCTTTTACAAAGAAATATTTATTTCAAAGGTATAGCAAAAATAAATATTTCTCACACATACTCCCACTACCTGGGAGCATAATCTACCCTATGTTCCCTTAGTCTGTGGCAAGGGGAGGGGGAATAGCTCCACAGTTTAATCTGAGTTCCAATGTAGCACAATCCCTGTGAGCTCCAACTCCACCTCCCTGTACCCCCACCCTTTAGCATCTTAGTACCTAACTTCCTCATGGCTCCCTTGCTGGGCCAGCAGTAAAATCCTGTCTATAATCTTGGCTAGTCCTGGAGCTGGTCACTTTACTACCTTGACCTAGAACTGAAAAAGAGCCTAAACCCCAAACCAGTTTCAGAGGGCTTAAGGGGAAGTGACAGGTGGATCTTCCCTCAGCCAGCTTAATGCCCAGACTGCAAGTACACAACACCTTTATCCTCACACACTCCTAGAGAGATTTAAAGATAGTCAGTTCGGGCAACACAGTCAAGGAAAAGAGACTGCTCCACCCGCATGATGAATGAAATGCACAAAGCCTTCCCTTTTATTTATTTATTTGTTTGCTTATTTATTTATTTATTTATTTATTTATTTATTTATTTATTTATTTATTTATTTATTTATTTATTTATTTGGCACTTAACATTCATTTTCACAAAATTTTGGGTTCCAAATTTTCTCCCCTCCACCACCCAAAAACGCTGAGCATTCTAATTGTCCCTATCAGTGATCTGCCTTCTCTTCTAACATCCCTCCCTTCCCTTGTCTCCATCTTCTCTTTTGTCCTGTAGGGCCAGATAACTTCCTATACCCCAATACCTGTACTTCTTAGTTCCAAATAGCAAGAACAACATTCAACAGTTGTTCCTACAATTGACTTCCAACTTCTCTTCATCCCTTCCTACCCATACATTCCCTTTGGGAAGCAAGCAATTCAATATAGGTCATATCTGTGTAGTTTTGAAAATGACTTCCATAATAGTCGTGTTGTATAAGACTAACTATATTTCCCTCCATCCTATCCTGCCCCGCATTGCTTCTGTTCTCTCTTTGGATCCTGTCCCTCCACAAGAGTGTTGACTTCAAATTGCTCCCTCCTCCCTCTGCCCTCCCTTCCATCATCTCCCACACCCTGCTTATCCCTTTTCCCCTACTTTCCTGTATTGTAAGATAGGTTTTCATACCAAAATGGTGTGCATTTTATTCCTTCCTTTAGTCAAATGTGATGAGAGTAAACTTGATGTTTTTTCTCTCATTTCCCCTTTTCTTCCCTCCACTGAAAAGTTTTTTCCTTGCTTCTTTTATGAGAGATAATTTACCCCTTTCTATTTCTCCCTTTCTCCCCCCAATATATTTCTCTCTCACTGCTTAATTTCATTTTTTAAAGATATGATCCCATCCTATTCAATTCACTCTGTGCTCTCTGTCTCTCTCCCTGTATGTGTGTGTGTGTGTGTGTAATCCCACCAAATACCCAGATACTGAAAAGTTTCAAGAGTGACAAATATTGTCTTTCCATGTAGGAATGTAAACAGTTCAACTTTAGTAAGTCCCTTATGACTTCTCTTTGCTGTTTACCTTTTCATGCTTTTTTTCATTCTTGTGTGTGAAAGTCAAATTTTCTTTTCAGCTCTGGTCTTTTCATCAAGAATGCTTGAAAGTCCTCGATTTCATTGAAAGACCATTTTTTCCCTGAAGTATTATACTCAATATAGTGATTCTTGGTTTGAATCCTAGTTCCTTTGACTTCTGGAATATCCTATTCCACACCCTTCGATCCCTTAATGTAGAAGCTGCTAGATCTTGTGTTATCCTGATTGTATTTCCACAGTACTCGAATTGTTTCTTTCTAGCTGCTTGCAATATTTTCTCTCTGACTTGATAACTCTGGAGTTTGACTACAATGTCCCTAGGAGTTTCTCTTTTTGGATCTCTTTCAGGAGGTGATGAGTGGATTCTTTCAATATTTATTTTTCCCCCTTGTTCTAGAATATCAGAGCAGTTTTCCTTGATCATTTCATGAAAGATGACATCTAGGCTCTTTTTTGATCATGACTTTCAGGTAGTCCTATAATTTTTAAATTGTCTCTCCTAGATCTATTGTCCAGGTCAGTTGTTTTTCCAATGAGATATTTCACATTCTCTTCCATTTTTTCCTTCTTTTGGTTTTGTTTTGTGATTTCTTGGTTTCTTATAAAGTCATTTGCCTCCATCTATTCCATTCTAATTTTGAAAGAATTATTTTCTTCAGTGAGCTTTTGAATGTCTTTTTCCATCTGGCTAATTCTGCTTTTGAAAGCATTCTTCTCCTCATTGGCTTTTTGAACCTCTTTTGCCAATTGAGTTAGGTGTTATTTTCTTCAGCATTTTTTGGGTCTCCTTTAGCAAGGTGTTGACCTGTATTTTATGCTTTTCTTGCATCTCTCTCATTTCTCTTCCCAGTATTTCCTCCACCTGTCTAACTTGATTTTCAAAATCCTTTCTGAGCTCTTCCATTGCCTGAGCCCATTGAATATTTATTTTGGATGTTTGGGGTAGAGAAGCCTTGACTTCTATGTCTTTCCCTGATGGTAAGCATTGTTCTTCCTCATCCAAAAGGATGGGGGGAAATATCTGTTCACCAAGAAAGTCACCTTCCATGGTCTTATTTCTTTTCCCTTTTTTGGGCATTTTCCTAACCAGTTACTTGACTTTTGGGTCCTTTACCATGAGTAGGGTATACTCTGGGGCTATGTGATATCTCAGTTCCTCCAAGGTGGCACAATCAAGTATGTACTGGTCTGGACTCAGAGAGGGATTTTTGTGCCTAGAATCTTAGCAAATACCTCTCCAAAGCCACTTGGCCTCCAGTTCCACAAAGTCAGCACTTGGGGCTGATTTTCAGATAAGCTGGATGGGCAGGGCCACCATTCAGTTTGAGACAAAGACAAGCTGGGCCAGGGCCTCCACCCAGGGCTGAGGTAAGACTCAGCTCTTCAGTGCCCCCAGGGGTTTTTACATTCCAACAATGGAGCTTCTGTATGGGCTGCTGTGCTGGCTCTGTGGCCACTGCCTTCTTCTGGAGCTATGGGATGGACCCTTCTCCCTTCCTGGCCTGCTGATAAAACCCTGTCACTGACCTCTGGCCTGTCACTGACCTTTGGCACCTGTGGGCCGAGGGATCTGAGGACCTGCTACTGCAACTGGAGATTCTGCCCCAGAGGTGTCCTCCTCCCAGAGCCAAGGCTAGGCTCCACGCTCAACTCCATGTCTGGGGCAACCGACGTTTCTGTGGGCCTTTCAGGTCACCGTGGGCTGGAAATCTCCTCCATTCTGTTGTTCTCCACTTCTACTGCTCCAAAATTTGTTGAGAGTCCCTCTATACAGGTATTTTATGGGATGTGGGGAGGACCCTGCATAAGTGTGTCTTTCTAGTCTGCTATCTTGGCTCCACCCCTAACAATGTAATCCAGAATGTCTTCTTTTAAAAGCACATCCTTGGCATTTCAGACATGGGTGCCTCCATCTCTGGTGAGCTAAGTGTATGCTAAAGGATTATTACACTTACATAATACGCCCTAGAGATACAGAGTAAAACAGTACATGTCCTTAAGGAGGAGAATATATTTCACTGAGTAGAGGGGAGGTGGGCATGGGGGAAAGGGAAAGATGTACAAAGATTAGTCAATACAAAATCTACATTTACTCAATCCACCAGAGGCCAATTTTCTAAATTACATGACCCTTTTCTGAGTATCATCAACCACCCAGTCACTCAGAAGCACCAACCTAGGTGTCATATTTGACTCCTCATTTTTTCTCACCCCCAGCCCTAGTATCTAATTTGTTGCCAAGGCTTATTGATTTGGCCCTCACAACCATCTCTCATGTTCTTTCTTTCCTCTGACATTGTTGCCATCCTGGTACCTTCTTACCTCACACCTGGACTACTGTAATAGTCTGCTTATTGGTCTCTCTTCCAGAAATCTTTCCCCACTCTAGTAAACCCTCCACTCAGATATCAAAGTGGTCTTTCTAAAGTACAAATCTGACCATGTTATCTTTCTACTCAACAAATTCCAATTGTCTCTAAATTATGTCTGGGATCATATAAAATCCTCTGGCATTCAAAGCCCTCCATAACCTGCCCCTCCTTTTCTTTTTTTATTTTTATTTTTTAGACTTTATACTCCAACTCCCCCATGCATTCTGCCAAACAATGACACTAGTTTACTTACTGTTCCCCAAACCAGATTTACCATCTCTTAATTCCATGAATTTTCTTCTTTTTTATTTTAATTTTCAGTTCCAAATTCTCTCTCTCCTGCTTCTTGAGAAGGCAAGAATTACTATACTTCACTCTCCATTAGATTTCTCATTTATAAAATGTGGATAATGATAGCACCCTACATCTCAGGCCTTGTTGTGAGGATAAAATGAAATATTTGCAAAGCATTTTGTAAACTTGAAAATCCTACATAAATAAAGTGATGATATTATCCTCCATAAATACTAGCAATGATGTCCAATAAGGACAAAACTGGGCTTATGATTACTACAATTAATCTGAACTAAAGGGAAGTAGATATGAGTTCAAAATAAGGAGGAATAGTCTGAAAATTACCTTCTGTAGTGCCAAGACAATATTCACAGTGCATAGGGCAACTTTGAATATGCCAGAGTAATTCTGAATCACAAAATGCAGCAGACTCTCCACATGTAAGACAGAACAAAACATTGATTTAAACTCCAGAAAGCTGAATCCCAGCACCAGAAAACCAAATCTATCATAGCAAAAAAGAAATCTATACACAGTAACAATGCAGAGGGCACTACCATCCCCAAGCCTTCCCCCTGCTAGGTCCTTTCTACAAATGAACACTGTCACAGCTTGCTGCCTGCTTCCTCCCTTTCCCTCAGCCCTAACTGCTTTGTCCAACTCTCAGCTCTGTTCCTCTCCTTCCTGTTCTACTCATCAGCAAGCTCCTCCCACCACAGACTCATGTGACTCAGGCTTCCATTTGACTCACACAGGTCACATGGGCCTATTAATGGATGGGAAAGATATTCTCATTATGCAGACAGAAACACATTAACAATACACTTTCTAAGAAATAGAATAGATTGTTTTACAGGTATTGCATTTCCCATCATTCGAAATGTTTAAGTAGAAACTGGGTGATCAGCTTTCAGGAATGTTATAGAGGAAGTGGTCTTAACCCGTGTACTTTAGAAACATATTTTGATAGAAAATTACATTTTGATATTATTGGTTTTCTATTAAAAACTATGTTTTATGCATTCAAAGCATTATTATGAGAAAGTATCCAGAGATTTCATAAGACTACCAATGGGGTACATGATACACACAAATGATTACGAATGTTAGCATAGAGGGTATTCCTGATTCAGGTGGGAGACTGAGCTATATGATCACTTCTAGAGTCATGCTTCAAACTCTAACATTGTCATTGTAATAGAAGAATAAAAAGCCTGAAGAAATTAAGGGGTTTGTGGAAAATTATCAAACACTTCAAAGATAGGGAGCTTCAATGAAAAAAAAAATGTGTGTGTGTGTGTGAGAGAGAGAGAGAGAGAGAGAGAGAGAGAGAGAGAGAGAGAGAGAGAGACAGAGACAGAGAGAGAAACAGAGACAGAGAGAGAGACAGAGACAGAGAGAGACAGAGAGAGACAGAGAGAGAGAGACAGAGAGAGAGACAGAGAGACAGAGAGAGACAGAGAGAGAGAGACAGAGACAGAGAGAGAGGCAGAGAGACAGAGAGAGACAGACAGAGAGAGAGACAGACAGAGAGAGAGACAGACAGAGAGAGACAGACAGACAGAGAGCAGGAGGAGAGGGAGAGGGAGAGTGAGAGAGAGGGAGAGAGGGAAACAGAAAATGTATCTAGTGATTCTAAACTAAATTCTCACCTACTAAGTTTGAAGCTATAGGGCTTTCCTATATTGACAAGAAAGAGATAAACTTCAACCACAAAACTTGAAACAATATCAAACAGTTAGTCTGTGGGAAAAGGTGTAAATATGCTATCAGTTAGAACCATAGCAATATTCTTCTTTTGGGAAATGAGATTATTTTTGGATTAAAAGAAGTTTGAGTAACAGTTTTAAAAAAAATAGCTTTCTGGCTTCCCACAATCCATAGAAGGCTTGTGTTTTTTCACTCATGCTCATATCCCCAACTTGTTATATTAGCCTCCTTCCCTCCCCTGCATACAGACATTGCCTACTCACTTCTTGCAGAACTGCTTGCCAATGAGTAACTGAAGTGCACTGAAAAATGTAAGGAAAATCATGAGAAAATAAAAGTGTGGGTTAAATGTATACTCAGTGTAAAATCTCAGTGATAATGTTGGGTCCTTGAGAAACTTCTACTCCTTACATACAGGTCTCATTTAACATGAAAACGTTCTCTATATAAAGTACCTAGCCTTGTACTCTCCCCACCCTGAAATTTGTTCACATACTTCTAAACTGACACATACCACAAGGACAGGCAAAGCGTACACAAATATCTCAGCCCTTTAAGTGCTGCTGTCATTAAGAAAAATGTATTTAATGATGTTTAACATCTGTTTGGATGAGCTGAGAGAAAATGACCATTGTGAAATTTCTCAGCCAAATCTGGCTGACTGTACTAGGGGTTGATTTAGAAGGTCAGGAAGGATCTTTTTCTCCTGCAGCTGCTTAACTGCTGGCTATAAATGATGATGCGGGACTGGCTTCTTTGTTTCATGCCTGTGATGCAACTTGGTGTCTGGAAAGCTTCTTTCTTGCTTGCTTTTCCTTTTGTTATTCATTCATTTCTTTCTCTTTTTTTTAGCTGTCTTACAGCCAATCCTGAAAAGATACTTATATACTAACTTGGCAGGAAAGAAAATGTTTAGCTTTCCCTCAGCCAGGCAAGGTTGAAGTGAAGAAACACCACCAGGATGCTTTTTACAAGTTTCTGAGCCATACAAATAACTGTGTAAATCATGAATGATGTTCTTTTTAACTCTTAGTCTGGGTCAAATGTTAAAGGGGAAAAAGAGAGAAGGAGAAAGAGGGAGAGAGGGTGAGGGAGGGAGAGAGAGAGAGAGAGAGAGAGAGAGAGAGAGAGAGAGAGAGAGAGAGAGAGAGAGAGAAGAGGGAGGGAGGGAGGTTGCATTCATGACTAAAATAGTGCCTGAAATTGCTACATGCATCATCACTAACATGCTCAGGCCTGGATCTTCTGATCATAGATATTAGAAACTATAAAATTCATTTGTGGCACTAATCAGAGCACTCCTGAAGTTCACTAGATAGTGAACAAAAATGGCCAATCAATACAGAACCTCAAGTCTTTTTTTTTCCTTTTTTTTATTTTTTTTATTTAACTTTTTACGTTCATTTTCACAAAATTTTGGGTTCCAAATTTTCTCCCCATTTATCCCCTCCTCCCACCCCAACACACCTAGCATTCTAATTTTCCCTATCACCAATGTGCCATCTCTTCTATCATCCCTCCCTTCTCTTGTCCCCATCTTCTCTTTTGTCCTGTAGGGCCAGATGACTTTTTATTTCTCATTACCTGTATTTCTTATTTCCTAGTAGCAACAATACTCGACAGTTGTTCCTAAAACTTTGAGTTCCAAATTCTCCCCATCCCTCCCTCCCCACACATTCCCTTTGGGAAGGCAGGCAATTCAATATAGGCCACATCTGTGTAGTTTTGCAAATGACTTCCATAATAGTCATGTTGTGTAGGACTAACTATATTTCCCTCCATTCCATCCTGCCCCCCATTGTTTCTATTCTCTCTTTGGATCCTGTCCCTCCCCGAATGTTGACTTCAAATTGCTCCCTCCTCCCATTGCCCTCCCTTCCATCATCCCCACCCCACCCTGCTTATCTCCTTCTCCCCCACTTTCCTGTATTGTAAGATAGGTTTTCATACCAAAATGAGTGTGCATTTTATTCCTTCCTTTAGTCGAATGTGATGAGGGTAAACTTCATGTTTTTTTCTCAGCTCTCCTCTTTTTCCCTCCACTAAAAAGTCTCCTGCTTGCCTTTTCTATGAGAGATAATTTGCCCCATTCCATTTCTCCCTTTCTCCTCCCAATGCATTTCTCTCTCACCGTTTACCTTAATTTCTTTTAAGATATGGTTCCATCCTATTCAATTCACTCTGTGCTCTCTGTCTCTGTATGTGCATGCATGTGTATATGTGTGCACGCGCACATGTGTACGTGTGTGTGTGTGTGTGTGTGTGTGTGTCCCACCAATTACCCAGATACTGAAAAGTCTTAAGAATTACAAATATTGTCTTTCCATGTAGGAATGTAAACAGTTCACCTTTGGTAAGTCCCTTATGACTTCTCTTTGCTGTTTATTTTTTCATGCTTCTTCTCATTCTTGTGTTTGAAAGTCAAATTTTCTTTTCAGCTCTGGTCTTTTCCTCAAGAATGCTGAAAGTCCTCTGTTTCACTGAAAGACCATATATTCCCCTGAACTATTATACTCAGTTTTGCTGGGTAGGTGATTCTTGGTTTTAGTCCTAGTTTCTTTGACTTCTGGAATGTCCTATTCCACACCCTTCGATCCCTTAATGTAGAAGCTGCTAGATCTTGTCTTATCCTGATTGTATTTCCACAATACTGGAATTGTTTCTTTCTAGCTGCTTGCAATATTTTCTCCTTTACCTGGGAACTCTGGAATTTGGCCACAATGCTCCTAAGAGTTTCTCTTTTTGGATCTCTTTCAGGCGGTGATCGATGGATTCCTTGAATACTTATTTTGCCCTCTGGTTCTAGAATCTCAGGGCAGTTTTCCTTGATAATTTCATGGAATATGAGGTTTATGCTCTTTTTTTGATCATGGCTTTCAGGTATTCCCATGATTTTTAAATTGTCTCTCCTGGATCTATTTTCCAGGTCAGTTATTTTTCCCATGAGATATTTCACATTCTCTTCCATTTTTTCATTCTTTTGGTTTTGTTTGGTGATTTCTTGGTTTCTCAGAAAGTCATTTGACTCCATGTGTTCCATTCTAATTTTGAGAGAACTAGTATCTTCAGTGAGCTTTTGAACCTCTTTTTCCATTTGGCTAATTCTGCTTTTGAAAGCATTCTTCTCCTCATTGGCTTTTTGAACGTCTTTTGCCAATTGAGTGAGCCTATTTTTCAAGGTGTTACTTTCTTCAGCATTTTTTTTGGGTCTCCTTTACAAAGTATTGACCCGTTTTTCATGCTTTTCTTGCATCTCTTTCATTTTTCTTCCAAGTTTTTCCTCCACCTGTCTAACTTGATTTTCAAAATCCTTTCTGAGCTCTTCCATGGCCTGAGCCCATTGGATATCTATTTCAGATGTTTGGGGTACAGAAGCCTTGACTTCTATGTCTTTCCCTGATGGTAAGCATTGTTCTTCCTCATCAGAAAGCAAAAGAGGAAATATATGTTCACCGAGAAAGTAGCGTTCTATGGTCTGATTTTTCTTCCCTTTTCTGGGCATTTTCCCAGCCAGTTACTTGACTTCTGAGATTCCTCTCCACCCCCACCTAGATCCACCCACCTAGTGCTTGAGGTCTGAGATTCAAATGCTGCTCCCCAGCCTCAGGGCTTTCAACAGCCTGGCGCAGCGGCTGTTCAATGTGAGCTTAAGTTCTGGTGCTCAGGTGGGGGCAGGGCCGTCTCCCAGGCTCAGTTCCCTCAGGGGGTTTATGCAGAGACCTTCAGTAATGGCCCTGACCTCCTGTCTGCTCCAGAAGTCTCCGGCCACCGCTGCCTCCCGAGGGGGCCCGAGTCACGAAGACACCCTGTTCCCCTCTCTGCCAGCCCAGAAGTTTCTCTCACTGACTTATGGTGCCTGTGGGTGAAGGGACCCTCGAGGCCACCGGAGTTTCCGTCCCTGAAGCCTGCTCGCATCCACTCCTCTCAGGGCCGCGCAGCCAGGGCTGGACTCCACTGTCAGGTGCGTGACAGACCTTTGGTGCCGGTTTTTCAGGGCTCTCTAGAATGGAAATCTCCACTGCATTTCTGTGCAGCTGCCACTGCTCCAGAATTTGTGGGAGTTCTTTTTACAGGAAATTGATGGGCTGTGAGTCTTTCTACTCCCCCATCTTGGCTCCTCCTCCTGAGTCTTACTTTTTTGTATTTTTGGGGAAGATTAAGGCCACAAGCCTTTCACATCTTATGTATCATTAGCATTAATAAATAAAAGTAACTTTACAAACTCCCTATAGGAACCACAAGATTCTTGTATATTTTCTGATGGAAACAGGGGAAATCATTGTTTGAAGCATGTAGTTTTATGTGCATGTGTTTCATACAATTTTTTCAAATTTTTTTTAACCTACTATTCAAGGCATGTGGTACTAAAAAGAAATTTATAATCAAGAAGTTGATACCCCATAACTAGAGGGATTTAACACAGATGTATGAACAAGACCATTCCTGGATAAAATGTGAAAGCACAAGAACAGTTTTCAAAAGAAAATAATGCAAATTATCCACAATTTTAAAATTAGTTCCAGTACTTATAGTAGCAAATGTTCATTAAAACAATTCTGAATTTTGCCTCAGACCCATCTGATTGGCAAAGATATTTTAGAGGGACTGAAAGAAGACAAAAACATCAATGAACCAATACATAAATGGTCTAACCATTATGAAAAATAGTTTGGAGTTATATGAGAATGTTACTTAACTCTTTAAAATCTTTGATCTAGAAATCCCAGTTCTAGGCATCTATCCTAAGGAAGACAAAGAAAAGAATGAAGGAAGAAAGGAAGGACAAAAGGAAGGAGAAAGAAAGAAAAGGGGGAAGAAAGAAAAAAAGGAGAGAGAGAAGGAAAGAGAGGAGAGAGAAAAGGAGAGAGAAGGAAGGAAGGAGGGAAGGAGAGAAGGAAGGAAGAAAGAAGGAAGAGAAGGGAGAAAACAGAAAAGAGGGAAGAAAAGAGCCCCATATATTTAATATTGATACCATTTTTTGAGGTTAGCAAGAACTGAAAACAAACTCTGCACCCATTAATTGGGAAATAACTAAATAAATTCAAGTATGTGAATATAATAGAATACTATTTTTCCACAAGAAACAATGAATACAAAGAATTTATAGTGGCATAGAAAGACATATGAGCTATTGCAGAAAGAAATAGAAAAAGAACAATGACTACAATATATTGTAAATGGAAACAATACTAATTTACAGTAATTGATTATAATGACCAGTCCCTGACCCAGATAAAAGATGATAAAAACATTCCTCTTAGTATAGCGGTGGGGAACTTGAAGTAAAGAATTCTTTCAGATGTATGATCTGTACTAATTGGTTCTATTTATCTCTTTTTCTTCATTACAAGAGATGGTTTAATGGAGTGAGAAGGTCATATCAAGTAAACAAATAAGCATTAATAAATTCTTTTTAAAAAACAACATCTTTAATGGTACCATAATATTTACTGGTCACATTTAAAAGTATTTAGGCTGGCTTTTTATTCTTTCTAATTTCTAGCATTAACTGCTTTTTCCCAAATTTATAGTACATCATTTCCTTCACATGTTATTCTATCCTGCCAAAGTTAACTACTTACCATTGGGTCCATCTCTATGCTTTCTTGCCTCCATGTATTTCCCTGTATTTTTCCTCTTCCAGTGTAACCTTCATTTAGTATTAGGCAAGTGACATTAGGAAAAATTAATTTTTTTAAATGCCCCTGAAATTTATTATAATTCTGGGCTTCAAAGTATACTTATGAAATGGTTCACACATATGTCCCTAGTTAGAACATGCAACTCTTTAATAAGGGGCTTGAGTTTGGAATCCCAGCTCTATATGGAAAGGTCACTGTCTCCTGTGTCTCCTTCATGCCTTAAATGAGGGAACATAAAGACAGGGTCAATAAGTATTTAGCATTGCATTGACTAATATTAAATCCCTCAAGTATAGTATTTAATTGAATAAAAACACAATACAGTGGAAACAATGTCTTTTTTTCTCTCAACATACCTGCTTCCAGGTTTCAACTTTCAATAAAAACATAATAATACACTTCTTTGTCCATTTAGAGATCATCTATCCTTTGAACTCAAAGAAATATGGAGTATCATGGCAATAGGTCATGCTGCTGGACCACCTCCAACTCTCGCTTTTCCTTCCCTGGTTCTTTCTGGAGAATCCCTTAAAAGTCCCACAGTGTGTGGAAAAAACTCCATTGTTCAATCTTAGGTTAGCTTCCTTTCTTTCCAAGATGGGAAGAATCCTAATTCCCAGAGATGATATGGCCAGCCAAAGCCTGGTCTAGTCAAATAAACTCTGGGAATGAAAGAAAAGCAAAAATAATCCTTGCCTTTGAGAAGCTTGCAAACTAACAAGGAAGATAACATGCAAACACCTATGTGCCCAAAAGATATATACAGAAAAAATTAAAGACAATCTCAAAGGGAAGGCATTAAGATTAAGAAGAACTAGGCATGGCTTCTTGCAGGATGTGCAACTTTAGCTGAGATTTGAAGCCAAAGCCAGAGAGGCAAGGAGATGGAGATGAGGAAGGAGAGCATTCCAAGCATGGAATACAGCCAATGAAACTGCACAGGGTAAGGAGATAGGGTGTCTGGTAAAACCAACAGCAAGGAGGCCATTGTTACTGGACTCTAGAACAGTGATCAGTCAAGTATTTCGAAAGGGCCACATCCAGCCCATCCTTTTGTTCTGGAGGGGTCCTTGAGATAGAGATTTTTTTTAACCTTTTAAATAAACTGCTTTCTTGGAGAGGGCAGGAAGAGGGAGAAAAATTCAAAACTCAAAAGTTGTAGAACTGGATGTTCCAAGCTAAAACTAAATTAATTAATTTTTAAAAATCTTTAAAGAAAGAAAGAAAAAATGCAAAATGTAAAAAGTGCACAAAACACTTTGCTTCTACCAGAACAGGAGCTAACAAAATTAAGCCCAGTGGCTATAGTTTGTCTGCCCTGTCACAAAATATTTAGAGGGAATATGGAATGTGTTTCTCTCCTGATTTCTTCTCCAATATGTCTAATTTCTATCCATTCTTTAAAGCCTATCTCCAGGAAGTATTCCATAATCTCCTCCAGCTGATGATATCCTTTCTCCTGTCAGACACATAGCAATGTGTTCATACTTCTCAAACGCAGAGTTTGTTATTTTGTATGCAAAGCAAGTTATCCAGGTCCCACCCTGCCTGAAGACCAGGTTGTTTACATTTGCCTCTTCTTCCAAATTATCTAGGTCTCTAGGGTCTCTACAAATGGATCCAGTCACTCCCCCCACCAAGTGTGTTCCCACAATTGTAGAGGGTGGTCTCCTCAAGTCCAGTTCCATTTAGATAAATAGAATCAGATTAGCTTTCACATAGAAATATTTACTTCAGAAGGTACAATCACAAGTGTAAAAATCTACTTTCCCCACGAAGTGACAAGCACAATCCCCCTCCCTCTTTGTACCACCTCACTCTCTGGGGAGGGGAAAAGAAATAGATGCTGAGTTTAGCTGAATAGAGCACAATCCCATTTCCAAGTCCAATTCTACCTGGACTTCAAGTACTAGGCATTCTGGTTTCTCAAGGCTTCTATGCTGTTCTGGCAAGCTGTATCACCCCACCTGTAATCCTGACTACAACAGACTTGCTCAAATTCCCAGGCCCATGGGGGTCACCTCTGGCACCTGGGATTGAAGAAAACAACATAGAAACAAATACACTGAGATCCATTTCTTGGGGCCAGAGCAAAAGATAGGGAGGAGGGGAAGGAAGATTGTTCCCCTCTCACCAGTTCATTTCAGTGTTCTTGCCCTCTGCATATAACAGACAAGGGTTGTTCAGAAAGAGGTGGTGGTAAAGAGAGTGAATGGTCGGGACCATTTCAAGCATTCCTAGTGCAGGCCTCTGTGTGTTCTGGCCATGTTTACTCTAGTCTTGGATGCTTCTAACCTAAGAACATCCTGTTCAGATTGTGTAAAAACTATGTCTTGTCAGTTTGAAAGATGCAAATAGCAGAAAAATGCAGCTACTCCCCACTACTTACATGTTAGTGGATGCAGCAGGGTTCATGATATTGGGCATGCTCGAAAGACCCCTCAGGGATATTTCATATTAGAATTGAACATGGCCAAGGAAGCTGAGATTATATTTATTATATCCATTTGATCCTGTGTCATATTCACTGAAAGAACACAAACTCCATCAGGCTGGGGACTTTGTCTTACCTAAAATGGCTATTTCCGCAAGAGTCTTGAACATTGTTTAACACCAAATCGATGCTGAAACATGTGTATTGAATTTTTTGTTCAATTTTTTTCATTCAAATTTTCTAATCCCTCCCAAAAGCCTCTTCCTTTTTTTTTTATAGGGCATTGGCTGCAAAAGATGTATTTTTAAAGATGACATGGGTTATACTCTTACTCACTCCCCCAATACTGTCATCATCATCTTTGACTGTAATGGTAATGCTGACAGTCAGACTGTTTTGTTTTCATATCAGTGCAAGTGATGAATCTCCACTGCTTTATTGATCCACAAACATAGTCCCACATCAGACTTCATCATTGCTCAGAACAGTTAAAAAAAATTCTATCACGTAAAATGACTTGGTCTATGACCTCAGGACAATTAATCATTCAATTTTACTTTGCCTCTGTTTTCTTATCTTTAAACCATTTCTCAGGGTTGGACAAAATGCAGAGTACAAAGGCAAAACAGTGGGACTGACATAAAACTGCCATATTGAAAAGAAAATAATAAAATGCAGAAAGCTGCTTCAAAGTATGAAGTCACTCATTACTATGGAGATAAAGTCTGAGGAATAGAAGAGGAAGAGAATTGAGTATTTAATATTCCATTCTCACTCACCTATGTGTAGCTGCAGTTCCTTGAACTGTCTTGCCTCAGGAAAAAAAAAGAGATGGAAAAAGCTGGCATTTGAAAAAAATAAAACTAAATTATTCTTTGTTTCTTATGTATATCAAAGTAAAAACTCTACCCTGCTCCAGCAAAAACCCACTAGAATTTGTCACAAAAGGAAAATTGACTCTAGTGTTATGAAAGTTCATTTTCTTCTGCTCTAATATTTTACACTTTAGGCATAAATAATGAACAATCGAATTCAGTAAGTAGGCAGAGCACTTTTAATAATACATAAAATCTACAGCAGCTGTCTGCTGGGCACATAGCAGGTAGGTCCTTGAACCATATCCATATCCATATCCACACCACTTTTTTCCAGGTCATCTTACTGTTCCACTGAGATATAGGACATGCATGATAAAATGACAAGTGACTATAATAATAACTTCTGCAGTAATAACAATGTAATTATTATTACAAGTAGCATTTACATAATATTTTAAGGTTTGTGAAGCAATGTACATAAGTTATGTCATTTGGTCCTTAAAAAATCTTATAAGATTCATGCTACTAAGGGGCGGAGCCAAGATGGCGGAGTAGAAGGACGCACATTTACGAGCTCCAAGCCCACAACCCATGGAATTGAGGTAAAAGGAGATCCCGATAAATTCTGAATCACTGCAGGGGGTGCATAAACATAGGGGAAGAGATTTCCGTTCCACTGAGCCCTGGAGAGCCGTCCCCCGGGGTCCAATCGCGCCCCGGAAAGCGGACCCCACCCCCACCCCTGGCCGCGGCCCCAGAGAAGCTGACCCGAGCAGGCTTCAGAGAGGAAAGCTCCGGGGGGAAGCTCCGGCAGCCGGGAAAGTCCCTCCGCCCACAGAAGCTACAGGTCAGTGAGAAAGAAGGTCAGTGAGAAAGAAGGCTGGGCTAGGGGAGGGGAGCGGAGCGTCTCCGTGACTCGGGGCCCCTCGGGAGGAAGAGGCGGCGGCAAGAGATGGGGGCAGGAAGCGGTAGAGGCAGAGGCGTGGGCGGGCGGCTGAGGCGGGCAGCGGCCCTGGGACTCAGGAATCCCCCAGCAGCAGGTAGGATCTTCAATACTGAAGGTCTTTCCAACCTGAGGGAGCTGAGCTGGGGAGACGGCCCTGCCCCCACACCCCGCTCTACTACTGAAGGCCTTCTGAATAAAACCCCTGAGGGAGCTGAGCATAGGAGGCGGGCCCCCCCACCCCGCCCCCCACCCACTCCGTTCCTGAAAGTCTCTGCAGAAAGCCCCTGAGGGACCGAGTTTGCCCCACCCCTGCGCCAGAACTAAAGCTTACTGCCAGAAAGCCCATTTGAATCTCAGAGGCCAAGCACTAGCTGGGCGGATCCAGGCGGGGGTGGAAAGGAATCTCAGAAGTCAAGTAACTGGCTGGGAAAATGCCTAGAAAAGGGAAGAAAAAATAAGACTATAGAGAGTTTTTTCCAACAAATGCAAATGATCCCGACCTTCGGATCTGACGAAGATGAGGACGTATTCTTGCCATCAGGGAAAGACATGGGGGGCGGGGCCTTAGTACCCCAGACACCCCAGGGGGGTGTCAGGTGGGCTCAGGCCTTGGAAGAGTTTTAAAAGGATTTTGAAAAGCAAGTTAGACAGGTGGAGGAAAGACTGGGAAGAGAAATGACAAAGATGCAAGAAGAGTATGAAAAACAGGTCAATACCTTGGTAAAGGAGACCCAAAAAAATGCTGAGGAAATTAACACATTGAAAAATAGGCTCACTCAATTGGCAAAAGAGGTTCAAAAAGCCAATGAGGAGAAGAATGCATTCAAAAGCAGAATGAGCCAAATGGAAAAAGAGGCTCAAAAGCTCACTGAATTTAATAGTTCTCTCAAAATTAGAATGGAACAGATGGAGTCTAATGACTTTATGAGAAACCAAGAAATCACAAAACAAAAACCAAAAGAACGAAAAAATGGA
This sequence comes from Bettongia penicillata ogilbyi, assembly GCA_023548195.1. Taxonomy (NCBI): domain Eukaryota; kingdom Metazoa; phylum Chordata; class Mammalia; order Diprotodontia; family Potoroidae; genus Bettongia; species Bettongia penicillata. Next base: position 1,223,187 of record JAJHZJ010000255.1, on the reverse strand, counting down.
AGAGAATGTGAAATATCTCATGGGAAAAATAACTGACCTGGAAAATAGATCCAGGAGAGACAATTTAAAAATTATGGGACTACCTGAAAGCCATGATCAAAAAAAGAGCCTAGACATCATCTTCCATGAAATTATCAAGGAAAAACTGCCCTGACATTCTAGGGACCAGAGGGCAAAATAAGTATTGAAAGAATCCATCGATCACCACCTGAAAGAGATCCAAAAAGAGAAACTCCTAGGAACATTTGTGGCCAAATTCCAGAACTCCCAGCTCAAGGAAAAAATCTTGCAAGCAGCTAGAAAGAAACAATTCCAGTACTGTGGAAATACAGTCAGGATAACCCAAGATCTAGCAGCTTCTACATTAAGGGATCGAAGGGCGTGGAATAGGATATTCCAGAAGGCAAAAGGAACTAGGACTCAAACCAAGAATCACCTACCCAGCTAAACTGAGTATAATACTTCAAGGGAAAATATGGTCTTTCAATGAAACAGAGGACTTTCAATCATTCTTAATGAAAAGACCAGAGCTGAAAAGAAAATTTGACTTTCAAACACAAGAATGAGAAGAAGCATGAAAAAGTAAACAGCAAAGAGAAGTATTAAGGGGACTTACTCAGAAATGAACTGTTCACCATTCCTACAGGGAAAGACGATATTTCTAACTCTTAAAACTTTTCAGTATCTGGGTGGTTGGTGGGACCACACATACACATGTACACGCATGCACACATACACACATGCATTCACATGCAGAGACAGAGAGCACACATTGAACTGAATAGAATGGGACCATACCTTAAAAGAAATTAAGGTAAATGGTGAGAGAGAAATGTAGGGGGAGGAAAGAGGGGGAAATGGAAGGGGGTAACTATATGTCATTTAAGAGGCAAGTAGGAGATTTTTTTTAGTGGAGGGAAAAAGAGGAAAGCTGAGGAAAAAAAAAAAAAACAAGAAGTTTACCCTCATCACATTTGACTAAACGAAGGAGTGAAATGCACACTCATTTTGGTATGAAAACCTATCTTACAGTATAAGAAAGCGGGGGAGAAGGAGATATTGTGGGGGTGGGGGATGATGGAAGGGAGGGCAAAGGGAGGAGGGAGTAATTGAAAGTCACACTTGGGGAGGGACAGGATCAAAAGACAGAAGAGAAACAATGAGGGGCAGGTTAGGAGGGATGGTAATTCAGTTAGTCTTACACAACACGACTATCCGGAAGGTCATTTGCAAAACTACACAGATATGGCCTATAATGAATTGCCTGCCGTACCAAAGGGAATGGGTGGGGAGGGAGGGATGAGGAGAATTTGGAACTCAAACTTTTAGGATCAATTGTTTAGTATTGTTGTTGCAACTAGGAAAGAAGACATACGGTTAATGAGGAATAGAAAGTCATCTGGACCTACAGGAGAAAAGAGAAGATGGAGACAAGGGAAGGGACGGATGACAGAAGAGAGGACAGATTGGAGATAGGGAAAATTAGATTGCTTGGGGTATTGGGGTGGGGGGAGGGGAGAAAAGGGGAGAAAATTTGGAACCCCAAAATTTGTGAAAATGAATGTAAAAAGCTAAATAAGTTAATTAATTAATTAATTAATTAATTAAAAAAAAAAAAAACAAAGCCATATGTGCAACTGAACTTTAAGTACATTTACTGTTCAATGTAGTGCTTTGTCATTAGCCAGTAGAAAAGTAAATATTTCATATCCACTACTTATTCATTTTAATTGGCTGTTTAGGTGGATAAAAATGAATTTCCATCTTTTCATTAAGAATTTGTAAAATTCTCCTATCATTTTCTACCATGTGGTATATGAATAAGCATTTTCACTTTATTCTTGTTTTAAATCAAAATAAAGAAAATGTGGAACCAAAAAAAAAAAAAGATTCATGCTACTATTATCTTAATTTTACAGTGGAAGAAACTGAGACAGATAAAGGTTAAATCCCTTTTTCAGTATCATATAGCTATTAAGTGTTTCCTTGCTCTGGCAATCTTGCCTGCTACACATGTAAATCCTGGAGAATAGCACAAGTTAAGAATATGCTAGGTTTGGAGTCAGAATGATTTGAATTCTAATCTTGAATCATATACTTTCTAGATGTGTGATACTGAACAAAGGACTCAATCTTTAATAAGTGTTTGAGACCTCACTAGAATTTATCACCTCTGATGTCTGTATTAATAGAAATTCCTTACACTAGGAAAATCACAAAACCTTTACACCTTTGAAAATGGTTGAAGGTTTACAAAACATAACACCAATCCTGTAAGCTGGGGACTGGAAATATAATTATAATGTTCTTTATTTAACAAATGAGGAAACTGAGGCTCAGAGAAGTGAAAATAACTCACACATGGCAATAAAAATTAACTACTCATTATTACAGTGAAGATATGAATTCAGGATCTCCTGATAAAAAGTCTTATGCTCTTTTTATTGCTAAAAGGATATTTTAAAAAAGGATGTTGATATCACAGAAGTCATCAACATTTTAATCAACTCACACACTTTAAATTGGAACTGAAGCATTTTCTTCTCCCTTCTACTTTAAATCAATTGAACTCAGCAACTACTGATGCACATCTACTATGCAAAAGTAAGTTAGTCACCAAGGCACTAGAAGAAAAGAAAGAAGGAAGGAAGGAAGGAAGGAAGGAAGGAAGGAAGGAAGGAAGGAAGGAAGGAAGGAAGGAAGGAGGGAGGGAGAGAGGGAGGAAAGGAGGAAGGGAGGGAGAGATGAAGGGAGAGAGGGAGAGAGAGAGAGAGAGAGAGAGAGGAGAGAGAGAGAGAGAGAGAGAGAGAGAGAGAGAGAGAGAGAGAATTTCTGATACAAAATATCAAGCAAGAAGTGGTCATCTATCTTCTAAAAGACCTCAAGGGAGTGGAACCCACTAACTCTTGAGTATGACAGTTCATGAGGCACATCAGCTTTCCCAAGTTTCCTTAATATTAGTGCCTTCCGTCTTCTCCTGTATATGTCATTTGTATAGAGTTGTTTGCATATTTTATCCCCTATTAGACTCTGAGATGCTTGAAAGCAGGGATTGTTTTTGTTTTTGTATTTACCTTGCTTTGTGTCTGTCACATAGTAGGTGCTTAAAATTCTAGTTGACTAGTTGATTTAGTGTTCACAATGCTGAGGGATCATGCTATCTGAGAAAGTATTTATTAAATTCAGACTAGCCAGAAAAAAAAAAACTTACCTCTTCTAGAAAATTTTCTACAAAAGCAGGGAGATAGACTAGTTCTCACATGTTTAAGAAGAAAGTGGAGATGGAGTGTTGAACCTAAAGCTAAGATTGTATTCCAACACTGCCTCTGGCCCTTATTGAATGTGTGACTAAGTTATTTAATGTCTTCAAGCCTTAGTGTCCTCATCTGTAAAATGACAATAATAGCTATAGTACTAACCTCAAAATGTAACTGTGAGGTTCAAACAAGACAAAATATATCAAAGCATTAAACAATCAAAAAACACTCCACATTTTATTTTTAAAAATACACTGCAGATCTCTATCAATCATTATACATTTACCTATCAAAGGTCACACTTTGATACAACTCAAGAAAAATCAACCAAAATCACCTGTATCAATCTGAAATGGAGCAAAAATGATGGAATCTATCAGCATACAACTGATTAACAACCAAATCCAAGCACAAATACAAATCTATTTTATAGGTCAAATATATTTGGATTATAAATCAGAAAACAGGATTGTGGATATAAAATCATTGAATTCCACTCAGAGAAAAGCCAACCAAACAAATTAGGAGGAAAAGATTTACAAATATATGTATATATTTGAACAAATACATACATTTTGTATTTATATATATGATATAGGTTATAAATTATTTATTGATATCTATGAATATGCATGTTATTATTTGGTGTTACATTTTAATAAGAAAGGCAGCTATGTGGTAGAGTAGATAGATCGGCCTAGAGTCAGGAAAACCTGAATTCAAATTAAGCCTCAGACGTTTACTAGTTGTGTGACCCTGAGAAAGTCACATAACCTTTCTCATTTTCAGTTTTCTTAACTGTAAAATGGCGATAATAACCCCTACCTCCTAGGATTATTGTGAGTATCAAATGAGATAATATTTGTAAAACACTTAGTACTTAGGACAGTTTGTTCTGCACATAGTACCTTGTCCCCTTCCCCTTATACGTCACAAAATCTCAGTGTTGGAAAGAATCAAAAAAGCTAATCAATCAAATTTAGAGTTCAATTAGAATCCCCTTCACAAATCTCTAGCAAGTAGCAGGGACTATTGTGGACTTAAAAGAGAAAGAAAAACAAATCGATATTAAAGAACTAAAAGGAGGAAAACTTGGACTTAAAAGTTATATCTTAAACATGGATATAAAATAAACACTAATAAAATTAAAGCAAATTATAGGATTAAGAAACAAACAAAAGCTAACCATTTCTGTGTATTTTTTAAACAGATTTTGTTTTAAAAATAAATGTCAAAAATATTTTATATGTAACTAGGGAAAACTAAAATATTGAATAAAAAACAAACGGAGAAAAAATAAATGAATAACCAGATTTTTAAAATGACAGGGTGAAAATTAATAACTAGAACAAAATTCAATGAGAAAGCAAAAGGGTCTATTACAAAGGTTCCTTAATTTGGGGTTCATGAACTCATGTTTTCTTGATACTTTTATTATGTATTTAAATATAATTGGTTTCCTTTATAATCCTTTGTATTTTGTTTTATACATTCCATAGGCTTCACCAGATAACCAAATGAACCCATGACACAAGATTTTAAGGATGCCTGTAGTGGATTTTGGTTTTACATCACGTTTAGAGATTACCTCCACTTCCAGAGAGTTCTCATAACAAAGTAAAACAATTAGTAAAACTAATAGTAGGGTAATTCCATCTGAAAGTGCATATAACATGGCATGTGTTCTGTTATTTTTAAGTTGTGTCTGACTTTGTGACCCCATTTTGATCTTGTTTCTGTTTTCATTTGTGGGCAAAGACACTGGAGTGGCTTGCCATTTCGTTTTCTAGCTCTTTTTTTTTAATTTTTACTGATGAGGAAACTGAAGCTAATAGGATTAAGTGACTTGTCCAGAGTCACACAGCTAGTAAATATCTTAGGCCAGATCTGAACACAGCAAGATAAGTCTTGCTGACTCCAGGCCTGGCACTCTCTTCAATGAGCCTCCTAGCTGCCCTAACATGGCACATTCTGTTGTTGTTGAGTCATTCAGCTATGTCCTGCTCTTCCTGACCCCATGGACCACAGCGTGCAAGGTCTTTCTATCCTTCATTAACTTGTGAAGACTGTCCAAGATCATGTTCATTGTATCCATCTTTGCCAAGAAAATCCCCAGTGAGGTCATGAAGAACAGGACATGAGTGACATGACTGAACAAACAACATGGCACATAATAAGTGCTTAATAGATGTTTATCAAATTATATCAATTTCCTTATCTGTTACACATATGTTAGTATTGAGCAGTCATTAAGGGTTTTTCTCAGTTCTAAATCTAAGAAGTAAACAGAGAATAGTCCCTTTAATAAGCAAAAGAAAGAAAAAAATAACTAGATGGAGGTGGGAGGTAAAGAGCAAGAGTTACTATTGGTAATCACTCTGCAGCCAGAAGTGTCCTGAAAAGACCCCTCAGGTGGAATTTTGGCAGGGACCTATTGTTGTGCAATGGAAGGAAGGAAGAAAGGAAAGAAGGAAAAAAATAAGGAAGGAAGGAAAGAAGGAAGAAAAGAAGGAAGGAAGGAAGGAAGGAAGGAAGGAAGGAAGGAAGGAAGGAAGGAAGGAAGGAAGGAAGGAAGAAAAGAAGGAAGGAAGGAAGAAAAGAAGGAAGGAAGGAAGGAAGGAAGGAAGGAAGGAAGGAAGGAAGGAAGGAAGAAAAGAAGGAAGGAAGGAAGGAAGGAAGGAAGGAAGGAAGGAAGGAAGGAAGGAAGGAAGGAAGGAAGGAAGGAAAGAAGGAAGGAAGGAAGGAAGGAAGGAAGGAAGGAAGGAAGGAAGGAAGGAAGGAAGGAAGGAAGGAAGGAAGGAAGGAAGGAAGGAAGGAAGGAAGGAAGGAAGGAAGGAAGGAAAGGCTTACTTCTTAAAGATGCCTATTCACTGAACAGGCATTAACCTCACAATACCTGAATAGGCCATTCTGGGCCTTCTCCAGTCATCCTGAGGAATACCTGGACACTGGATCCAGATGGCCAAGGAGGGGTAAGTGAGGCTGGTGATCTGCACAGCCCTCCCTCAGTCAAAACAAAGTCAAGTGCAAGTCATGTCATCATTTCTCTGATGTCATGGTCTTCTTCGAAAATGAAGGATGAAAACAGACAGTCCTAAATCTAAGAACCTAGTAAAGTAAGGCCCAGGGAAACTAAGGCTACAAGCAAAAAGGACACAGAACCAGAGCAGGAGCCTATTTTATGTATGTCAAATTTACTTCTTTTTGATCTATTTGTCAACATTTGCATACATATTGATATTAATATGTAAAGCATCTTTAATTTTTATATCCTGTATATACAAGATTCCTTGATTAAATGAGCCTAAAACATTCTTAAATCAAAAAAAAAAAAAAAAACCAACAACAAACTCTGGCTTAGATTATCTACCATGAATTTCATAAACTGCCTGTATTCCCTTCCCTAAACAGTAGCTCCTCTTCATTACCACATGTGGCCTCCACCTGTGTTCTTCTAAGTGTCCATAATGTATTTCATACATTCCCAATTCATAGCATAATACACAGTCTGATTATATCTGTATTTTCTATTTGTATCTAACTGAGTATTTTATAAATGCTCCAGGGTGGGAGATTGAACCACTGATCCATGTGACCAACCTGGGAGAGTTGTTTTTCATGACAGCACTGCAGGGTCAATTTGAGATGCTGAATTTGCATGTCAGGATACAAAGAGCTCTTTGAGTTCCACAACTGAGGTAATCATATAATCAATTATTTCATTTTAATCTGCAAAGTGGATAACTGTGCAGAGAAAATGTAAGGTTATCAAATATGTGCCAACTTCTTGCTCCCTAATATGTCATCTAATTTATCAGCAACATTCATCATTTTGTAAAAATATCTAAAAATACTTCATTCAAATATGTGCCATTTTCAGAGATTTAATTTCTATTCTTTTACTCTGGTCAAAAAATGAATGAAAATAGTTTTCCATTCAATAATAGGATTAGTACATGTAGCCTTTACTTTTTTACAAAGACCAAAGGCCATGTCAAAAAAATATAACCAGGGCTCCTGAGACATATATATATATGTAGATACATATGTATATATAAATACATATATGTGTACATGTGTGTATTTTTATGTGTATATCATGCATACATATGTACATAAATATGTGTTTGTATAAATAGCAATATATACATATATAAAAATAATAATAGCTAACTTTTGTATGATGCTCACTATGTACCAGGCACTGTGCTAAACATTATATAATTATTATCTCACTTGGTCCACATGACCACCCTGGGAGGTTAGATGCTATTATTATGCCCACTTTACAAATGAGGTAACTGAGGTGAAAAAGAAGATTGAATGACTTGCCCAGGGTCACACAACTATCAGTATCTGGAGGAAGATTTGAGTCTTCCTTACTCCAGACCTGACATTCTACACTCTGTACTGCCTCTGTACTTCTGCCATTAACTACTTTGTTCAAATGAGTCAAATAGTCAAGGCTTGGCAGAAATTGAATGCTCAAGATTATCTACACAATAGTGTAATGATAATTTAAGTGGGAAGATCTTTCCCATTCATTAATAGGCCCATGTGACCCCCCTGGGTGACATGGAAGTCTGTGTCACATGGAGCCCATGGTGGGAGGAGTTTGCTGAATGGGTGGAACAGGAGTGGGTGGAGAAGGAAAGGTGAAATAGGAAGAGATGGAGCTGGAGCAGGGCTGACAGGAAATTGGTCAGAGCAATCAGAACTGAGGGAGAGAAAGAAAAGCAGACAACTGACTAGCATGAGTGAGAGAGCTTGTTTGTGATTTGTTTAAGGGATCTAGTTTGTGGGAAGCCTACAAGGGGAAAGACTTGAGGCTGATGTTGCCCCCTGCACTGTTATTGTGTATAGATTTTTTGTTGCTATGATGGATTTGGTTTTCTGGTGTTGGGATTTCGCTTTATGGGTGTCTGAACAAATATTTTGGTTGTGTCTTCCATGTGGAGAGTCTGTTGTATCTTGCAATTCAGAATTTTACCAATATTCATGGTGGCCAATCAATGGACAGTTCTTTGCCATTGCAAAGAGAATTGCTAAAGATAAAATATTCTAAATATTTTAGAACATACAGATTCTTTTCATTTTTTCCTGATCACCCTGGGAAACAGAACTAGTAGTGGTATTAGTAGATCAAAGGAAATACACAGTTTTAAAACTCTTAGGACATATTTCTATATTGATCTCCAAAATGGTTAGACCAGTTCATAGTTCCCCCAGCAGTGGATTAGTGTCCCGATTTTTCCATATCCCCTCCAATTTTTGTAATTTTCCCCTTCCATCATTTTAGCCAATCTAATAGGTGTGAGGTATCTCAAATTGTTACTCGTAAAAACAATTTTTAATATTAGTTTTTAAAACTTTGAGTTTCAAATTGTCTTCTTTGTCCCCTCCCTACCCAACTGCGAAGGCAAGAAATTTGATATAGGTTATGCATGTGTAGTTATGCAAAACACAAAATAAGAGTCATGTTGTAAAATACTAACTGTATTTCCCTCCATCCTATCCCACCTTCCATTTATTCTATTCTCTCCTTTGACTCTGTCCCTTTTCAAAAGTGTTTGCTTCTGAGTACCACTCCCCCAATCTGCCATCCCTTCTATCACCTCCTTACCCTTTCTTATCCCCTTCCATACTACTTTCCTGTAGGGAAAGACAGATTTCCATACTCAATTGAGTATGTATCCCTCCTTAAAACAAATCCAATGAGAGTAAGATTTACTCATTCACCCTCATTCCCCCTCCTTTCCCTCCAATGTAAAAACTTTTTATTGCCTTTTTATGTGAGATAATTTAGCCCATTCTATTTTCCCCTTTCTCCTTTTCCCAATACATCTCTCTCACCCTTAGTTTTATGTTTTAGATAGAATTCTTTCATGTTCAGTTCACCCTGTGTCATATATACATATTTCCCTCCAACTACACTAATACTGAGAAAGCTCTCATGAGTTACAAATATTTATGTTTCCATGTAGGAATATAAACAGTTGAACTTATTAAGTCCCTTATAATTTCTCTTTCTTGTTTACCTTTTCATGCTTCTCTTGAGTCTTGTATTTGAAAGTCAAATTTTCTATTCAACTCTGATCTTTTCATCAAGACTGCTTGAAATTCCTCTGTTTCATTGAATGTCCTTTTCCCCCCAAGGATTATACTCGGTTGTGCTGGATAGATGATTCTTAGTATTAATCCTAGTTATTTTGACCTCCAGAGAATCCTTCCAAGTCCTCTGATCCCTTAATGTAAAAGTTACTAAATCATGTGTTATCTTGATTGTGTTTCCACAATATTTTGATTATTTCTTTTTGATTGATTGTATTATTTTCTCCTTGAATTAGTAATTCTGGAATTTGGCTACAATATTTCTAGGAGCTTTCCTTTTCGGATCTCTTTCAGGAGATCATCAGTGGATTCTTACCATTTCTATTTTACCATCTCGTTCTAGAATATCAGGACAGTTTGCTAATTCCTTAAAAGATAATGTCTAGGCTCTTTTTTGATTGTGGATTTCAGGTAGTCCAATAAGTTTTCAATTGTATCTCCTGGATCTACTTTCTAGGTCAGTGAATTTTCCAATGAGATATTTCACAATGTCTTCTATGTATTTCATTCTTTTGGTTTTGTTTTACAATTTCTTGATTTCTCATAAAGCCATTAGTTTCCATTTTCTCTATTCTAATTTTTAAGGAATTATTTTCTTCAGTGAGCTTTTGGACCTCCTTTTCCATTTGACTAATTCAGTTTTTTAAAGCATTCTTCTCCTCATTAGTTTTTTGGACCTATTTTGCCATTTAGGTTAGTCTATTTTTGAGCTGTTATTTTCTTCAGTATTTTTGACAGACTCTCCTTTAGCAAATTCTTGACTCTTTTTTCATGATTTTCTTGCATCACTTTCATTTCTCTTCCCAATTTTTCCTCTGCTTCCCTTATTTGATTTTCAAAATCCTTATTGAGTTGTCCCATGGCCTAAGATTAATTCATATTTTTCTTGGAGGCTTTTGATGTAGGAGCTTGGACTTTGCTGTCTTCTGGCTATGTGTTTTGATCTTCCTTGTCATCAAAGTAAGATTTCATAGTCTGATTTTTTCCCATTGTTTGTTCATTTTCCCAGCCAAATATCTGACTTTTTAACTCTTTGTTAAGACAGGATTCTGCTTCCAGTGTGGAGGTGTACTGACCCAAACTTCAGGGGTTTTGTGCAGATGTTTTCAGAGATACTTCTAGGAGCTTGTAAATTTTCAGCTCTTCCAAGGTGGTATGATCAAAAGAGAGGTGTTTACTCCTTTCCTAGCCTGTGTTCTGGTCTACAAGTGACCACAAGCACTTTTTTTCTGCTTTGGAACTAGGTAGAGGATTCCCTCTACACTGCCACCAAAAACTCTGTCACACCAGAGTGCCTCCTCACACCAGAACCACCACCCAGGACTGCAACTCAGATCCAGGCACAGGCAAAGCAAGAGGATCCTGCCTCAGTACCACCAAAGAGATCCCTGCCATCCCCACTCTGATCATCCACTAATTTCCCCTCCCCCATCATCAACAGGCCAAGAGCTCCAGAAGAAGCTACTATTGCTGCTGCTACCAACACCTCTACCACCCAGGGCCTAGGACCAGTCATACTCCTCTCTTACATAGGTACAGATGCACCTTTCCCACTGACCTTCTATGCTGTCTTTGTCATTTGTGGTTTGAGAAGTTTAAAAACTGCTGTAGCTGCCAGTTATTCAGTTCCCTGAGCTTTTCTTCATTCTGTCTGTGCAGGCACAGCCTCTGCTAAACTGCTCTCTTTTCTCAGACTGGTGCAACAGAACTTTCCTATTCCAGGTTGCCTTGGGCTGGAAATTTGGTTCATTCCATCATTTTGTGGGTTCTGCAGCTCTAGAACTTGTTCAGAGTTGATTTTTTTACAGTTATTTGGAGAGATTTCTTCCCAACTATTCTTAATGCCACCATGCTGATTTTTTGTGACCACTGCTTCCTTTTTTAGATGTTTATCACTCACCTTTTTTTGACTCATTCTAGAATTTTCCCAAGAACTGAAGATAAGGTCACTGATTCATATACTCCCCTTCCCTTCTTTTCTCTAAACAGATAGAGATAGCATGACCATCATGATGGTAAAGAAAACTCCAACAGCAACGTTGCACAGGAAATCAGGATATAAAGGGCATGCTAATTAACTCCATTTCACATAAGCAGAAGGAAAAAAAGAAATAGATGCATAGTGGAAGTGACATAAGACTGGATCTGGAATCCTGAACTCTGATGATGGCTATAAGGAGTTCAGCAAGACACTTTAATGTTCAACCAAAGCAGAAGAGACAGTACAAGGACACTCTCTCAAGGTCTCTCTTAAGAACTTTGGAATTCATTGTGTGACATGCGAGACACTGGTACAAGACCACTCAGCATGGTGTGCCCACATCAGAGAAGGTGCTCTACTCTATGAGCAAAAGAGAATTGAAACAAATCAAAGCAATTGCAACATGTGCAAATTTAAAGTATCCACCCAAAATATTCACATAGGCTATTTGTGCCCAGCATACACTAGAACATTCTGATCTCATATTGATCTGATCAGCCACAATAGGACACATTGAAACTTGACTCTAACATAGTGATGTAATTTTGACCCTCTTCAAGAGCAAAGGACAACAACCAACCAAGCCAGCCTACTAAATTGGAAAGGCAGTTGTGCAGCTGAGCATCCTTGGATTCTAAGTTTCAACCCAGTGCCCTGAGTTGGATGTGATGTTTTTCTCCTGTTATGCTGGGAAAATGGAGTTTAGAGGGGAATCTTTTATAATTCATTTGCCATTTAGTGTGATATAGCATAGAGATGTATTGATAGAGATTCAAGATGTGGTTTTGAATAGATGACAACCCAATCATAATACTCAGTTGGGATATAGATAGGAACAATATTACAAAGAGAATGGTAATACCGATCAAGGGATAGCCAGCCCTTTGTATTTTGACACAATTTAATATTAATTTAATGCTTGTTATTGCTTGGCATACTTAGTCATTATTGGAGTAACAAAGAAAGATCAGATATGACCCCAGCTCTTGATGAAATTTCCCACAGGTGTGACAAGTTTGAACCTATTAAAAATACATTAGTGAATAAGAGAAAATAACTTTTATAACCATGATTGGAGGAGGAGGAATAATTCTTAGTCAAATCAGTAATAGAGACATTCTCTAAAGACAAAATAGATCATTTTGATATCATGAGATGTAAAAACTTTTCATAAATAAAATCAATAAAAGGAGAATAAGAGAAGCAGTTGGTTGAAAGAAAAATCTTTGTATCATATATTTTCATACAGTCCTATATACAAAATCAACTAGTCTGAAATACTAGATCAACTAGCAACTAGCAGTAATATACATAACCAAAAGCCACTCACCAGTGAATAAGTAGTCAAAAAATATCAACATGCTATTATAAAAAGAATAATAATACACTTTTAACAATCAATAATAAGAGAAATGTAAATCAAAACAACTCTGAGTTGTTACTTCTCAGCCATTAAATTGGCAAAGATGACAAAAGATGGAAGTAGTAAATGTTGGATAGGTTTTAGAAAGACATGCACCCTATTTTATACCGTTAGTGGAACTGTGAGTTTATCTGTTCATTTCAATTTATCCTAAGAACATGATAAAAAAGGTTTAAACTCTTTGACTCAGAGATCTCAATGCTAGACCTATGCCTCAAGCTGACCAATGATAAAAAAGAAACACCAAAATATTTATAGTAGCTTCTTTAGTAGTAACAAACAACTGGAAATAAAGTAAATGTCCATCAGCTGGGGAATACCCAAAAGTACATGAATGTGGTGGAATATTACTAAACATATTAGGATACTTACTATTGAAATATATGGGGCGGAGCCAAGATGGCGGAGTAGAAGGACGCACATTTACGAGCTCCGAGCCCACAACCCATGGAATTGAGGTAAAAGGAGATCCCCATAAATTCTGAATCTCTGCAGGGGGTGCATAAACATAGGGGAAGAGATTTCCGTTCCACTGAACCCTGGAGAGCCGTCCCCGGGGTCCATCGCACCCTGGAAAGCGGACCCCCACCCCCACCCCTGGCCGCAGCCCCAGAGAAGCTGACCCGAGCAGACTTCAGAGAGGAAAGCTCCGGGGGAAGCTCCGGCAGCCGGGAAAGTCCCTCCGCCCACAGAAGCTACAGGTCAGTAAGAAAGAAGCCTGCGCTAGGGGAGGGGAGAGGAGCATTTCCATGACTCAGGGCCCCTCGGGAGGAAGTGGCGGTGGCAGAGACGGGGGCAGGAAGCAGCGGAGGCAGAGACATGGGTGGCGGCTGAGGCGGCAGCGGCCCGGGACTCAGGAATCCCCCAGCAGCAGGTAGAATCTTCAATACTGAAGGTCTTTCCAACCTGAGGGAGCCGAGCAGGGGAGACGGCCCTGCCCCCACCCTGCTCTACTGCTGAACGCCTCTGAATAAAACCCCCAAGGGAGCTGAGCACAGCAGGCGGGGCCCCCCACCCCGCCCCCACCCGCTCCGTTCCTGAAAGTCTCTGCGGAAAGCCCCTGAGGGCCCAAGCTTAGGAGGCGGCCCTGCCCCCACCCCTGCACCAGAACTAAAGCTTGCCGCGGGAAAGCGCATTTGAATCTCAGAGGCCAAGCACTAGCTGGGCGGATCCAGGCGGGGGTGGAAAGGAATCTCAGAAGTCAAGTAACTGTCTGGGAAAATGCCTAGAAAGGGGAAGAAAAATAAGACTTTAGAGAGTTTTTTCCAACAAATGCAAATGATCCCGACCTTCGGATCTGATGGGGAGGACGAGAACGTATTTTTCCCATCAGGGAAAGATGTGGAGGGCGGGGCCTCAGTACCCCAGACACCCCAGGGGAGTGTTGGGTGGGCTCAGGCTTTGGAAGAGCTTAAAAAGGATTTTGAAAAGCAAGTTAGACAGGTGGAGGAAAGACTGGGAAGAGAAATGACAAAGATGCAAGAAGAGTATGAAAAAAAGGTCAACATCTTGGTAAAAGAGACCCAAAAAAATGCTGAGGAAATAAACACCTTGAAAAATAGGCTCACTCAATTGGCAAAAGAGGTTCAAAAAGCCAATGAGGAGAAGAATGCATTCAAAAGCAGAATGAGTCAAATGGAAAAAGAGGCTCAAAAGCTCACTGAATTTAATAGTTCTCTCAAAATTAGAATGGAACAGATGGAGTCTAATGACTTTATGAGAAACCAAGAAATCACCAAACAAAACCAAAAGAATGATAAAATGGAAGAGAATGTGAAATATCTCATCGGAAAAACAACTGACCTGGAAAATAGATCAAGGAGAGACAACTTAAAAATTATGGGACTACCTGAAAGCCATGATCAAAAAAAGAGTCTAGACATCGTCTTGCATGAAATTATCAAGGAAAACTGCCCTGACATTCTAGGACCAGAGGGCAAAATAAGTATTGAAAGAATCCATCGATCACCACCTGAAAGAGATCCAAAAAGAGAAACTCCTAGAAACATTGTGGCCAAATTCCAGAACTCCCAGCTCAAGGAAAAAATCTTGCAAGCAGCTAGAAAGAAACAATTCCAGTACTGTGGAAATACAGTCAGGATAACCCAAGATCTAGCAGCTTCTACATTAAGGGATCGAAGGGCGTGGAATAGGATATTCCAGAAGGCAAAGGAACTAGGACTCAAACCAAGAATCACCTACCCAGCTAAACTGAGTATAATGCTTCAAGGGAAAATATGGTCTTTCAATGAAACAGAGGACTTTCAATCATTCTTAATGAAAAGACCAGAGCTGAAAAGAAAATTTGACTTTCAAACACAAGAATGAGAGGAAGCATGCAAAAGTAAACAGCAAGGAGAAGTATTAAGGGACTTACCAGAAATGAACTGTTTGCATTCATACAGGGAAGGACAATATTTCTAACTCTTAAAACTTTTCAGTATCTGGGTGGTTGGTGGGACCACACATACACATGTACACGCATGCACACACATACACACATGCATTCACATGCAGAGACAGAGAGCACAGATTGAACTGAATAGGATGGGACCATACCTTAAAAGAAATTAAGGTAAATGGTGAGAGAGAAATGTAGTGAGAGGAAAGAGGGGGAAATGGAAAGGGGTAACTATATGTCATTTAAGAGGCAAGTAGGAGATGTTTTTAGTGGAGGGAAAAAGAGGAGAGCTGAGGAAAAAAAAACAAAACAAAAAAACAAACAAACAAACAAACAAAAGTTTACCCTCATCACATTTGACTAAACGAAGGAGTGAAATGCACACTCATTTTGGTATGAAAACCTATCTTACAGTATAAGAAAGCGGGGGAGAAGGAGATATTCGGGGGGGGATGATGGAAGGGAGGGCAAAGGGAGGAGGGAGTAATTGAAAGTCAACACTTGGGGAGGGACAGGATCAAAGGACAGAAGAGAAACAATGAGGGGCAGGTTAGGAGGGATGGCAATTCAGTTAGTCTTACACAACACGACTATCAGGAAGGTCATTTGCAAAGCTACACAGATACGGCCTATAATGAATTGCCTGCCGTACCAAAGGGAATAGGTGGGGAGGGAGGGATGGGGAGAATTTGGAACTCAAAGTTTTAGGAACAATTGTTCAGTATTGTTGTTGCAACTAGGTAAGAAGACATACAGTTAATGAGGAATAGAAAGTCATCTGGCCCTACAGGAGAAAAGAGAAGATAGAGACAAAGGAAGGGAGGGATGACAGAAGAGAGGACAGATTGGAGATAGGGAAAATTAGATTGCTTGGGGTATTGGGGTGGGGGGAGGGGATAAAAGGGGAGAAAATTTGGAACCCAAAAATTTGTGAAAATGAATGTAAAAAGCTAAATAAATAAATAAATAAAAAGAAATATATGTGTATTTTTACAAATCTTAGGTTTCCAATCCTATGAGCAGACTCAGCAGATACGAAATGAAAGCTGCAATAAGTGCTAAATTTATTTAATTTTTTTTTAAGAATTTTATTTAGTTTAGAAAGCTGAGCAGAAACACCATTGAGTCCATTTTCTGATTGCTCTTTCTTGAGTTGCTGGGGCAGATAGGTGGCACAATGGATAGAGCACAAGACCTGGAATTGGAAAAACTGACCAGAGTTCAGATCTGGCCTCAGAGACTTACTATGTGACCCTATGCAAATAACTTAATCCCAGTTGCCTCAGTTTCCTCATCTGTAAAATGAACTAGAGAAGAAAATGGCAAGCCACTCCAGTATCTTTGCCAAGAAAATCCCAAATGGGATCATAAAGAGTCAGATATGAATGCAAATGACTGAAAAACAGTGAAGAACAACAAATAATTTTCTCACTGTAGACATTACACAATGTCTGGTCTTTAGCTGTTTAAGACAATGAACAATTCTTCTGAATCACTGTTCATAGTAGGAGAAGTAGCATGGTGTAGTGGTTTGACAAGGGTTCCAAACCTAGCCCTGCAATTTACTAGCTTATTAATTATTTGACTTAGTGTAAATTCCTTCCAGCTCTGGAACTTATCGGTGTGATCATATTATGTTTCTATGACACTCCACTATCAGCACTGAAGAATTCCCCAACCAATAACACCAACAATGTCAATTACTGTTGAGTGAGTAATTTCTACATTTATAGTATAAAGTCATAGACTACATGCCAAGGGCACATTTTTACCCTACTTAGCATGTAGGAGCAGCTTAAAAGTCAAAGATTTACTCTCTCTAAACCAGACTCAATATACTTCCAGTAATATCTATGTGTCCCTTCTCTTTTAAGACCTGAAGCAGCAAAGGTCCTCTAAACTAGTGATGGTTAGGGCAGTGTAAACTCACTTAGGCATGCTCAAGGATGATGCCATGGAAAGAATATTGGATTTGAAGTCAGAGACTGTATAACTTTGCACAAATCACCTAAAGTTTTTATGGTGATCAGCAAAACAGCAGGGCTGAACTAAATTAATCTTCCTATTATAAATTTATAGCCTAGAATTCTAAGATAAAGGCAGCCAGGCATTGTGGATAATATTCTTGGTTTGAAGTCAGGGAGTTCAAAATCTGGGTTCAAATTCTGACAATAGGGCAACTCCATTTTCCTCAGATAATTCCTTAGAATTTATCTGCTAAATGGAGAGAACAACTTCAAGGGAAGGAATTGCCACATCAGGATTTCTTATGCACCTTTGAATTAAATCAAATTAAAGCATGCACTGTGCATATATTTATTGTAAATATGCACAGCACAACAAAATGCAGTCCTGATAGGAACATTATCCAGTTCAAATACACATATGCATGTATGTGTGTATGTGTGTATAAATGTATATGTATGTATACATGTGAGTGTACGTGTGTATAGATGTATATGTATGTATATTATATGTTTATGTATATAGATGTGTATACATATACATACATGTGTGGGTATATATACATATGTGTGCATATATATCTATATAATGTATATGAATACACATATATTTATTTCCTAACATGTAAGGAATATCTAAAAAAATACATCTAAAAACCTATCTTAAAATAATACTAGGACTACTATAACTAATATCCTATTAAATATTTAATAAAGTCAGAAACAAATTTCCTCCTTAATCAACTGTCCTTAAAGATCCGATTCCTTGGGAAATCATTTCTTGGATTGAGAAAATCTTTGTTCTTCCTCTCTGACTTCCTCACTCCATCTTACATGAGATAAAAAGGAAATGCACACCTACTCTATTGTATGCCCAATTTGGGGCATCAAATGAGATTCAGTATAATTTAGAAGTCTTTTATTCTTGATTACTAGGCTATTGTCTCTGTTTTGTGACTAGTTTTATGACTTTCATTTCAGTAAGACATATTATTGCTTACAATTTGTCTATGATTTGAAAAGAAAGAGAAAAAATTAAAAACATATAGAAGAATAAATAAATTCATACCGTGTGATAATAGACAAGTAACTTAGTTTTACTGATCCTCAATTTCCTCATCTATAAAACGGGGGTACAAATAGCATCATAGAATTATTGTGAGGATCAAATATTAATTCATATAAATGACGTTAAAAATCGATGTCAGCTCTGATTATCATCAGTACTTTATCTGTGTTTCCCTTTGTCTCTCACTGTGTCTCCACTCCCTCTCCCTCTCCCCACACTGTCTCAGTCTTAACTATGTGTGTGTACACAGGTGCACACACAAAAGACCATTAGATGACAGGTTGAATGAAATTGAATTGTTACTATGCACTTTAATTGCCAGAAAATTAAGGAGTTATGATGACTTGGGAGTTAACCCATGGAATATTTTTTCCCTGTTGCTTTGCTACCCATTTTGCTTTGGTTCTCTAATTTTCAATATAACAAGATTTCAAATATCTGCTTTGAATAAGTGTGACGTCTCCTGTGTTTTCTATGCATTTTAAAATAGCACTTAGTCACTGCTGGTTCGTTGTCCCAATTGCTTTACTGAATTATTTAGTTGGTACTATAAAGAGATTGTTATTTTTTGCAATTCTATACAAAATGAGAATCTATATTCAAAAGTCTAAGACTGTATTTAGTTGAATTTCATGATCTCCAGTGGAGTTAAATCACATACACAGAAAGCAAGAAAGAATAAATCACAGGCATTAGTCTTCCTAAATGAAGCTGTTGGGCTTATTTTCCTAGATATTTTAGTATATTTTATATACACATGTACATTTCTTAATTTGATATATTTCTTAATTATTCTGAATAGAAACTCTTCACAGTAACTTTAAAGAAGGTCATTCTAAGAGGATTTTTATGAACTTATGGTTCACAAGTATGAATGCCAGTTTTTACTTAATGAGAGACAGACATGTGGTATAAATATCTTTATATCATATACAAAGACACAGACATACATGTTTGCATAGACATAGGTGAGAGTACATGCACATAGATACAGATCTATGCACATATGTTGTATTCATGTGCTTATATGTCAACATATGTATACACACACATAAAATAATGGATAGAGTGTGTCTCTGAGGTTGGGAAGACCTGTGTACAAAAACTTCTGTTTCTTACCAGCTGTGCGATCCTAGGCAAGTCACCGCCTCTATAATCCTTCCACCGCTCCTTAGGACTTATCTTCTCAGTCTGATAAATTTGTCATCAGAGGAGGGAATTCTCATACTTTGGGCCTTCCTAAACTGATGAAAAATCACAAATCCAGTCATGGTTTGTGTATATATTATGCTACATATATTAGGATAATATGGATATTATCAAATTAAGTCATGGAACAGCATCTACACTTATACAAGATGTATGAGAACCACAACTCAGACACAGTTCATCTGTATCTAAAAACAGTACTCTTTACATCATACCACGTTGCCCTGCATTCTCACCTTCTAAATTAAAGTATAAGTTATGACTATAATGTAATAATACACATCTTTCTAAAAAACACACCTAAATTTATAGTGAGGCAGCATAGTAAAGTGGGTAAAATATTCTACTTGAAGTCAGGAAAATTTATTTTTAGATTCTATTTCTTGATACCTATTAACTGTATAACCATGGGCAGATTCCATATCCCCTCTGAGCTTCCATAGCTATTTAGGTTATAGATTTTAAGTTGTAACTTTACCTTACAGATTAAAACTGCCTAGAGGAAGAACATTTCATACCAAAAAAAAATCACTTCGCGTGATTGACATTTTCCCAAATATGTGCTAGCTTCTTCAAAATAGAGCAAAAATGGAGGTGCTATAGTCTACGTTATTCCAACAATACTGCCATTGCTCAAAATATTTTTGGAAGTATTCTCCCCCCTCTTGAGATTGTCTACATACTTTGAAGTATAATATTCTTCACATTCTTAGTGGTGGTAAATTTTTGTTCTTGGATGGTGGGTTTGACCTTTGGCAGGAATCCTGAATATCTTCCTCTCCCAGTTTGACTGTTTTGTTTTTGTTTTTGTTTTTTGATTAAAGGGGCCATCCTTTGAGCAACTACTTAAAGAAGCCTATCTTTGAATGGATGTATCTCACTGAAAAGTGAAAATGCTATAGGACCTCAGCCTGAAAGGCCCAGGGTCTCACATTGCATCCTGGGCCATCTCCAGTCATCCTGATGAATATCAGGCCACTGGACCCAGATGGCTCAGGGGAAGAAAGTGAGGTTGTTGACTTTGCACAACCCTCCCTCCCTCAAATCAAAATCAACTGCAAGTCATGTCATTATCTTGATACCTCTTTGAGAACCAAGGAAAACACAACAACTAGACCTTTGGCAATGGTTGAAAACTATTTGAAGTCCTATAATTCTATTCACCATACCTATGATTCCCTAGATCATTCTCCTACATGTACTGTATCCTCCATTAGAATATGAGCTCCTTGAGGGCTGAATTTCTCTAATTATTTTATTCCATACCCTGAGTTAAGGGCAATTAATAATTGTTTGTTCATTTCTTAATTTATAAAATTATGCTGCAGTCATGAACTATAAATATAGTGGACATAGTTTCTGAGCTGCAAATTCTAATAAATGATTTTCATAACAATTTGAGTAACTGAGTCAGTAATACTTAAAACAACTGCATAATAACATATTTATGTAGTGCTTTAAGATTTGTAAAACACTCAATATATGTTATGTCTTTTGATTACCACTTCAACAAGGTGCCATCTTCAGTCATCCGGATCTGTTTTGTCACTGGACCCAAATAGCTCTGGAGGAGAGAGTGAGGCTGGTGATTTTGCACAGCCCTGCCTTACTTAAATCAAAGGACCTAGAAAACTACATGTAACCTCAAGGTCACAGGTTCCCTGCCCGATCTAATCCAACTCTCATTTTGCAGATAAGGTAATGGATAGGTCAAATGATTTGTTTAAGGTCATGCAGGTATCATTTATCTGTGCCCAGACTGAAGGTTGGTTCCCTTAAATTAGATAGAGCAATGTCACCTGGGACAAAGGCTAAATCTGGGGCCCACTGTGCTGCAAAAAAATCACTTACTTGTATATCAGGCAGCGGTTAGATCCTCTGAATTGTAAAGAAAGGCACGCTAGTAATTGCACTCCAGGCAAGACATTTTGTGACAGATAACAAAGATAAGCTGATGGTAGGAATTCCTAGAAAAGGATCCTTATCCTACTGGGGAAGACTATAGAGTTCTGAGAGGGGAGTGCAACATACCTCTTATACAACTAGTGGGCTTCTGGAAGGGACAAGATGAAGTATCAGATGGGAAGTATTAAAATATCTGGATTTGGATATCTTCAGGGTTTAAAGAAAAGAATCTTTGAACATCAAAAATGCATGCAAAACCTCAATTCGTTCTACAGCTCTGGCCTGACAAGATTCTGTTGAGTACGAAGTAGAATAGCCATCCACATTTCTGTCACAAATAGGTAACCACTTATCCAGACTCTTGGCAAGAGGAGTGATAATCTCTGAAAATGAAGAGATGAGTGATCCTAGCAGCCAAAAGGCAATGGACTAGACAAACCTTAAAGATCTTCCTAAAGAGGTTGATTTTGTTTCTTTTTCAAACAATGATCGCCTTCCCACTTCCCTTATGAAGGAAAAAAGAAAAGCAAAATCCCAATTACAACATGTGTAGTCAAGAAAGACAAATTTTTACATTAGCCTTGTCTAAAAGAAAATCTCAGGGTGCACTCTGAGTACATCACCTCTCTATCAGTAGGTGGGTAGTGTATTTCATCTTGTGTCCTCAGGATTTTTGTTTGGTCATTCTTCTAATTCATCCGAGTTCTCAAATTTCACACACACACACACACACACACACACATCAGCCAAGAATCTTTGCCTCTTATGCAAATCACCACCCATTAAGAATACAAGAAAAAATGAAATCCATTACAAACATGTATAAATCAAATCAAACTTCCAGAATATCCATTTCCAAGTTTTAAAAAAGTCTCATTATGCACTGGGTCCTTCACTTGTCTCTCAGGTGATAGGTTTGATGAGTTATCATTAGTTTTCTGGAATCCTCATTGTTCACCATTCCAATAAGTTCAGCATAATAGTATCCCAACACACACACACACACACGCATATACATACACACACACACACATACACACACACACACACTTGTTCATCCATTCCCCAATTTGTGAACACCTTCCCAGATTTCCATTCTTGTCTATCTCAAAAAGAACTAAAAATATTATTGTATATTCTTAGAATTTGTTTTGCTTAGGACCAATCCTTCCTGTTAGTTACTGTCCTTCTAATTTACCTCCCTACAGTCTCCCCTTTTCCTCCAATTTTCCAGCTGAGTGAGATGTTTTTCTGTACTCAATTGCATGTGTGTATTCTTCAAATGAGAGTGAAGTTCAACACTCCCCCTTGACCTGCTCTGTTTGTATAAATGCACACTTATGAACCATGATTAGTAAAATACTTTTCCCTAACCTTCCTTCCCCTCCCCCATCTCCACTTCTCTACTTTTTCTCTTCTTCTTTCAAGATCATTAAGACATATCACAATTACTACTAGGTCTTGTCTAATTGTACTTCTGTGACCCAGATGATGATAGGGGTAAGAGGAGGTACATATCATCTCCCCATATTTGAATGTAAGCTATTTATCCTTGCTTAGTTATTTATCACTGTTTATTCTTATTTATTCCCAAAGTGGTCTGATTTAGGGGAAAGTTTGATTGAAGCACCTTGGTCTGAGCCCTGAAAGTTGCTGGCCTGAATTTCATTCGGTTAGGGTAGACTGCCTCTAGATTCCACCTCTCTAAGCCAACTGGAAAGTTCTATTGGTTCAGTCACAGACAAAGACTACTTTGTCTGGGATTTCTGCCTTGTTGTTTTCTGTAGGCTGGATTAGATGTTGGAAGTGGGACTTTGCTTCCCCTGAGTTCTGAGATACATCATTTTTACTACTACTGCTATCTTCTGAATTTCTTCCTTTTTGTATACACAGTTCTGGGTCTCCCTCCTTGAACACTTCCCTACTTCCTTGTCCAGTAAAAATTCTCTTCTCAATCTACTCTGAATTTGTGACTTAGAACAAGGTAGTGGGTAAAGGCTGCCAGTCTGTACCCATCCCAGTGGTAGCACCCTATAAGAGCCTGAAAGTGGCAGTCGGGGATGCCCTGGGATCTTCTCTTTTCCTGGAGTACACCCTCTCCCTGGGGACTGGATTGTTTCTCATTGTGCTCCTGGACTGACCTGTTCCCATTCTCTGCAGTTCCTGTCTCTCTCCATATGCCCCACCTAGGATGAAAAAAATAAAGACTACCTGAGGCTTTTTTTTCTAGGCTTACCCACCAGGATTTGACCTGGTGTGCTTTTCAGATCTGGCAGGGGTTTTATAGTCAGGACCACACAGGTTCCAATCACTCTGCTGTCTTGACTCCTCTTTGCTCCCCCATTGAGAGTCTTACAGTAATGAAAGAATAATTGAACTGTGAAAAATTGATAAACAACATGAAATTGTGCAGTTTGAAAGGAGTTCATGAAATAGTCCATACTGAAAAGACACAAGCCCTCTTTAGTTTGTGGGCCGTGATAGACTGAAAAACTTCTGTCTGAAGCAGCAGAACTTATGTTTCCCTCTGTACATGTCTGTCAGAGGTGATAACAAGGACTGCACATACCTCATTTGAAATTTAACAAATATGACAACAAAAATCTACTTTAATATAATTATTTATCATTCAATTAGTGACTTTCAAGATTCTAAAGAAAAAAAAACTACCTCAGCTCTAAATGACCAAATTGTTGCTTTCTGCCATATACAGGGTTTCATAGGATCATAAATTTAGAGCTAGAAATGAACTTACTGTTCCTATTATTCACTAGTATCTGACTCTCCATGACCCTCTTTGGGCTTTTCTTGGCAAAAAATACTAGAGTGGTTTGTCCTTTCCTTCTCCAGCACATTTTTCAGATGAGGAACTGAGGTAAATTGGATTAAGTGATTTGTCTAGTCACACAGCTCCTAAGTGTCTGAGGTCAGAGTCAAACCTAAGTTTTCCTTACTCTAGGCCCAAAACTGCACCACCTAGCTGACTGTAGAAGGAAACTCAGAGACCAAGCCTTTCATTTTATAAAATGAGGATTTTAAGATCCACAGAGATTAAGAGCCTTGTGCAGTCACAAAGCCTGTAAGTGAAAGAGGTTGGATTAAGGCTACACATTAGTTCATCTTAAGTCATTGATAAATTTGTAAAGGACTTTAGCTGTAGGGAAAGTATAATATCACAAAGAAAACTGGCATCACTGGAATCTCAGATATTTAACACAGCTAAGTTGTTATAATTAAGAAGAGATAAATAGTATTAATTACAAGAAATTTGTTCTGTTTTGTGGGCAAACTAACATCCTTTCTTCTATTCTATGAATGATAGCATGCACATTATTGAATCATCCTGTTTGTCTTTGCATCATGAGGCATGATGGATTATCTACTAACAAAGGCAATTATGTTATCTCTATTCATTGATGGAGAAATAAATAAAATGTGAGCTTATATACCATTTCAACTAGAATTACATTTGGAAAGGCCCTCCAACCTCGAACACCATCAAGCAGGTCTCATTTATAATACACTCTCAATATTCATTTAGTTTAACTAGCTTCACTTAGAGAACATGATTGTTACTTTGAATTACTTGAAAATTCTCTGTGGTAGCAATTAACCAAAGTTGATGGCTTTGCACATCAAAATTGCCTCTTGTTCATTTAGAGGTTATATTAAAACAATAGAATTCACATCATTTATGTACCCATAGTCTGAGCAGGGCTGTAATATTATCAGGATTATTTCTTGGCATGATAAGCCAATGGTTTAGTTGGCAGTATTTATTGAAAATTATACGGGTTCTTTTTTTCAGTATTTTGATTTACTAGAGGCATACATTGTGTAGTTCAGTTGTAGTTCAATACCTGTCATCCTTTTCATTTCATTCTCTCCCTTTTTCTGTCTCCATTCTCCCTTTCCCTTTTTCCTTTGTTTCCTTTCTTTCTTCTTTCCCTTTATCCCACATTTCTTCTTTCTCTTTGCTTCATTCTTTCTTCTCTTGTCTTTCTGATAAAAGGCTACTGCTGCCCTGGAAAGAGATAGAAAAACTGTAGACTTCAATTTTAGAAAGGAATTTCTGACTTCAGAATCATGGAGGTGACAAATTTTTGAGTTTGTTGAAATCTAAGTTATAATCATTGAATTAGGATGAAGCAGTTAGTCTTGAAAGTTGAGTTTAGAGGGAAGGAGCCAAGATGGCAGAGTAGAAAGATTCACATATGCCAGCTTCTAACCCACAGCCCATAAAATAACTGTAAAGAAGAACTCCCAACAAATTCTGGGACAGCAGAAGCCACACAGAAATGGAGTGGAGGAGATTTCTGTTCCAGAGAGACCTGAAAAAACAGCACCAAAGGTCCAGTATACACTAGACCCGGAGCAGAGCCCAGCCCTGCCTTGGCCACATGGCACCAAGAAGAACAGATTCAAGCACCTTCAGGGGCGGAATCTCCAGCAGCTGCGCAGGTCCCTCGACCCACAGATGTCAAAGGTCAGTGAGAGAGTGTTTTTGGCTGGCCAAGAGGGGAGCAGGGTGTCTCCATAACTCAGGCCCCCTCAGGAGGCAGCAGCAGAGGCAACAGCAGACAGGGGCTCCCAAAGCAGACAGGAGCTTGGATCCATTGTTGAAGGTCTCCACATAAACACCTTGATGGAACTGAGCTCCTGGGGGCAGCCCTGAACCCCACTTGAGCACCTGAACTTAATCTCACACTGAATAGCAGCCCTGCCCCCGCCAAAAGCCCTGAGAATGGAGAGGAGCATTTGAATCTCAGACCCCAAGCACTAGCTAGGTGGATCTGGAGGCAAGGTAGGGGTGGAGAGGAATCTCAGAAGTCAAGTAACTGGCTGAGAAAATGCCCAGAAAAGGGAAAAAATATAAGACCATAGAAGGTTAATTTCTTGGTGAATACATATCTCTTCCCTTCCTTTCTGAGGAGGAAGAACAATGATTGCCATCAGGGAAAGACATAGAAGTCAAGGCTTCTCTACCCCAAACATCCAAAATAAATATCCAATGGGCTCAGGCCATAGAAGAGCTCAAAAAGGAATTTGAAAATCAAGTAAGAGAGGTGGAGGAAAAACTGGGAAGAGAAATGAGAGAGATGCAAGAAAAGCATGAAAAGCAGGTCAAGACCTTGCTAAAGGAGACCCAAAAAAGTGCTGAAGAAAATAACACCTTGAAAAATAGGCTCACTCAATTGGCAAAAGAGGTTCAAAAAGCCAATGAAGAGAAGAATGCTTTCAAAAGCAGAATTAGCCAAATGGAAAAAGAGGTTCAAAAGCTCACTGAATTTAATAGTTCTCTCAAAATTAGAATGGAACAGATGGAGGCTAATGACTTTCTGAGAAACCAAGAAATCACCAAACAAAATCAAAAGAATGAAAAAATAGAAGAGAATGTGAAATATCTCATGGAAAAAACAACTGACCTGGAAAATAGATCCAGGAGAGACAACTTAAAAATTATGGGACTACCTGAAAGCCATGATCAAAAAAAGAGTAGTAGTAATGAAATTACAAGGAAAACTGCCCTGATATTCTAGAACCAGAGGGCAAAATAAATATTGAAGGAATCCACCTATCACTACCTGAAAGAGATCCAAAAAGAGAAACTCCTAGGAACATTGTGGCCAAATTCCAGAACTCCCAGGTCAAGGAGAAAATATTGCAAGCAGCTAGAAAGAAACAATTCCAGTACTGTGGAAATACAATCAGGATAACACAAGATCTAGCAGCTTCTACATTAAGGGATTGAAGGGTGTGGAATAGGATATTCCAGAAGTGAAAGGAACTAGGACTAAAACCAAGAATCACCTACCCAGCAAAACTGAGTATAATACTTCAGGGGATAAAATTGTCTCTCAATTAAATAGAGGACTTTCAAGCATTCTTGATGAAAAGACCAGAGCTGAAAAGAAAATTTGACTTTCAAACACAAGAATGAGAAGAAGCATGAAAAGGTAAACAGCAAAGAGAAGTCATAAGGGACTTACTAAGTTGAACTATTTACATTCCTACATGGAAAAACAATATTTGGAACTCTTGAAACTTTTCAGTATCTGGGTAGTTGGTGGGATTACACACACACACACACACACACACACACACACACACACACACACACATACATACACGTGCACGCACATACAGAGACAGAGAACACAGAGTGAATTGAATAGGATGGGATCATATCTTTAAAAAATCTAGTTAAGCGGTGAGAGAGAAATGTATTGGGAGGAGAGAGGGAGAAATGGAATGGGGCAAATTATCTCTCATAGAAGATCCAGGTAGGAGACTTTTTAGTGGAGGGAAAAGGAAGGGAGCTGAGAGAAAAACATGAAGTTTACTCTCATCACATTCAACTAAAGGAAGGAATAAAATGCACACTCATTTTGGTATGAAAACCTATCTTACAATACAGGAAAGTGGGGGAGAAGGGGATAAGCAGGGTGGGGAGATGATGGAAAGGAGAGCAATGGGAGGAAGGAGTAATTTGAAATCAACACTCTTGGAGAGGGACAGGATCCAAAGAGAGAATAGAAGCAATGGGGGGCAGGATAGGATGGAAGGAAATATGGTTAGTCTTACACAACATGACTATGACAGAATTCATTTGCAAAACTACACAGATATGGCCTATATTGAATTGCCTGCCTTCCCAAAGGGAACAGGTGGGGAGGGAGGGATGGAGAGAAGTTGGAACTTAAAGCTTTAGGAACAACTGTTGAGTATTGTTCTTACTACTAGGAAATAAGAAATACAGGTAATGGGGAATAGAAAATTATCTGGCCCTACAGGACAAAAGAGAAATGGGGACAAGGGAAGGGAAGGAGGATAAAAGAGAGGGCAGATTGGTGATAGGGGAAATTAGAATGCTCAGTGTATTGGGGTGGGGGGGAGGGGACAAATGGGGAGAAAATTTGGAACCCAAAATTTTGTGAAAATGAATGCAAAAAGCTAAATAAATAAATTTAACTAAATAAAAAAGAAGAAAAAAAAGAAAGTTGAGTTTAATGAATTAAGAGGTTGAGATATCTAACAAAATGAATTAAAAGCTTAATACCAAGTATAGAAATAATCAATTTCATATAAAAATCTAGTGTATCCTTGGGGTCAGTACCTCAGGCACATACCCAAAGACTAACTAAAGTCTCCAGTACTGATTTTTCTTTTACCTGAGTGAACACTTCACAGATAAAATATCTGGAGTTGCTTTATCCATTTATATTTTTCATATAACTTACATGGCAGTTGTCAATTGAGTTTAGTCATTAGTTCAGATCAATAGCCCAAATTTTCTTTCAGTTCTATTGTGTCTGGAAAGGCTGATGGCCCCTGTCAATTAGGGCCTCCCAAATAAGTCCTAGGTCAGCAAATACACCTCTTACAACTCCAGTCTTTGTGATCAGAGTAACTATCTCTCAAAGGAAAATAAAAACCTTCCTTTACTTTCTGTCTGCTTGCCATCCTTATCAAATTCAACCATACCCTTTCCCTGTTCCTTGGCTTCTCTGGCTTCCCTTTTCCACTGTGATCTTTGGATTCTTACTCCATTGTTAAGAAGCTCAAGTCCTTCATTTCCAGATCATTCCCTTATCCTTAACATTCAGCAACTTTTGAAGCTTATTCTATCCAGTCTAGAACATTATTGCTGTAAGTCACTGATCATTCTCCCAACATTCTTAAGGAGTTTAATAGGTAGCTTCCTTTTTGCACAACCCATTTCTTCAAAATCAATATACAGTTTGATGTTCCTTTAAACAAACACCTTGTCCTCTCAATCTATCAATTTCCTCAGCTCTAACAATGTACATCTTTGCCCCACTTCACCTGCTGAATAGGAAAGTCATATTTTAGTTCTCACTAGCTACTTGACAACCACCATAATTTTGAATGCTGAACTATCACTCTATGTTTCCACTAAGATGTTTCATTCTTGGCTGATCACTCACTCACTTCACTTGTCCTTATAGTTGCTTATGATGCTCATAACCATCCTC
Source organism: Bettongia penicillata ogilbyi (assembly GCA_023548195.1). NCBI lineage: Eukaryota > Metazoa > Chordata > Mammalia > Diprotodontia > Potoroidae > Bettongia > Bettongia penicillata. Next base: position 1,193,870 of record JAJHZJ010000255.1, on the reverse strand, counting down.
TTCTCTTCTTATGAAAGTACAAAGAGTAAATAAGCAAGATTTAAAAACATCTAGTGACACGGATATCATTTGTCCAGGCAGCACCTGGGGAGAGATATGGGAGAAGGAATATCTCAGTGTTCTTTATTGTGGGAAACTGACACATCCAGGCAGATAAGTGATCCCATTGGGTCATTTAGTCAGATAAGAATTTAGTGTTTCATAGTTATATTAACTTAGGGGTACCTTTTATATGCAATGATTTAGCTGTTGACACTGGGACATGTCTGTACCTTGCCCTCCTTCTATCAAAATGGCTCAAATATTTCAAGAATTCCTGTATCCTTAACAGCTTCTGCTTCCCATGATGATCTACCACCATTTTCCATGTAGGGAATAATACTTTCCATAAGTTATCTTTCCAATGTGGGGACACAAGAGCATATTATCCTGGAATAAGTAATCAAGAAAAATAGTTTAGTGACTTCTTTTTCTTTGGCATACTTCTGATTATTTTCTAGACAAACTGAATTTTTTCAGTGTGCCACCATATAGTGTGTGGTGCAGGGAAAACACATTTCCAACTTTCTACATTTCTTTCATCATCATTTTTCTAATTTGAGAAATGTGTATTTCTTTTTTTCCTCAGTTTTTATTAACTAACCAATATATACAAAGCATTATGGTGAGCTTTACATGAAAAGTAAAGTTGTTTTTTGTTTTGTTTGTTTTACATTTTATTTTTCATTTTTAACACAGTTTATAACAGATAAAGCAATTCAAAATTTGGTTAGGGGATACTTATTTTTGAAGCATTTACAATAAGGATCACAAAAAAAATTTTTTTAAAACATTAACCAACTGAGACACAAATAATATTTATATTGCTAACTTCACAAGCTCTTGACTTCTTGACCTTGTCTCTACAGTATTACTAAGAATTAAAGGACCCTAACTTATTGCTGTTGGTCTAAAGTCCTAATCCTAACAGTTTAATTTTAGATTTAACCTTTGATGTTCCCCTACCAATAATCTATAATTTAATAGATCTGGTATTAAGTTTACAAACCTTTTGACTATAGGAAATTGCCACCAAGAGTAGGGATATTGCAGGGATACAATAATTCCCCAACTTCATGTCACTTCCAGGCAGAATTAGATTGTCCAATTGCTTTCAGTCAGGCTTAAAGTCTGCCAAGTGTCAGTGGGGAAATTGAGTCAGGAGAATCCTACCTCAGCCCAGGCTGCACAGCCAGACTCCCGCCTTTCCCATGAGATCACCTCTCATAGTTCATACCAGCATCTCACAGTCTTACTGGCATCATGGATTGGAGGCTCAGACTGCCATTCTTGCTTCCCATACCTCGAGTTAGACTCAGAAGAACAGTCACTCCATAGGATCTAAAAGTGGCAAGTTCCAATAACCAGATTTCAAATATGATTATAATTTCACTTCGGCTAGGAACATCTTTTGAGGCAAGTCTTAAGTGGCTTACATGCCTTTCTATACATGTTCTAGTTTCTGATTAAATAGTAATCATAAAATCAAATTTACCATTAAAACCTAACTTTTCCATCAGTGCCAAATTTTACCCTAGGTTACCTTCTTCTAGGAAGTTTAGATTAAAATTCTTTTCCCCAAACTAAAGATGTCATTGATTTGTTCTCAGTAATTAACTCAATTGTTTTAATACTAACTGCTTTCACCTCACTTTGTAACATGTCCAATTTTTCTTCCCATCACTCCCCTCCCCCCCACTTCCTAATACCTTGCATTCTGATTACTCATTCCTGCAATGTACCCTCCCTTCTATTACATCCCACCCTTCCCTTATCCCCATCTTCTCTCTTTTCTTTTAGGACAAGATAAATTTCTATACCCCATTCCCTGTATTTTTTATTTCCCAATTATATGCAATAAAAATTCTCAACATTCATTGCTAATACTCTGAATTTCAACTTCTCTCCCTCCTCCTCCCTCCCCAGCCCTAATGAGAAGGCAAGCAATTCAACACAAACTAAATATGTGTCCTTTTGCAAAATACTTCCATAATAATCATGTTCTGTAATACTAATTATATTGCCCTCTGTCCTACTCTATCCCCCCTTATTTTTCCCCCTACAATTGACCTTGCCCCTTCTCTAAAGTGCTTATTTCTAGTAACTCCCTTCTCCCATTTTCCCTCCCTTCTATCATTCCATCCACCCTACTTGTTGCCTCCTCCCCTACTTTCCTGTGGTGTGACATAAATTTTCATATCAAATTTAGTGAGCATGTTATTCCCTCCTTCAGCCACATGTGGAAAGAGTAGCTTCATTTTTCTCCCTCTCCCCTTCTCCCTTTTCTCCTCTATTGAACAAGATTTTTCTTATCTCTTTTAGGAGTTATAGCCTTCCCTGTTCCATTTCTTGCTTTTTCTTCCTGGTATTTTCCTCTATCACCCCTTAATTTTTATTTTATTTTATTTTTTTGTGTGGATATCATCTCTTTTGATTCAACACACCCTGTACTCTCTATCTATACATGTGTTTGTGCGTGTGTGTGTGTATACACAATCTCACCATCTACCCAAATACTGAGAAAAGACTCAAGAGTTAAAACTATTTTTCAGCTTTAGAATCTTTTATTGATTTTTCATTCCTGTTTACCTTTTCATGCTTCTCTTGATTCTTGTCTTGGGAAGTCAAATTTTCTGTACAGATCTGGTCTTTTTCTCAATATGAGTGATTGAAAGTCCTCTATATCATTGAATGACCATTTATTCCCTTGAAGTATTATACTCAGATTTGCTGAGTAGGTGATTCTTGGTTTCATTCCCAGTTCCTTTGACCTCTAGAATATCCCATTACAAGCCCTTAGATCCCTTAATGTTGAAGCTTCTAGATCTGTGTTATCTTGATTGTATTTCCACAATACTCAAATTGTTTCTTTCTAGCTGCTTGCAGTATTTTCTCCTTGATCTGGGAACTCTGAAATTTGGTCACAGTATTCCTAGAAGTTTCTCTGTTCAGGTCTCTTTCAGGAGGTGATCTATGGATTCTTTCACTATTTCATTTGCCCTCTGGTTCTAGAACATCAGGGCAGTTTTCCTTGATAATTTCATGGAAGATAATGTCTAGATTCTTTTTTTGCTCATGGCTTTCAGGTAGTCTCATAATTTTTAAATTGTTTCTCCTGGATCTATTTTCCAGGTCAGTGATTTTTCCAATGAGATGTTTCACATTATCTTCTATTTTTTCAAACTTTTGGTTTTGTTTTCTAATTGCTTGGTTTGTCTCATAGTCATTCATTTCCCTGAACTCAGTTCTCTCTTTCAACAAATTGTTTTGTTCAGTGAGCTTTTGTACCTTCTCCTCCATTTGATTTATTCTGCTTTTTAAAGCTTCCTTCTCCTCGTTGGCTTTTTGGACCTCTTTTTCCAATTTAGTTAGCCTTTTTTTAAAGCTGTTATTTTCCTCAATATTTTTTTGGTTCTCCTTTTGTAAGCTAACTCGTTTTTCAAGATCTTCTATTGCCTGAGCCCAATTTAAGTTCCCTTTGGAGGTCCTGTAGACAGAGGCCTTGACTTCTTCTTACAGTGTATCTTGCTCTTCCTCATCTGAAAGGATGCAGGGGAGACACCTGTTCCTCAAGAATGTAACCTTCTATGGTCTTATTTTTTTTTCCCTTTTTGGGGCATTTTCCCAGGCAGTTACTTGATTTATGAGTTTCCTCTTCACAACGACCTTCTCTCCAGTTCCACCAAGCCAGCACTTGGGGCTGAGATTCAGATGAGCTGCTCCAAACCCTCAGGGACTTTTAGTTGGGGGCAGGGCCTCTATTCAGTGTGAGATTAAGATTAGCTGCTCAGAAGGGGCCAGGGCCACCACACAGAGCTCAGATCCCTCAAGGGCTTTACCATGAGACCTTCTACAATGGATGTGGGCTGCTACCTGCTTTGGAAGCCCCTTCTGCTGCTTCCTCCACTCTGCCACCTGAGGAGGCCTGAGTTATGGGGACACCCTGCTCCCATCTCAGCCAGCTGAAAATATCCTCTCACTGACCTTTGGCACCTGTGGGTTGAGGGATCTGCTCTGCTGCTGGGGATTCTGTCCCTGAAGCCTGCCCTAACAGGCTTCTTTTGGTGCTGTGTGGCCAAGGCTGGGCTGGGCTCTACACCACTTTGGGTGGGACAGACCTTTTCCATCGATCTTTCAGATCACTCTGGGTTAGAAATCTCCTCCACTCTATTGTTCTGTGGCTTCTGAAGCTCTAGAATTTGTTATGTTATCTTCTTTACAGATATTTTATGGGCTGTGGAGTAAGAGCTGGTGTATGTGTCTCTTTCCACTCTGCCATCTTGGCTTTGCCCCCCTAAATGTGCATTTCTGTTATTATTAGGGAGTTGGAAAGTTTTTCAATTTTATGAATAGCTCACATTTCTCCTTTTGAAAATTATTTATGCCCTTTGATCACTTATTTATTGAGGATGAGTTTCTGGTCTTCTATATTTCATCTATTCCTTAATCTTTTGAGTATTATCAGAACTATTTAATATGAAGGGTTTGTTTTTTTTTTTAGTTTTACCATTTCTCCTATTTGTATAGTTGTATTGGTTTTGTTCATGCAAAACTATTTTCACTTTACATAATCAAAATTTTCTATTTCAAAAGTTGTGAAATTCTGCATTCCTTGTTCAGTTATGACATATGCCACTGCTACCTCCCACACTAATCATAACTGTTAAAGATTTCTCCTGTACTTTATTTTTTGTTGTGTACTTTTTGCATTCAGTTTATTCATCCATATATAGCATATGGCATACAATGATGTGATTAAATTTATTTTCTTTCAAGCAGCTTTCCAGTTTTCCTAGAAGAACTTGTCAAATAATGAGTTCTTCCCCAAGTACTTTGTATACGTGAATTTACTGAAAAGTTGTTTACTATTTTGACTGTTTTTGGATCTAACCTATCTAGGTATTCCATTGATCTGCATTTCCTTTTTTGGTCAATAACAAATTGTTTTCAAGATTACTGTTTTGCAATATATTTTGAAAATTAGTAAGATTTTCAAATGATTCATGCTTTATTTCATTATTTTCATTTAAGAATCTAGGCCTTTTGTTTTTTTTTTTTCAAATGAACTTCATTATTATAATCTGATTATATAACTAGATAGATAGCCCAAATCCCTTGTACCTACTCCAACAAAACTCTAAAGTTAATGATTGACCAAATAATATAGCTCTAGATCTAGAAATCTTTTGAAAAGCTATATTAAATCATATCTTCTACCCCAGGACTTTGCAAAAAGTCATACTGAAGTCTACAGAAAGAGGGAAAGGAGACTCTCAAGCAAAGTGAGGGTCACCACAATAAGAAATGAAAAAAAAAATTTGTAGTCTACAATGTTTTGTTATGGAGGACTCAAAGCAGAGAACTCCACTGAAATAGGTCAGAGCAGGTCAGAAATCCCAAGATTATAGGACAAGTAACATGGTGCTATGGCACCCCAATTAGGACAATCTAGGCCCAGGGCCTCTTAAACCCTTAATCTCTTCCCTGAAATGTCAAAGAGAATTGTAAAGATCTAGTGCTCTGAACTTCAAGGTTCCAAGGATACTCAATTTTGGGAGATGGAGAGCAGCCCAAGAACCTAGAGGACTCAGGGTAAGAACAAAGAATAGTGTTTATCAAAAAAGGAGGGTCTGATACAGCTTTTTTTTTTTAATGCACAGTAAATAATACAAGGAAACAGAGGAAAGCAGGATAGTTTTGAAAGTAATATGTTGAATGGACTAGCACATGTAGAGTACCTATGACACTATCTCTCCATATGGGGCATTCTCAGGAGCTTGTTTCTGGAAGAATCATGATGGTATGTAATGAAATTGCCCTAGAGAAATAAGTCTATTTATTATGAGAAACCTCTTTGCCTACATAGTCAGAATTAAGGGGACCTTTAAAAGGCACTGGTAACCAGAACTTTAACCCTTGCTCTTTAACTGGTCTTTCTTGTTTTGACTCCATTAATGGTGAGAGACAATACTATAAAAAGAGAATAGGACTAGGACCTTTTCCCTTCTTATGCCCACATGTCCTATAAAACAGTCTTGGTCCTTGGCTTTTGCATTTGCTCTTTTTCACTTTAGGTGAAAGAACTGGAGATTCCAACTTTGTGAGTTTTAAAATGTCAAGAAAGTCATATCAGCATTCCATCATGTCCCAGTCCAGGTTTGGAATTCCACTCAAAGAAGCAAGAAGTAGCCCTTTAGAGTTGCCTTTGGGAGTAAATTCAGTGAAGTTGATATGAGTACTAATCTGGCAATCATGTTTCATCTAGACTTGAGAGATGAGACTCAATGTTGAGTGAGATCAATGTTATAGAGGTTATGCTAAGAATGAATCCACTGTACCCCAAAACTAGGATGATATAGGGAACTGCCTGACCCTCAAATATTGGGTGACCATATTTGTATTAGGTTCTTAGATCTTTAAAGTAAAAATGAATTGATAGTAAATGGTTAAGTGGAACTGGGGGCATTATTCACTGGCACCTAACACTGGGAGACATTCTATTCAGTCTTAAGCTAATAGTCTTTAAAAAGCAATACCCCAGATCCCTTGGGGTAACAAGCTCTAGAGTTCTAGACACAGAGAGATTGAATGACCCCAGAAGAAGTCAGAATCATATACTTTTCAAAAAAATTTTAAAACAAGAAATATGAAATAGAGTATACAGGATCCTTTTTGGTTGTCATTCTACTGTGTATAAGGGCATGGCAATATGCCCTTTTTTTTTCTTTTTGGCATTTGTTTAGAAATAAAATTAATAAAACACAACATAACCTATATAATCAATTCTACCCTGTCATTCAAAATAATCCTCTTTGGAAGAATCCACTTCTAGACATGCTATCACTTCTCCAATAATTTCTCAACGCCCTCTTTTGGAATTGCCTTCAGAGTTAATTTTTAAACTGCACAAGAAAATCAGTTTGTATATTTTTAATCATAGGAAAAACTCCCTTAGTCTCATATTGCTTTTTAATCCTCTCTCCCTGCTTCAGTCAGCTTGGCTTTTTCTATCCACTGAGTAGCCAACATCTGGAAGAAAAAGGAGTTATAGCTACATGTGGTAGCGACAACAGAAAGACCCTGGTGATATAGATATAGATGGATAACTGCTCCCCAGTTAGGGAGCAAGAAATAGATATAGACTTAGACGTGACTGGAAGCTATAGGGAGTTTTCTATGGAGCACAACAGAAAGTAGATTGAATAAAGGTTTCTTGTTTATTTTTTTTGGCTTCAACTGTAAGTGCTATACATTGGTAACATGGATATAAATGACTGAGCTATGATGATAATCTTCAAAAGCTTAAAAACATATTTTGGGGGGGCGGAGCCAAGATGGCAGAATAGAAGGACACACGTTTACGAGCTCCGAAACCAAAGCCCATGGAATTGGTGTAGAAAGAGTCCCCCATAGATTCTGGGTGAGTGCAAGGTGTGCAGAGGCAGAGTGGAGGAGATTTCCGTTCCAGGGAGCCCTGAGGACCCGTCCCCAGGGTCCAGCGCGCCCCAGAGAGTAAACCCGACCCCCAGCGCTGCCCTGGCCGAGGCCTCAGAGAAGCGGATCCGAGCAGGCTTCAGAGACGGAAGCTGAAGCAGCCGGGAAAGTCCCTCCGCCCACAGAAGCAAGTCAGTGAGAGAGGCCGGGCTGAAGGAGAGGGGAAGCGGGGCATCTCCGTGACTCGGGCCCCCTCGGGAGGAAGCGGCGGGGACGGGGGCAGGAAGCGGAGGCGGAGGTGTGGGCAGCGGCTGAGGCGGCAGCGGCCCAAGACTCAGGAATCCCCCAACAGCAGGCAGGATCTTCATTACGGAAGATTCCCGCATAAAACTGGACAGAGCTGAGCCTGGGAGACGGCCCTGCCCCCACCCCGTTCTGTTGCTGAAGGCTTCTGCTCGGGACCCCCAGGGGAGCTGAGATTGGGAGGCGGGCCCCCCACCCCACCCCCACCCGCTCCATTCCTGAAAGTCTCTGCATAAAGCCCTGAGGGATCAGTCTGGGAGGCAGCCCTGGCCCCACCCCAGCACCTGAACTAAAGCTCATTGATTGACAGCCGGCAGGAGGAAAGCCCATTTAAATCTCAGAGGCCAAGCACTAGCTGGGCGGATCCAGGCGGGGGTGGAAAGGAATCTCAGAAGTCAAGTAACTGGCTGGGAAAATGCCTAGAAAAGGGAAGAAAAATAAGACTTTAGAGAGTTTTTCCAACAAATACAAATGATCCCGACCTTCGGATCTGACGAAGATGAGGACGTATTCTTGCCATCAGGGAAAGACGTGGAGGGCGGGGCCGCAGTACCCCAGACACCCCAGGGGGGTGGTGGGTGGGCTCAGGCCCTGGAAGAGCTCAAAAAGGATTTTGAAAAGCAAGTTAGACAGGTGGAGGAAAAACTGGGAAGAGAAATGTCAGAGATGCAACAAAAGTATGAAAAACAGGTCAATACCTTGGTAAAGGAGACCCAAAAAAATGCTGAGGAAATTAACAACTTGAAAAATAGGCTCCCCCAATTGGAAAAGGAGGTTCAAAAAGCCAATGAGGAGAAGAATGCTTTCAAAAGCAGAATGAGCCAAATGGAAAAAGAGGCTCAAAAGCTCACTGAATTTAATAGCTCTCTCAAAATTAGAATGGAACAGATGGAGTCTAATGACTTTACGAGAAACCAAGAAATCACCAAACAAAACCATAAGAATAAAAAAATGGAAGAGAATGTGAAATATCTCATGGGAAAAACAACTGACCTGGAAAATAGATCCAGGAGAGACAATTTAAAAATTATGGGACTACCTGAAAGTCATGATCAAAAAAAGAGCCTAGACATCATCTTCCATGAAATTATCAAGGAAAACTGCCCTGACATTCTACAACCAGAGGGCAAAATAAGTATTGAAAGAATCCATCGATCACCACCTGAAAGAGATCCAAAAAGAGAAACTCCTAGGAACATTGTGGCCAAATTCCAGAACTCCCAGCTCAAGGAAAAAATCTTACAAGCAGCTAGAAAGAAACAATTCCAGTACTGTGGAAATACAATCAGGATAACCCAAGATCTAGCAGCCTCTACATTAAGGGATCGAAGGGCGTGGAATAGGATATTCCAGAAGGTAAAAGAACTAGGACTCAAACCAAGAATCACCTACCCAGCTAAACTGAGTATAATACTTCAAGGGAAAATATGGTCTTTCAATGAAACAGAGGACTTTCAATCATTCTTGATGAAAAAACCAGAGCTGAAAAGAAAATTTGACTTTCAAACACAAGAATGAGAAGAAGCATGAAAAAGTAAACAGCAAAGAGAAGTCTTAAGGGACTTACCATGAGTGAACTGTTTACATACCTACATGGAAAGACAATATTTGTAACTCTTAAAACTTTTCAGTATCTGGGTAGTTGGTGGGACCACACATACACATGTACACGCATGCACACACATACACACATGCACACACATACAGGGATAGAGAGCACAGATTGAACTGAATAGGAGGGGACCATACCTTAAAAGAAACTAGGGTAAATGGTGAGAGAGAAATGTAGGGGGAGGGAAAGGGAAGGGGGTAACTATATGTCATTTAAGAGGCAGGTAGTTTTTCTTAGTGGAGGGAAAAAGAGGAGAGCTGAGAAAAAAAAAAAAAAAAAAACCAAGAATTTTACCCTCATCACATTTGACTAAACGAAGGAGTGAAATGCACACTCATTTTGGTATGAAAACCTATCTTACAGTATAAGAAAGTGGGGGAGAAAGAGATATTACAAGGGCGGGGATGATGGAAGGGAGGGCAAAGGGAGGAGGGAGCAATTTGAAGTCAACACTTGGGGAGGGACAGGATCAAAAGACAGAAGAGAAACAATGAGGGGCAGGTTAGGAGGGATGGTAATCCAGTTAGTCTTACACAACACGACTATCAGGGAGGTCATTGGCAAAACTACACAGATATGGCCTATATTGAATTGCCTGCTGTCCCAAAGGGAATGGGTGGGGAGGGAGGGATGAGGAGAATTTGGAACTCAAAGTTTTAGGAACAACTGTTTAGTATTGTTGTTGCAACTAGGAAAGAAGACATACAGTTAAGGAGGAATAGAAAGTCATCTGGCCCTACAGGAGAAAAGAGAAGATGGAGACAAGAGAAGGGAGAGATGACAGAAGAGAGGGCAGATTGGAGATAGGGAAAATTAGATTGCTTGGGGTATTGGGGTGGGGGGAGGGGATAAAAGGGGAGAAAATTTGGAACCCAAAAATTTGTGAAAATGAATGTAAAAAATTTAAATAAATAAATAAATTTAAAAAAAAAAAACAAAAACAAAAACATATTTTGATACCACTCTGTATAACTTAAATTTATCCTTTTATGCATGGAGATTGCTTTGTGCTTTCTCTAAGGTTTCAATTTTACTTCATCTATTCTATCATCTATCTGCCTGTCTTTGTGTCTATCAGTCTATCTGTCTATACATTTATTCTTTTTAAATAAAATATTCTTGTGAAAAAGTTCAGTCTTGTTTAATGAATGAAAAGTGAAAGAGATATTTCCCCTTATCAGTCAATGGTGGAAATGATGAGTCCAGGAAGACCAGAGACATTTGGAACCAGATAGAACATGGAAACCCAGGAGAGAAAGGGAAAGACTAGCTCTGTAAGCTACACCCTCCCAATATGAATTGTTTTATTCGACCAGGCTGTAATCCCCTTCCCTTTTCACCTTTAATAACATCAAATTCTTATCTAATATAATTTAAAACTCTCTGAAGATAAAAGACAAAGCAACCTCTTTTAATCTATATAAAATGATATTTCATTCATCTAGCACAAAATAATGAAGTACCCTCCATACCAATATAGTTTACCCCTTTAAATACCAAAATTTATTTTTTTTTAAATTTACACCTTTTCTAAATGTTTCCCCTTTCCTCCCTTCTCAAATAGTATAAAATATTTACAAGCAAACGCTTCTTAAATTTTACATAGTCACCTAGGCTCACCTAGTTCAATATCAGAGCATCAGCTCTTAGGGAAAGTAAAGGGGGAAAGGGGAAAGATAATATCTCAGTCCTTTGATGGAGATGCTGTTGCCTTCCAGGAAGAGGGGGGTGAAATCAACTCCCTTATAACTCCTTCACTTCTTCAAGTCCCATTTATTCAGAGTTTAAGGCTGCCATTTCCTGCTCCCAGTACACAGAATTCTATAGTAGTCTTCTGAAGTCTATATCTTGCCCTCCATGCCCCACCCTTACCCCATTTCCTTGTGTTCTCCTGTGTTACAAGAAAGTAAACATTTGGTCTGTGATTACATAGCTGATAACGTTTAATTACTAAGTAGCAGGGAAGAATGAAGGAGCTACATTGGTGCAGTATACAGACCACAATTAAGGGCATGCATGTGCATCTGACCATGCATTGGGAATCAGTTTTCACTCTAATGCTGAAGTCTGTGTCAGTTTAGAAACAATTTGATGATAAGTTGAGAAACTGCAAGAGTATGTTGCACTTCAAAGTGGTCAGGATTCGATATAATCACTGCGTGAACACCAAAATCACTGTGTGTATGATCATTACAGTTATAAATGGCTTCTGAAACCAATCTATGATGTTCCAAGCATGCATGTGTTTGTTGTCCCAGAGAAAAATATATATTTTCTTTCAACACAAAGGTCAGGCCATTTGCATACCACAATTGCTGGGTGTATTACAAACCATCATAAGTATTCTATAGAAAGAAGCCTTCTATTGTCTTTTATTGAAGTGTTAAAGCTATTTTCCAATTTAAGTTTATCCTCATATTATTATTATTCTCTTTGGTGGACTTTCAAATGAAGTGGCTGACAATGTTGATCTGTCATTCAGTTGTCTCTATGACAGTATAGCTGATATGCCAGTGATAAAAGAAAATAAAGTCCAGTTGAAAGATCTTTTCTTTACAGAGGCTAGTTTATATATGTTTTAAGTACATTTATCAGTCAATATAATGCTTCTTCTTAGCCAATAGAAGAGAGAATACTTTATGTCATAACTAGCTACTCATTTTCATTGATTAGTTAGAAATCTATTTCTTTCAGAATACAAACATGGTGGTAACAGCAATATTTAGTTGTGAGGGAGTGTCCCAATGCATGCATGCTATCAACATACAAAGTCATTAGGAGAAATATACACTTGTATCATCAATCTTCTTAAAATCAAGGTTACTCATTGCATTGACAAGAATTCTTAAGTGTTTCAGGTATTTTCCTTTACATGACTCGTAGGAATTATATAATATATTCTCTTAGATCTGCATACATTACTCTTCATCAATTCATATGTCTTCTCATGATTCTCTGAATTTATCCCTTTCATAATTTAATAAGTCACAATAATATCCCTTTTTATTCAGATACTGTAAATTGTTCAACTATTTCTTAATGGCTGCTCACTTTGTTTCTACAGTTTTGCTCAAACAAAAATGATGCTATAAATATTTTTGAATAAAATGATACTTTCCCTTTCTCTTTAACCTCTTTGGTGTATATATTTAGCATATCAAAGGATACATGTAGTTTAATAACTTTGAGGAGTATATTTAAGAGTTCTTTTGATTTTAATTTGCCTCACTGTTGATGATTTAGAACATTTATATGACTTTTGATAACTTGTATTTCATCTTTTGAAAATTGCCTATTCATTTGAACAGGAACAGTTCTTGCTCATATATGTTCTAAACCTACACTTGAATGAAAGCAAGATGGCAACATAGTAGGAATAAGTGTAGCAAACTCCCCTCATACAAAAATCTTCGTAACAGATCTGGAAAACACACCAGACCAAAGTGTGATGTGAAAATCTGAGAAATAAAATCACAATGAGTCATTTCTCCATCCCTGGTCAATATGGGAAGACAGACTAAGAAGTCTGTGGATACTTAGAATGGGGTCAAACTAGAATTATGATCTGCCAAATATTCTAACACATGGAGAAACTGGGCACTGGGATAAGAGGAGGACTTAGGTCCATAATGAGTACCTCATGAAGGTTGCAGGAACAAGTGACAACTGGCAAGTTTGTCACTCACTCCTCTGTCCCAGATCACAAATCCTAGGCAGACTGAGGAAGGAAACTAGATGTAGGGATATAATTCTAGGAGAAGAAGCAGTGCTGGGTCCTGGACTGTGTCATGAGAGAGGGGCAATTGCAGAAGCAAAAAGCACCTAGCTTGGATCCCAGGAGGAGAGCAGAGCCTCAATTCTAGCTTCCAGCACAGCCTGAAGCTTACAGAGGAATAGCTATAGCAGGAATTCCAAAGGAAAGGGAAATTTGCATTTCTGTCCCTCAGAAGCTCCTAAGCTGGCTGATAGTGATAGCCCATCAGCGGTTAATTGCTGTGGCTCAGACACAAAACCAGATCAAGAACTTACTGTGGTAAGATAAGGCAGTAACCAGAGTTCAACCTGGTTCAGAAAACTGTGAGTACTGAAAGCTTGCAGATACCCTGCTTGATTTGCTTCTGAGATCCTGGGACAACGCAACATTCAGTATCGCAAGAGAGCAGCAACAAGGCCACTCCAGGAATTTCCTTCAGGAGAATTCAGAGTACAGTACTAACATCAGTCCAAAATCTAAACTCAGAAAATAGGCTGAAAGAATAAGCACACACACACACACACACACACACACACACACACATTGCACACAAAATCCCACAATAAAAGGCTATTACAGTGAAAGGAATGTACAGAAGAAGAGAATGTCTACAAAAATATCTGTAGCAAAGTCTCAAAGAAAAATAATAGAGCTTGGGTATGAATTTAGGTAGAATTCTTTGAGGACATGTAGCAAGATTTTTTAAAAATTTTTTTATTAAAAAAATGAGAATGATTGAGGGGGAAAAATAGTAAAAGTAAAGAGAGCTATGGAAGGAAGAATTAGAATTAGAATTAGAATGAACAAGAGGTATAAAAAAATGTGCCCAAGCAATAAACTCCATAAAAATTAAAACTGGTCAAATAAAAGTCAATAGATCCATGAAACAACCAGAAATGTTTTTCTGATGTCAGAAGACCCAAAAAAATGTATCTCATTTTATCAGCAAAACAATGACCTGAAAATCAGATCCAAGGGGGAAAAATTAAAATCACTGGACTCCCTGAAGTCATGACTAACAAAAGAACCCAGACATTATATTTCAAAAAATAATGAAAGAAAATTGTCCAGATTTTTTAAAACCAGAAGGCAGAGTAGGAAAAGAATCCACTGGTTACTTCCTGAAGGAAATGAAAACTCCTAAGAACATTATAATCAAAAATCTAGTTTCTAGGTCAAAGAAGGAATATTTCAATCAGCCAGAAAGAAATAATTTACATACCAACAAGTCAGTCAGAATTGCACATAATTTAGTAGCCACCACTACAAAGTAGCAAAGAGTTTGGAATATGCTAATTCAAATGGCAAAGGATATAAGCTTGCAATAAAAAATAACTTACCCAGCAAAATCAAGTCTATTGTAACAGGGGGAAATTAACCTTTAATAAATAAAAGACCTCCATGTATTTCTGATAAAAAGACTGAAGCTTAGAAACTTTTAAGTTCCACAACAGGAGTAAAAAGGCAAAAATGAACTAAATACATGACTAATTAAGGATAAACTGGTTATATTTAAGTGAGAGATGATATTTGTATTCCCTCCGAACTCTACCACCATCAGGTAACTCTAATTAGGCAGAAGACCTGAAAGTAATTCTACTTTGCCTTAATAATCTTAAAAGAAGAATGGAAAGGGAATACATGGCAGGAGGGAAAGGGGAAATTTAAGGAAGGTTAGGAAAAATGAACTCACAAAATATCTGTGCTCAAGGAAAGACAGCCTATACAAACAAGGAGGAAGGGGAGAAGGGAGCAAATGACACTTGACCCCTACCGTCATCTGAACTGGTCGAAAGAGGGAAGAATACACACAGACACACAGACACACACACACACACACACACACACACACACATACACACTAACAGAGTTGAGTATTGAAATGCATTTTATTCAGCAGGAAAATAAGAGGGAAGGGAAAAGAGAGGAGGGAGAATTAGAGAATTAGATTAGAAGAGGGAACACTCCTAAGTAAAATGATCTTTAAGGATATAAAAGAATCTATACATTTTTAGCATTTTTGGAGGGGGCAAAGAATGCAATTCAATTAGAAAATGTCTGAATGGGTGTTGGTATAGGGATGTAATGAAAAGCTATTGTGTATTAGAAAGGATAAAGGGGTTTATTTCTGAAATAGCTAGGAATACATATGGATTAATGTGGAGTGAAGAGAATTAGAAGAACAATTTGCATATTAAAAAAATACTGTAGAAACAATCATCTTCAAAAACCTATGAAAGTTTCATGACTTTGATTCCAGAGGACAAATGAGGAAACATTTTCTACTTGCTGGTAAAAAAGTGAGAGACTAGCAATGCAGAATCAGACAGAAAAATAGATAGGCAGGCAGATGAATGATACATAGGAAGATAATAGTTAGATGATCTATAGAGATATAATACATTCTTAATATAATACATATTTTGTTATATACACTTCTGTTATTGTTAATTGTTTCAGTCATGTCCAACTCATAGTGACCTCATTTGGAGTGTACTTAGCAAAGACCTGGAATGATTTGCCATTTCCTTTTACAACTCATTTTGCAGATGAGGAAACTGAGGCAAACAGGATTGTCCAGAATCACACAACTTGCAAGTGTCTGAAGCTGGATTTGAATTCTGGCTTCCTGACTCCTAGCCCAGCATTTTATCCACCATGCCACCTAGCTGCCTGTATTTCAGACTTGGTCAACATGTAAATTTGTGTTGCTTCACTATACATGTTTGTAAATAGGGGTTTTGTCTTTTTTTTTTTCATTCTCATTTGGGAGCAGGATGCAAGGGAGAGTGGGCAAAAAGAATTAATAATAAACTGTTCTTCATCCTCATCAGGATTGTCAATCATTCTACCCATTTCTCACTTTCCAGGCCATTACCCTTCTCTGTAATCACTTTCTTCCTTTAAGAATTTTCACCAAGTAATTAACCAGTATGATCTTAAAATGTCATGCATTGTTGAGTCATCCCCCTCCCCACCATTGTCCTGTTTTCATTTATTTTTTGTGAGATCTCTCCTTTCAGTTACTTACATTATATGCCTTCTCTCCCATTCCTAAGCTGCTGGAAAAAATGACAAAACCTTATCAATTGTGTTTACTACAGATTGCTGTTTTCTAATCACAGCTGGATTCTCACTATTACAAGGTAATCTTCTAATTCTCCTCAAATTGGTTCCCTGTTACAGTCCCTAGTGGCATTTATGAACTATGGTTTTGAGTGAATGTCAATTCACAAAATGCTCTGACCTTGGAGTAGCTTTCTAAGGACCCATGTGTGGGGAGTGACCCCTAGATACCACATGATCTGTTATTAGTATATAATTTCAACTGAAAATTGACTGTTACTTTCCCTTCTCCTTCAGCTTAAATAGGTAACTTGGGCCAGTAACCAACAGAGACATAGCTCAAAGGAAAACCTGAGACTACTAACAGGCACTATTTCAGATGCAACACTTGCTACTCCACATTACCTCTCCTCCCTCCCAATCCCAATTTACAGTCAGGTTGCCTTTTTATTGCAAGCACATCATAAATTCTTGCGAATGAAGCTCACTTCAGTCCTCAGATTTTTGAAAAAATAAAGATCTCAACCAGGATCTAATAAGGAGAAAACATTTCATTTCTAGATTTACAGAAGTATTTGGAAAAGAAAACATAACTGAGCCATGTGCTTTGATCTCACGCAAGTGCTTCACTCAGCATTTCAATTTCATTTGTAATTTCAGGGTGGGGATTGCCGGGGCGGGGGGAATAGTTGACTCTCCAGGGAGCTGGTAGGAAATTACTGCAGAGATACCAAATAGTATTTTTATTGTACCTCAATAATTAACCATGTAGGCAGAAAGCGATTGAGCCACACATGTGGTTCAATCCAAGACAAAGAGACACCCCATTTGTTTTACATTATGACAAAGACAATGAGGATAATGTTGATAGATTTTGAATACCTACATTTTAGTACATGCTCTATAAAATACCCAATTAAACAAGTCAATGAGGTGTCAGAATTTTTGTTATCATACACATACATCAGAACATAATAGTGCGTATCTGAGTGTTGTCTGACCTGCAAGCTTCTCCTTTCCATTCATATTAACACTGGCAAGCAGGTGATGAAACTGGAAATACATAAAGGGATAGCTTCCTGTCTTTACTTTGAAATTGTTTTTAAAATGGAGGTTTCCAATGGGCCTCTTTATTCAAATACTGGATATGTTTGATCAGTTTGGCAGACATAAATACCACTGTCAAATGTTGCCCATTCTCACATTTTTATCAATCTTCTCAACACTCACCCCCTTTTTCTTCAGGAAAGATGCCACTACTATTTCTCATAAATTTCTGATTCACTTTAGTTGAGCTAACAAGTACTTATTTTCTTTTTAATTTATTTATTTATTTAACTTTTAACATTAATTTTCACAAAATTTTGGGTTCCAAATTTTCTCCCCTTTTCTCCCCTCCCCCCACCCCAATACCCCAAGCATCTAATTTTCCCTATCTCCAATCTGCCCTCTCTTCTGTCATCCCTCCCTTCTCTTGTCTCCATCTTCTCTTTTCTCCTGTAGGGCCAGATGACTTTCTATTCCCCATTAACTGTATGTCTTCTTTCCTAGTAGCAACAGCAATACTAAACAGTTGTTCCTAAAACTTTGAGTTCCAAATTCTCCCCATCCCTCCCTCCCCACCCATTCCCTTTGGGAAGGCAGGCAATTCAGTATAGGCCATATCTGTGTAGTTTTGCAAATGACTTCCCTGATAGTCGTGTTGTATAAGACTAACTGAATTACCCTCCATCTTACCCTGCCCCTCATTGTTTCTCTTCTGTCTTTTGATCCTGTCCCTCCCCAAGTGTTGACATCAAATTGCTCCCTCCTCCCTTTGCCCTCCCTTCCATCATCCCCCCCCTTCCTTATCTCCTTCTCCCCCACTTTCCTATACTGTAAGATAGGTTTTCATACCAAAATCAGTGTGCATTTTATTCCTTCCTTTAGTCAAATGTGATGAGGGTAAACTAATTGTTTTTTTTTTTCCTCAGCTCTCCTCTTTTTCCCTCCACTAAAAAGTCTCCTACTTGCCTCTTAAATGACATATAATTACCCCATTCCATTTCACCCTCTTTCCTCCCCCTACCTTTCTCTCTCACCATTTACCTTAATTTCTTTTCAGCTATGGTCCCATCCTATTGAATTCACTCTGTGCTCTCTGTCTCTGTGTGTGTGTGCATGTGTGTATGTGTGTGTGCGTGCATGCATGTACATGTGTGTGTGTGGTCCCACCAACTACCCAGATACTGAAAAGTTTTAAGAGTTACAAATATTGTCTTTCCATGTAGGAATGTAAACAGTTCACTTCTGGTAAGTCCCTTAAGACTTCTCTTTGCTGTTTACTTTTTCATGCTTCTTCTCATTCTTGTGTTTGAAAGTCAAATTTTCTTTTCAGCTCTGGTCTTTTCATCAAGAATGATTGAAAGTCCTCTGTTTCATTGAAAGACCATATTTTCCCCTGAAGTATTATACTCAGTTTAGCTGGGTAGGTGATTCTTGGTTTGAGTCCTAGTTCCTTTCACTTCTGGAATATCCTATTCCATGCCCTTCGATCCCTTAATGTAGAAGCTGCTAGATCTTGAGTTATCCTGATTGTATTTCCACAGTACTAGAATTGTTTCTTTCTAGCTGCTTGCAAGATTTTCTCCTTGAGCTGGGAGTTCTGGAATTTGGCCACAATGTTCCTAGGAGTTTCTCTTTTTGGATCTCTTTCAGGTGGTGATCGATGGATTCTTTCAATACTTATTTTGCCCTCTGGTTCTAGAATCTCAGGGCAGTTTTCCTTGATAATTTCATGGAAGATGATGTCTAGGCTCTTTTTTTGATCATGACTTTCAGGGAGTCCCATAAATTTTTAAATTGTCTCTCCTGGATCTATTTTCCAGGTCAGTTGTTTTTCCCATGAGATATTTCACATTCTCTTCCATTTTTTCATTCTTTTGGTTTTGTTTGGTGATTTCTTGGTTTCTCGTAAAGTCATTAGACTCCATCTGTTCCATTCTAATTTTGAGAGAACTATTCTCTTCAGTGAGCTTTTGAACCTCTTTTTCCATTTGGCTAATTCTGCTTTTGAAAGCATTCTTCTCCTCATTGGCTTTTTGAACCTCTTTTGTCAATTGAGTGAGCCTATTCTTCAAGGTGTTATTTTTTTCAGCATATTTTTGGGTCTCCTTTACCAAGGTATTGACCCGTTTTTCATACTTTTCTTGCATCTCTCTCATTTCTCTTCCCAGTTTTTCCTCCACCTGTCTAACTTGCTTTTCAAAATCCTTTTTGAGCTCTTTCAAGGCCTGAGCCCACCCGATATACCCCTGGGGTGTCTGGGGTACCGAGGCCCCGCCCTCCACGTCTTTCCCTGATGGCAAGGATATGTCCTCGTCATCAGATCCGCAGGTCGGGATCATTTGCATTTGTTGGAAAAAACTCTCTAAAGTCTTATTTTTCTTCCCTTTTCTAGGCATTTTCCCAGCCAGTTACTTGACTTCTGAGATTCCTGTCCACCCCCGCCTAGATCCACCCAGCTAGTGCTTGGGCTCTGAGATTCAAATGCGCCGCCCAGCTGCTAATCAATGAGCTTTAGTTCTGGCGCTGGGGTGGGGGCAGGGCCGCCTCCCAGGCTCGGCTTCCTCAGGGGCTTTATGCAGAGACTTTCAGGAACGGAGCGGGAGGGGGTGGGGGGGCCACCTCCCAGGCTCAGTTCCCTCAGGGGCTTTATTCAGAGGCCTTCAATAATAGAGCGGGGTGGTGCAGGGCCGTCTCCCAGGCTCAGCTCCCTCAGGTTGTTTATGCAGAGACCTTCTGTAATGAAGATCCTGCCTGCTGCTGGGAAAGTCCGCCGCTGCTGCCTCCGCCGCCGCCCACGCCTCTGCCTCCGCCGCTTCCTGCCCCCCTCCCCATCTCTGCCCCCGCTGCTTCCTCCCGAGGGGGCCCGAGTCACGGAGACACCCCACTCCCCTCAGCCAGCCAACCGTCTCTCTCACTGACCTGTAGCTTCTGTGGGCGGAGGGACTTTTCCGGCTGCCAGAGCTTCCGTCCCTGAAGCCTGCTCTGGTCAGCTTCTCTGGGGCCACGGCCAGGGCAGCGCTGGGGTGGGGTTCGCTTTCCGGGGCGCGACGGACCCTGGGGACGGGTCTCCAGGGCTCTCTGGCATGGAAATCTCTTCCACTCCGTTTCTTTACCCCTTTCAGGTGTCCAGAAGTTATGGGGGTCTCCTTTTACATTAATTCTATGGGCTGTGGGTTGGAGCTCGTAAATGTGCATCCTTCTACTCCACCATCTTGGCTCCGCCCCCTCACAAGTGCTTATTTTCAAAGTTACATTGCAACATATAGCACAAAACATTGGTTTTCTGACAAATGTTCTATTAAATGTTTAAATTTGATGCTATTTTTAGTAACATTTACATCATTCAATTTGTAATGTATATCTCTTCCACCTCTCTCATTGAAATGAGATTTCCTTTGCAACAAAGTTTAAACAGAAAGAGGGGGGGAATCAATACAGCAGAATCAAACAACAACCATAGTCCTCTCACCTCTGCGTTGAAGAGACAAAGGTCCATTTTGTCATCTCTTGTGTTGAGTCAACATTTGTCATTCTAATTTTAAAATGCTCTGTTCCATTTGGGGTATAGGGGTATAGCAATAATAGCATTATTTCTTCTGCTAATATTGTTGTAGTCATAGTTTATCTTATTGTTCTGATTCTGATTTTTTTCATTATGTATCAGTACATTTAAATTTTCTCATGTTTCTGTTACTTCTTATTCTTTGTTTCTTGTGGTGGAATAATGTTCCATTATATTTCTGTGCTGCAACTTATTTAACCATTGCTCAATTAAGAAACCCCTATTTTCTTTATAGTTCTTTGTTACTACTAAAACAAAAGCAACAAAAGCTATTGCTATGTATATTATGATGTATAGAGGACATTTCTTTCTATCTTTGATTCTGTGGGCTATATGAACTATTATAGAATGGTTATATATAGAACCATTATAGAACCATTGGGTCAATGGGTGGAGACATTTAGTCACTATTTATTTTTACCATAATTCCAAATTCTTTCCCAGAGTGGTAAGCCAATTCACAGAGCTGTTTCTGTTTCTATGATTTTTTTTATCCTACTCATTGTGCCAGATGTCATTAACAAATCTCCATCTAGATTTATATCTTTTGTTTGCATTCCATGCATTCCAAAATGCAAATTTGGTTGTACTTTTGTAATGAATGTGTTCAATATTCTGGTCATGAATGTATTACTGCACATCTTAGGGAAACTTTACATTTTGGAGGAGTAAGACAGTCATAGATGGACTTTATACATCACTTCTTCACTCTCCTAGCTTGAAAAATTTATCAATTCCACATCAGATATTTGTACTCTAAAGGATATAGGAGAATTCAAGATGAAAGCTTCTTTCCCAGATGTGCTAGTTTGGGCAAGGAGAGTATAAAAGTGTTTTTTGGCCCCAGACTTGAAAGGTAATAATTAGTTTAATCTCAGGCAGCTAATTTTCCTTCTCTATCTTAAGATTTATACATAAAATATAATTGTTGATAACTAGTAAACATTTATGAGAGCAAGAAAACAAAATAGTAATTATGGAAGCTATACAGATTATTTTAAGCAATAGAATTTATAAGGTAGAGAGAGCTGTGACACCAGAACAACATGAAATATTAACTCAAACTGGGATGGAGTGACCTTACCTGAAAAGTTCCCTCTTGGTCTAGGGAATAGGGGTGTGCAGGCATTGAGAAGCAAGGGATACACTGGCCTGCCAGAATTCTTGGAATAACTGTGGTTCTGGTGTCCTTCTAGTCCCCAATCAAAGTCTGCCACAGGGTGGGGGAAAACAAAACCCAGATGGAATTAACTCAAACTTTTAAAATTTATACCTATAATGAAAAAATTTAAATTCTAAGAAAGAAAATGTCTTAACAAAACACCCTATATGATACAAATATTGTCCTAATACTCAAAGTAGGTATGGATACAGCATAAAAAGGAAATTATAAACCCAATTACAAGTCTAAAATCATTAATAATGATTGAAATTTAAAAAAAATCCTTGTTATAAAAGTGTATAAGAACATCCAAAATATGTGTGTATGCATATATGTGTGTTTGTGTATATATATTCTCCAGGTTCAGATAGGATTTATAACAGTGATCTGAGGACAATAAAAATAATCATTTTTAAATACTAAAATACATGATATATTGATAGTTGTGGGAAAAGCTTTTGAGGAAAAAATAGCTATAGAACCATATTAGATATAAACCATTCTCCAATACATGCATAATCAAGAGAGAAGAGGAAATAGGTATCAAAAGATGAATTACAAATTACTAACATGAAAAAATTATCAAAATCACTAAGAATAAGAGAAAGGAAAATTTAAGCAGTTCTGAGGTTTTACCCAGTACCTAGCAAATCAATATATATGGCAAATGGAAAATGACAGTTGTTGGAGGGGTTATTGGAGAACAGGCATTTTAAAACAACAAAGGTGGAGCTGCAAATCCATCCATCTATTATGGAAAACAATTTGAAACCGTACCACTGACTTAAATAGTGGCACTTTTTACCCAGAGATTACACTTCTAGTCATATACTCCACAACAAGATCAACAAAATATAGACCATATAAACACCAAAATATTTATAGCAGCACTTTTACGATAGAACAGAACTGAAAACCAAATAGATGTTCATTGTCCGGGAAACAGGCAAATAAACTGTGGTATGTGAATTTGCATTATTTTTATTTCACTCTAAGAAATGATGAATGCAATCTCTGGGAAGACTTAACTAAACAACTGCAACAATATAAATGGGAAGTCCAACAAACACAATAAAATCATCAAAACTGAAGGAGGTAGAATTTTATGTTCAGGTTTGGCCAGAAAGTATATTCCAAGATCCCTGCTTTCTTTATAAAGGTAGAAGACTATGGTTATTGAACGCTGTTTATACTGTCAGGCTCTTTTCTTTCCCTTCTCTTTCTTCTTTCCCTCTTTCCTTCCTTCCTTTTTCCCTTTCTCCTGTCCCTTTTTTCCTTCCTTCATTCCTTTCTTACTTCTTTCACTCTGTCTCTTTCCTCCTTTACCTCCCTTTCCCAATTCATGTTTTGGCTAATTTTGCTAAAATTTTTCTTGTATATTTTAATAAATTCTGTATTTGCAATATAATGGGAGGACTGGCCGATGTGGTCCCAATACTGACAGAATGTATAGTTCTGCCTGATGCTCGTATCCCCTGGGTAAACCTGCTTCTGGAAGTTTTGGTGATACAGAATAGAAGGTCCCTGTCCAAATTTAAAACATGTATGTGCATTATAGAACTGTTTCCTGTCCTTAGTATGTGGTTAAGAAAAGGTTTTTAAGCTGGATGCAGCGATGAAATTGAGCACAGACAAAAGATACAGACAGGGTAAATCATGCTTTCTCCCTGGAAATTTAAGTGAGGTGGAAGATGTACTTAAACCTCTACATGGGGGAGCATAAGTGGGCTCTCATTGGACCATTTCTCCCACTATGGCTGTGGATGAAGGGGAATGAGTTAATTGGGAAATCTGGGTAACACAAAAACCAAAAGTTCTGAATTAAAATTTATTTTGAAAACAAAAAAAAAATACACTTCAAAGGAGAGAAAGGGGTGACTATAGGTCAAGATGCATTGTGTGATGCTGAGATGAGACTCCCACAGAGGCCATGAGGGCAATAGCTTCATAAAGGACTTGATTTGACACAAAGCATCTTCAATATTATTACTAGAAAGCTGAGGGGGACTGTTTAAAGGATGAAGTTTTCTGTGCTTCTATCATTACCACCAGGAATAAAGTGCTGGCAATGGAGATGATACATCATGGTTTCTACAGCAAATGAGAAGTGGCAATATGGAGCATGAGCCAGGCTGTGACAACAGATGGTTAAACACTTCTCTTTTTCACTGTTAAGTACCAAACACAGCTTATAATCAATTAGGAAAATTGAACTTTTAGGATAAGATTAATTTACATGAATCAAAGTAGAACTACTATAATGTGGGAATATATTTTTTATTAATTATTTGCTTAGATCTCCTTGTTTTCTTCACTAGTCTTACGTTGTTCTCATGAAAAATTCTAAGATTAAATGAACCAATTTAGCCATTAAAAATAGCACCCACCATTTTTTGAGCCTTTTTCAATCACACTTCTAAAAAGTCAATGAAAATATTACTTTGTTTAACAGCATAATGGACAATTTCCTCTCAAGCTTCAGTATACTCAAACATCAACCAATGATCTTTGTACCCTAACACACCATCCCTTACTATCATATTTAGGTACTGTATGGACTTCAAAAGGTCAGTCAACAATAGGGCATAATTATATTGCTATTATGAGATGATTAGGATTCTAGTGCACATGCATCTGTGCACCTGTGCCTTATGCCCTAGGGGTGTGGTTATTTTTCCATAATCTCACCTACTGAAGTGCCGTATTTCATTACTCAATTCACCCCAGTAGATGGTTCAATAAAAATTTTCCCTCCTTTCAAATAATGTGTTTTTTCTCTCTCCATCATCTTTCAGACTAGTCAAAATGTAATCATATATATGTATATGTGTATGTGTATATGCATGTATGCACGCATGTGTGTATATTTGTATGTATATACATATATGCACATGTATACACACATATATACACACACATGGATATACACACACAGACACAGACACACATGTTTTGTCTCCTTTTTTACTGTAGCACCATCTCCTGGCTCATTCTTCTAACTCCTCTTGGAAATTAGTGAGTGTGTTCCTAGATGTTCCTGCCCACAGAAGAATAACAAAAAAGGGGCTTAAAACAGAATATTTTAATCCCTTTTGTATGCAAAATCTGTTCTTCCTCCCTTGGTCCTTGGGGTTCTAAAGCCAATCAAAATCATCACACAGCACCAGTCCCTGTAACTCATGGCCAGAAAATGACTCTCCAAAGTTCTATGTGTTGGACTGAAACGAGATAGAATCACATATTCTAAGGTTAGGTCCCAATTAGTCAATCCCCTATTAGAGGAGGCTAGTCAGTAGTGTACTAACCCAGATAAATAGGTCGAGCTCCTGATCTTTATCAATACTGAAAGCCATTAATGGACATTTTTTTCTCCCATCATATAATAGATGATAATAATAGAATATAATAATAGTAACAGAAACAAAGGCCAGATAATAGCCATAAGAAGAATGTCACAAGATCTTTTTTGTGCCAAACTGAAAATTATTCTGTATCATTTAATAATTGCTTCTACTCTATAATTGACCCTATTCTGTATTACTGATCCATTTTGTATAATTGCTCAAGCCACATGGAATGCTGTTTTCCCTCCCAGTTATTTTAAAGGTATTATTGTCATCATTCATGCCATTAGCTCCTGGGACATTTTCTTGTTGTCTGTGAACCCTAACCAGGTTAACCTGGTGGCATCCCCAAAAGATGTCATCTATTCTTGCCTGTCCTTGTGCAATTAGAGATTTGATCTCCTCAAAGGGGACAGTGAAGTTAGTTGCATTGATCCCCTGGAAATAATTGTAAGAGGCAGATGAGTCCCCCCAAAAATTTAACATTCCTTAATTACTAGAGAGAAGCATGATTAGTCACACCTGAATGATAATTCATTTTTCTTAGTATGGTCAATTATAATGCTTCCCAACTACCCAGACCCTTTCTTTCCCTATATGTCAATAAAGAGAATCCTCCTCTTCTCATTGGGGTCATTGGTCTTATTGAGGTGGCCAATCTGACCTACTTCATTAACAGTTATACATGTCACTGTTAATAAACTGATTTTGTTCAAATCAGTTTACCTTTATTGAATTTACTCACAATAGAATATAGCAAAAATATTTTACCTAAGGTTCCAACAAATCTTTTCGGCTCAGTGTTGGGGGAATGAGTTAACCTCTGCTTTCAATTTATTTTTCCTTTAGGAAAAT
Source organism: Bettongia penicillata ogilbyi (assembly GCA_023548195.1). NCBI lineage: Eukaryota > Metazoa > Chordata > Mammalia > Diprotodontia > Potoroidae > Bettongia > Bettongia penicillata. The sequence continues at coordinate 1,167,692 of JAJHZJ010000255.1, read as the reverse complement.
ACATTTTAATAGTCCAATAATACTGTGGGGTTCCCACCTCAGAAAGTCAGAAAGCACTTGCTGAAGACCTGCCTATCTTGGTATTTAAGAAAAAAGAATTTAAGGTCTAAACAGGACATTTGTTTAGGAGGAGGGAAGTGAAAATAGTTGACTCAGGCATGTCCTGGTATCCTGGTAACCTGACTGCTTTAAGATTTAGAAAAAGAACAGAAAAGAAAATATGGAGGACAACTATGCCTTTCCACAAAATGTTCAATTACTTGGCATAACAAAGGAGTAGAAACAAAGCTGGAGCTCAAAGACTAGTGAAAAACAGAATAAATTTTGGAATATGAATACAATGGAATGTTATTATGAAATAAGAAATTCTGAATGCAAGGAAGCTACAGAAATAAGAGGGAAAACTTGCAAGAATTGATGTAGAATGAAGTAAGCAAAACTGGAAGAACCATTAAGTAAAATGACAAAAAAATGATTATTTTTTTTTATTTTTTTATTTTTTTTAATTCTTTAATATTTATTTAATTATTTAACTTTTTTTACATTCATTTTCACAAAATTTTGGGTTCCAAATTTTTTGCCCTTTTATCCCCTCCCCCCACCCCAGTACATCAAGCAATCTAATTTTCCCTGTCTCCAATCTGCCCTCTCTTCTGTCATCCCTCCCTTCTCTTGTCTCCATCTTCTCTTTTCTCCTGTAGGGCCAGATGACTTTCTATTCCTCATTAACTGTGTGTCTTCTTTCCTAGTAGCAACAGCAATACTAAACAGTTGTTCCTAAAACTTTGAGTTCCAAATTCTCCCCATCCCTCCCTCCCCACCCATTCCCTTTGGGAAGGCAGGCAATTCAGTATAGGCCATATCTGTGTAGTTTTGCAAATGACTTCCCTGATAGTCGTGTTGTATAAGACTAACTGAATTACCCTCCATCTTACCCTGCCCCTCATTGTTTCTCTTCTGTCTTTTGATCCTGTCCCTCCAAGAGTGTTGACTTCAAATTGCTCCCTCCTCCCTTTGCCCTCCCTTCCATCATCCCCCCCCTTGCTTATCTCCTTCTTCCCCACTTTCCTATACTGTAAGATAGGTTTTCATATCAAAACGAGTGTGCATTTTATTCCTTCCTTTAGTCAAATGTGATGAGGGTAAACTTCTTGGTTTTTTTTTCTCTCAGCTCTCCTCTTTTTCCCTCCACTAAAAAGTCTCCTACTTGCCTCTTAAATGACATATAATTACCCCATTCCATTTCACCCTCTTTCCTCCCCCTACCTTTCTCTCTCACCATTTACCTTAATTTCTTTTAAGATATGGTCCTATCCTATTCAATTCAATCTGTGCTCTCTGTCTCTGTATGTGTGTGCACGTGTGTATGTGTGTGTGCGTGCATGCGTGTACATGTGTGTGTATGGACCCACCAACTACCCAGGTACTGAAAAGCTTTAAGAGTTACAAATATTGTCTTTCCATGTAGGAATGTAAACAGTTCACTTCTGGTAAGTCCCTTAAGACTTCTTTTTGCTGTTTACTTTTTCATGCTTCTTCTCATTCTTGTGTTTGAAAGTCAAATTTTCTTTTCAGCTCTGGTCTTTTCATCAAGAATGATTGAAAGTCCTCTGTTTCATTGAAAGACCATATTTTCCCTTGAAGTATTATACTCAGTTTAGCTGGGTAGGTGATTCTTGGTTTGAGTCCTAGTTCTTTTACCTTCTGGAATATCCTATTCCACGCCCTTCGATCCCTTAATGTAGAAGCTGCTAGATCTTGAGTTATCCTGATTGTATTTCCACAGTACTAGAATTGTTTCTTTCTAGCTGCTTGCAAGATTTTCTCCTTGAGCTGGGAGTTCTGGAATTTGGCCACAATGTTCCTAGGAGTTTCTCTTTTTGGATCTCTTTCAGGTGGTGATCGATGGATTCTTTCAATACTTATTTTGCCCTCTGGTTCTAGAATCTCAGGGCAGTTTTCCTTGATAATTTCATGGAAGATGATGTCTAGGCTCTTTTTTTGATCATGACTTTCAGGGAGTCCCATAAATTTTTAAATTGTCTCTCCTGGATCTATTTTCCAGGTCAGTTGTTTTTCCCATGAGATATTTCACATTCTCTTCCATTTTTTCATTCTTTTGGTTTTGTTTGGTGATTTCTTGGTTTCTCGTAAAGTCATTAGACTCCATCTGTTCCATTCTAATTTTGAGAGAACTATTCTCTTCAGTGAGCTTTTGAACCTCTTTTTCCATTTGGCTAATTCTGCTTTTGAAAGCATTCTTCTCCTCATTGGCTTTTTGAACCTCTTTTGCCAATTGAGTGAGCCTAGTCTTCAAGGTGTTATTTTCTTCAGCATATTTTTGGGTCTCCTTTACCAAGGTATTGACCCGTTTTTCATACTTTTCTTGCATCTCTCTCATTTCTCTTCCCAGTTTTTCCTCCACCTGTCTAACTTGCTTTTCAAAATCGTTTTTGAGCTCTTGCAAGGCCTGAGCCCACCCGACATCCCCCTGGGATGTCTGGGGTACCGAGGCCCCGCCCTCCACGTCTTTCCCTGATGGCAAGAATATGTCCTCGTCATCGTCAGATCTGAAAGTCGGGATCATTTGCATCTGTTCGAAAAAACTCTCTATAGTTTTATTTTTCTTCCCTTTTCTAGGCATTTTCCCAGCCAGTTACTTGACTTCTGAGATTCCTGTCCACCCCCACCTAGATCTGCCCAGCTAGTGCTTGGAGTCTGAGATTCAAATGGGCTTTCTGTGGCAGGTGTGGCTGCTAATCAATGTGAGCTTTAGTTCTGGTGCTGGGGTGGGGGCAGGGCCGCCTCCCAGGCTCAGTTCCCTCAGGAGCTTTATGCAGCGACCTTCAGAAATGGAGCGGGTGGGGTCGGGGCCACCTCCCAGGCTCAGTTCCCTCAGGGGGGTTATGCAGAGACCTTCAGTAATGAAGATCCTGCCTGCTGCTGGGGGAGTTCCGGGCCGCCTTCGCTGCCAGCCCCGCCTCCGCCTCCGCAGCTTCCTGCCCCTGCCTCTGCCTCCGCCACTTCCTCCCGAGGGGGCCCGAGCCACGGAGACACCCTGCTCCCCTCTTCCAGCCCAGCCATCTCTCTCACTGACCTGTAGCTTCTGTGGGCGGAGGGACCTTCCAGGCCGCTGGAGGTTCCGTCCCTGAAGCCTGCTCGGATCAGCTTCTCTGCGGCCGTGGCCAGGGGCGCTTTCCGGGGCGTGACGGACCCTGGGGAAGGCTCTCTAGGGCTCTCTGGAATGGAAATCTCTTCCACTCTGGTTCTGCACACCTTACAGTGATCCAGAACTTATGGTGATCTCTTTTTACATTAATTCTATGGGCTGTGGGTTCGGAGCTCGTAAACGTGTGTCTTTCTACTCCGCCATCTTGACTCCACCCCCCCATCCATGATCAGATTTTTGTTTTAGGAAGAGGAGCAGCTGTGTGAATAATGAATTGAGAGAGAAGGGACTGAAATCAAGGAGATCAATTAGGAGGCTGCTGCAACAGTCCAAGTGAAGGGATCTTGCTGTTGGCCAAAGGAGAGGGAGACCTGGGAAAGAGATGTTACAGAGGTAGAATCAACAAGGTTTAGCAACCAAACTATTGGATTGTTTTAAGTAGACTAAAGAATAGCTGTTAGCTGCTAACAAAGCATTTCTTTTGTTTGTTTTCTTGCTACAGTTTAGATCTAGAGCAGCAAGGAAACATAAAGGTCCTTTATATTTCACATGAAGGAATTGAGACCTAGGGAGTTTTCATAGCTCACCTGAGATTATTTGGGTACTTAAAGTTAAAAGAACAGGACTAAGACTTGAACCGAGGTCCTCCAACTCTAGAGTCAGGGTTCTTTCTACTCTCCTGGGTCACTCTAATAATAAAATTAAGAGCTAGAAGGGACCTTAAAGAAAGTTAAATTCAAATCTTCATTTTTAAATGAGAAAAGTGAGGTCCAGAGAGAAGTCACAAAGGGGCAATCTTAAGATGCTACAAATAATGCCTTCATGATAACCTTGATATGAACTCTGTTTCACATTTTCATCCTTTATCATTCTTTCCTTTTCCCAACCACATGCCAACAGGTACTCTACTAATAAGAGATACAGAGTCAAAATCAATTTAGGGGAAAAAAAAAGCAAGTAGAATGTTTGGAGAACCACATACTTTCCTGAAGCAACAGATCAATGGCTAGACTCCATAAAATAACACATTCAGAAAGTTCTTGATGACAAATGGAGAAATGAGGCATATTTCCCATGGAATTATACTGAGAGAATATGTATTATTTTTCTAGACATTCCTAAATTGATTTCCACTAAACTTTAGAAAAGTATAAACTGGAATCCAAATAGTGAAAAACATAACAGAGCATAGGGCAAAGTAGGGAAAAAGCTAAGTTTGAGAACATATTATAACATTTAAGGATCATGCAAGACTTTTTGAAATATTCTGAAAAAAAAATCTTAATATATTCATGTGGATTCTCCACCACTAATTTTTTGTTGGAATATGTCCAAAGAAAACATTACATTGTGTAGTCTTTTTGTTAAATGGCATTTACAGTTCCATTAGCTCTCAAACTCCATATGCTCATCATTAGGTAATAGTTTTATGCTTTCTAGTATTTTGTAATTTTTACTCAGTGCCATCTGTGAAATGGATCTGCATGATTTTTCCCATTTTAAAGATGTGGAAAATGAGGGAGAAAAGGCTAGGAGATTTGCCAAGGATTTTCACAAATAACCTTACCACAACTTGGACTTACCCCCTTTCAGCTGAATTTCCCAAATTAAAACATTTATTATCCAAATAAATGTAAATACTTGGGATCTGAGACTGGACTAGGTTTGTAAAGCCACTGACCTGACTAATCTATGTTTTTGATACATGCAATTCTCTCAACACTAGGTCTTCCTAAAAGTCTGCAGGATATAGAGTGAAGAAAACAAGATAATGAGATGAGATGCACTTTTCTGATGGAGAGTCATTGGAAAGGAATTTTAGTGTGTTATGCATTTGATCATGAATGATATATATACTGTATGAAAAATGGTTGTTAGAGCTGCAATGCAATCATCGCTTCATTTCTCCTCAAAGAGGAAAAACTTAAATGTTTTCTTTGCAGAAGATTGATCTTCAGGTAATATTTTGAGTTGTACCTTAAAGGGTGGAATGATGGGGTTGGGTGGAGTGAGTAATAGATAAAATAATTGTATAAATATGGATATGAGGTAAGTTTGGCTACATATAAACTGAAAGAAGAACATAGATGGTGTAATAGAGCACTTACAAATAGCAACTGGTAATAAATCATCCAATTACTCTTCAGTAAGCAGTCCATTTTTCAAGCGTGAATAGTTGATATTCCCACAGATTTGTTTAGCAGGGTATACGTTGGAAATTTTCAAACAAATCATGGAAAAATTTCATACAAATGGCAAAAGCAATCTACTGAGTAGAGAACAGTTTCATGTGGGCTATTTTGACAGGATTCCAAAGATGACTTTACCATTGGAGTCCATATTATAGCTTCTCAAAAAAGACCATAGTTTTGTTGGATGATTCATGAAATCACAGAATGTTCTTGCAGGAAGGGATCTTAGGATTCATTTATTATTCCAAAGTCCTCATTTGATAAACAAGAGAACTGAAACCAAGAGTTAAGACAGAGTGAAACAATGGCATGGACATATCTGGAAGGTGTGTCACACCTGCTGAAGTAGAGAGAGATGAGAGAGATCTCAAGATAGCAGTAATGCAATCAGTACTAGGTTATAAAAGAGGAGGTGTGTGTGTGTGTGTGTGTGTGTGTTTTAAGTGAAACAGTCTGGTAGCATTAAGGTCACAGCTGGAGGAGAAGTTGCCAAATGTGAGGGGAAAAGATAAAGAGGTACACTCATGGGTAGTCCTAACAATACTGTGAGATGTACTAATATATTCAACTACCACCCACAAAACCTAAACAATTACAAACTAACCAAAAAGTAACAATATTAGTTGAATGCTAGATGGGAATTTGAACTAATTTAAAATTACTGTAAATGTATTAGTATACTGGCATATTATTCTGCAGATCAGGAGAGATAACTCTGGGCTAAATGGGCAGGGAGCCAATCTCAGTCATGAAGACAAGAGTTCAAGCTCTACTTTTGACACTGGCTTCATGACCCTGAGCAAGTGACACCACTCAACACCCCCAGCAACTCTCTAAGACTATATATTACAAAGCAGAATATTTCAGAGCAGATGTTGGGTTTTTGTTGGTATAGTGAATTTCCTCACTAGAAATTCCCCATACTAATCATGAACTCATATGTCAAATTTTTATCACCATCCTATTTCTGAAAAAGAAATTATACATTAAATGTTCGGGGCTTTCATTCAAGGATCTCAAAACACATGCCATTATTAAGTCAAGTTCACAACTAGAATAGGATTAGTACATGCTTCCTTATTTCCTTTCAAATGCTACTCACTACTGGGAACCCCTGTTCTTTAACTCAATACCTATAACATCTGGGAGGTATGATTTGGGGGCTCCTAAAGAATTCCTTCTAAAGAGCTATATCCTTTAAATTTGAGCAGTACACCAAGTAGATGAAATCTTAAAGAAGAACTTTAAATGAAGTTTGCCATATATTTGTTGTCTCTTTTGTGCATATTCCAACAGGTTCTAACTCAAGAAATTCCAAGATATTCAATCCCACTAGACTGACCCTGATGGGTCTATTTTTCTTGATATCAAATATTGGCCCTTGAACATTAAAAGTATTCAATGCATAGTTGATGGGCATCCTGCACCACTGCCAAACATTTTGAACTTTGTCTTGCCACTGGACACTGCTGACTCTGGAGAAGAGAGCAAAGTGATGATTTTATGCATCTCTGTGTCGCTCAAATCAATTTCAGGTGCAAATCAAGATATCTATCTCATGATGTCCATCTAATCTCATGATGTCCTTCTTCCTCTCCAGAATGAAGGATAAACAACAACAACCTATTTGCTGAACTCAAGAATGAATGGATTCAGATAAAAGAGAGAGGTTTCCACTCCCCTCACCATTGAACACCCTATCCCTTCCCCACCTTTTCTCATAATTCCTTCATATACCTTAAATAAGCATTTCTGTTAGCTTCTTTGGCTATGTGTCCTATATGGTATAAGCATGTCATTTTATGATTTACCCAAAAGGAACATCTCTTCATCATTAGGAGAATGGTCTATGATAGTCAGAGCAAAGGAAATATCAAAGAGCTAAAAAAAATGAATAACATTGGATTCCTTTCCCAACAAAAGATATTTTGGAAATTAGACTAAATCTTTGCTCCTTAGTTTTTTTCTCTATAAAAATGGGACTAATTATATTAAATTCTACTTGTGCTATAAAAATAAATGGAGTTTAATGAGGTAACGCTTATACAGTCACTGAGATAGCATACAGTGCTATTTCATTATGTTGGGGGAGGGAATGTCAGAGCATTTGTAAGTGACTCTTGTAGAAATTTTTCTTTGAGATTAGTTATGTCTAAGACACAACAGCATGATTCTTTTTGCAATAAGAGTGTGGCACAATCTCAGATCAACTAAGATGGAGATATCTACAGGGGAGATCTGATCATGGTAGTGAGGACTAGTATCAGCATGGACATTCTGAATCAATTTAGGACCTATTCAGGAGTGGTTTCTTTCCACTGGCTGCATAGTCAAAACTATCCACACTTTAAAACAATCTAAGACAATCTGTCTCTTCATGTAGTCCAGGGGTAAAAGTTTCCTTCATCTATAGCACTCTGTAGCCAGCTGGGAACGAAAGGACCTAAGAGCTTACTTGCACCTTCCCTTAAGACCTGGGACTCTGAGAAATAGGCATGAGGTTTTGGTCTTGTTTCTTTTGTCATTTTCAGTTCTAGGTACATGGAGTAGACTGCCTGACCCAGCAGCTACAGCCACAGGAACCATGGAACCCAGGATTCTAGATGAGATATTGCAAAGAACCTAGCAAGGAAGTCCTGAGATACCAGGGCATAGTCCAAAGCAGGACTTGAAATTTAGGGACTTGAACTTGGAACTTAGTGGAACTAATTCTATGTAGGAAATGAAATAAGCTATAGTTCTAGTCATTCTTCCTCTTCTCAGAAACAGTAGTTAGGGGGGATTATGCTGCTGAGCTGTTGGTGGCAACATTTGTATGTTTACTTTTGTTTATATCTTTAAAGTAATTATTTTTTTAAAAAAAGCTAATTTCACTGTTAAGTAGTTAAATGGAGGTAGGGGCTTTGGATTCCTAAAATTGAGAGAACACAGTCAGGGAAGGCTTAATTAAAGACAGAGACCAGAGATTACCCCCCCAAAATTCTGAAGGTACTGAAGAAGTCTGAAGGGTGGTTAAAATGTAACAAATTTGGCCTTCAAGCGGTGGTAGCTGGATAATTCCTGCTACACTTTCTTGTGCTTTTATTCCCTTTGATGTAATTGCTTATTAAAGTACCTAGTTATCATGATGATTGATATTTTATAAACTCCAAGATTGTTTTAAGACTTACCATTATCACAATTTATCTTGCCTCCTCGGTTGTACATGGGAGCAGATAAGGGTCCTTTCTGGTTAATGTCCTGAGTTTTCCCAAACAACTTAATGAGGTTATCAAATGTAAACATTTCTTTGGTGGTATCTGAGAGGTCACCTCCTAAATGAGTTTGTGGGCAAGAAAACATGAAGATTGGCCCCCTTGGATTTAGGAAAATCTACTAGCCTTCTCTGTGATCCAGAAAATCTTACAGAGCTAGTTTTCTCCCTTAGACTTCATTTTCACCTTCTCCTGTCCAAAACACAAGTTAGAACATAAGGTCTTATTTGAGGGATGAAAGTATGGAGGTTATGTCCCTGTTCAATTTCTTCCCACCAAAATCTAGAAATGGTCAACTTGAGACAAAGGTATGGTAACATTGCATATTTTTACATAAGGCTAAGAGGAGCAGTAAGGATACTGAGAGATTTCATACAGAATATAGCAGAGAGAGATATATGCATATCCATTCAGACCTAAAAGGCAGTTCCTTGGAACTCGCTTCTGAGGTAACTCCAAGTTGAAAAGTGCATAGCATGCTAACAAGTATGTATTGGCCTACTATCCTAGAGTAAAGCAGGCTAAATCTCCCCCTCAGGATCCCAGAGTTGAAGATGCCCCTTCTCTACTGCCATTGGCTTGACTCTCCCAATAGTGTGTCTGCCTCCCTCCACCCAGTGCTCACTGTTAGGTTCCTATGATTAGCATTCTCATTTTATTTAGCCATTTAATATTTAATGAGGTTGACTCACCCCTTGCCAGAGCTAGCTCAGTGTTCAGGAGGCTCTGAAGGAAAGTATGAGAGAAAAGAGGTAATAGACTGACTACCAAACTGAAGTTTTACAGAGCTGTTGTTCTAAACTCACTGTTGTATGCCTGTGAAACCTGAGTATGGTAGCATCATACCAGGAAACTGAACTGCTCTCATTTGAATTGTCTTAGGAAGATTCTGAAGACCACCTTGCAGGATAAGGTCCCAGACAATGAGATCCTTATTCAAACTAAAATGTCAAGTATTTACACTCTGCTTCAGAGAGCACAACTTTGATGGGCTGGCCATGTTGATCGAAAACAAAACATATGATTGCCAAAAAGACTTTTATGGAGAAGTCACACATGGCAACTGTTCATGTGATGGTCAGAAGAAGTGAGACAAGGACACCCTCAATTTCTCATTTTAGAACTTTGGAATTGATTATGTGACATGGCACAGTGACCACTCAGCATGGCATGCCCACATCAGTATGGCATGCCCACATGTGCTCTATGATACAGCTCAAAGGAAATGTAGGATACACAAATTTAGAGAATCCACCTCAAATGTCCACTTGGATTATTTGTGCCAGACATGTGGTAGAGCATTCTGAACTATTGTGGCTGATCAGCAACGGTTGGACACATTGAAACTTGACTGTAGCACAGTGATGTCATTTCAGTCCTCTTCGTAAATGGACAACAACCAACCAAGACATTTAACATTCACTTTTACAAAGGGATGTTTACTTCAAAGATATAATAAAAAAATACAACTGTTTCCCAAAATACATCAAGGACACATTCTCCCCTTTCCTACTTTGATCTCTCATCTTGAAATAGGGAAGCCTAACAGAGGGAAGGTTTGGGGATGGTGTTACCCTTTGCATTGTTATTGTGTATAGATTTATTTGTTATTATGAAGGATTTGACTTTTTGGTGTTGGAATTTAGCTTCCTCATGTCTGAATAAATGTGGAGAGTCTGTTATATTTTGCAATTCAAAACTGCACCAGCATATTCATGGCGGCCATAAGCAGATGCATCATGACTAACAGATGAGCCCTTGTCTCAACTACCCCTGGGTTTGGAACCAAATGTCATTCCCAAAGAAGACTCCTTGATCCTCTGAGGTTAAAATATGGAGATGATAAAAAATAATTATCCAATATCCCAATATTTTCTTCTTTTTTCCTTCTTGGAGCAATACTCTGCATTAAGTAGGTGTCTAAAAAACATCTATTGATTAATTGAACTCCTTTCTGTTTTTGTACAAGCTATCACCTATACCTGGAATATACTCCCTCATCCTCTTAGCATCTGTAGTTTATTCCAAAGCTCTGATCAAATATCTTTAAATGCCAATATGATATGAATAAATGTTTATAATTTTGACCTATGAGAATCAAGAGCTATAATTCTAAAATTGTTACAATGTTTGCTTCCCTAGAATATAAGGACCACTCCTTTTACAGAATTACTTTTTTAAATAATGTTGCTTGTGCGTAGAAGGATAAATTATGGTCTGTAATTTTAGGATGAAATTCTAGCAGATCTGTAGAGGAGCTATTTATCCAGAGAGATAGAATTTAGCTCAGTGCCCAACACTTTTGATACCAGAAAGTCATAAGGATTAATCTCTTCCTGTGTGTTTGTGTGCGGGTGAACAAGCACACATACATACACATGTGTATTTCAAGGCACGTTTTCCTGTCTAGAACTTGTTTCTTATTTCATTTTTTTCTCTTCTCTCTTCTTTTCCTTTGATGCCAATGCAGTCTTCTTGAACAGTCCATCAACTATCATTTATTAAATGTTGGTTATGTACCAATCCCTATGCTAAGCACAGAAAACTTTTAAAAAGTCCAAAAAAAGAAAAACAGTTCCTTCTGTAAAAGAACCTACAGCCTAATGGGAGAGATAACATGCAAATAATTCTGTACAAACATATTACATACAGGACACATTGGGAATAGTATCAGAAGAAGGCAGTAAGTTTAAGGAGAAATGGAAAAGGTTTTTTCAAGAACTTCAGATGAGACTTGAAGGTCGGGAAGGGAAGCTAAGAAATAGGATATGAGAGAGCATTCCAGGGATGTGAAAGAGCCAAGCAAATCAGGAGATTTGCAAGGAAGAGCAAGTATGCCACTTCCATTGGATTATGGAGAACATAGTGGAAAGTAAGGTATAGGAAGATGGGAAACATAGGAGAGTAGAGTGACTCTGTAGTATCAAGGTGGAGGGGCCCAGAATCCATGGTTTTTGTTGTTGCTACCGTTCTTGTTGCTTTTTCATGATGTTAGGTGATCAGGAAGCTGCAAAGAAGCAGTTACCAAACAGGTCCCAGGGACAGCTATGTTTCCTCTTAGCAAAAACTAATTCCCTGTCTCAGGAAAGAAGGAGAAGGTAAGGGCCTAACCCATGTTGCAGGGAGATACTGGTAGACATTATTCTTATTACACTCAAACTCAAGTCTATTCACCATCCTGGTTGCCATCCTTCAGATACTATTTGATTTATCATTGTCTTTTTTAACCACAGCTCCCAGAATTGAGCACAATATCCCAGATAAAGTTTGATGAAGGCATAGCGGAGCTGTTCCAATTGGTGAGAGTGTAAGTTCACCTAACCCACTATTTCTGTTAATGGACTATGTAATCTGCCCTGTCACACTTGTCTACCCTACCCCCACCAAATTTCACCTCTTCTTCTGGGAATAGTAATAAAATAAATGTTATCATTGTTTCTAGAAAGGTCCAGGGGCCATATTGGAACAAGTTTCAACTGGATTGTAAGAGATTATTGTTAAATTTTTAGTGTGAACAATTACCACAGGGAAATCAGCAAATGCTATAAATCAAGGCTCACTTTATTGTTTTGTTGATTGTCTAGATTTAAGTGATATAGAAAATGTTAACAAACCAGATTAAACAGTATGTGACATACTTTTTTTTCCTGGAGAGCTGGTAATTAACACTTATCTTTAGACATGAAAAATTATTCTTCTATAGGTCTTCTCAAAATCTCTGTGACTTTCCTAATCAAAACTCCATTCTCTGGTCAACATTCCCATTCATATCCTTCAATTACCTTCAATATAAAAAAGTGGGTGAGAGCAAAGTACCAGGAAACTACTAAATAATGAAGCTACATAAACTGATATTTCTATGGTGCCTGAAGTATTACACTTTCCTCTGACCCTTTTATTTCTTCTTCTTAAGGGGATGTCCCACTAAACTTTCTCTTTAGCCTACATTCCTTCTCTTTCCCTTGAAGAGCTCATCCACTTTCACAATTTCGATGATCATTTCCATGCAGGTGACACTTAACAGGCACCCCAACCTCTCCACCAAGGTTCAGACAGACATTTTTAGCTGTTTCTTGGACATCCCCACATAGCTCTCTAGATAACACTTCAAATTCACCATTTCTAAAATAATTCTTTTATTATTATTCCTCTCGCCAAAAAAACCTTCATTCTGACTTTATTTTAGGTTTCTTTTTGTTTTTGTTGTTGATATCATTAACCTAGTCACCAGTGCTCAAAATCATGGCATTAACATTTACTCTTCTCTCTGTGATTTCCACAGTAAATCAGTCACCTAACCTTTCCTATTCTATCTTTGAAATATCTTTAAATTCTGTCCTCTCTTTTTTATTCCAACTGACTGTATTAGCAAGTACCCTAGCACACTCAGGATGGCCTGCTAGCACAGTTTCTTTGATTTGCTTTGCTAAAGGAAAGACAACTTTTAAAGGGGTCAACAAGCTTACTTTAAACTATATTCACTACTTCAGGTGAAAGGTCAGCACCCTCAATGTAGAGAAAATACAAACCGAGAAATTAGCACAAAGATCAGACAGGGCTCCTACTGTCTGAATAAAAAATGCAACTACCTACGTACACCACCAAACTGGAAGAGCACAAACCTCTGAATAGGTAGGGGCTCTTAACAAATGACTATTCAGTGTCTCATCCAGGAAATCAAAAGGTCCTTCTCATAATCAAACTCGCGAAGTAAAATGCCCACCTCCCAGAACATATAACAAAGACTCAGCTTCTGACTGTCTCAGAGCCATTAGGCACAATACCTATGAGACTCAGCACAGCTACAGATTATCAGGGTTCAAAGAGATCAAACCTTCCAATTTTTTCTATGAAACTGGGAAACTGAACTCCAGAGAGAAAACAATAAAAAATCCCACTTTGCTTAGGCTTACACTACTGACACAACCCTATTACTGGTTGTGCCTCAGTTAGTTTAATAGCCTTTTGATTGGTTTTCAAAACCCAGCTAAAATGCAGCTCTTTCTAGAGAACTCAGAACATTTTGTAACCATCTTGTGCTTATTGCTGTATATTTTATTTATTCCTACAATGACCACATTTCTAAGGCATCATGCTGAATACTCATATGTGTGTCATATCCTTCCAATTACATGAAAGTAGGGACTATGCATTAATTCTTTTTATTGCCCTCAAAAAATGTTGGAAAACATGGCTTAGGATTTAGAAATGTAATTGGTGATAGACTCATAGATCATTTTTAAAAATCTTGAGCATGTATATCATAAATACTTTCTTCAAAAAGAGAGTCTCAAGGCATTGGATATAGTGAACACTGAAAAAAAAATACCACCTAAAAATTAAATTGACTACATCTTAACAAAACAGGGAATAACTTGGGCATCTTTTCAGAGCTGTGGTTAAGTCAGATCATCAACTATATAGTGCAAGGGTCAAAATAACACTAAATTAGAAGAAAGGGTATAGATGACAAAGTGTGCAATTATTACAATTTCAAAACAAGCTACTTAAATGACCTGATGATTCTGGGGAAAAAAGAAAAAATGTAAAACAAAAACAAAAGAAATTGTCTATAATTGTCAACACTTCTTTAAGAAGTTTGACTGATGTGAAACTACTTACTTAAAAAATCAGAAAAGTTCAGAAACTATTTCAGTTTCTCAGAACAGCTAATCTTTTTAAGAAACAGAAAAATAGAACACATGAAGGTAAAATACAAGTTAATTTGCATTACAATATAGGGATAGGTAATGGAAACTTATGAGTAGTACAACCTCACAAGAAGTAGCAAAAAGCAATGGCAGACAAAATTACCCTTCAGAAAATGTTATGTCAGACCCATGTTGAAAGCATTGAAAGATAAATCTCTTAAGGAAAACAAACATATGTGAAGTGAAACATACTAATTTGCATTTCTTACCTATTTCTTCTCATGACTGATGAAAGAAGAATCATATTATTATTCTAAATATCAACACACAATATGAGGAAATAGAACATTCAGGAAAATAGCATTGTATTCCCAAAGATTCATGAGGGGAAATACTATCTACATCCAAAGAAAGAGCTATGGAGTCTGAATACAGATTGAAGCATACTATTCTCTCTCTCCCTCTCCCTCTCTCATTTCTTTCTTTTTTCTCATGGTTTTTCCCTTTGGTTCTAATTCTTCCTTACAAGATGACTAATGTGGAAATGTATTTTTTTAAGCAAAATAGCATTGTATAAAGTAGGCAAATTTGGCCCAATACATGAATTTATGTCCATGATAGAAAAGAAATAATTTTTGGAGCTGTCATGGATTAAATAAAGGTCATGTGTTAAACTTTTACTTGAAAAGAAGTGATCAAAAAGGAATCAGTTATTAAGAATCTATAAATAAGCTTTCTATTATCTATTAAATCTTTGTGAGAATATACTATGTACATGAAATAAATATAATTTTTGAGTGGAATATCATCAGGAGTGGGTGAGGGGAATCCTTTAACTCGTAAATCCTCATTCACCTATATATTAAACAAGTTGGAACCAGGTGTATCATTGAGTGTAATGACTTTATATAACCACTGAAGAATTAAAAGTGGGAGAACTTTGGTACCTATGAAAATGGACCCATCTTGCCAGGTTTTAGGCTCACAAATTTATTCTATTACATCCAAGAGCTTTTGATTCACTGTAAGGTGTTAATCTCACCCTATTCTTATAATATCTTCTGCTTATCAAATTGAACTGACTTAGGCATATGATCACTAAGTGCCTACAAAGTGTTGTCATTTCCTTTGGAAGTCATTAGCTTTACAGCCTCCATTACTAAACATGAAGTGGTACATGCCTCTCGCTTTTCTATCCAGACCTGAACATTTCCAAAGACTTCAATCTAAACTATTAACCTTAAATATGCAGTAGCTTTCTTTACAGGGATAGAGTTAGGGATGGAAATAAGTACTGAAATGGTGGCTTAAGTGGCACAGAGAAATCACAGGTGACACAATCCACCTTACCCGTGCAGGAAAGTGCATTCTCTGAAACTTAAACTGGTCTAGAACTGCCTTGAGAACAAAGAGCCTTGAACTGCCTTGAGCAAAAGAGCTCCTGTTTTCAAGGGCATCTCTTTTTTCATTATGCCTCACTTCATAAAATTATATATAATGAAAACATGAACTGGCAAATCTAAAATCAGCAGCACAAAACTTAAAACTGTATCATCTTTAGTTAATTAATTTTTATGCATAATAAAAAACTAAAGTACAATTCATACTTTAAAAATTATTTAAGGATATTTTTAAAGTTTTATTATGATTTTCTTCATGCTTAAAAGAATAAGAGTAATATTCATTCTTTAATATGAATTTAGGGGAACATAGCTAGTTTGGAGCAATCAGTAGTTCCTTATAAAAAATATAGTCATGTCTTGCTATTATCAAACTGGTTAAAGGATATAATAGTGAACTAGATGTTAACAGAAGTCATTTTTTGTCTTGGTTTTACCATTAGTTATGTGTGTTCAGGTTTTATTTTTTTGCTTTTCTTATGATTAAAAAATGGTAGATTTGTACTAGGATCAGGAATTTTAGTTTGTTTTTGCTTTATTTTTACCTCGCAAATTGGTCTATGACAGAAAAATTAAGAATCTTTGGATTAGATAGATGATATCAAAACTCTCTTCCTATTCTAAAATTCTGTGATTCAAAGATATCTGCTATAAGGACTGGTTAAACATCTCTTCTCATTAATAGTTAGAAATAAAGGATTTTTAAAAA
This sequence comes from Bettongia penicillata ogilbyi, assembly GCA_023548195.1. Lineage (NCBI taxonomy): Eukaryota > Metazoa > Chordata > Mammalia > Diprotodontia > Potoroidae > Bettongia > Bettongia penicillata. Next base: position 1,151,317 of record JAJHZJ010000255.1, on the reverse strand, counting down.
CAATTGTGTTGATGCCTTTTGTTTTTACATCATAGACATTTCTAAAATTCTTAAATTCCTAAATAGAATTGAACCATTATTGTAACAAAATCAAGAAAGGTCACATATATGACACTGTATATAGCATTCTGTGCCTTTAATTCCACCTTCCTTCCCCCATGCCCTTTTTCTTATTCTTTTTGTTTGGTAGCAATGTTTATCTTTACTCTAACAAGTTGTAATATGTACAGAAGTGGAGGTATCCACAATGGGGGAATGATGAAGCCATGAAGCCAGGTGAGAATGAAGATTTCCCTCTTGGGTTGCCTTGTTGAATAGAGAATCTGGCAGGAATTTTCTGACATCTGCCCTTCATCTGCTACAATTAAAGGTGAAAGAATAAGGCATGGAGCAGAGGGCACTGAGGGGGTGTGAATTTTAGAGTTAATTTGATCTCGTGGGAAGATAAATTTCTGGAGTATGGTGAATTCCAGGTGGGGAGTGAACATGTCCATTTCCTTCATACCTTCATGCAAACAGATCACAACAGCATCCCTATTTTGTAGGAAGGAACAAACTAGTTCCTTTGGAGAAGGCTTTGTAGTAACTGTCTTTGCCGTGTTATCTGAGAATAGTCAGATTCTTCTGACTTCTGGGGACCCAGCCTGCCAATTTGAAGAGAAGTTGGAAAATGTAGCTGTCGCTGTTGTTCTTGTTATCCTCATCCTCCTTTTCTTCCTCCACTTCCTCCTCCATCTTCTCCTTCTTCATCATCTTCTTCATCTTCTATTTTTATCCTTCTCCTTCTCTTCCTCCTCTTTCTCTTCTTCTACTTCTTCATCTTCTACTTCCATTTTTTCATCTTCTACTTCTTTTCCTCATCCTCCTCCTTCCCCTTCCCCTTCATATTTTTTTTTAAAAAGCTGTGACATTTTACTCTTGTCCTGCATAGTTTTAATTTTTGATTTCTTGAAACAATACCCTGGGGGAAATGCCTTTAGAAAACCTATTGTGTTTTAAGTTGAGCTACTTGACTAAGCTTTTAAACCCAAATCACTCTGACTTTCATTGAATGGTTAATAATAGCCCCAGACCAAGTCTCTGTGCCTCAATATTTAGTTTTTGATGATTTAGAATGAGTGTACATAGTAATAGAATTTCTGTTCTGACCTTAAACTCTGAGGGTCTTCCCCTCTGATATCTTTGTAATGGTAAAATGGGTCATCTTTTGTATCAGTTCTTACTTAGACCTTTGTCGCTGAACTGACCTGGTCTCAGACAAACTGAGACCTGGAAAAGAACTTCATCTAGAAAGGCCAAAGTCACTCCTGGACCATCTTGAACTTTGTCTTGCAGTTGGACTCCGATGACTCTAGAGGAGAGAGTGACAATGACAATTTTGTGAAACTCTGTTTCACTTAAATCACCTTCATGATGCCATTGGTATTCTTCAAAATATGAACAGGGGAAGAAGTTAAGTGACTCGGTGATTAGAGCACCAGCCCTGGAGTCAGGGAGACCTGAGGACATGAGTTCAAATCTGGCCTTAGACATTTGCTAGTTGTATGACTTTGGGCAAGTCATCTAACGTGAATTGCCTCAAAAAAAGTCAAAGAATGAAGGACAAACAATAACTACAATGATAACACCCTTCATGCCTACTAATGTTGTCATATTCTTGCTCCCATTATATTCAGGGCCATCTTCAGTCATCCTGATCTATATCTCAACATTGGAACCAGATGGTTCCGAGGAGAAAATAAATATGTAGGTGTATTTCTTAATCTGCAAAATGATTCATTCATTAGGACATCAGTTGCTCATACCTCCTCTGTAAAAGACTTTGGGCCGCATAGACTTAGGGACAGTCTTGGGGAACTGACCCAGAAGGATAAAAATCTGTCATTGACTTGTTCTTTTCTACATGGATTTCTCCAGGAAAAGTATTAAATGAAGCTGAGGTATGACCCAAGTTTCCCCAAAAGTTGGTAGACAAAGTTTCCTTCCCCATAGGATGGGGGGAACTGGTATGCCCAACGCAGAAAAATATCTAATACATTTGACTTGCAGGAGGGAAGACCCAAACTCAAATCTTGGGAAATCACTTAATGTATTTGTTCCTCAGTTTCAAAATCTGTAAAATGAAAGGATTGAACTTAACGCCTTCAAAAATCCCTAACAGTTCTAAATCTTTCATCCTATGAATCAGAAGTACCCATGAACAAATGCAGGAACATAACTAGCCCTGTAAACTCATGACACTCTCCTAGGGAGGTAAATATGCAAACATTTCCCATTCAATTCAGACTTGCACTGTGGGATTGCTGTAAAGGCCCTGATTCACTATCCCACTCACCATAGCTGCTTCTCCACACCTTTTCATCTTTCATCAAACCTCCCATGGTTCTCCCCACTCCACTCTCTCAGCTGATAACCTTACCTGATTTTTTGCTGAAAACTTGAGGTAATTCACTGAGAGCTCCCTCTTCTGCCCTTCTCATCTCACATCACTCAGATACCTTGCACCACTATCTCCTCCTTCACCCTTGTTTTGCATGAAGAATTGGTCATTTTCTTTTCCAAGGCAAACCTCTTTATATGTGCTAGTGATCCTATTCCAGATGCCAGAGGGCATCACAACCCTTGTGACCCAGCACCTCACTAACAATTAACAAAAGGTGTGAACCTTCCTATAAAAACAAGCCTTGCCCAATCAAGTTTCCCCCAGTGGGTTCTGAGACCTATTAATGGGTGGGGAAGATCTTTCATTAACATAAATCTCACTAACATTACAACACAGTGGAACAGCAACCCTGGTCACAGTTCCAGGGCAGAAAAGAGTGTTTGTGGTCACTCATAGACCAGAGTACAGGCCAGGAGACAAGTAAACACATCTTCCTAGTACATACCATTTTGGAAGAACTGAACATTTACAGGTCCCTAGAAGTATTTCTGAAAATAGCTGCACAAAATCCATGAAGTTTGGAATAGTGCATCCTCCATCCTGCAAGTAGAACTCCCCTTTAACAAAGAGCTGAAAGTCAAGAAATGACTGGATAAATGAGGAAAAAACAGAAAAATAATCTGACCATAGAAAGTTATTATGTTAACAAGGAAGGTCAAAAAATACATGCAGAAGAAGATAACAAAGTCAAAGATCTTTTATCCAAAGCCTCCAAAAAATATGAGCTTGTCTCAGGCCATGGAAGAGCACAAAAAGAATTCTGAAAATCAAGTTAAAGAGGTAGAAGAAAAAATGGAAAGAGAAATGAGACTGAGGAGAGAAAATCATGAAAACTGAGTGAATAACATGATAAAAGAGACATCCAAAATGAAAATACTGAAGAAAATAACAACTTAAAAAAGAGAATTGGGGATAGAGCCAAGATGGTGGAGTAGAAAGATGCACATATACTAGCTCTTCCCCCACAGCCCATAAAATACCTGCAAAGAAAGACTCAACAAATTCTAGAGCAGCAGAAGCCACAGAACAACAGAGTGAAGGAGATTTTCAGCCCTGGATAACCTGAAAGGCCAACAGGAAATGTCCTCATGGAGCAGAGTCCAGCCCAGCCTTGGCCATGTGGTGTGGCTCTGGGAGGAGGAGAAGAGCAGGCTTCTGTGGCAGAATCCCCAGTCCTGAGTAGCAGCAGTTGACAGATCCCTCAACACACAGGCACCAAAGGTCAGTGACAGGATTTTTTCAGCTGAGTGAGAAGGGAGAAGGGTCTTCCCATAGCTTGAGCCACAAGCAGCACCTGGTGGACAACAGTAGCTTCAACAGCAGCTTCCACAGCAGCCCCTACAGCAGCCAGAAGCCATTGTTTGATCATAAAAGCTCTGGGGGCACTGAGCAGCTGACTGTTACCTCAGCCTTGTGAAGAGAGGCCCTGACCCCATCTAATACTCCTGGAGGATTTCAGCAGCTGATCTTTATCTCACACTGAATAGTGCCCCTGCCCCTGCACCTTATTTGAAACTCAGCCCCCAGTGCTGCCTTATCAGAACTGGAGGTCAGGTGGCTGTGAAGAGGAAACTCTATTACACAGATTCTGGGCAAAAACTTTCTATTGGCTCCCAGACCAGTGTACATGCTTGATTATACCACCTAGGAGGATCTTACAAACCCCCAGAATATACTCTACTCTTGACAAAGGACCCAAAAATCAAGTAACTGATTGGGAAAATGTGCAAAAAATGGGAAAAAATAAAACCATAGGTTACTTTCTTGGTGAACAGATATCTCCCCCCATCCTTTTGGATGAGGAAGAACAATGCTTACCATCAGGGAAAGATGCAAAAGTGAAGGCTTCTGTATCCCAAACATCCAAAATAAATATCCAATGGGCTCAGGCCATGGAAGAGCTCAAAAAGGATTTTGAAAATCAAGTAAGATGTGGAGGAAAAATTGGAAAGAGAAATGAGAGAGATGCAAGAAAACATGAAAAATGGGTCAATACCTTGCTAAAAGAGACCCAAAAAAATACTGAAGAAAATAACACCTTGAAAAATAGGCTAACTCAATTGGCAAAAGAGGTTCAAAAAGTCAATGAAGAGAAGAATGCTTTAAAAAGCAGAATTAGGCAAATGGAAAAAGAGGTTGAAAAGCTCACTGAAGAAAATAGTTCTCTCAAGATTAGAATGGAACAGATGGAGGCTAACGACTTCATGAGAAACCAAGAAATCACCAAAAAAACCCAAAAGAATGAGAAAATGAAAGATAATTTGAAATATCTCATGGGAAAAACAACTGACTTGGAAAATAGATCCAGGAAAGACAATTTAAAAATTATGGGACTACCTGAAAGCCATGATCACAAAAAGATCCTAGACATCATCTTTCATGAAATTATCAAGGAAAACTGCCCTGATATTCTAGAACAAGGGGGCAAAATAAATATTGAAAGAATCCACTGATCATCTCCTAAAAGAGATCCAAAAAGAGAAACTCCTAGAAACATTGTAGCCAAACTCCAGAGTTACCAGGTCAGAGAGAAAATATTGCAAGCAGCTAGAAAGAAACAATTTGAGTATTGTGGAGAAATAATCAGGATAACAAAAGATCTAGCAGCTTCAACATTAAGGGATTGAAGGGCATGGAATATGATATTCCAGAAGTCAAAGGAACTAGGACTCAAACCAAGAATCACCTACCCAGCAAAACTGAGTATAACACTTCAGGGGAAAAAATGGTCTTTCAATGAAATAGAGGACTTTCAAGCATTCTGGATGAAAAGACCAGAGCTGAAAAGAAAATTTGACCTTCAAACACAAGAATCAAGAGAAGTATGAAAACGTAAACAGGAAAGAGAAATCATAAAGGATCTACTAAAGTTGAACTGTTTACATTTCTACATGGAAAGATAATATTTGTAACTCTTGAAACTTTTTTTCAGTATCTGGGTAGTTGGTGGGATCACACACACACACACGCACACACACAGAGTGAAAGAGAAAGAGACAGAGAGCACAGGGTGAGTTGAATAGGATGGGATCATATCTAAAAAAGTGAAATTAAGGGGTGAGAGAGAGAGTGTATTGGGAGGAGAAAGGAAGTAATGGAATGGGGCAAATTATCTCTCATAAAAGAGGCAAGTAAAAGACTTTTCAGTGGTGGGGAAAAGGGTGGAGGTGAGAGAGAAAATGTGAAGCTTATTCTCATCACATTCAACTCAAAGAAGGAATAAAATGTACACTCATTTTGGTATTTAACCTATATAACAATATTTAACAATACAGGAAAGTGGGGGAGAAGGGGATTAGCAGGATGGGGGGAAGATGGAAGGGAGAACAATGGGAGGACGGAGCAATTAAAAGTCAGCACTCTTGGGGAGGGACAAGGTCAAAAGAGAGAATTGAAGAAATGGGGGGTAGGAAAGGATAGAGGGAAATATAGTTAGTCTTATATAACACGACTATTATGGAAGTCATTTGCAAAACTACACTGATGTGGCCTATATTGAATTGCTTGCCTTCCCAATGGGGATGGGTGGGGAGGGAGGGATGAAGAGAATTTGGAAGTCAAAGTTTTAGGAACAACTGTCGAGTATTGTTCTTGCTACTAGGAAATAAGAAATACAGGTAATAGGGTATAGAAAGTTATCTTGCCCTACAGGACAAAAGAGACAATGGGGATAAGGGAAGTGGGGGATGTTAGAAGGGAGGGCAAATTGGTGATAGGGGTAATTAGAGTTCTTGGCATTTTGGGGTGAGGGGAGGGGAGAAATGGGGAGAAAATTTGGAACTCAAAATTTTGTGGAAATTAATGTTGAAAACTTAAATAAAGTAATTGTTAATAATAATAAAAACAGAATTGGTGAAATGGTAGGAGAGGTACAAAAACCAATGAGAAGAACAATACATTGAAAAATAGAAGTGGCCAAATGGAAAAAGGAGGTTCAAAAGCTCACTGAAGAAAATAATTCCTCTAATAGGGGAGATAAGTACATACACACACAGACACACAGACACGGACACACATACACACACACATATATACAAGTACATGCATATATGTATGTATATATACATGTATACATATATGTATATAAGTATATGGGACAAGGACTAGATCTATGACTCACATGGAACTCCCATGTGGGAGTGCCTTTACCAATGGAAGTTGGAATTTTTTCTGTAATTTATAGTCTTAGAGAATTTACTAGTGCATGAGAGGGCATGATTAACCCAGGATCACATAGCCAATATATATCAGAAGCCGCACTTCAAGCTGTTTTCCTGGTTTAGTGACTAGTTTTTCCTTCATCATGGCATATTGCAGAATAAATATAAATATAATAAATATGAATAAACATGAAGTAACTCCATGCTAGAGTAGTTTAAGAGGGAAAGTACCATCACACAATTCTGTGGTTCAATTGATTATAGAAGTAATATTAGATAGAAATAATGTCACATGGTAAAAACTCCTTGTGTACCAATTTATGTAGCCAAGTTACATTCTCTGCTCCTTCCATGATCATTTTCATTCCCAATGGTCATGATATATGTTATCCCTGGTTCCTTATCCTCACAACTGTTTTGGTCATCAGGGCCGAGGGTTTACACATCCCTTCTCCTGGGTCAGGATGTTGTACACGGAGGTATGAAATTCTTCCCCGAAAGGTACCCTCCAAATTCACTAATTCTGTCCAAGATTAAACTCATCTTGAGGACTCTCTTCCCCAACTGCTAACATAAACCTCCTCCACTATAGGAGCGCTCTTCAGTGCTGTTGCCCTCCATGGAACTGAGACTAGTCTTTCAGTTGTCTAGACTCAGTCTTTCCCTTATGCTGCATTCTCTGTTCTCAAATAGCAATGCCTCTTGTCATGAGACTCTATGAACCAGCATCTACTTGCCCTTTGCCCATGGATTTAATATTAGTTCATAATTCCCACACCTTCTCTCTACTCATGTACATATTCTTATACAGTGTAATTCCACTGCACAAAATACATTAATTAACCTATAGAGAGGCCCTGGGGCCCATTATAATTATCTTCTCCTCTTTCACTTATCCTGTTTTTTAACTTTTGCTTATGTGTTTATCCTCCTTCCCCCTTCTTTTCACATGATGAACCCATTCTGTACTCATGGTATACTATCTCTAACCTTAAACCTCTAAGCAAGGATTTATTTACTTCTTGTTCTTTTCATAATGATTGTATTTAAATAATTACCTCTGCTTACATCTTTTTTTATGTTACAGAAATGCTTCAAATGTCTATTTGTTAAAAATCCATCTTTATGTTGTTGATGATAAGGATGATGAAGGTTGACAAAGAAAGTGATTTTGTATTCTATTTTGCTTATCAGAAAATATAAATTCATTCCCCTCTGTAATTTCTTATCATTACAGAGTAACCTTATATTATTTGAATTTCTTTTCCTGTATATTTAGAGGAGTTTTCTGAGCTGGGTGCAGAATTTATTGCCTATCATTGAAATTATTAAACTGAATCACTATACAACTTGGATTTCGAAGAACATGTGTGTTTATGGAGGAGATCATTGGGCTTTATTGATCAATGCTTTGTTTCCCATATCCAGAAATTTGGGGTAATATTTTAGGGGATATTATTTCCTGCATTATGGTGTTTGAGGGGTTTGATTGAGGGGATGTTTTTCTGGGTTATTTATGATACTTAAGTAGTCTCTATTCATCTTGACCTCAGGACTGATCACTTTGGTTTGTATGAAGCTCATGTGTTGCCTTACAAAGTTGTTTTCTTTTGCTACTCTTCCGGGTTTTCATGTACTTCAGAATTATTGTTCTTATCTCTTTTTTACTTTTGTAGATATTTTTAGGTAATTGTCTTTGAACTCAACTTAGAGAATTTTGATTTCTCTACCACCTGGAATGCTTGACTCTTTTCCAGATTCAGCTCCAGTGACACAACCTAACACAAGCCTGTTTCTATCTCCCTATTAGCACCAGTTTTGAACAGTCTTGCTTCAAATTACTTTTTGTCTACATCACATGTATTTTTACCTAATTTGTCTGTTGTATTTCTGTCAGTAGAATAGGATCTCCTTGATAGCAGATAATGTTCCATTTTATCGCAACAACCCTACCTTCTAGCACAAAACCTTGTACACAATAATCAATTAATTCTCATTGAAATGAAAATATGAGAATCAGAGGAACAACGATATAGTGAATAGAATGTTGAACTCTGTTAAAGTCAGGAAGACCTTGTTTCAAATTCTGCCTATGATACTTATTACATCCATCTCCCTAAGCCTAACTCTTCTTATCCATAAATGCAAATTAATTACATATTTCTCGATAAGGATAATATCTGTGTCACTAAACTCATAAGACCTAAGAATTCTAATATATGAAAATTGTTTTTCAAAGTGCAAGATGTCAGATTTTTTAATGCATATGATGGGCTAATTGTCCACTAGGCCATGAGCTCCTTGACAGCAGGGACTGTTTTTTGTCTTTCTTTGTATTCCCTACATTTATCACTGCTTGGGATACAGTAGGCACTTAATAAATGTTTTTGACTAGCTGCTAACTGTAATACTCCAATACTTTAAACCCTGAGGATTTCTTCAGTGTCTATATACCTTCCAGCAATGAAGTTAATGATCCTTCCCTGTCTTGTCTAATGGTTTAATAATCAGTTTCTTTTACCAAAAACATTAATTTACTGGACAATCTTCTTATGATGAGCTTTTCTTAGTTAAGCAAGGCTGGTCCTTTGTTAACAAACACATAGTTTGTCATCAGGGTCCATAATTAAAGTTTGATAGAGCTTTAATAAAGGTTGAACTTTTCTGGCACAGTCTTCAAAAAAGTCAAGGTTACTTTCATAATATAGTGAGATATTGCAGATAAATGTTTATGGAGGTTGTAGCTATTTTTTGTTGTTCAGTCATTTTTTCACTTGTGTCCAACTCTTTGTGACTTCACTTGGGAATTTCTGACAAAATACTGGAGTGGTTTACCATTTCCTGCTCTGTGTCTATAGAGTGCTCCATAAATGTGTCATTATTACAAAGTAGGAGGGATGTCTGGTTACACATGAGTCTTTTCTTCCTTAATCCCAGGAAATGATAATATCTTTAGTAGGATTCTTTTAAAAAGTAAACATATTTGCATTTATCTCTCTAAGGTGTGAATGAGGTTAATCTCTTTCTTATACACCTAGACTTGCGTATGTGATCTTAAAACTGCCATCAAAGCTATCTGTTACCAGAATTACATTAGACACTATATAAATGTCACATATATTTTAAAGACAGTTTTTCATGCATATTTTGCAACACAGGTGAGAAGTGTTCTCTACTTAATATGCATGTAAATGCAGATAGCTTTATTGAAGATTATTTATATGATAATCTTCACCTGACTAGTTGAACACATGTGGCTGATATTTTATTCATCTTCAGGTTTTACTGGACTGCATAAATAAACCACTGATTATGTTCATTATTCTGTAACCATTAATGATTAATGGGTACTGTTGGTAGGATTCCCTTGGGCTAGTAAGCCTCCTACACACCCCAGCTGCTCTTCATGGACTGAATACAATCTTTCTATCACTGCTTCCCTTTCCTGTTTGTCCTTTTGTTGAATCAATAGAAAAGCAACTATTACTTGACCTCTCTCTCTATATATATATAGGGCACATATCTATTGTATTCCAAACTATTAAAGTTGAAGGAAAATGGAGAAAGAAGAATGGAAAAAAAAAGACTCTGTTAACTTAGTGTGCAAATGAAGAATATTTTGCTACCTTATTGGAGCAAAACCCTGAAACACCTTTATTGCTATCATGGTTCCAAAGAAGCCCAAGTTCTATTAAACTCAGATAACTAATAACAATTTTCAGTTATTTATTAAGTATATATCTGGTTGGTAGATTACCATTTATTTCTCTTTCCATTGTCTGCTTCATCGCTAATCAGGAAATGATTAGCAAATTGGTTGTTTGTTTCATGTCTTTTATGATCAAGAACTTGATAATATTTTATGTGTTTCAGTCCTCATAATGGTATTAATAATAAAGATATCATCTTCTAGCTAAAAGTGAGAAAAGCTGAACCAGAGAGAAAGATATATGGTACATGTCATGTTCCAAATTTGTTACTGACTGACCAGGAAGAAAGATATGGAGATAAGCAGGGAGGGAGGGATGATGGAAGGGAGGGCAATGGGAGGAGGGAGCAATTTGAAGTCAACACTCGGGGAGGGACAGGATCCAAAGAGAGAATAGAAACAATGGGGGGCAGGATAGGATGGAGGGAAATAAAGTCTGTCTTATACAACACGACTGTTATCGAAGTCATTTGCAAAACTACACAGATAGGGCCTATATTGAATTGCCTGCCCTCCCAAAGGGAATGGGTGGGGAAGGAGGGATGGGGAGAATTTGGAACTCAAAGTTTTAGAAACAACTGTTTAATATTGTTCTTGCTACTAGGAAATAAGAAATACAGTTAATGGGGAATAGAAAGTCATCTGGCCCTACAGGACAAAAGAGAAGATGGGGACAAGAGAAGGGAGGTATGATAGAAGAGAGGGCAGATTGGTAATAGGGAAAATTAGAATGCTTGGTGTATTGGAGTGGGGGGAGGGGATAAATGGGGAGAAAATTTGGAACCCAAAATTTTGTGAAAATGAATGTAAAAATTAAATAAATAAATAAATTCTAAAAAAAGCTGAATTGTTTACATTAGTATATGGAAAGAAAATATTTTTAACTCTTGAATCTTTTCTCAGTATTTGGGTAGTTGGAGAGATTATACATACACACACACATACACATAGAGAGTACAGGGTGTGCTATATCAAAAGAGATGATATCCACATATACAAAAAATAAAATAAAAATTAAGGGGTGAAGGAGGAAAATTCTGGGAAGAGAAAGGGAGTAATAGAATAGAGTAGGCTATAACTCATAAAAGAGATAATAAAAATCTTATTCAATGGAGGAGATAAGAGAGAAGGGAAGGGGGAGGAATAAAGCTTCTCTCCCCACGTGTGGCTGAAGGAATAACATGCTCACTAAATTTGATATGAAAATTTATATACAACACAGGAAAGTAGGAGAGGAGGCGACAAGTGGAGCGAGGGGAATGTTAGAAGGGAGAGCAAATAGGAGAAGGGAGTCACTAGAAATAAACACTTTCGAGAAGGGACAAGGTCAAATGTAGGGGGGAAAAGTAAGGGGGTATAGGGTAGGTCAGAGGGCAATATAATTAGTATTACAAGCATGATTATTACTTTTGCAAAACAACACATATTTAGTCTGTATTGAATTTCTTCCCTTCTCAGTAGGGCTGAGGAGGGAGGGGGGAGGGAGAGAAGTTGGAATTCAAAGTATTAGAAACGAATTTTGAGAATTTTTATTGCATATAATCAGGAAATAAGAACTACAGAGATAGGGGTATGGAAATTCATCTTGCCCTGCAAGAAGAGAGAGAAGATGGGGATAGGAGAGGGGTGGGGTATGATGGAGGGGAGGGTACACTGAGGGAAGGAGTAATCAGAATGCAAGGCATTAGGAAGTGGGAAGAGGGGAGTGATGGGGAGAAAAATTGAACATGTTACAAAGTGAGGTAAAAGCAATTAGTATTAAAACAATAGCAATTAAAAACAATAAACAATTAAAGCAATTAATTACTGAGAATAAATCAACGACATCTTTAGTTTGGAGAAAAGAATTTCAGTCTAAATTTCCAAGAGGAAGGTAACCTCGGGTAAAATTTGGCATTGATGAAAAAGCCAAGGTTCTAATGGTAAATTAGATTTTATCATTGCCATTTAATCAGGAATTAGAACATGTATAGAAAGATATGTAAGCCACTTAAGACTTGCCTCAAAAGATATTTCTTAGCCAAAGCGAAACTATAATCATGTTTGAAACCTGGTTATTGGAACTTGCCATTTTTAAATGCTATGGGACTGTTAAGTGACTGTTCTTCTGAGTCTAACTCTAGGTATGGGAAACAAGAAAAGCAATCTAAGCCTCCAGTACATGATGCTGGTAAGCTGATGAGGTGCTGGTACGAACTGCATAGGTGATCTCAAGGGAAGGGTGGGAGAGTGGCTGCTCAGCATGGGCTGAGGTGGGATTTTCCTGACTCAATTTCCCCACTGGCACCTGGCAGACTTTAAGCCTGATTGAATGCAAGTGGATAATCTAATCCTGCCTGGGGTTGATATAAAGTTGGAGAGATATTGTGTCCCTGCAATGTCCTTACTCTTGGTGGCAATTTCCTATAGTCAAAAGGCTTGTAAGCTTAATACCAGATCTATTCAATTATAGATTATGAGTAGGGGAACATCCAAGTTTGTCTAAAATTAAGCTATTAGGCATAGGACTTTAGACCAACAACATTAAGTTAGGGTCCTTTAATCCTTAGTAATACTGTGGAGACAATTAGGTCAAGAGTTTGTGAAGTTAACAGCAAATATTATCTGTCTCGGTTGGTTAATGCTTAAAAAAAAATTCATTTGTGGTCCATACTGTAAATGCTTTAAAAAGATGTATCACCTGACCAAAAGTTTAAATTGCTTTATCTGTTATAAACTGTGTTAAAAATAAATTTAAAAAAAGAAAAAGAAGTATTTATTAAGCATATACTATGTGGTGGGCACTGTACTAAGAGATTGGGATATGAAGAAAGGCAAAAGGCAGTCACTGCCCTCTAGGGCTCACTCTACAACAAAAGTCAGTTTCAAAATCTCCTATAATCTCTGTTTCAATAAGAAGAGGAAATTTAGGGGATGGTATAGGAAGATTAGATTGCTTGGATCTCTTAACATAAATGAAATTGTTGCAAAGATCGCTAAAATCACACTGTATCAGGACATATAAAAATCAAAGAGTTTGCCTTTTGACAAACACATCAGAGAGTGATTCAGAATGAAAAATGAGCTTGCCACATGGCACAGGCCGGGTGGAAAGGTGAATCATTCTTCTTCTTAAATAGAGGAGGCCCAATCTCCTGGACCAGAGCTAGTAGCTTTCAAACTGGAATGAGATCACAGTAACCTGAAAGAAAAATGCACAGAGGAACACTGAACAAGACACTCAGGAAGCAGACCACTCCCACTCATCTTTCTCTCTCTGTCTCTGTTTCTGTCTGCCTCTGTCTGTCTGTCTCTGTCTCTTTCTCTTTCTCTCACAGACACACACACACACAGCATGAAGAATAAGTTTCAGAAGTTTTGGCAGTCCTGGGTTAAAAGGGCAGCACAAAGTGATGGAAAGATTTACATGAATTGATGTGAAGTGAAGTGAGCAGAACCAGGAGAAGACTGTTCACAAAACAGATATGACAATCAACAGTGAATGACTTAGCTATTGTCAGGAACACAGCGATCCAAGATAATTCTGAAGAACTTATAAGAAAATGCTAACCACTTCCAGAGAAAGAACTGGTGAAGTCTGAATGCAATGGAATCTGAAAGCTACACTTTTTTTATTTTTTGTCTGTGTTTTCTTTTGCAATGCCTAATATGGAAATATTTTACTTTGACTACACATGTATAACCTCTGTCAAATTGCTAGCCTTCTCAACGAGGGGGAAGGGATAGAGGGGGAGAATTTGGAACTCAATTATTTTAAAATGAATTTTAAAATTATACTTATATGTAAGTGGGAAAAATTGAACTAAAACATAATGAGCAGAAGCAGAACAATTAACACAGTAATAATATTGTAAGAAAATTAACTGTGAAAGATTAGTGACTGTGATCAACACAATGATCCATCAAAATTCTAAAGAACTCATGATGAAACATGGTATCCATCTCCAAATAGAGAACTAACAGACTCAAAGTACAAAGAGAAGCATATATTTTTTTCTTTTTCTTTTTGAACATGACTAACATAAAATGTCTTGCATGACTTTATGTTTGTAATGGGTTTTATACTCTTGCCTTTTCAATAGGCAGAGAGGAGTAAGGAGATATTCTGGAACTGAAAATAAAATAAAATTGAATTTTAAAAAATTGTGAGTGTTCAATGTATTGCATGGATTCTGGGAAATTTTCACCAAGAATATTTGGTTTCTTACCTAAAGATTAAACTTTAAGGGATAATGCAACCTAACAGCAAAAATTATGAACTAAGTCTCTAAACAGCTGAGTCAAAAAAAAGAGGTTATCAATCAGGCCTATGCCTCACTGTCACTGTACTGGATAGAATTAAAATTATTGCAGGCAAACATTTTAATGAAGTCTGAATCAGGGTGTCAGTACAGAATGAAAATATAATTGTGTGAATAAAAAGCTCATTATGTCATAGAAGAACAACTGTTTTTAGGTACTTTATAGATCTGATTACATATTGTTGTTAAATCCACAAACTTATGTGGCTCTGTGACCTCCCTGGTGTGTATTATATCTAGATATGACACTCCGTCTTGATACGAGACAGGTGAAAATTATGCCACTGATGTAAGTGGAAAGTATCCTGGACTTGAAGGCAGGCATGAAGGGTTTGAATTTCACTTCTAATTCCAGTGGGTTACATGAGCATGAGAAAATCAAGATCACATGAGATAATGCATATAAAGTGCCTTTAAAATTTTTAACATGTCCAAGAATATTCATATGTTATATTTTCCATTCTTCCTCAACCCTGCTATTTTAAATGACTTTGTGGTGGGAAATATCATTGCTCTTTAATAATGAATTCAAATGAAAAATATTAAATGTCTCCCATTTGCAAGGCATTGTCTTAGAAGCTAGAAATACATAGACAAAAATTAAAACACATTCCTTACCCTTAAGAAACTTATATATGTGCACAAGTAAATAACAAATAATTTCAGAAGGCAGAGAGAATTATCCAACTGAAGGAGAAGGAGGACAGGAAAGTCCTCATTCAGAAGGGGGCACTAGAATTGAGATTAGATATAAGTTGGGTTTCCAGAAATGAAGGTAAAGAGGCCACATATTCTAGACATGGGGACCATCCATATTAAGGCACTAAAGGAAGAGCTAGGTCATTCTTGACAGTAAGCAGAGTGATTTGACTTGAATAGAGAGTACATTAAGGGCAAAAATATCAAACAATAATGTAACTGTGGAGGACTTTAAATGCCAGGCTGAAATTGAATTTTATTCTAGAAACAACAGGGAGTCATTCATTATCTTTTATTATGCAGGGGGAAGGTGACATGGTCAAGATTAGAATAAAGTGAAATAAGGGCTGCTATTGAGAAATTTTGTGATATATCTGTATAGTTTTCTAAACCACTGCAAGAATATTTTCTGCTTGTCTATAATTGAAGTGCTTATTTCCTTGCACCAGAGGCAGATGAAATTGGAACAATTGTTTCTCATCTGTCTAGAAAGTTGTACTAGGAAAAATATTTTCTGACATATTTCTTTGGATATAGTGGTACATGGAGGTATAGATTTACTAGCTCTGGTTCATTTCACTACCAATTTAGATATCAACCTTGGAAGACGTTTCATGATTTACTGGGGCCTCAAAAATTCATCATGTATGTGGTGACCAGTTACTGATGAAGAGCTTTCCTGAGCTTTGCTAGACTGGTCATTGAGCAATGGACACAGTCTGTGGCCACCTCCTATTTGAAATCTACATTTTCAGCTTGTCAAAACAACAAAAATAGGATTCCTGCATACCTCACAAAAGACGACTAAAGGGATAAAGCTACCTCTTGTCCTGCAGAGTAATTTCGTCCTGAAGACTTTTCCCCCTTTGCTATCTTTACTTTTCTCTGAAAAAGGAAGCCCATATCACTTGTGTATTTCACCAGTCACACTTTAACCCTCCTATACCATTTTTTTTATTAAGCCAAGACCAAAGTGGTCTAGTGCATTATTTTCTGTTTGCAGATGATTGTGCACTCAATGCAGCCTCTGAAACTGAGATGCAAAAAAGTATGAATCAATTCTCTGCTGCGTTGCTATTTTTGGCCTAATAATTAACACCAAGAAAACATAGGTGCTCCATCAGCCACCATCACACCATAGGTTACAGCAATGGAGAAGTTTTGAATACTGAGGATAAGTCCACTTACCTTGGTAGCATACTTTCCAAGGATGTTACACATTGACAACGAGGTTGATGCATGCATTGCCAGAGCTAGCTCAGTGTTTGGGAAGCTCTGAAGAAAAGTTTAGGAGAGAAGAGGTACTAGACTGACTACCAAACTGAAGGTCTACAGAGCCCTTGTGCTGACCTCATTGTTGTATGCCTGGGAAACATGGAAACACCAGCCCATGGCAGGAAACTGAATTGCTTCCATTGGAACTGTCTTAGGAAGATTCCGAAGATTGCCTGGCAGGATATGATACCAGACACTGAGGTCCTTGCTCGAGCTGAACTGTTAAGTATTCAAACTATGCTTCAGAGAGCACAGCTCTGACGGGCTGACCACTGTTGTTCAAATGCAAAATGTACGCTTGCCAAAAAGACTATTTTGTGGAGAGCTTGCATGGGGCAAGCAATCACATGGTGGAAGCAATACAAAGACACCCTCAAAACCTCTCTCAAGTATTTTGGATTGGATTGTGCGACATGGGAGACACTGGCACAGGACCGCTCAGTATGGTGTGTCCACATCAAAAAGGGTGCTGTGCTCTATGAGCAATGCAGAATTGAGACAGCACAAAGTAAATGTAGGATGCACACGTTTGGAGTATCCACCCCAAACATTCACTCGGACTGTCTGTGCTCAACTTGTGGCGGAGCATTCTGAGCTCATATTGGTCTGAACAGCCACAGTCAGACACACAGAAACTTGGCTTTATCATGGTGATGTCACTTTGGTCCTCCTCCAGAATGAACAACAACCAACCTACCATTTTTTTTATTAATTTGCAATGATTTGCTCTTCTGAATAGCTGTCACCTTCAACCAAACCTTCAAAAAATAACAATACATTTCATCCTCAAAAACACTTAAATTTAAAAAGCAATTCCATAACAGCCTTCTAGCTCTTCAAAGTACATGCTCTAAGATTAGATAGCCACCATCAAATGGCCAGTGCTACTTCTAAGACAGGTAACTTGGTTAGAGCTTGCTATGTATTTCTCTATGGAAGTTGATTAGTTTTTCTTTTAGGTATTTATATGCTATAACATTCAGTGTGTGTGTGTGTGTGTGTGTGTGTGTGTGTATGTTTGATATTATATCATCTCTGGTGCTTTTAAACATGGAGTTTATTTGCTTCTCTTTTAATGACATGTAATTTTAATTATTGCCTTTTCTGGGATTGTGATTTCCACCTTTACTGCAATAAATTTATTCCAACCCTATTTTGTTTGTGAAAATCTTTATCTTCCAATTGTTTCTTTTTTAATCTTTATATGGATATTTTCTTTTTCTTCAGCACCACAGATATTCCAAGTTTCTCTCCCCTGCCCCCTACCCAGGGAGTCATTCCATATGACAAATAGTATTTCTAGAGAGGAAAAATAAGTCAGAATGACTAATTGATACCCTGATAAAATCTGATAACCTCTGCAATGTGTGATGCCTATGCACCTCCTACCTCCACAAAGGGTCAGTTGATGTGTCTTCCCATTTTTTCTTATTTACGTCCTGCTTGATTTTCACTATTTTGTTGCACTTACTTTTGTTTTGTTGTAGTTGTTGTGCATTTGTTTTCATTTACATTATTTTAGTTACTATGTATGCTGTCATCTTGGCTCTGGTTTCTTCACTCTACATCAGTTCATAAAGATCTTTATGGGTTTCATCTCTTCTTATCCTACTATGACATTCTATTACATTCATGTATTACAATCTGTTTAATAATTCTATAATCAATGGACTTCTACTTTATTTCCTGTTCTTGCTTGTCACAAAAGTGCAACTTTAAATTATCTGGAGGATATGAGGACTTTCTTCTTATCAATGGCTTCCTTGGGGTATAAACCTAGCAATGTATTCTCTGTCTGATTCAAAGGTTATGGATATTTTGTAAATTCATTTACGTAATTCCAGATTGCTGAAATTTCACTGATTTACCATTTCACTGATACATTAGTTTGCCTGTCTTTCTACAACCCCCCTTCAATATTGACTGTTAAAATCTTTGGTTATTTTTGACAATTTGTAAAGTGTGAGATAAAACCTAGACTTGTTTTGGGTTTTCTTATTATTCTCTTTTTATTAGTGATTTGGAACTCTTTTATGTAGTTATAAATAATTTGTGTTCTTTTGGGAACAAAATATCCTTTGGCTATCTATTGGGGAATGATTTAAATCCAAGTTTCTTTAAAATTTATTATTGTATTCTTTTCTCTAATCTACTTTACCACTTTTCTCTGTTTTGGGTGTATATTCAATGCGTTCACATGCACGATTATGAATTCAAATTTCAATTTTCCTCCATCATATCCTCTTGTAATTTTCCCTACATTTGTTTCCCAATCCTCTCTTTATAAAGAAAAAGAAATGAAGGGAGAAGAAGAATGGGATAAACACTAGTAGTGAATGACCCTACACATCTGGACCTCCTTTCTTCAGTCAACCAGACTGCAGTGAATGGTTCTTACAATTTCTTTCTCTCCTTTTCATCCCTTCTCACTTTATTAT
Source organism: Bettongia penicillata ogilbyi (assembly GCA_023548195.1). Classification (NCBI taxonomy): domain Eukaryota; kingdom Metazoa; phylum Chordata; class Mammalia; order Diprotodontia; family Potoroidae; genus Bettongia; species Bettongia penicillata. Next base: position 1,132,292 of record JAJHZJ010000255.1, on the reverse strand, counting down.
TCAATTAATATTTGAAATTTGGTTTGCTTCCTTCCCCATCTCTATTTGTCTTAAGCCCTTGTTTCTACTCCCCCTGTCCCTATTTCCCTATTCAATGTAATTCAACACCAGATTCTATGTGTATTTTCAGCCCACTTTTGTCCATTTTGAATGAAGGAGATTCATGAGAAATCCGCTTTCCCAAACTAACCTTCATGGTTGTATACTTTTCTTTTAATGCACTCACATTATGAGTCAGTCTCAAAGGAGAGTGCAAAGAAACAAAGAATGAATCTCCTCTCTTGCCCAGACTCCAAAGCTACTTCTCGTGCAATCAGAGAGGGTTATGTTGCACTCATGAAAAATGTTCCAGGCATGGCTAGAAACCCAAGTTATATAGAGTTGCTCTATTCTGAGTTTTCCTTTTGGACTTCTCTTCACCCCAGAGTATTTTTGCAGTTTATTTAGAGTGTTTCATTACTTATATCATTAGCCTTAGACTCTGGATTGGTACTTTGTTCTAAGGCCAGGCCCCACCCCTTTCTCTACACTTACATATAGTAGGCAGGCCTTGCTAGCTCCTATCCTGGCTGTTTCCTGATTATCCACTCTATTTTTCTCCCCAATCCCTATCTTCTATTTCTGTCTCCTAGTCCCCAATTCCAGAGCTGGCCTGAACCCTTTATCTGACTTCTTATAGAATTAGCTTCTAGACACTGAATTTGTTTTCTATTGAGGTCTTACAGAAGCTGACCAGATACTTGAATTTTTCTGACTTTAGACCTTCTGACGAATGCCAGAGATCCCCTGCCATCACTCAATCACCTTGATTCTTTAATGTAGACTTCTAACTGACAGACCTCTTCCATCATATATACATATACCCATACATACATACACACATACACACACACACACACACATTTGCACACACTGTAGGGGGAATATTTCCCTCCATTTCCTTACCCAGTCAAGTCCCCAACCAGAATTCTGTTTGGAGTCAGGTACGTGGAGGACCCTGAGGCATTCACATGCTCCCCTCAAGTAACTCACTCTCTTTGAGCAGTGACCTCATAGGACCTGGCCTTGCCTTGTGGTGACTTCAACTGGCCACTGCTGAGATGATGCTGGATTTAGGCTTCTCTAGGGAATCTGAAGGGACAGTGAGGAAAACATTTATTAAATACTTAATAAGTACAAATATAATAAGTACAAATATTGTGCTAAGTGCTGGAGATATAAATACCAAGTAAAATCAATTCCAGCAGGAATAGAGCTTATCTTGTAATGATAGCCCAACAAAGGTATATAAATGGTGGCTAGGGGGGTGGATTGTAGTTTACAGAGTTATAGGCATAAAGAGTGGGGCCACAGGAAGATTGGATTATCTCATTCAGGAAGGAGACCTTCATCATTCAATTTGCCTTCATCTAGATGCTCTTCTGGTTGTTTTTCTTATAATGTGGCATGTATAACTAAACAGAATACTTCTGGTTTGGTCTGATTAGGGTCAAATATTACAGAATATAGCATATCCAAATGTCCCAGACACTATGCCACTAAACCACTATAATGCTTTAGTTTGCATTGACTTTATTGGTTTCTTAAAGTACTGCTAACACTCATAGCTTGTCTCATAGAGTCTGAGGGAGAAAAGGTGTTTGCCTTGGGAGACCTATTTACTCTTCTTGTAGGAAGCATTATCCTTACCAAGTGCATACTTTGTTTCAGGTAGGGTGCTAAGATTTGCCATAGCTTTCCTTCTAAGAAGTAAGCATCTTTTAAGTTCATGGTTGCAACAGTTGTGGCAGACCCAAGAAAATATCTGGCAACAATGATTGGTTTCAGAGTTCTCTTGTTCCTAGACTGGGACAAGCCTGTGATCTTCTCCTGGAGCCTAGTTGCTACAGCAACTCAGGCTCACAGCAGATCAGCTCTATAGTCTCAAGCTGAGCAGGGGGCTGGAGTCCAGGTTCCCATCTTGGCAGGAACGAACAGCTGGCTGGAGACCACCTGCCTGCAGATCTCCACATCGAGCAAAGTGATGCCGTCAAAGTGCAGAAAGCAGGGCAGAAATGTCTGGGAGGAAAGCATCAGTCTCTTCAGGAATCTGAAAAAAGGTTGGAGCTTGTAAATGGGAAGCAGCAGCTTTTCTGAGAACTCAAATATGAAGTTGTCTGAGGCTCTAGGGAGGTTGTCCAGAAGGTCGAACTTGGCTCTGACCTTCCCCTCCAATAGAGTTGCTGTCTACAGCAGGTGACTCTGGGATCACGCACTGGGAAGTCCTGGAGATCTGGAAGGTGATCCCTGAGAAATTTCTTCATTGTGTCAAAGCTGGCAAATTTCATGTCCATCTGACTTGAGTAAGTAGAGAGCATGGGGTCTGCCTCATAGAAAAACAGGACCAGATGGCATCCAGGTTGTCACTGAATAAATAGAGGTGAAGCTCTTTTCAAGCCTGAATATTTTAAAACTACCAAACCAAACCTACACAAGTTAAATCTATTTCTTCCCACATGGCAACATGGAAACTAGAATTGGAAGAAGCTAAGTAGCAGGTGGTAAATTAGCTTGCCTTCATATTTATAAGGGATGAACTGGTACTTGATTAGAGTAAATAGCATGCTTATCTTCTAAATAAAGTGTGATATAATCACCTACCCAACAACCTGTCTTTAAGTACTCACAGCTGGGGTCACTTAACCTGGAAAATTAGCTCTCTGCCCTCCTACTTCTAGGATCAACTTGAAGCCTCCAGGTAAGTGAATTAAAAGGCCCAGAGATCTATATTATTCAGTAGCTGAGCATCTTTGATCTTACACCCTGGCTCCAGGGACTGGGATCTTGGCTTGATTCCCCACTTAATAACTTAAGAATTACCTTGCTTCCCACAGCCTTGGGCCTAAGTACTTTTTAGTATCAACAGTCAGATTTCCCTGACCCCAAGTCCTGTCTGCTTGCCCAAACTTCCTCTTATTAATTATGAAGGCATCTTTCCTAATCACCTTTTTTTACTTGATCTTTCCTATCCGGCTGCTAAATGAGCTCTGTTCTGACACCATGAGAGTCAATGGAGTGCGGTGGAAAGAGTGCTAGAGTTGGAATCAATTACTTAATAAGTATCTATTACTTGCCTACTTTGTGCCAGGCACTTTGTTAAGCACTTGGGGCTACAAGAAAGTAAAAAGGACGGTCCCTGCTTTTAAGGAGCTCACAATCTAATAGATGCGACACCATGAAAACAGCTATGCACACACAGCATGAGGGGCAGAAAGAGGAAGAGAATAAATTAAAAATGATTACCAGAGGGAAGGTACCAGTGTTCAAGGAGATACAGAATGGCTTCTTACAGAATGTGGGGCTTTAACTGAGACTGGAAAGAAGGCAAGAGGTGAAGATGAGGAGGAAGAGTTTCAGTCATGGGGAACAGTCAGTGACAATGCCCAGAGTCTGAAAATTGTGTGTCTGATGTGAGGAACAGTAAGAAAGCCGACATCGCTGGATTGCTGAGTATGTGACAAAATGAATAAGCTTCAAGACAACTGGAAAGGGAGGAAGGGTCCAAGTTATGAAGGTTTTGGATCACCAAACAGAAGATTTATTATTTGGTACTGGAGATGATAGGGAGCCACTGGAATTTGTTGAATAGGGGGTTGACATGGTCAGACCTGAACCTTAGAAAAATCATTTTGGCAGTGGAGTGGAGGATAGACTGGAGTGAGGATAGATTTGAGGCAGGGAGACCAACAAGAAGGCTATTGTAATAGTTTAAGTGTGAGGTTCTGCATCAGGGTGAGGGTAAGGTCAGAGGAGAAAAGGTGGCATATGTAAGAGCTTTTGAGTAGATAATGTTGGAGTTTAGACCTCTGTCTACTTAGGGATGCCAAAAACTGTTATGGAGGAACCATCTCAAAGAATTGAATCAGACCGGGGGCGGAGCCAAGATGGCACAGTGGAAGGACGCATGTTTACGAGCTCCGAAACCAAAGCCCATAGAATTAATGTAAAAAGAGTCCCCCATAACTTCTGGGTGAATACAAGGTGTGCAGAAGCAGAGTGGAAGAGATTTCCATTCCGGGGAGCCCTGAAGACCCGTCCCCAGGGTCCGGCGCACCCCGGAAAGTAAACCCAACCCCCAGCACTGCCCTGGCCCGGGGCCGCAGAGAAGCTGATCCGAGCAGGCTTCAGAGACGAAAGCTCCAGCAGCCGGGAAAGCCCCTCCGCCCACAGAAGCGACAGGTCAGTGAGAGAGGCCGGGCTGAAGGAGAGGGGAAGCGGGGCGTCTCCGTGACTCAGGCCCCCTCGGGAGGAAGCAGCGGCGGCAGCAGAGGCGTGGGCTGGGGCTGAGGCGGCAGCGGCCCAGGACTCAGGAATCCCCCAGCAGCAGGCAGGATCTTCATTACGGAAGATTCCCACATAAAACCTGACGGAGCTGAGCCTGGGAGACGGCCCTGCCCCCGCCCCGCTCTGTTGCTGAAGGCTTCTGCTCGGGACCCCCAGGGGAGCTGAGATTGGGAGGCGGGCCCCCCACCCCGCCCCCACCCGCTCCATTCCTGAAAGTCTCTGCATAAAGCCCCCCGAGGGATCACAGTCTCGGGGGCAGCCCTGGCCCCACCCCAGCACCTGAACTAAAGCTCACTGATTGACAGCCAGCAGGAGGAAAGCCCATTTAAATCTCAGAGGCCAAGCACTAGCTGGGCGGATCCAGGCAGGGGTGGAAAGGAATCTCAGAAGTCAAGTAACTGGCTGGGAAAATGCCTAGAAAAGGGAAGAAAAATAAGACTTTAGAGAGTTTTTTCCAACAAATGCAAATGATCCCGACCTTCGGATCTGACGAATCTTTGCCATCAGGGAAAGACGTGGAGGGCGGGGCCTCAGTACCCCAGATACCCCAGGGGGGTGGTGGGTGGGCTCAGGCCCTGGAAGAGCTCAAAAAGGATTTTGAAAAGCAAGTTAGACAGGTGGAGGAAAAACTGGGAAGAGAAATGTCAGAGATGCAACAAAAGTATGAAAAACAGGTCAATACCTTGGTAAAGGAGACCCAAAAAAATGCTGAGGAAATTAACACCTTGAAAAATAGGCTCACCCAATTGGCAAAGGAGGTTCAAAAAGCCAATGAGGAGAAGAATGCTTTCAAAAGCAGAATGAGCCAAATGGAAAAAGAGGCTCAAAAGCTCACTGAAGAGAATAGTTCGCTCAAAATTAGAATGGAACAGATGGAGTCTAATGACTTTATGAGAAACCAAGAAATCACCAAACAAAACCAAAAGAATGAAAAAATGGAAGAGAATGTGAAATATCTCATGGGAAAAACAACTGACCTGGAAAATAGATCCAGGAGAGACAATTTAAAAATTATGGGACTACCTGAAAGTCATGATCAAAAAAAGAGCCTAGACATCATCTTCCATGAAATTATCAAGGAAAACTGCCCTGACATTCTAGAACCAGAGGGCAAAATAAGTATTGAAAGAATCCATCGATCACCACCTGAAAGAGATCCAAAAAGAGAAACTCCTAGGAACATTGTGGCCAAATTCCAGAACTCCCAGCTCAAGGAAAAAATCTTGCAAGCAGCTAGAAAGAAACAATTCCAGTACTGTGGAAATACAATCAGGATAACCCAAGATCTAGCAGCTTCTACATTAAGGGATCGAAGGGCGTGGAATAGGATATTCCAGAAGGCAAAGGAACTAGGACTCAAACCAAGAATCACCTACACAGCTAAACTGAGTATAATACTTCAAGGGAAAATATGGTCTTTCAACGAAACAGAGGACTTTAAATCATTCTTGATGAAAAAACCAGAGCTGAAAAGAAAATTTGACTTTCAAACACAAGAATGAGAAGAAGCATGAAAAAGTAAACAGCAAAGAGAAGTCTTAAGGGACTTAACATGAATGAACTGTTTACATTCCTACATGGAAAGACAATATTTGTAACTCTTAAAACTTTTCAGTATCTGGGTAGTTGGTGGGACCACACATACACATGTACACGCATGCACACACATACACACATGCACACACATACAGAGATAGAGAGCACAGATTGAACTGAATAGGAGGGGACCATACCTTAAAAGAAACTAGGGTAAATGGTGAGAGAGAAATGTAGGGGGAGGGAAAGGGAAGGGGGTAACTATATGTCATTTAAGAGGCAGGTAGGAGTTTTTCTTAGTGGAGGGAAAAAGAGGAGAGCTGAGAAAAAAAAAACAAAAAACAAGAAGTTTACCCTCATCACATTTGACTAAACGAAGGAGTGAAATGCACACTCATTTTGGTATGAAAACCTATCTTACAGTATAAGAAAGTGGGGGAGAAAGAGATATTGCAAGGGGGGGGATGATGGAAGGGAGGGTAAAGGGAGGAGGGAGCAATTTGAAGTCAACACTTGGGGAGGGACAGGATCAAAAGACAGAAGAGAAACAATGAGGGGCAGGTTAGGAGGGATGGTAATCCAGTTAGTCTTACACAACACGACTATCAGGGAGGTCATTGGCAAAACTACACAGATATAGCCTATATTGAATTGCCTGCTGTCCCAAAGGGAATGGGTGGGGGGGGAGGGATGAGGAGAATTTGGAACTCAAAGTTTTAGGAACAACTGTTTAGTATTGTTGTTGCAACTAGGAAAGAAGACATACAGTTAAGGAGGAATAGAAAGTCATCTGGCCCTACAGGAGAAAAGAGAAGATGGAGACAAGAGAAGGGAGAGATGACAGAAGAGAGGGCAGATTGGAGATAGGGAAAATTAGATTGCTTGGGGTATTGGGGTGGGGGGAGGGGATAAAAGGGGAGAAAATTTGGAACCCAAAAATTTGTGAAAATGAATGTAAAAAAATTAAATAAATAAATTAAAAAAAAAAAGAATTGAATCAGACCACCTCTAATCCAAGTATAGGCATTTATTGAGATTGATGCCTCTCATGAAGTGGGTTAAATTCCAAGAGAAACCAGCAATTTCAGAGAAAGCAAGATGGATTTTTATAGGGTGAAGATGCAATTACATAACAGAAATTATGAATACTGAAAAAGCAGGAGGGGTTTGTTAAGGGATTAGGTAATAGGGGAGGGATCCCAGCCACAGTGGAACTGTGCATGCAATCACCCACAAAGCATACAGAAAAACACATGGGGGTATGTATATATGATAATGATATTATAATAAGTCTCTCTATATCATAAATTCACTCTAGGTCAGTTGTTTGCTATTGCTGCCCTGGTACCTACTTAGGGAAAGTCCCTTCCATTGTTTTGAGGTCCACATCCTGCTTAGACATCCTAGTGGTTCTACTTTCTGATTGCCTGGGTATTGTGGTCCTGTGTGAGAATAGATGGACACAGTTGAGGTTGAGTGCATGGATACACCTGCTGTTTCTGTGGGAAATATGAGGAATGGGTCTGGAGGCAAGTGGGTGGCTAGAGGCCATGGCTGGGATTCCATCACATAGACATGCCTGCTGTTTTATGAGAAATATGAGCTCATGGACACACCTGCTGTGAGCAGTGAGATGTATAGGAAGAAGTCAGAATATTGAGGGGGTGGCTAGGTAGGGGTAGTGGGGCCTATAAGGAATGGAACAGAATTAGAGTATCAGGGCTGGGGGCAGTTTTCTTAGGATTCCATCAGATACATCATTTATGGGGAGTGGAGAGTTGAGGATGACACCTAGGTTGAGCTTCTGGAGAGGAGTAATACTTTCCATAGTAGTCAGGAAATTCAGAAGAGAGCAAAAAGATATCAAAATCAGTTTTTAAAGGAGCTTGGGGTCCAAAGAACTGCACTTAAAATTCAGTCTGGGCTCAAAATGCATTCTGATGCTTAACTCCTAAGAATGCAAATACTTCACTTCAGGACTTCAGGTCTCATTTCTTATTTATTAAATGAGGCTGTACTTGGATGTGCTCTAAGTTCTCTTTCCACTAACCATACATAACTCTCTTCATCAAATCCCTGTGAGGTAGGGAGTTCAGGTACTATTATTATTTTATTATTATCATCCTTTTGAAAGAAAAGGATAAAATCAGAACTTTGAGAGAGAGTAATTGATGAGGGCAAGAGTTCTTCCCAATTAGTGATCAACTTAAGCATCTCTCTCCACTCTAGAATATGGATAGGTACATGGATAAGGGGATACTTGACAGTTCTTACTTGGTTTCCACTGGATAAGGGAAAATTTTGGCCTCCTCTTCACTTTTCCCTGGTCATAGAATAGACCAGAAAACAGCAGAGCAGACCTATGATGTGGGGAAAAAGAAAAAAAGAACCTCAAACTAGTGTATGTACCATGGCCTCCTTTCAGGAATGGGTATTGGGGCAGAAGCACATGGAAATTACAAGTCATGGTGCATAGCTTTGTTAGCTGACATTAGAGACCTGACAGCAAACTCTCCCATAGCAAGAGACAGGACCTGCAGAATCACACAACAGAAACAAACTCCCCAACTGTGAATTAAGTGGCACCCAGCTCTCATATGAGTAGTCAATGGAACAAGATGGGTAGAAGAAAGCCTTTGTTTTATTTCATAGACAATGTAGAAGACACAGGGAACTTACAGGAGTGCAGAGCCAGATGAAAAAATACATAAGGTTCTCAAAGGGCATGCCCATAAACAGTAATAAAAATCCACAAAGAAAAATATTACTTTTTGATTAATAGGTTATTGGAGTAATATTCTAAATGTTTTAGAAAGCTTCAGTGAGTCATTTTTTTCTGGAGAAAATTCCTCCAGAAAATTCTGGAGGAAATGTTTTAGTGGACATGGGAGAACTTTTGCCAAGGGTCTAAGGTAAGCTATTGAGGAACAAGTGAAAGCAAGGATAACTACCTATTTGAACTGCATGGAGAAAGATGAAAAGTGGTGTGGGAGAAAATGGGAAAAAATTAATAAAATTGAGGCAGCTTTAATGGTGTTAATGGGGCTGGGGTAAGGGCATGGTGGCCTGGCATTAATTCCACGTAAATGTTGCTCTGGGCATAGATGATTTATGAAAATGGAAACTCTTAAAAAAGGGAGTGATGCATTTAAGCAATAGTTAAGATGATTTTTTTAACGGCAATTTAGATCTCAACTGAAAACAAAGTTGAAGTTAGGAAGAATTACAAGACAACAATAGAGAAATCAAAACACTCCAGGCTGCCAGTGGTTTGGGCAAGTTTTGAGAGTAAACATGAATTGAAGACAATAGATTTAAGAGAATTGGGTGAGGAAGATATAACGTGTTATAAATTGGCAATTGCCTGGATGAAAATCACAAAATGTAGTGCAGAAGAAAAGAAAAAGATGGGGCATGAAAGGAGACTGCATTTACAAGGTGGTTATTTCGGTAATTACAAAAAGTAATTTGGGCAGTCAAAATCTTTGGGGATCATATTTTCAATTTCAAGATTATTCATCCTCAGACCTGATTCATTATCTGACTCAGGGACACAAAGTAAATTGAAATTTTTTTCTCCCTTATCCTCTATATGAGATGAACTCACTCGGGAGATAGAAAATTAATAATCTAGCTACTTGCACTAATTCCCTTGCTTCCTAAATTCTTTTGCAAAAGGAAAGTAAAATGAAAATTCCTAGTCAGCCCAGGCTTATAAATTCACTCGTCTCTAATTCAAAAAGAAGAATTTGACAAAATAGATGGCATTCTGTTTAACACTTAATATTACAAAGGAAGGGGGAAAAAAGCTTTAGTAGAAAAAACACAGTCACCTGACAGTCTGACATTCTCCCTCTCAATAGGCATTGATTTCAACTTGTCAGGAAGACCATCTTTTCTAGTGCTTCTAAAACAAAAGTACTTAATCTGGGGTGTGTAAACTTGTTTTGTTTTTTATTTTAATAACTCTATTTCAATATAATTGGTTTCCTTTGTAATCTACATATTTTACTTATACACTTAAAAGCATTGTTCTGAGAAGGTATTCCTAGCCTTCACCAGACTGGCTAAGAGATCCATGACAAACAAAAGGTGAAAAATCTCTATTTTAAAACAAAGTGACCAAAGAGTGAAAGCTCAGAAAAAAACTAAAGGATTACCTGCTGGTGGGGGAGAAATTATCTTTTGAGATCAGGGAAGTTCGTAAAAAAGTTGGCAGTTCAAAGTTTTTCATTTTTTTTCTCTGTTGCTAATACTCTGACTAAAAATTAAATTGATTATGGGGGGGGCGGAGAATTTGAGTTATCACTTTAAATTAATCTGATTGCTTTTCAGAATCAGCCTTGTGTGGCATTGCACTTGTATAGTATGTCACTCCCATGGGATGTAAGCTCCCTGAGGAGAGGGATTGTTTATTTTGTCTTGGTATCTCCAATCCCTAGTACAGTGCCTAGTACTTTCTAGGTGCTTGTTAAATTATAATACATTGGTTTTACAGAATATATTATAACTGCTATCTCTTCCTGATCACTGATACCTATTCCTTCTCAGACCTATCTCTCCTGTATTTCCATCCCTCGTGGCCTTTCTCATTCATTGAGCGATCTCAAACTTGTTTCTGTTTCTCCTCTATCACTCTTACCATATTCCTTCAATCATTGAAACTTGCATCTTTGACTACCCTTTCCAAAACCTGATGCATATTTCTCATATCCCTCTCTCCAACCCCGATAAAAACAAAAGACAAAAAATAAACCTCCACAATAATCCACCTTGGACCCAGAGAAGGAAAAGACATACTACTGACCACTACTTCAAAATCCTCTCCCTTCAACATCATGCCACAACCTCTCTTCCTTTGAAGTTCGGAATGAACTTCAGCTTGTAAGTTACAATTTTCTGAGACATTCTCAGGCTATTCTTCCATCATTTTCACTGGATGCAGTGCCATGATACATAGTCCTCAGCACTCCAACCACTGCTTGGGGACTATACCACTTGATATCCTGTATATACTGTATATATTATACCAGTGGAGATGCTCTCAAAACTTCATCTCAGGCATAAAAGAGGAAATTCATACTCTTAGTCTTATCATCCACAACAAGTATGCCACCTCCATGATCTATCACTATGAAATTCTTCTATTTAGTTATAAGAGAGGCGAGGCGAGGGGCGAGGCGAGGCGAGGCAAGGAGGGGTGGGGCGGGATAGGGCGGGGCAGGGCTAGGCTCTGAATAGTGCCCTATGAGACACACACTGGTAGGAGAAAAGTCAGGGATGATAATTGAGCAAAGAACACTTAGTGGAAAAAAAACAATAAGACAAGGCAAGTTGGAAGAGAATAGAGTGTTATAGAAAAAATAGAGAAGAAAGTACTCTGAGAAGGTGATCAACAGTATCAAATGTTGCAGAAGTCAAGAAAGATAAGTTTGAGAAAAAGTCTTTGGATGTCACAATTAAGAGTTCTCTTAAAAAGAGCAGCTTTGGTTAAGTGGTAGAACAGGAATCCAGATTGCCTGGAGTAAAGAAGGGAGAGGGAGGAGAGAAAGTGGAGGCCATCAAAGTCAACATCTTTGGTTTTTTGGGGGTTTTTTGATTATGAAAAGGAAGAGGGATAAAGAATAAATATTTTCAAATGACAGTGCTGTATTATCATTGTACCTCCTTAAGGGAAAGCTAAAGCAAATTAAATATATCTTTTTATTTCCAAGGTTGTTGCATAAACATAATATTTTCAATTTTCCCTTCTGAACTCAAGGAAAACTAAATAAAAGAAACATTTCCATATACAAAGCAGAAGAAAATGAACAGAGGAATATGAAACTGTAGACTTCTATTATGTATGGTTGCTTTTCAAGCACATAATAAATTCAACATATCACTTTCAAAGCTTGCCTATCTACATTTCTTTCTGCTCCTTACTATGCAACTACAAAAAACAAAGTTTTAATAAGTCTTTATTCTTTTTTTCTTTTTAGCAGCCCTATCATTAAATTTCACCTTCCCTTCTACTCCTCCATCCAATCAGAAAAAAAATGAAAATCAAAATCTTTACAACATATATAAAGTCAAAGCAAAACAAATCTCCATATTGTTCATATCTGAAAATGTCTCATTCTGAACCTTGTATAACAAAGTATATATTCTTTGTATACCTTGTATACATTCTGAACCTTCTCTGTCAGGCAGTAGGTAGAGTACTTCAGCCTAAGTCTTCTGGACTCATAGTAGGTCATTGTGTTGATCAATATTCCTATATCTTTCAAAGTTATTTTTTTTATACTGGTATCATTAGCATATAAATTATTCTTCTAATTTTACTCACTTAAATCTGCATCAGTCCATACAAGTCTACAGATTTCTTCCAAACTATACCTTTTCCCTTTTTAGAGGGTAATAATATTCTGTTACTTTCATATTCTATAATTTATTGGGCTATTGATGGACAATCCCCTAGTTTACAAGTTTTTTGTTAGATAACAAAAAGGAGAAAGTATTTCAGTGCCTTTATCTTGACTGCCCCTATGTTCTGATGATATGAAAAACTACTTCTTGCTTTGGTCCTTCTGTTCAATTTTAGATGCTTCTTGGCTTCTCTTTCTTCTGTTATAGATTTTGTGATCTCAAAGAGTTGGATTCATTCTTCTTCACTGACATCCTTTAATAAAAGACAGCTGTTAGTATTTGTTCTTTACTTAAAAGCCCAAAGACTTCCTTTCATAAATGAAAGTTGAGATTTGTTTTTCAACCCCTTTTGTAAATATCTATCCTTCTACTGTTTCACTAAGCTGTTTTTCTTGTTTCTTTCTCTTATTCTACTTCACTTTGAATGTAGGTTTACATAGATTTAAGAAATACAAGTTTTGCTAAACCCTGTATATGAATCTAAAAATCATTCTTCCAATTTGCAATCCTTCCTAATTTATTCAAAACAGTGCTAATCCTAAAATTCATTTTTAATTAGTTGTTTAGAAATCAAAATATAGTTTCTCACAAACATTGTTATACATAATAATTAAGATTCCCCTTCAGCCTACAAACAGCTATTTGATCCATAATATATTTGAATTATAGACCATGACCATCATATGGGAAATTATGACTTTAGCAACTGAAATATTCTGGGCTTCATGAAGGACTAAATCAGTGAAGATGAAGGGAAGCTTATCCTATATCAGAGGAAAGGGAAATCCTCAGTGGTAGCAGGAAGGGGTGGGGTATCCAAATGGATAGGGGAGTTCTGATAGTCTGAATTTGAGCATTACTATGCTATGAACCTACTGTTTGTAAATTAAGGCCAGCCTTCATTCTAAAATGTGAAGAAAAGATAACATAAGACTTGACAAAAATATTATGCGACATAAACTAGGTTTAATACAAGACAGTAATGACTCACTTTTAGTCTTTGACCTTTTCCATATGCAATAGTTGCATACACAAATAACCATGGGTACCAAAATTGAAGCTACCCAAAAAGAAAACCGCTTTAAACTAAGTATAGGTCTGAATTATTCATGTCACAGAACAGGAGGAAAGTTTATTACACATCTTTAGGTTGTGTTGTCTGTTGAGATTACATTTTAAAGTAAACAGACACATTGTTCTCAGTTGCAAAGTATATATGATACCAAAACTTCAGTAGAGCTTGTGTGACATAGTAGATAAGTACTTGGTCTTCGAGTATGGTGGTTCTGAGTTCAAGTACTGCCTCTGGCAAATGTAATCTTTGGGATCATGGGCAAATCAAAATCACTTGGCACTGCCAGTGCCAACCTCCAGCCCTTCCACAAAAAAACAAGGCTTTAAGATTCTAAATTTCAGAGAAGTAATTGATTTTTTTAAAGTATGAAATTAAGTCAGAACAAAAAAAATCAAGTCCATCTCATAAAATGACTGTGTAATGTTGCCCTTAAGGTTGTCTTGAAATTTTATTTATGTTAGACATCCTAATGGTGCCTTCTTCCTTTCCTACCCTCAAAAGACTAGTATTTGCTTCCTTAATTGTTGCAATTATCAAAGATTGTGGAGTCATAATCCATATTTCTCACCAAATCTATACACTAGTTATTTCTACTCCTGCCTACTTGCCCTTTCATTATTGATTGAGAAATTTCTTATAAGGAAAAAGAAATCAAAAAGTTCAGAAAAACCCACAAAACAATATATATATATGTTTGTAGATATAAATACATTTATATGCATATGAGTATGTATATATGTATGTACATAGATATATGTCTATGTATACATATGTATATATGTATTTATATCCATATCTATACTATTTTGCTATATTTAATATATATAATATATTTATATAATATAATAATTAATAAATATATGTATTTACATAATATATAATTTATATATTTAAGAAAACCCATATTTAACAGAAATTGTACAGTGAAAATATTTTTTGCTTTTTTCTTGATAACTAAGTCCACAACAAAAAAGATAATGTTCTAAAAACAAAACTTCTGTTAGCATAGGGACCTTGATTTGTTTATCACTGTAACATGCCCTTTTACCTACCCTATACCTCAGCATGTATTACAGTATATAGTTGCTTTTTAATAAATATTGGTTGACTTTGGTAGAGGGATAAGTCAAAGGAAAGAATTGAATAAATGGAGGGCAGGACAGGCTAGAGGGAAATATAGTTAGTCTTTCACAACATCACTGTTGTATAACACGTATAACCTTTATCTAATTGCTTGCCTTCTCAATGAGAGTGGGTGGGGAGGGGGGAATGGGAGAGAATGTGGAGCTCAAAGTTTTAAAAATGAATGTTAGAGATTGTTTTTACCTCTATTATCTTAGGAAATAAGATATATAAGCAGTGGGGTACAGAAATCTATCTTACACTACAGGAAAAAAGAAGTGAAGGGGATAGAAGAGAGGGTAGATTCTCCAATCTAGGAGAATCAGAATATTTGCTATCCTGGGTTGGAGGTAAAGGGGAGAAGGGAAGAAAATTTGAAATTCAAAATATTGTGGAAGTTAATGTTGAAAACTGAAAATAAATAAAATTATATGGAAAAAAAAGATAAAATAAGTAATTGGTTGTTGTCCTTTGTCTTCAAAGAGGACCAAAATGACATCTTCATTGTAAAGTGAAATTTCAGAGTGTCCGACTGTGGCTGATCAGACCAATACGAGCTCAGAATGCTCTACCACAGGTTGGGCACAGATAGTCCATTTGAATCTTTGCAGTGGATATCCCAAATTTGTGCATACTGTGTTTACTTTGTGCTGTCTCAATTCTACTTTTGTTCAAAGAGCACAGCACCTTTTCTTATCGTGGGCATGCCATGCTTTGCGATCCTGTGCCAGTGTCTCCCATGTTGCACAGTCAAATCCAAACTTCTTGAGAGAGACCTTGGGAATGTCCTTGTATCATTTCTTCTGGTCACCATGTGATTGCTTGCCCCATGCAAGTTCTCCATAAAATAATCTTTTTGGCAAAAGTCTTTTTCACATTCGAACAGCGTGGCCAGCACATAGGAGCTGCACTCTCTGAAGCATAGTTTGAATACTTGGTAGTTCAGCTTGAGCAAGGACTTCAGTGTCTGGTACCTCATCATGCTAAGTAATCCTCAGAATCTTCCTAAGACAGTTCAAATGGAAGCGATTCAGTTTCCTGGCATGGCACTGGTAGACTATTCATGTTTCACAAGCATATAACAATGAAGTCAGTACAGCGGCTCTGTAGACCTTCAGTCTGGTAGTCTAATACCTTTTCTCTCCCAGACCTTTCTTTGGAGCCTCCCAAACACCAAGCTAGCTCTGGCAATGTGTGCATCAACCTCATTGTCAATGTGTACATCCCTGGAAAGTACACTACCAAGGTAAGTAAACTTATCCACAGCATTCAAAACTTCTCTATTTGTGGTAACCGATGACTTCATATATGGATTATGTGGTGGTGGCTGATAAAGCACCTGTGTTTTTTTGGTGTTAATAAAGAAGTATTGGTTGAGTGAATACCAAGGGTGGGGAGCCTGTAGTCTCCAGGCCAAATATGGGAATCTAAGTCCTCAAGTGACTCAAAGAACCACACTTGAGGACCTACAGGGCCACGTGGGACTTCAGTGCCACACATTTCCCACCTCTGGAATAGATTATTAATCTCCACTGAAATGAAATTAAAAGATCCATTTTTTCAGTTATATTCATGAGAGGCTATTTACATATTAGTTCTCATTGAAAACATACCTAACAGAGAATTATGTTATCTGAATAGAATGTAGAAAGTAATTTTAGAGTCAAGAAATGAATACTTCCATTTTAATTCTTAATTGTTCCAAGCAACTACTGAAATTTGCAAACACAGTCGCTCACAGAAATAAGCTCTACTTTTGTTTTCCTATTTCCCCCTTCCTTTGTCCTCCCCCTTTTCCCACTGGATATCAATTATAGAAATTTTCATCCTCTATATACATTTTAATGGAAGGTGCCTGGATTTTACTGTATCAGGTGTCTATGATTCTATTGAGTCATATGTGTCATGTTGCACATTATTTTCCTTTCCCCTTCCCTGCTCCCCCATTTCAGGTGTTTAGTTGGAAAACAAAAATTTGAAAGCCATATGTGGTTTATATGTAGCTTAGTTCATAGAAACACTGGATCAAAAGTAGGACAGTAGAGAAACGGGGAGATTCATATTTCTCATGAAAAGTTGCTTTAAGTATAATTCCAGCATTCAGGGTTATGCTGGTAGAAATTTAACAACTGGTTCAGTGGTTCCCTTCCCCTCCCCACAAAAAAGATATGTGTACAATACAGGTTTAAGTTTACCCATTATTAGCATTTTCTCTCTCATTTTCTTAAGTCTAGACAATCAACAAAACGATAAATCATGCCCTTATGGGTAGTGTTTGTCAAATTTGAATATGTAAGTGCTCACACTGAAGATTTGACCTTTGATCCTTGAAGGGCCTGGCTCCAGAACACCACTGGTTATATGCTACTATAATAAATGGACTATATCAACTAGCAAAATAAATAAAAATCAGAAAGTGGGAACTGTAATTTTCATTTTGGTTATTCATTTGAGATGCTAATTGACCACAAGCAAATAATAATATCCTAGGCAAAAGATTGAGAGTTGGAAGGAATCTTATAGAACCATGTATCCTGATCCCATTTTACAGATGTAGATACTGAGGGTCAGAGAGGTAAGTGATCTGCTCATGGTCATATATAATATATATAGTATATGTCATATAGTATGTGTCAAAGGGATATTTTAACAGGGCTGTTACTGATCTCAAATCTAAAACTTCATTCACTATACTGCCTTTGACTCCATTTTTCCATCTATTAAATGGGGGTAATAAAATATCTAAGAGAAACAGTATGGTACAGTAGATAGAAGGGTAGCTAGTTGGCACAGTAGATAAAGTGTCAGGTCTGGAATCAGGAAGACTTGAGTTCAAATCTCAGATACTTACTAGATGTGTGACCCTGGGCAAGTAAGTCACTGAACCCTGTCTGCCTTAGTTTCCTCATCTGTAAAATGAACTGGAGAAGGAAATGACAAATCACTCAGTATCTCTGCCAAGAAAACCAAGAGTGAGACACAACTGATATTGAACAACAGGTTGGTGTTGGAGACAGGAAGTTCTGACACCAACTAGCTGTGTGGCCATTGGCAAGTCATTTACTCTACCAATGCATTCTAAGATTATAAATTACAGATAAGATGCTCATCGTTATTAATGATTAGAGTTTCTTTGAAGATGAAATTATTGGCCCAGGCCTGTCTATTTCTGCCTCTCTCCTAAACAAATACATAGCACAGTCACATGTGTGTACTTATATAGAAAAATAGAACTAGAGAGATAAAGATTTAGGATATATAAATCTTTGCATATATGTTGATATAGCACATATACATATTATTATTATAACTCTTCTTACCAATTGTGGGAAAACTTTATTGTGCTGTTTGACCTAGCCCTCTGTGGCTGAGAGACCAGATCTGTTGTTTAGAGACCTGAATTGTTTAATGCTTAACTCAGGACCAAGGTTATGCTGACTCCCCCAAAAAAATCTTCCAGAGGAGTCGGTTCTGAAAACAGATGTGAAGAGTTTCCTCCCAATATGTATTTCAAAGAATCCATGGGTTTTATCTGGAAACTCTCCATGCTGGCCAGTCAGACAACTGTTTCTTTGTTCCTTTGTCTGAACACTACATAATGTAAAACTTACAAACACTCAGGAGTAAAGGGCCAATCCTTTTTCTGGTTCTTAATAAATGTAGGTAGCTTAATAACTAGGTAACTTAATAAATGTCTTTTTAATTTATTACAGTTTGGGGTTTTGTTCTCTGAGGTGATAATTAACACAATGCAATTCAGTACCAGACCTTCAACTAAAAGTCTTAAAGAACTATCTCGAGCACTGAGAGGTAAAATGTCTTGTCTATGGTCACACAGCTGGTATTTGTCAGAGTTAGGAGTCAGGATCTGAACCCAGATCTTCCTGACTCCAAGATCAATTTTCTGTGCCCTGCTGCTTCTGTGAAATACACACACACACACACACACACACACACACACACATGTATATATCAGACCAAACAAAAGGCACTTAAACCTTTCAGGGCCCTAGACAATTTTGTAAGACTGTAAGTTGTTAGTACTGATTCACATTGGTCAAAGTTTTCTTATTGGAAGTTCCATGTGTTAATATAAAAATAAACAAACGTGTGCACACACATACATACACACACAAATATTTACACCAAGTCCTACTACAATGCTTAATAGAGGTGTTGAGGTGATTTTGGATTTTTATGAACTATGCCAATGAGCCATAGGCTCTGACAAATTTCACCATATTAGAAAGGCTTGATAAAGTCTCAGTAACAGATAAAAACAAGTCATGAATTTTTGTAGTTATGGCAACTCACGAAACACAGAAAAATAATAAATGCCCCTCATTTCTACATGGCATCCTTATACTTCTGCAAAGATGAGGGAAGAGTAGAAAAGGAAATAGAGAGAATGTGCAAAGAATCACAATTGTTTTTGAGACTAACAAGTGCCAGTTTAACAATAGATACTCCACATTTGAGGTCCTTGTTATTGATTAAGGAGTAGACATATTATTGAAAGAGCTGAATCATATTAACCTGGAAATTCATTCTATAAACAAAACTAAAAGACAGAAGAAAGTTGCAGCCAAACAGAAGAATGGATCACAGATTCTTTTTGGAGAGGCAAAGAATGGAATTGGCAGAATGAGCCACATTGTATGCCAAAAATAGAAATTTCATAAAATATTTAGATGTAATATATTGTAATACTAATGATAAAAATTTTCAAGAAACAAAAAGACCACTCTGAAAATAACTGAAGCTTATGTACTTATATCAGTTACCAAGGATGAAATGGTAGTGAAATTCTATAAAGAACTTACTAAGTTTCACTAATCAAAGCAACAGCCTACCATTCCATTGCTTGGTGACTTCAATACAAAGGAAGAAAAAAGTGAAGATGAGGGGAAATATGTGAGAATGCATGGTTCAAGAGCAATGAAAGAATCCAGAGACTTGTAGATTACACAAAAGTTTCATGTCAGAAAAAAAGAAGCAGTAGTCAATGGATATATTGAACACAAAATACAATAGAATGTAATCAATCATATTTTTATAAACAGGAAAAGGACTTGTTATTCACATGAACTTATCCATGAGTCAGCTGTTTGCATATAGTCAGATGATTAATTCATTGAAGCTAAGAATTAGGTTCGTGGTTTTTTTTTAAAGAATAATGATGAGAAAAATTTCAATGTACTATTAAAATGATTTGTCCTTGAATTATTCAAAGAAGTGATTGAAAATCAAATACAAGAAATGGGTAAATGACTTCACTACTAACTATGATACTTTTATCCAGAAGTTTAACCAATGTAAATTAATTGCCACAATAAGAAGACCAAAAGAGCCTAGAAAGTGCCTTAACCAGCAAGCATCTAACTTACTTGATGAATAGAGAAAGTTGGCTGCCAAAGGTAACATCAGATTAGAATACAAAAAAAAAAAAGAACTCATTTGTAAAATGTTTAAAAGTGTGATGGAAAATGAGGGCTCAGATTTTTAATGCTAGAGTTTTATTGGTATTATTATGTCAGATGTGGAACATTATTGCTTCAGCAGACTAAAAATTAACAGTATCACACAGAGGACAAAGGAGAGGCATATGCTAGGCATGAACAGACTGCAATAATCAATGTGCAACTCCAAAGTGAACAGGAGTAAAAGATAATCAAGGAATTGTGGAATCAGAAAAGAAAATGAAGGGGCAAGTTAGGTGGTGTTGTAGAAAGACTACTGGACCTGATGTCAGGAAGACACATTTTCCTCACTAGCCTGGGTAAATCACTTAACCCTGATTACCTCAGTTTCCTCATTTGTGAAATGGACTGGAGAAGGAAATGGAAAACCCTCACTCCAGTATCTTTGCTAAGAAAACCCCAAACAAGGTCACGATGACTCAGACACAATTGAAAATGATTAAGTAACAAAAATAACAAAAGATATCAATAAAACATTTTAAAATCCCCCTCAAAAAAGGGACTACTCTGCTGACTTTAGTCTAGGTCGGTGTCTGACAGGTTTATGTAGTGGTTTTCCCCCCTTATATTAATAAAAGAAATAATAGAAAGCTATGAGCACCTAGGTGATCTCTCACTTCGAGGTTGGAAAAGAAGACATCTCTAACAGTCAACGTCTATGTAGTTGAATGTGCATCAAACCCTGCTCTCCCTTCCCTCCCAAATCCACATCCTCCATAGCAAAATCCTTTATCTTGAGCAGAATTAAAAATATCTTATTTTCATTTGAATGTAATGTCCATTATTAAAATAGAAGCAGCAAATAAAATTAAAAAGAAAAGTATTTAATAATAAATAAGGCTAGGTTGCCAGGAAATGAGAAAGCAGAGAGGAAAATGGAGAGTGGAGAACTAACCAGTTTCATCAATCTCTCAAGGCAGACATATTCCTTAAGGTTCTTTCCAAGTGGATTATTCCCATAAGCAGATCAATTAAAAAGGAAAAATCCCATTGTTCCATCTTATGGTCAACTATCAGTTGACCTTGAACTTTCCTTGCTCCTACTATCACCTGTCACCTATCATCACACACACACACACACACACACACACACACACACACACACACCCAATGCAGGGAGATGCTTTCAAGTTTCCCTGGCTCTCACAACTCCTACTTCTAGCCAAAATCTTATTATGGTTTGGGATCTTTCCATGCTGGGAAAGACTAAATCTGCAAAATTTCAAATAACAATTGGTCTAATAAAAAGCTTCATACCCAACAAAGACCAAAAAAACCCAGTCTTTGCCCTGAAAATTATATTTTTAATGGGGAAAGAACAAATATATTAGTAATAATAATGATATCTAGTGATTTATATAATATTTTAAGGTATGATATGATAAACAGTTATTAAATACCAATTGTTTGGGAGGCACTGTTAAGTTACAGTATACAAAAATCAAAAAGAAAAAAAGTTTTTGCCCACAAGGAGTTTACAATCTAATGGGAAAGGCAATGCTTAACAAGAAGCTGAAAAGAAGGTAGCAGGAGTGCCAGAGTATATCCAGTGCAAGGGCATGATAAAGATGATGGTAGAGTCAAAACTGAGCAGAGAAGCTGGTAGCAAAAAGATGGGTGACATTTTGAGCCCTCTATAAAAAGAGGCTAGGGGAGGAGGTTTTGCTCTGCCCTCTAGCCCTCTAAACAGAGAGACAGAAGCAACTGAAGGCATTGATTAGTAGAAAAACTAAATCAATTTCCATGATAATGAGTTTCCTGGTGATGAACTTACCCTAGATGGAGCATGATACAAATGATGGTGAAGTCAAAATCAAGGAGAGGAGCTGGGCATCCTCCACCTCATTCAAAGTTTCCAGGCAAGTGGGAGAGGGCTCTTGAGCTCAAAATGTTTGTACTCAGTTCCAGCTCAGCTTCTACAGAGACATTAGCCCTCCAATCTCTTTGGTCCTTACCATATAGTCCCCCATGACCTCTCCATCACTAATGGATGGAAACTGGTTCACCAAATTTCCACATGCTTGATTGAATCCATGGAAGGAATATTATTGCAGATGCTCTAAGGACTGGGACCTCATTGGATAGTCCTCTATTTCAGAAGAAAACAAAAAAGAGTTAGCCAATAAGAAATCTAATATTAGGGGGAAATAGTCCTGAAGTAGTCATATACAAATGTGATTATATTAGGAAGTGATCATGAAATCACAGAACTCTTTCTTCTACTGCTTTACCTTGAGGTAAGAGAGAACAAGAAAAAAATCAAAGAAAAAAATCTGCTTCCAGCAGATCATGAATGACAACTAAATGAAAGTTAAGTTAGTTGCATTAGTTGCAATGAGCCTACATATAAGGAATATTTTCTCTGGAGGTATGATGAAGAGGCTATTCTAGAATCACCCCTAAAGCATCAAAATGCTTGCACAATGACAACAACGAAAAGGACAGAGAAATGAGGCAGACTTAGGAAATGGAAGATTCACACATACCATCTCAAGCTCACACTAGGGCATCTGTCAATTGAATGGAAGGCCACACATGTCCTTCTAGGTCCTTGAGTGTGGCCCTTTGACTGAGCCCAAATATCATTAAGGTTCCCCATCCCTTCTCAAAAGTTATTTCTGCCTCTGTCTATTCCTCTGTCTCTCCTCCCATACTTTTCTCCTTTCTTCCCTAATACTTATGCTTGAGTTTAATTTGTATAATTAAATGTAAGTATAATCCATCTCCACTGTGATACTAGTCTGGTAATTAATCACTTGTCACTCCACTTGGATCATAAACTTCCCAGGGCAGGACTGAGCCATATATCTGATACAGTACAATAAACACAATAAACCCTATCTGTTATAGACTGTCTATCAGAGTAAACAACTTCTTGGTTACTTTGTTGGTTTTCTTGACAATACAGTTTAGAAAGACCAAAACTTTTCCTTTTAACTCTACTAAACATTTAGAGGAGAATGATGAAAAGTATTATAATGATAGAAATTTACATGATCAAGATATCCAATCTCAAGTTAGAAAAATTTGCCTAGCACCTCTGTGACTTAGTTGTGTGTTTCTATGTAAATGTAGCTTAGACTTCTGGGCATGCTAAGTTCTAATATGGAGAATCCTGTGAGGGACATTTTGAGCATGCTCAGTATGAATAGCATGGAGACTTCTACATTCTATCCCACCTAGGTGGGGGCAGCTTCGTTTGAATTCCTTCTTCTTTCAAAGTGATGAAACTGATTGAGACCTTTGTTCTTTGCCACCATCTTTTTGTCATTGCTCTTTTCTGCCATGGCTACTCTCTTCCTATCTGCTATGCCCAGTAGAGATGCCATGAACTGAACCAGTGGGAAGGGAGGGACTTGCCTTCCCTCCTTCTTTCTTTTTTAAACCTCAGCTCCAAGAATTGGGCCTGGAAGTTTTTGTTTCTGTTCTATGGTTTATCTTTAATCTCAAGTGTCAGAGTGGCTACCATGGAATCAGGATGGTAGGTAGGTTAAGAGTGTCAATAGAAGCCCTGAGAAACTAGGGTGCCTGGGATTCAAGGCTGCACCGGGTTTGAACTTGGAACTAGGGTGATCGCTATGGGACCTGAGCTAAACTATGAGCCTAACCCTCTTCTCCTTTGCAGAGAGTGATTGTATGCAAGGAAAACAGGAGATAGGTGGGGGGAACACGGGAAGAGGGAAGAAAGAGAATGTCCTATGTATTGAGGGGAATATATTTGTGACTATGCCTTCTGAAGCAATTTTTTTTTGTAAAAAAGTTCTTGCATTACTTATTCTTAAATATATACTCAACATTCATATTTTCAAAAATGCTCAATATTCAAATGGATCTGTGGTGTCAGGGGTCTCTTCTCACAATGCGAGTCACAACTCCTCCTTAATTTCCCATCTTGTTTGATCTTAAAAATGTCACCGTAAGGGTCCATCAAAGTACTGGAGCCCTTTCTCTATTTCTCTCAGTAGAACATCCCGAGATAGCCATGTACCAGCTCTCTAAATTGTGAGGTGAAAGTTCATCTCGTTTTCTTTTGTCGTTGTTATTGTTCAGTTGTTTCAGTCATGTCTGACTCAGTGTGATCACAGTTGTAGTTTTCTTGGGAAAAATATCACAGTGATTTGCCATTTTATTCTCCAGCTCATTTTATAGATGAGTAAACTGAGGCAAGCAGGGTTAAGTGACTTTCCCATGGTCACACAGTTGTGAGTGAGGTCATTGTGTCACCTAACCACCCAGCTCTTCCCTTTAGTAATTCCCTAGAATTCTGTGACCTTTTGTGCTAACATTTTAATTTTAAAAAAAATTACTTTCAACCAATATTAAATTTTCATAGCACGTAAAATCTTTAGTACCATAAATCCAGCACGTCAAATAAAATTCTTAAACTGTTTTAAGTTAAATCTTACATTTTCCTGTGTGAGATGGTAGTGTGAGATATTGTACTGTATACTACAGTAAACCTCTCTACCTTGACTGCCCTCTGAAAACGAAGGGAGAGGTTGCTGGATTTTTAGTTGCTGCTATCAGAAATTGTTGTCAGAAGTCACTGCTCCCTAGACTGGAGAGATCTTGACATCACCTCCAACCCTTCAATGCTCTGTCCTTCAATAGCTGGTGGATGGTGTTAGAGAGCATGAAGGATGAACCACCTTGAAATAATCCATAAGTGATGTCTTCTTTGTGCATCTCTTTGTGGTCTCAGAGTATGAAAGCATAACATAAGCAAGTTGACATTTAACCTTGAGGCTACAATTGATGATGGGATCCACATGCTCTCAAAAAATATTTTCCAAAATGAAACATCAAAAGAATTGAGAGGGGCAGCTAGGTGGAGCAATGAATAGAGCACTGGCCATGAAGTCAGGAGGACCAGAGTTCAAATGTGACCTCAGACACTTGACACTTACTATAGCCATGTGACCTTGGGAAAGTCATTTAACCCCAACTGCCTTGCTTCCACCCACCAAAAGAATTCAGAGAAGGTTAGAAATATTTGTATGAATTGATGCACAGAAAAATTTATTCAGTGACCACAGTGATGTAGAGGAAAACAACGTGGAAAACTTGAGAAGTCTTGAGGGTGTAGCATGTTCCTCACCTATCAATAAAGAGGTAGTCAATCAATCAGCAAGGATTTATTAATTACTAATACTAATAGCAAACATTAGGTAATGAAAGAGGTTTATGCTTTTGAACATGGACAATATGTTGACTTTTTTTTTACTTGACTAAATTTATTTGTTAAAAGAGAGAGTTCTAATGGGATGGGAGGCACCATTGGTAAATGACAATAATGTTTTTGAAAAGAACATCAATAAAACTTTAAAAAAAGAAAGAGTGTTTTGAAAAGCAGTCTATAATATACCATACCTGTCTAAATACCATTGTTTGTACTAGGGACATAAGCCAAAAGACTACTAGAGTTATATCTTTGGATAGAACAATTCACCATAACTATTTTCCTTAAAGGGAAAATAACTTGGGGCTAATGACTATTGGTTTTGAAATGAAATTTTTACCTCAGAAAGGAATATGATCTACTTTATAAAGCCATAGCATACGGTGAAATTAGAATGTGAGAGCACATGGAAATATAGGGAGAATATCATTACAGGATCAAAGGATTTTTTGTTGGAGGGTCCTTAGCAATTCCATAATCACAGGATCAGAATCCCAGACCAACCAAAATCTAAACAAAAATGTCTTCCACATTCATGGTAATAGCTCATCTAGATTTTTCATGAATACCTATAAACAGAGGGAATCTACTACTTTTTGAGACAACTTATTGCATTTTGGAGAACTCCAATTATTCAGATTTTTTCTCTCTACATCTTGCTATATAAATACTTGTTGTCTTTCCCCTCCCCTATTAGAATAATTGGGTGCCCCAATTTTCAAATGACATCTCACAGTGAGTGTCAGAGACCTAAAGTTTACACACTAATAAAAATTAATAAGTGATCATATTTGGGGAAAGTATATTCCTGATTGGTACCTTTTCTGAGACCAGAGAACTATGATAATTTGTAAAGCAAGGAAGAAAACAGATGTATGTCCTCTCTAGTTTCAGGCCTGATGAAGGATAGTTTACAAAGATGGAATTACTTATGATGTGCTGAATTTTACCTTGTCCTCCTATTTTACATACTCTAGTTGAGCAATATCCTTTATAAAATGTGGACCAAAAGAACTGAATACAATACTGTAGAAACAGTCCAACCTGGGACAGAACACAATGTGGCCATTACTTACCTAGTCCTGGAAACTATGCCTTTTGTAATGTACTTTAATGTTTCTCTAACTTTTAGGGGTACCTTAACTCAATATTGATTAATGTACTCGGCAGTCTTGTAAAATTTGTACACTTTTTTTCCAAAGAATTTTTGTTTACCTTTATCTTTTTATATTAACATTTTTTTAAACTTAAGTATAAGATTTTCCAGTTACCTCAATTTAATCTCATCAGATTCAATCCAATGTTTTAACCCTTTGTGATTTCTCTTTTTTAGATCCTGACCTTATCTATCGGAGAGAAACTCTTCCTAGTTTCTTTTTTTAAAACATCTTCTATTTTGATAAACATTCCATGTCTTCACTTTCCATCCACTGTACTCCTCTGGATTTCTTCATTGTGCCCTGAAAATCTTACATCCTATATCACTTCTGCCCTGCTACTCATACCTCATCAATACCCTCTGACCCTGGGGCTTCTCCTTCTTATTGGAGGAAAGCTTCTCCTAAAACCTCCATTCAAGGAAGGTACCCAGGCCAGTAACTCTTTATTTCTGCCCCTCCACTGCATTTCACCATGCCTAGAACCAGGCACCTGCTTCTCAGCAATCTTCAACTTTTATTTATTCATTATCTACCCTCATTAGAATATAAGCTCCTTGAAGGAGAAGTCTGGTTTTCTTTTTGTTTCTTCTTGTATTCTCAGGACTTTAAGGAGAGTTTGACACATGACAAGCCTATAATAAATGTCTGTTGACTTTATCCAAATTACTCACAAAACATTAAACAGCACATAGCCAAGAACAGATGCTCCACACCACTTTCCAGACTGACATAGGAATGCTAATGACTACTCCCTGAATCCAGCCCCTTCATTTTAAGGAGGAATAACAAAGTGAGACTTAGAGACTTGTCCAATATCACATGGATTCTAGCTCAGATCTCTCAACTCTCAATTCACTCTCCTTTTTACTAATTCATATTAATGCTGAAGTGAAATTATAAGGGAAATTCACAAGCTCCCAGGTGCCCCACTTTCCCTAAAAAATCTGAATCATTCTTATCCAAGAGATTTTGCGAAAGTATCTCAGAAATGTACATGGTATGTGAAGGAGAAAAGAAGTAGAACTAAGTTACACACAAAGTATATCAGGTCAGACTGATCTTTTTTTATCTGAAATTTTAATACATCAAAGCATTTGCATGACTTACACTCCCTGGTTCTGGGAATCTTCTGAGCTCCACCTATCAGTAACCACAATGAGACTTAGAAATCTTGCATCTGCACATTCTGAGTTGTTTATCCTCTAGGAACTGCTAAGAATTGCATTTTGACAGAATCAGTTAAGGTTCAATATCATGCCATGGTCCAGCTGCAAATAATGCAGTCCATTCCAGGACGTTCACTCTTGCCAACATTTGTCATTGCACTGAATGGTTGACTCTGAGCAAGAATCAGTCAGTGACACAGAGTGCTATTTGAACTGCTGTCTTCAGGAAAGCTGCTGCCCTTAATCCTGGAAAAGAACAGGTTTTGTCAACTTAGCTGAAATATGGAGTACCATCACTGTGGTTCCTTTTTGATTGATAGGACCTAAGTAGTGACAGACATCATTGAAACCTTACTGGTAGGTGGTCAGTCAATGATACAAAGTCCATAATACATTCAACCTAAGTTTGGTGTCTACCATCTCTAAATTAGTCCTGGAGTTGCTATTCTGAACATATTTATTGTACTTTCCTTTGAAGAACCTCTTCTGAAATGGACTCTGCAGGAGTCTTCTTTAAATGTCAAGAAACCCTTGGTAAATCAGTAGATAAGGCTACAGCTGGGGAATTAGCTATACCATGTATTTCCTTATAATATCATGTCATTTTTTTGTTTTAAAGCCTCAGGAAATTATAAATTAGCAGATTTGGAGCTACAAGGGACTATAGAGGTCATATAGTCCAACCCCTTTATTTTACAAATGAGAAAACTAAAGCCCAGAAACTGATTCACCAAAGTCTCATGTAGATGTATAAAAACATATTGTATGTTTCTTTCTCCCAAAAAAAGTCCACCAAAAAGAATCTTAAGATGATATGTAATGCTTATTTATGTAGTGTTTTGTACCAAGATTCAAATATGTATTATCTTCCTTACTGATTAAAACCTTGAAGAATTTTTAATCATTTACACAGGTTGCTAGGGAAGCCCAAAATCCTGGCTTCTGCTTGTATTACAGAACTTCAGAGTGAAATATTAGAAAGAGAATGCCACTTCTAGATTTTTTCAGCCTTTTCTCTCAGGGACAAAGTCTTTAAAGTAAACTCACACCCAAAATCACACTGAGGTTCCATAGGTTTAGGAGACAGGGCTTTCCAGAGTTCTTCTCTCCTTTCAAAGGACTCTCCCCAAACAGAAGCCATCAGTTCTACATTACAAAAGGTTCTATGAAGGAAGAACCAGACTCCAATTAATCCTTATTTTTCTTTAAGATCATTTTCTTTATCAGTTTAACCTATTCGGCTTCTCTGGGCCTCCTTTTACTCACTTATGAAAGTCTTATTTTATTACTCTTTCCTCATTTCCTATACTATAAAAAGTCTGCACACTTCAATTCTCCCTACAAATTTCAGCAATGTCCTCACATAGAGACTCAATTCCAAATGCAGCCCCCTAATTGACTTCTGGAATGAGGAAATAGCCTCCATTAATGTAGCTTCTTTTCTCCTTCACATACCATCAAAATCTGCTTGGATTTTTTTTAAACACTACCAAACCATTATCCAGATGGTTGTTAGTGAAGGTGACCACTTTATCTAGATCCTTTAACAATAATGAATGTAAACTCAAGGAGAGATGTCTTTGCACAAAATTACAAAGTTATCTCACAAACTTTTACTTGAATTTTGTTTAAAATATACCTATAAATATAATTTAAAAATCAAATCTATTCCCACTGGAAAAAATACCAAGAATGCATCCAAACAATGGGGAGAAATAATATACTAAAAATTGCCAGTTTGACCAACAAATTTATATGGCCATACTCCAACAAAATCAACAGCAAAAAGTTTACTCTAAACAAACAACAAAAATTGATTCAACTTCTGGTCAAAGAATAAATTATCAACTATGTATTAAATCAACAGGAAACCGACAGCACAACAGGGTATAGTAAAGAGTGTAAGAATAGCTCAGACAAAAAGGTAATTCATATTACTTTTGCTTATGATCAATTGGCTGCATGTTCTAATACTAATCTTTTACTTCATTTTTCCCTAGTCCTTGGGGAAAAGAGTCGCTTGTTCTTTCTTTCATCTGAGCTCACAGCATGTTTATTTCAGGTATGTCTTTGTTATGCAAGCATGCAAAACAGCATCATCCTTAACCTTAGGAAACTGAATCCAGAGAAACATGGTACCTGTCTTAAATGATCATGTTAGAGCTGCAACAGCATGACTGCCTTTTTTCAGCTTTGTAAAATTTGTTTCAATTTACTCATTTAGTGCCACAAACCCATTTAGATATTTGCAAAGCAGCTGGGGAAAAGAATGAAACAAGAAATACTAGAGGTTTTGACAGCAAAAAGTCATCCCTTGTGTTCTAAATTCAGGAAAGGACAATAAAACACATCCCAACTTACTCAAAGTAATGCCTAATTAATTAATTAATTAATTAAAACACATGTAATGAATGATTCAGTGCATTTTTAAAAATATCTAATGGGTATTGTATTAAAACTGGAATTTGGAATTTTAACATCAAGTCCAGTTTAAAAATGAGAATGCTGCATGGTGGAGAAAACACTAGAAATGGAGACAGAAGACCTGGGTCTGAGTACTCTGTCACTCATTATCTTTGTTACTCTGTCAAACCACTTATTTCATCTCTGTGTCAGATTTGTCATCTCTAAAGTAAAGGTTTAGACATTGTGATTATCGTTCAGTTGTTTCAGTAGCAATTGACTGTTTGTGACTCCATTTGAGGTTTTCTTTGCAAAGACACTAAATGTGTTACCATTTCCTTTTCTAGTTCGTTGGACAGATGAGGAAACTGGGGCAAACAAAGTTAAGTGACTTGCACAGGGTCACATATTGAGACTGGATTTGGACTCAGGAATCTTTCTGACTCCAGGCCTGGCACTCTATTCACTGTGTCACCTAGCTGCCAGAGTTTAGACCAGATGGACTCTGAGGTTCCCCTCCCCAAGCCATTCCTGGCTTCAATGCTTTATAAGTCATTAAACTAGCATCTATGTAGACCACATATAAAAAGGTTGCATACACAAAATGAGATCTCTTTAAAAAGAAATAAATATATATCTAGAATGAACATTTATTTATCTACTGATTTATTCACCCATCTATTCATTCATTTTTTGCTCATTCATTCATCTTTCTATCCATCTATTGACCAGAAATTATTTTATCAGCATAAGGAAGTCCTGATAAGGGAAGCACCCTCTACCAATATTGATCCATACCAGCACTATAACTTATACCCTTAGAGAATTGCCAGTGGCACTATATAGGTAAGTGATTTGCCCAGGGTTATACAACTAATATGTACAGAGACAGGAGTGGAATTCTGGCCTTTCTAACTTAGAGAAGAGCTGGAAGAGATCTTATAGATCATCAAATGCAAACCCCCCATTTGACAGGTGGGTAAGTTGAGAATGAAGTTTATGTGACTAACATTGCCCATAAGTGCTCCACCTTTATGTTTCAGAAACCTGGAATTCCTTTCTTGGAGCAAACTTCCCATCTTGCTTTCATGCCTTCTGCCTTATTGCTCTTAAGCCTATCCTCTGTCCTCACTGGGACCACCATTTATTTCAACTCTCCTTTCTCTCCCACTGCCATCATCCCTGGTCTGGCCTCACCTTCTTCTTTCAGTGTCTTCATGCTGTAATTAAAGCACAGCAGTGTCTTTTAGCAAGTGCTTAATAAATGTGCATTTTCTCTATTTTTGAGTACCTTTACCCATGTGTCATCAACACTTATATCCTGCCAAACCCTCTCCATATGTTTACCCCACCATTGGTATTTTTATATGTATGCTATTGAAATGCCCCTGACAAAAGTCACACAACCATGTTAGCTGGTTCCATTATAAGTTTACGTTGTTTAATCTCAACTTGAGCCTCACAGCTGTGCAACAGTTTTTTTTCCCAATTAATCATAAAAGATAAGCTCAAAGTAAAAATGAAGAAACTCCATTAATCATCTCCTTAAAGAAACTTCAAACTGAAAATATCTAGTAATGTCGGCAAAAATCCAGAACTTCTACAATTGAGAAATGCTTCAAAGAGCAAAGAATGAATTTGACTTTCAAGGAAACATAGTCAAAGTCATGCAATAATATGTTATGGCATCATTAAAAAAATAAAATCTTGGAATACAAAATATCAAAAGACTTATAGCTAAAGATACGTTATCCCACAAAACTGAGTGTAATTTTACAGGGTTAAAAAAATGTAACTTTAACAGGAGATGTGAAATCATCACCTCTCTTCTACCACCATCCTTCAAAGTACTGTTAGAAATAAAAGTAGTAGTGGAGCTAATATAGCAGAGTAAAAACAGGGACCTCCCTGAGCTTTCTCCCAGAGCCTTCTAAATACATGTAAAAACTCTAAATAAATTCTAGAGCTACAGAATCCACAAAATAACAGAGTGAAGCAAATTCCCAGCCCAAGACAACCAAGAAAGTCTACAGGAAGAGTCTGTTTGACTGGGCAGGAAGCAGAGTGCAGTCTAGTGTGGCCTGCACTGGTACATACAGGTTGGAGCAGGCTGCAGGGTAGCTATGGCAGATTCCAGACTGCTCAACTTAGAAACACCAAAAAAGTCAGAGGGAAAATCTCTGTGGGACCTAGGTGAAAGAGGAGTGTGCAGTCTGGCCAGATCAGGCCCCAGTCCCAGGGCAGTTTTATTTTTTGGGCAGGAGGATGGCTACTGGTGGTGATGACAGCAGCAGCAGCAGATGCAGAGGCTGCTTCTGGAGCTCTGGGCTTGTAGATGGTAGGAGACTGAGTAGCTGATACAAAATGCCTGAAGTCTGAGACAGTACACCCACCTCCATGGAATCCTACCTTAACAGTGTTAGAAGGTCAAGTATTTGATTGGGAAGATGAGTAAACAATCATAAAAAGAACTCAGACTATAGAATCTTATTTTGGTGACTAAGACGATCAAACCATACCACTAGAAGACAACAAAGTCAAGACTCCTACATCCAAAGCCTCCAAGAAAAATATGAATTGGTCTCAGGCCAGGGAAGAGCTCAAAAAGGATTTTGAAAATCAAGTAAGTGAAATGGAGGAAAAATTTGGAAGAGAAATGAGAGTGATGCAAGAAAATCATGAAAATCATGTCAACAGTTTGCTAAAGGAGACCCAAATATACTGAAGAAAATAACACCTTAAAAAAATAGACTATTGAGGCAGAGCCAAGATGATGGAGTAAAAGCAGGGACTTGCTAGAGCTCTCCTCCAAAATCCAGCCAAATATCTGTAAAAAATGACTCTAAACAAATTTTGGAGCAATAGAACCCACAGAAATACAGAGTGAAGCAAATATTAAGCCCTGGAATCCCCAAGGGAAGTGTCTATTATGCAGTGCAGTTCAGTGTGGGTCACACTGGCACAGACAGAACTGGAGTAGGTTGCATGGGGACTGAATCTCTCGCACCTGTGGCAGTTTCCAGACTTCACAGCTCCAAAACACTGATGAGAAATTGGAAGGTGCATGGAAAAATCCTAACAGACCTGTGTGAGATAACAGAGTGGTCTAATTCCAGCCCCAGAACTGCAGAGGGTGCAGAGGAGCCTGCAGCAGCCTCAGCCACAGGAGGGGCAGCTGCAGTGGCTGTTTCTGGGACTCCAGGCCCACAGATTGTGGGGGCATCAAGGGGCTGACAGTATACTCCTCACCCCTATTGGAAGCAGAGAACTGCCTTGACAAAGAGCTCAAAAGTCAAGCAAATATCTGGGGAAATGAACAAAAACTGAAAAAAAAAATCAGCATATAGAATCTTACTTTGGTGACAAGGAAAACCAAAGCATACAACCAGAAGGGGACAACAAAGTTAAAGCTCCTACATCCAAAGCCCCTAAGAAAAATATGAATTGGTCTCAGGCCATGGAAGAGCTCAAAAAGAATTTTGAAAATCAAGTGGGAGAAGTAGAGTGAAACTTGGGAAGATGTGATGAAAGAAAATCATGAAAACTAAGTCAATTGCTTGCTAAAGAGGACCGAAAATGCGGAATAAAATAACACCTTAAAGATAGACTAACTCAAATGGCAAAAGAGATCCAAAAATTCAACAAGGAGAAAAATGCCTTAAAAAAGCAGAATTGGCCAGATGGAAAAGGAAGTCCAAAAAGTCACTAAACAAAGTAATTCTTTAATAATTAGAATGGAGCAGATGGAAGCTAATGACTCTATGAAAAAATTGAGAAATTATAAAACAAAACCAAAGGAATGAAAAAAAGAGTAGACAATGTGAAATATCTCACTGGAAAAACAACTGACCTGGAAAATAGATCCAGGAGAGACAATTTAAAAATTATTAGACTACTTGAAAGTCATGATAAAAAAGAGTCTAAACATCATCTTTCAAGAAATTATCAAGGAAAACTGCCCTGATATTCTAGAACCAGAGGGCAAAATAGATATCATTGGTTGCCTCCTGAAAGAGATTCCAAAAGAAAAACTCCTAGAAATATTGTAGCCAAATTACAGAGCTCCCAGTTCAAGGAGAAAATATTGAAAGTAGCCAGAAAGAAATAATTCAATTATTGTGGAAACACAATCAAGGTAACATAAGATCTAGCAGATTCTACATTAAGGAACTGAAGGGCTTGGAATATGATATTCTAGAGATCAAAGGAGATAGGACTAAAACCAAGAATCACCTACCAGAAAAACTGAGTATAATCATTCAGGGGGAAAATGGTCATTCAATGAAATAGAGAATTTTCAAATATTCTTGATGAAAAGACCAGAGCTGAATAGAAATTTTGACTTCCAAATTCAAGAGTCAAGAGAAGCATGAAAAGATAAACATGAAGGAGAAATCATAAGGGACTTATTAAAGAGAATTTCCTACATGGAAAGATGATATCTGTAACTTATGAGACTTTTCTCAGTATTAGGGTAGTTGGAGGAGATAGATAGATAGATAGATAGATAGATAGATAGATAGATAGATAGATAGATAGATAGATAGATAGATAGATAGATAGAGATAGATAGATAGATAGATAGAGATAGATAGATAGATAGATAGATAGATAGATAGATAGATAGATAGATAGATAGATAGATAGCTGGATGGCACAGGGTGAGTTGAATAGGAAGGGATGATATCTAAAAATAAAATTAAGTTGTGAGAGAGGAATATTTTGGGAGAAGGAGAAAGGGAAAGATAGAATGGGGTAAATTATGTCACATAAAATAGGCAAGAAAATCATTTCACAGTGGAGGGAAGAGGAGAGATGTGAGAAGGAATGAGTGAACCTTACTCTCATCTGATTTGTCTTAAGGAGGGAATAACATACACATTTAATGAGGTGTGTTACCCTACAGGAAAATAGGGAGGAAGGGGATAAGGAGGGGATGATAGAAGGAAGGGCAGATTGGGGGAGGGGAAAGGGACAGGGTCAAAGGAGAAAATAAAATCATTGGGAGTGGTGGAATAAGATGAAGAGAAATACAATTAGCCTTTCATAACATGACTGTTATGGAAGTATTTTGGATAAGGGAGGGGAGGTGATAAGGGAAGGTAGACTGGGGAAAGAAATAATCAGAATGCATGCCATCTCAGGGTGGGGGGTAGAGAAAGATGGGGAGAAAAATTGAAACTGAAAATCTTGTAGAAATGAATGTTTAAAACTAAAAATATATTAATTTTTAAAAAAGAAACAGAAGTAGCTTTAGAGATCATCTGGTCCAACACTTTGATTTTACTGAGAAGGGAATCCAGTCCAGAGCATAGGTCCTATTAACCTCTACCTCTAGCTGAAGAATCCCTGGAAAAACAATCAAGTTCTCCTAATTTTCTTCCAATTTCTAGACTTCCCATTCTGGTACCAACACTGTTGGCCTATAGGTTCCAATCTCTGCTCTACCACCAAGATAATTGTGTTTTCTATAAAACCTCACATAAATTAATACCTTGTGCTGTACATTTCCACATAGAGATGCCTACATCTTATTGATTATGGATGTTGGCATAATATATTTACTGCAAACAATTTTTCCTTAACCCATCCATTGTTTTTAATTTTAAAGGTATTGTTTTTGTTGTGCAAAAGTAATTTTGTTTTTATGTGATCAAAGCTACTGTGCATTTTGGATCTGTTTTTGATCTGTTGGTTTCCTTGCTGAAATTTCCTTTATTGTTGAGATGAAGGGTTTTTTTCTTTTGGTTTGATTCTTTAAAAATTTAAAACCACTAATCTGGTTAGATTATATGCTATTCTAAGTTATAAAGCATGAATCCAAGATCATTTTTTGCCACAGAGCTATTACTTTTCCCATCATTTTTAAATTAACGAGTTACATTTCAGGATTCTCTATGCTTTTTGAGATATTTTGTTCTTCTTTTATATGGTAGATTATAAGGTATATTTTATATTATTATTACACTTTAGTAGTTTCGTATCTATTAGTACTAGCCTCCTTAAATGGCTCTATTTTTCATAGATCTCTGCTCATGTTGATCTATATTGCCATGGGAATTTCTCTATTACTTTAACTCTCTGAAAGGATCTAAACACATTTTGATCGGGATGTATTAAATATGTATTTGTTTTAGAAGACCAATGGGCTTTGCAGTTTATTAGAACTAACTGTGAAGAGGAGATATCACTCTATTCATCCAGATCTTCTTGATTTTTACCATAAGCATCTTAAAGTTGTCTTTCTATAGGTCTCTTGAGTGTTTGGATCAGTTAAAGCCCAAATAATTGTTCTGTTTTGCCATGACTGTAAATTTAGTGGGGTGGGGCGTGGGGGGTCCTTAACAGTTTCTTCAGATGTTTTATGGCCACATACAAAAATGATTTTTGTGCATTTTCTTGAATACTATTTTCTCAATCATATATTTCTTTTTTGTCATGCATCTTGGGTTTTTTAGGTATATATTGCTAGCTCCCAATTACAGCAAATAATGAATCTCATAATGTGGCCACATTATTTGAATTTGCACTGAAAATTTTCATTGAGCTGGAACCAGTTACTATATTATACTATGCATAATTATAATTTTGAATATTTCAATTTTGAATGCATATGAATACTTCAGAGCACTAATAAAGACCAAGCTGCATATACCTAGAAAACTCAAGACAAATGACAAAAATAATATGTCTCCATATTACTATATGACCATTGCATGGGATTAATTATTTTCATTAGTGGAAAGAAATCAAGCTGTAATCAAGCAATAAGCATTTGTCAAACAACTACAACATTCCAGTGCTATTCTAGGTACAGGAAAATACAAATTAAGCAATGAAATCATTCTTGCCATTAAGTAGACTAACTTGCATTAAGGGAGAAAACTTGCATATATATATATGTGTGTGTGTGTGTGTGTGTGTGTGTGTCTACATAAAATAGGTAACTTTTGGAAGGCTATATATAAAAGCTGGGATGATCAGAAAAGAAATAAATATTGACAACAAATAAATTTAAACTATTTGTAGATAATGTGATTATATGAACTTTTGCATTAGCTTTCCTCCCTTCCCGAAATACACTTCCTCATTATTTCTGTTACAAATAGTTTAATTTATTTGTTGTCAATATTTACTTCTTTGATTTCTTTTTTATTCTTCATTGGTAAGATTTCTAAAGTCATCAAATTAAAAATGTCAACCGCGTTTTACAATTCCATTTTAAAAATATAATTGTTCTATATGGTTGTAAATCATACAGCACTACAACCTTGGAATAATACAATTGTTGGTAACCCATGGGCAATGATTACTATTGGTAGAATACTTCCCAGGATGAGTTGTACATAAGAAGAGAAAAAAGATATCACATAAATAGTTAGAAAATGAAATGGGACAGGCAAGTAACTGGGATGAAGATTCAATATTTGGAAAGAAATGAGAATGGACAAGGTAATGTGAAGTGGCGGGTGTTGTAGAGGAAACTTGGTCTATATTCTTATAAGGAAAACAAACTACAGATTAAAGTCTATAACAATAAAACAAGAATGGAGAAATTCGTTAAATTTACTTGTATAAATGAAATACTAAAAGAGTCAGAAAATGGCTTTACCACATCAAGAAGATCAGCCATGGTAGATTTATAGAAAGACAGGAAATATTTCATTTTGCAATAGTAGAGGGAATACTCACCCCCATGAAACTCTTTGAAGTATGTCATTTTTTGAGATGCTATATAATAGCAGGCACAATTCCAAATGATGATGATAACCAACATTTATATTACACTTTAAGGTCTCCAAAATGCTTTGTGAATAGTGATCTCATTTGATTTTCACAAGGACCCTAGGAGATAGATGTTATTATGTCCATTTTAAAGATGAAGAAACAGGCAGATAAGGGTTAAGTGACTTTCCCAAAGTCATACAAACTACTAAGTTTCTAAGGGAAGATTTGAACTCATGTCTTCCCAATTCCAGGTCCAGTGCTCAATCCCCTCTGTAACTTAGATGCCCCAAATGTTACAAAGTCTAAACTTTGCCATCATAAACTCACTGTTTCACACCACCAGAAGATTATATTCCATAGAATGATGGTGTCAGTCAGTTTTTCAAGACTAGATTTTTTTCTTCATTTTCTTTCATAGAGGTTAGTTTCCTGATTATTTAAGTCATGTGGCACTAAGAACAATTGGCTGAAACTATGCTTGCTTTGGTACCTCTAGCAACTCATAAGTAAGAGGATAACACAAGGTCTACATCTTCTCTATGACCATGCAGTGGAAAAGTCTTTCATCATGGAAATCTGTAGGACAATTTTGCATTAACAGGGCCCAAACTGTAGTGTGCTAAAAGCAAAAAGATGTGATCTTCAAATCAAAACCTTCCTCCTTTACAAATATTTTAACTTAATAATAAAATATACATTAAATTTTGCAGATGTAAATGAAAAATCTAACCTTATATAAGTGGAAATGTTAAGGGATGGAGACCGGGGTTTCATAAAAGGGAGAGGAGATCTCTGTGGTTTCCAGCCTATCAGCACACAACTGAAGTTTAGCTATCATATGCCTTTCATCACCCTCATAAAGCTTGATTTGTCACATGAACCATGCCTTTGGAAGGTAAAATAATTATTGTTTGTGACCAGCGCTTAGAGAGGGAAAAATCCATAGAGCAAGACATAACTTTTTGGGTGTTAAAAATAATGCATACAATATTGGCCATAGTGCAAATAAAAAAAAAATGAAATGCATTTTAAGTTCTTGTATTTCAATTCTGCTCCCCTCAACCATGGAAAAATGAAAGGATTACTGTCTGCATTGATTTATTTCTCTAATATTTTCAAGTATATTTTCACTTCTCCCTACTTCCTCATATCTTTTCTTGGCCATAGTGAACTGGGAAAGTTTACTCTGTGTCTGTGTGTGTGTGTGTGTGTGTGTGTGTATGTGTGTACTTAACGTTCAGTCAATAAGCATGTGTTAAATACTTACTCTATGACATACTGTGTCAAGTGCTTGAGATCCAGGGAAAGGCAAAAACTGAGTCCTTGATCTCAAGTTCAGGAAACCATAAAAAACCTATACACATATTATAGATTGAAAGATAGAAACATAGATGGATAGATAGATAGATAGATAGATATCAGTGGAAATGGAAGATAACCTCAGGAAGAAGATTTTAGTCTTTGGAGACACTGGGAAAGGTCTTTTTTGTAAGGTGGGATTTAGGGGGAGGAGCCAAAATGGTGGAGTAGAAAGACTCATGTATGCTAGCTCTGAACCCACAGCCCATAAATTTTTTGTAAAAAGAACTCCCCACAAATTCTGGAGCAGTGCAATCCATGCAGCAATGCAGTGGAAGAGATTTCCATTCCAGAGAGCCCTGAAAAACCAATCCCAAAGGTCCCTTGCACACCCGACGTGGAGTGAAGCCCCTGTCCTGGCCCCTACCCCGAGAGGAGCAGATCCGAGCAGGTGTCACGGACGGAATCCCTGGTGGCCGTGAAGGTCCCTCTACCCACAGGTGCTCCAGCTCAGTGAGAGAGACTTCTGCACTGGCCAAGAGGGGAGCGGGGTGTCTCTCTGACTTGGGCCCCCTTGGGAGGCAGTGGCAGAGGCAGCTGCAGCCAGGAGCTCCTGGAGCAGGCAGGAGCTCAGGGCCATTACTGAAGGGCTCTGCACAAACCCCCTGAGGGAACTGAGCCTGGGAGGCGGCCCTGCCCCCACCTGAGCACCAGAACTTAAGCTCACATTGAATAGCAGCCACTCCCACCACTGAAAGCCCTGAGGCTGGGGAGCACCATTTGATTCTCAGACCCCAAGCACTAGCTGGGTGGATCTAGGCGGGGGTGGACAGGAATCTCAGAAGTCAAGTAACTGGCTGGGAAAATGCCCAGAAAAGGGAAGAAAAATAAGACCATAGAAGGCTACTTTCTTGGGGAATAGATGATGTTTCCTCCTTCATTTCTAATGAGGAAGTACAATGCTTCCCATCAAGGAAAGACATAGAAACCAAGGCCTCTGTACCCCAAACATCTGAAATAGATATCCAATGGGCTCAGGTCATGGAAGAGCTCAAAAAGGATTTTGAAAATCATATTAGGTAGAGGAAAAACTGGGAAGAGAAATGAGAGAGATGCAAGAAAAGCATGAAAAATGGGTCAATACCCTCCTAAAGGAGACACAAAAAAATGCTGAAGAAAATAACACCTTGAAAAATAGGCTAACTCAATTGGCAAAA
Organism: Bettongia penicillata ogilbyi; assembly: GCA_023548195.1. NCBI lineage: Eukaryota > Metazoa > Chordata > Mammalia > Diprotodontia > Potoroidae > Bettongia > Bettongia penicillata. The sequence continues at coordinate 1,092,196 of JAJHZJ010000255.1, read as the reverse complement.
GAGGTTCAAAAAGTCAATGAGGAGAAGAATGCTTTCAAAAGAAGAATTAGCCAAATGGAAAAAGCTCACTGAAGAAAATAGTTCTCTCAAGATTAGAATGGAACAGATGGAGGCTAATGACTTTCTGAGAAACCAAGAAATCACAAAACAAAACCAAAAGAATGAAAAAATGGAAGAGAATGTGAAATATCTCATGGGAAAAACAACTGACCTGGAAAATAGATCCAGGAGAGACAACTTAAAAATTATGGGTCTACCTGAAAGCCATGATCAAAAAAAGAGCCTAGACATCATCTTCCATGAAATTATCAAGGAAAACTCCCCTGAGATTCTAGAACCAGAGGGCAAAATAAGTATTGAAGGAATCCATCGATCACCGCCTGAAAGAGATCCAAAAAGAGAAACTCCTAGGAACATTGTGGCCAAATTCCAGAACTCCCAGGTCAAGGAGAAAATATTGCAAGCAGCTAGAAAGAAACAATTCCAGTATTGTGGAAATAAAATCAGGATAACACAAGATCTAGCAGCTTCTACATTAAGGGATCAAAGGGCATGGAATAGGATATTCCAGAAGTCAAAGGAACTAGGACTCAAACCAAGAATCACCTACCCAGCAAAACTGAGTATAATACTTCAGCAGAAAATATGGTCTTTCAATGAAACAGAGGACTTTCAAGCATTCTTGAGGAAAAGACCTGAGCTGAAAAGAAAATTTGACTTTCAAACACAAGAATGGAAGAAGCATGAAAAAGTAAACAGCAAAGAGAAGTCATAAGGGACTTACCAAAGGTGAACTGTTTACATTCCTACATGGAAAGACAATATTTGTAATTCTTAAGACTTTTCAGTATCTGGGTAGTTGGGTAGGACCACACACACACACACACACACACACACACGCACACACACACATACAGAGACAGAGAGCACAGAGTGAATTGAATAGGATGAGACCATATTTTAAAAGAAATTAAGGTAAACAGTGAGAGAGAAATGTAGTGGGAGGAGGGAGGGTGAAATGGAATGGGGTAGATTATCTCTCATTCAAAAGGCAAGCAGGAGACTTTTTAGTGGAGGGAAAAAGAGGAGAGCTGAGAGAAAAACATGAAGTTTACTCTTATCACAATCGACTAAAGGAATGAATAAAATGCACACTCATTTTGGTATGAAAACCTATCTTACAATACAGGAAAGTGGGGGAGAAGGAGCTAAGCAGGGTGGGGGGGATGATGGGAGGGAGGGCAATGGGAAAAGGGAGCAATTTGAAGTCAACACTCGGGGAGGGACAGGATCAAAAGACAGAATAGAAACAATGGGGAGCAGGATAGTATGGAGGGAAATACAGTTAGTCTTACACAACACGAATGTTATCGAAGTCATTTGCAAAACTACACAGATATGGCCTATATTGAATTGCCTGCCTTCCCAAAGGGAATGGGTAGGGAGGGAGGGATGGGGAGAATTTGGAACTCAAAGTTTTAGAAACAACTGTTTAGTATTGTTCTTGCTATTAGGAAATAAGAAATACAGTTAATGGGGAATAGAAAGTCATCTGTCCCTACAGGACAAAAGAGAAGATGGGGACAAGAGAAGGGAGGGATGATATAGAAGAGAGGGCAGATTGGTGATAGGGAAAATTAGAATGCTCGGTGTATTGGGGTGGGGGGGAGGGGATAAATGGGGAGAAAATTTGGAAACCAAAATTTTGTGAAAATGAATGTAAAAAGTCAAATAAATAAATTTATAAAAAAAAATAAGGTGGGATTTAAATAAATGAACAAACAAAACTTTTATTAAGTACTTACTATGTGCAAGGCTCTGTACTAAATGCTGGAGATATAAATAGATTTGACTTGAGCTTACCAATGAAAGAATGAATGGTGAGGAGTTAAACATTCCATAGATTACCGTTATAGTTAGCTAACACTTGATTTTAGGTGATCAAACAAAAATATCATTCGTGGAATATTCACATTTTCCAAGCTACTTTAATTCTTCAAGCTAATAAGTTTGAAGTACAAAGGTTGTAATTCTCCTTACTCCCCACTGCTACTTCCAGGTTCTCTCCTACAACTATCATTCAGAAACCTCTATGCCTGAAGTTCACTCAATCCATATTTACCATGCAATCAAAATTCTTATAGCTGCTGTCTACAGACCTCTGGGATACTTGCCTTCTTTCCTTAATGAGTTTAGTGCCTGACTCAGTCTTTCTGTCTTCTCCAACTACTGTTTTCATACTAGTGGACTTCATATATGTTGATACTCCCCCAACCTTGTTAACTTCACACATCCTCAATTTACTTAACTCACCTGATGTACTCCTACACCTCACATCAGCTACAGACATGATCATACACTTGATACTGACACTTATTCCTTCTTTTATTTTTATTACTGTCTAGGATACCATCATCATCCTAGTCCCAAGTGCTTGCTACCTAAATGTTTTCCTTGATTCTTCAATCTCTTTCGCTCTACCCATGTAACAGACCTGTCCTGGGACCTCTTTTCTTGTCCTACTGTACTATTTCATATGGTGATTTCATTAGCTCTCATGGGTTCAATTATTTCTTCTATGCTGATCATTCTCAGATCTACTTATCCAATTCTAATCTATTTTCTAATTTCTAGACTCCAATATCCATTTGGACATCTCATACTGGATGTCTTGTAAACATCTTAAAGTCAGCATGTCCAAAGTTGAATTCATTATCTCTCACCCTAAACACTCATCCCTTCTTAATGTTTGTTTGTTTTTATTGCCTAGGATACCACCATCATCCCTGTCACCAAGGCTTACTACCCAAACATCTTCCTTGACTCCTCAATCTCTCTCACATCACCTATTTGCAATCTGTGGCCAAGTCCTATTGATTCTTCATTCATATAATCTCTATATGCCCTTTTCTCTCCTCTAATGGTACAACCCCTGGCGCAGGTCCTCATCACCTCATGTATGATAACTGCTTTTTCTTCAGTCTCCCTGCCTTGAGTTTCCCTCTATTCCCATACATCTTTAAATAAGCTGTCACATTAATTTTCCCAAAACACAGGTCTGACCATGTCATCTTCCTTTCCCCTCCCTCTCACATTTAAGAAAATTCAGTGACTCTCAAACACCTCCAGGATCAAATATAATATCATCTATTTAGCCTTCAAAGCTTTTTTTAATCTGGCCCTTTTCTACATTTTTAGTATTAAACTCTTATTCAACACACACACACACACACACACATAAATACACACACAGTATTGTCTGTGATTCAGAGACACTGATCTTCCAGGTGTTCCTTGCACAAAACAGTCCATCTATTGAGTCTGCATTTTTATTGGTAGTCTCTTTTGTCTGGAATTCTCTCTCATTATCTCCATTTCCTGACTTCCCCTGTCTCCTTAAAGTTCTAGCTAAAATTCCACTCACTACTAAAAATCTTTCAGATCACTCTTAATTTTAGTGCCTCCTTCTGTTGTTTATCTCCAATTTATCTTGTATGCATTTTGTTTGTGAATGTGTGTTTGTTTATATTTGTCTCCCCTCTTTAGGTTATGAAAACTTTTTGTCTTTCTTTGTATCCTCAGAGCATGGCACAATACCTGGCACATAGCAGGTACCATTAATAAATAAATGTTTAATGCCTTAACCTTGCCTGACATCTCTGAATTGCACTTTTCATTTCTTCTCCGGGCTTTCTAAAACTATATTGTATTGATTTCTGACCTACAGAGAAATATTATGATTCCAAGTATATAGGGAAGTTGGTTGGAAGTTAGTTTTCCAATTAACCTGGTAAGATTACTGGATTGTTAGATATTGTTTGGAAATGTGGTTGTGATAATCACAATGTTCCAGTGGGACCTTGATAAGAAGAAAGAGAGCAATTACTTTTTATTGTGTACTGAATGACTGGAACTGAGCCAAGATGAATGGACGAGTTTGGAGTTGTCCCTTGGTACCTCCTAGTGGTAAGTTTCAATAACTAGAGCTGCGTCCTGATGATTTGATCGACTCAGACAGTAGGACGATAGACTCTAATAAGAATTTAAAACAAAAGAAATGCTATCAATAGATTCCATGAAAAAGAGAATTGAATTAAAATGAAAGAATGAAGAGGCAAAAGGAAAAATATAGAACAACCAAGAAAGATCCAAGATTTGGCTGTCTCTAGCAACTTCTGAATGAAAATATTAAAGGATATTCATTTTTAACGGCATCTTGTAATACCTTTATCAAGATTGATCACATCTATGCTAAAGACTTATACAAATATAAAAAGACAGACAAAATAAATGGATCATTTATTAATAATACAATGAAAGTGAGACTAGATAAAGCAAATATGAGAAAAAATACAGACCAGAATGGAGACTAAGTGATGGCATATGAAATAATGGATGAGGTAACAAGTAGTAAGAAAAATAAAATAATTACCTGCAAGAGAATGAAAACAAAACAGGATAGATACGAAAACTTATGGTACATAGCTAAATAGTCCTTAATGAGAAAATATACATCTATAAAATCTCATATAATATAATAGAAAAAGATATGTAATAAAAGGACTCATTAAAACAACTATAGATGAATAAAATTTTTAAATTAAAAGAAGGTAAAACTGGACAACAAAAAGGGTAAGAACTGATATATTCAAGTAAGACCTTTTTTTCCTTAATAATTAATCAGAGCAAGTTCTGACATATGTACAGACCCCATCAGCTTGCTTTGCTGATGCACCATTCTTACATGGAGAAACTGGGAAAGCTGTTTCCTGGAGATTCATGATGATGTGTCACAGAGATGCCCTGGAGACAACTGGAGCATCCACAGACATTATGTAACTTGTTCCAGTGTGTTGACCATATGGTTGGGAGGAGCCTTTTTTTAAAAAAACTGTAGCCTGAACTGGAGGCATCTTCAAAGAAGCCTGAGTCAACTTCAGTCACATTTCTTTGCTTCATTTGATCATTCCACTTCTGACATCCAGTGAGATCCCGTATTGTATCTGGATACGAACTTAGTGGGACCAATGCTTTCTTGAATTTTTTGAGCCTTCTCACCTCAAAGATTGTAGTAGTATGGAGAGAATATGCTCCCGAGGTATTGGGAGACATATTGCATGTTTGCTCTTGCATTTGAAGTAAACATCCCTTTGTAAAGATTACTTGAGGTTAAGTGATTAAATGAATCAGTAGTCCCTGGCCCCTGACAATGGACAGAATATGGATATTAGGGGCTTGACTTTATGGCTGTAGAGAAGAAATATTTCAATCATGATGGATAAAGCCCCTTAAACCCTGAGAGGCAGATGTAACCTACCTGACTTCGTGAGAAAAAGCCAGGACATACTCATTACACTAACAAAATCAATAAACCACTAGTCAACCCAAGAAAAAGTGAGGGGGAAAATCAAATTCCCAAGTTAAAAAATGAACAAGATAAGTTCACTATGGAGAAAAAAATTAAAGGAATTGTGGGAAACTATTATTAACAACTATATGCCAGGAAAACTAAGAATTCAAAGTATATTATTGGGAAATAGCAAAAAAATAGCAAATATCTGAAGAAATAAAGTAAGAAATAGACAACTTAATACCATAGGAAGGAACCGAAGGAGAGAGAGGAAGTTGGGGGAGCCTAAATGAAGTGTCAGAAGGGAAAGAAAACTTGAACTGGATAGATTTAAAAATAAATTGTATACAACAATTAAAGAACAGTTAGCATCCATACTAAAAAATTGGAGAGAAAAGGCAATATTCCAAATTCCTTAACCAGTCAGTTAAGCATTTATTAAGTAATTATTATGCACCAGGTACTATGCTAATCTTGGAGATAAAAGAAAAAACAAATATAGTCCCTGACTTCAAGGAGCTTATATTCTAATGGGGAGGACATATACATGTGTAGTTATGTATGATATATATACTAAGTAAATACAAGGTAACACTTAAAGGGAAGGGGAGAGGAGGAAAGCAGGAAAGCCTTTCTGCAAAAGGTGATACTTGAGCTGTCTTGAGGAAAGTCAGGGAATCTAAGAGATTAAATTGTGGAAAGAGCAAACTCCAGGGATGGGGCAGGTCAGAAATATCACAAATAAGGAACAGCAAAAATGCTGGGATAGGCCTATGAAGTGATTAGAAGGAAGTAAATATGTAAAAAGACTAGAAAGATAGGAAAAAAGCAATGTTGTGAATAAAAACCAAAGGAGTTTATATTTTTTCCAAGAGGTAACAAAGAACCACTGAAATTTATTTATTGGGGATTAAAATTGTCAAACCTGTACTTTAAAAAAATCAATTGAGCAGTTGTGTAGATGATAGAGTAAAAGAGAAGAGGCAGAGAGATAAAATGGGAGACTATTGCAATAATTCAAACAAGGGGTGATGAGGGCCTGAATTAAGATGATGAATGTGTAAATGGAGAGAAAGAGATAGATATGATTGAGGAGAACTTTGTCTTGAGGTGAGAAGACAAATTAAGAGACTTGAAATAAAACAGGAAAGAGATAATGAGGCCATAAACTAGTGTGGTAGTTGCATGAGTAGAAAGAAATGAATGTGTATAATAGAAATTACAAAGGCAAAAATGATAAGAATTGGAAACTGATTGGATATGTCAGGCAAGAGTGGCGAGTAGATTGAAAACCTGATTGACCAGAGGGAAGGGATATTCAGAAGAAGGAAAGGTTTTAAAGGGAAGGCAAATTCTACTTTAGACATACTGATTTTGCGATGCCTCTGGGACCTCCTCTTTAAAAATGTTCAATAACCTTTACCCATATAAAGATAAAATAAAAAGGAAAAGAATCCTATACATACAAAACAATTATATCAGTCCTTTTTGTAATAGCCCACAACTGGAAATTAAGATAGTACCAATATTTGGGGAAAAGGATGAACAAGTTATGGAATAAAAATGTTTATTGTGCCATAAGAATGGTGAAATGGACAGATTTAGAGGAGACTGGGAAAATCTCCATGAAATGATGTAAAGTGAGCAGAATCAGAATTTATATAATGACAACAACATTATAGAGAAAAGTAACCCTTGAAAGTCATTAGAACTCTGATCAGAGCAATGTTCATCATGATTATAGGAGCCTAAAGATGAAACATGCCATTCTCATCTCCTACCAGACAAGTGATGAGTGTACAGTACAGAATAAAGTTTTTGACCTGACCAATGAGGAATTTTGTTTCACTAGATTGTATATATTTGTTAAAAGAATTTTATTTCATTTTTTATTTTCAATTAATTGGGCAATAGGAGAAATAATGACAACATACATATATATCATTTTGCAAACCTTAAAATATCATATAAATACTATTACTAATGGGAATATAAAGAAATATAACTTTCAAATGTCCAATAGGAATGATGAGGGACTAAAGCTCACAGAGAGATTAGGGCTGGCTAGCTGATTATGCACATGCACACATCTGGGACTAATTTTCATAGGGGTGATAAATGAATTCAAAGAAGCTGATGGGAATCACCAACTCAGAGTGCAGGGAGAAAAGAGATGCGGATCCAGGTCAGAATTTGTGATACAGTCATCGAGGGAGCATAATATAGATGAAGAATCAACAAAGATCATTCATATAGTTTAGAAAGAGAACCAGAAATTTCATAAGTGTATTTAAAAAGAAAAAGTATTCAAAAAAGAGGATAAGGATTTTTAAAAGCTATTAAATTAGTTAATAATGAGGTCATCGGTTAGGGGCCTAGCTCTGGACTGTGGCCCCCTGAGGGAAATGTTTGGAGCCAAGCTCTGGACCGTGGCCCCCTGAGGATCATGGAAGACTCCCCGGCTGTTAACCCGCCTTCGGGTGCTGGGACCATCCACACGGGAGCTGGCTCCGCCCTCAGGGAGGAACATGGGAGGAGCTCTGGCCAAGTAACCACCCTCAGGGGGGATCATGGGAGGAGCTCTGGCCGGGTAACCGCCCTCAGGGAGGATCATGGGAGGAGCTCTGGCCGGGTAACCGCCCTCAGGGAGGATCATGGGAGGAGCTCTGGCCGGGTAACCGCCCTCAGGGAGGATCATGGGAGGAGCTCTGGCCGGGTAACCGCCCTCAGGGAGGATCATGGGAGGAGCTCTGGCCGGGTAACCACCCTCAGGGAGGATCATGGGAGGAGCTCTGGCCAAGTAACCGCCCTCAGGGAGGATCATGGGAGGAGCTCTGGCCGGGTAACCGCCCTCAGGGAGGATCATGGGAGGAGCTCTGGCCGGGTAACCGCCCTCAGGGAGGATCATGGGAGGAGCTCTGGCCGGGTAACCGCCCTCAGGGAGGATCATGGGAGGAGCTCTGGCCAAGTAACCGCCCTCAGGGGGGATCATGGGAGGAGCTCTGGCCGGGTAACCGCCCTCAGGGAGGATCATGGGAGGAGCTCTGGCCGGGTATATAAGGGGATGCTGGGAAGAGCTGTACAGGACGCCATCAATAAAGTGAAGAGCACTGACATCCTCGGGTGTGTGTGTGTAGTCATTGTTCCCTCCGTGGAGGAGGGGATAGCCCTGTCCCGCAGCTAGGCCATACGGTCCCACGGCAGGGGCAGGAGACGTCCAAAGACCCAGGAAGGGGTAAGTATAACCAAGCGAAGTCTGGGGGTAAGGGATACCGCCTCATCCGGGCGAAGGCTGGGGGACGAGCCCCGTGCGAGAGTACCGCCTGTAATAGTGTCCAGGCGAAGGCCCCCAGAGAGATTACGGTGTGGTCTAGGAGCCAGGCGAAGGCCGGGGAATAGCCCCGTGCAGTCATCGATAACTTTGAAATGAAGCAATTTCCGCTGAATGAATTTGGAAGTCAGACTGCAGAGGGTGAGTAGGGTAAAATAGGACAGGAAGACATTTCCAGGTAATTTCAATGAGAATAAGAGAAGAGATATTATATAATAGCTAGGGAGGATGGTAGGATCAAATGATTTCTTTTAAGGATAAGGGAAACTGGTGTTTTTGTAGACGGCAAAGAAGGAAACAGCAGAAATTTAATATTAAACAGAAAGGATGATGGTAGGGACAAACTGCTGGGGAACAGGAACGAATGGGAACAAGAGTGCATGTAAAGGGGTTGGCCTTGCTAAGCAGAAGGTTCTTCTCATTATTAGAGACTGGAGTGAAGAAAGAGATAGTTGAGAATTTTGTCAAATAGTTATGGAAGGCATGAGAAAAGCAGAAGAAAAGAGGAATATCATGGGGAATGACCCCTTGTTTCAGGGAGATGAGGTCCTCAGCTGAGAGGGTGGGATAGAGCATCAGGGGAGAAGGACTGGAATAGCCTTTGTGTTGAGTGGTCTAGAATTAGGGTATGCACAGTTTATTGAATTAGAGGGCAAAATTCCAGATTGTTTTTCAGAATGATTGAGCCACTTCACAGTTCCATCAACAGTGCCTCGGCTTGTTTTTCCTTCTACAGCCCCTCTAACAATTGTCATTTTCCAATTTTTTTATCTTTACCAATATTAAAGATGTGCAGAATAATTTCAGAGTTGTTTTAATCTATCTCTTATAATCAGTGACTTGAAGCATTTTTTAAAACAGTAGTTCATAGCTTACATTTTTTCTTTTGAGTCCTGCTTTTTCATATCCTCTGAATCCATGAGAGAATTTTTTTTCTTATTTATGTGTATCCATTTTCTATGTCTTGCATATGAGACTTCTATCAGAGAAATTTGCTACTCATCTCCCCTTAAAGTAACTGTTTCACTTAAATTCTGACTTCTTCATTGACCTTGTTTGTGTTTTTCAATTTGATGTAATGAAAACATTCAATCTTGTGTCCTGGAATTCTCTGTATCCCATATTTGATTACCATCCACAGCTGTGAAAAAGGTTTCCCTTCCCAGTACTTTTAATTTGTAAATGAAATTACCTTATATATCTAGATTATATATCCATGTGGAGCTTGTTGTGGCATATGCCTTCAAGTAGCAGGCATTTTAAATTTTCCTAGCAGTTTTGTCTAATATTGAGTTTTACTAAAGAATTTGGCACCCTTGGGCTTATTGAACATTGTTCTATTATTTTTAAATAAGCCTGGGTCTTCTGTAACGAATTTGTTCCATTAATAAACATTTCTATTTTATAGCTAGTATTACTTTTTAAAATTATTATTTTTATTGAACTTTGTAGGATAGTTTGTGACTTGAATCCTTTCCACTTTTACTTGACATTTTTTCACCTTTTATTGTTCCCAATAAATATTATAATTTTATCTAGTTGTATAGGGCAAAACAATTGGTAGTTGATTGACATGTCAAATTATAAATTAAGTCACTTTTATCATATTAACATGACAGTTAGTTCCAGGTAATGTCCAATTATTCATCTTTATTTCTCTAAAAATATTTTGTAACTATTTTCATATAATTGTCATTTGTATCTCATCAAACTAATGCCAAGATATTTTAGATATTCTATAGTTACTCGCACGGAATGTCTTTTCCTTTTTGTTGCTTTTGTTTTTGATAATATATAAAAAATGCATGTTTTCCTCTGTTACTTTACCAAATGTCTTGTTTCTATTTTTAGATGTTAAGCTATCCAATTAAAATATAGTAAGCCTTGATATTAATTCATTTTATGGCATTGAAGATTAATATAATTTTACTGCATAGAGGAGCTTTGTGGTTGTTCACTTTTAACAATGTCAATTTTTAATTTTGCTTCCTCTAATATAATGACTGACAATACAGTTTTTAAAATAATTCACTTGATATCTAATTAAATCTTCTCCAAGTCCTCCTTTAACCTTGTAAATATTTATATTTCAAGCATAATTCTTACAAACAATATATTTTAGATTCTACTTCCTAATCCATTCTGCAGCCTTCATCCATTTTAATGTGAATCAACATCATTTACACTTAAATTATCAATGAAAATCGTTATTGTTGTTTTTCATTCTAATATATTCTCTTACACTTTTCTTCCGGTCTGCTTTGTATCTCTCTCTTTACAATGAAGAAGAAAGCTGTAAAAGAAAAGTTGGATGGTTAATAAATAATAAATAAAAATAATAAAATAATAATAATAAAATAAAATAATAAATAATAAATAATAAATAAAACCAGTAATAAAATTGAAATTATCTGATCCCACTCCATTGACTCTCCTTTCTTTGTCTAATTCATGTTATATTTACTTATTCTCATAATTTGTTACCTTTTGATCCTCCCTTTAAGATTGACCTTCTCTCCTAATGTTTATCACACCATCCCTATCGCACCCTTTGTAGTTTTTCTCATGATTATTTCTTTCCCAACTCTACCCAAACCCCACATCACTACAACATTTGCTCTAAGAGGACTTGGGTTCAATTCTTGCCTTTGATGCTTACTATACTTGTGACTTTAGGCAAGATCTTTAGCTCTGGGCTTCCCATCCTTCCCTAAATAATTTAGACTAGATGGATTGAGTGATTCCCTCCAGCTTTATACTTCATTTAGAAGTGGCATGGCATAGTGGAATCAACAATGGCATTGGAGTAGGAGGACCAAGGTTGAAATATGGAATCTCTGTTATCAGCCACTTGACTTAGATAAGTTACTTACCTTCTCTGGACCTCAGTTTTTTCTGGATCTCAGTTGTTAAATCAGGGGATGGAACTAGATACCATCTCAGATCTCTTATCACTCTCTATCAGTGATTACTTTGTTCCACCAAACATCTACTTTATTTCTCTATTGAAATTAAAGAATTTCTGTGGCAAACTATGTATTTTTATGTTCAATGAAACTTTGTACAAATCAGATAAAAATGAGATTCATGACATACTCTCTTTCCAACCACTCCTCTGTTTGTAAACACTTCTTGCAAACCTTAATTAGGAAAAATAAGTTCCTTCTCTTTTTTGTCATTTAACATAGTGCGTATGCCTTTCTCTGATCCCTTCCTTTCCTCTTTTAAATCCAGCAATACAAAATCAAGCCCCTTTTAGGTATTTTAAATTTTTTCTTTCCTCTCTCTGTGACGTTAGAAACAAATGAGATTTTATAAGAATGTTCTCTTCTTCCTTTATTTAAACTTAACCTTTTCATCATTTAGTCCTTTTTCATTCATTCTTGTCATCCTCATGGCCAAATCATTCTTTTCCCTGAGGCTCCATTTGACTTTGTGGAACCACTCTCCTCTGGATTTATCTATTGGGGCTCTCTGAACATACATCATTTCTTTTATGTGCTAGATATTTTCTTTGATTTACTTATATCTCTATCTTCTGTTTCAGGATTGTGAAATTTGTGTTTTGGTCAGATAGTTACTTCCTTATGCACTCTTCCATAGGCTGTCAGATCCTGCTTGGTCCTTGTATCTATGCTGCTACCTCTTCCATTCTGGATGTAGAGGCTTTGTAACATCCCTGCTTCCTAATGTGGGTCTGGCAGGTGTTGTCTCAATGCTGTGGCTTTTACTTCCCCTGAATTGCACTTAAGCTTCTGGCAGTTCTCCACTGCAGTCCTGAACTGGATGAAGGAGTTTTTGGCTCTATGTCTCTTATTTTCTTTATCATTTGTTAGGGGCCTAGCTCTGGACTGTGGCCCCCTGGGGGGAAAATGTTGGGCCTAGCTCTGGACCGTGGCCCCCTGGGGGACAATGTTGGGAACCAAGCTCTGGACCGTGGCCCCCTGAGGAGCCTGGAAGACGCCCCGGGTGTTAACCCGCCTTCGGGTGCTGGGACCGCCTACACGGGAGCTGGCTCCGCCCTCAGGGAGGAACATGGGAGTAGCTCTGGCCAAGTAACCACCCTCAGGGAGGAACATGGGAGGAACTCTGGCCAAGTAACCACCCCCAGGGAGGAACATGGGAGGAGCTCTGGCTGGGTATATAAGGGGATGCTGGGCAGAGTTGTACAGGACGCCATCAATAAAGCGAAGAGCACTGACATCCTCGGGTGCATGTGTAGTCATTGTTCCCTCCGTGGAGGAGGGGATAGCCCTGTCATTGTTCCCTCCGTGGAGGAGGGGATAGCCCTGTCGCGCAGCTAGGCCATATGGTCGCACGGCAGGGGCCGGAGACGTCTGAAGACCCAGGAAGGGGTAAGCCAAGCGAAGTCTGGGGGTAAGGGGTGCCGCCGTATCCGGGCGAAGGCACGGGGAGGGGAGCCCCGTGCAAGAGTGGAGTGCCGCCTGGAATAGTGTCCAGGCGAAGATCCCCAGAGAAGATTACCGTCTGGCTTAGTAGCCAGGCGAAGGCCGGGGAATAGATACCCCCGTGCAGTTGGCGCCCAACGTGGGGCCAAGTGTGGTGTACCGCTTGGAAGGACTACCCAACCTCGCTGTTGAGCAGCAGGAAGCCGGGAAGGGATTATTATGGGTCAGGGAAGTAGCGTTCCGCTGATCCGGCCCGAGGATAAAGAAGTGCTGGCATGTCACCTGTATAAATTATGTAAAAAGGAAGGGATGCATCCTCATATTAAGACATGCCGTAGCTTTGTTGAACATATGTGGGAAACCTCCCCTTGGTTAGAGCACAGTGGGATTACGCCCCACAATTGGGAGGTAGTAGGCCAGCAGATGTCCTCTTATGAGGACACCAACCCCGGGGTGTTTCTCGAAAGTGATTTTGTTATGTACGGGGTGATAAAAGCAGCCCTTGTGGGCGCCCCGTGCCCGACTCGCTCGGCCGTTACTGCGGTACAAACGGGAGATTCCTTAGCGGGGACTTCCGACGAGGAGTCGGGACCCCTGCCTACGGCTCCCCTTCTTAATCAATATTCCCCTGGATATGAGCGTTGGCAGTTGGGCCGGCATAAACAGATAGGCCCGAGGGGAGAGCGGGATGTGGTGCAGCCAGTGATCCAACCAGGGAACATGTCCGGACTTGGCCCAGGGCCAGGATCTGTGGCGCAGCAAAAAATTTGCCCAGGGAACATGTCTGGACTTGGCCCAGGGCCGGGATCTGTGGCGCAGCAAACAATTCCTCCTGTAAGGGAGGATGTCAGCTCAGTGGAGACCAAGATGGCCGCTATGAGATTAACAGAGAGGCCTTCCTTCCTCTTTGGGGGAGGCCGAAGCCATCTTGGCCCTGGCCTAGTAGCTAAGACCCTTCAAGAGGCTGTTAAGCAAGGTGAATTTTTAGAGGATTGGGAAGGTGCGATGCAAGCTTTCCCTGTAAGGGATGATCAAGCAGGACAGAGAGTCCATGAGCCAGTGCCCTTTAAGTTGCTCAAAGAACTAAAAGATGCCGTAATAAAATATGGGCCTGCAGCCCCTTATACTGTTCAGCTTTTCAGGACTGTTATTGATTGGAAAAATGTGTGTCGCACTGTGCTCTCCCCTGGCCAGTATGTCACCTGGGAGGCCTTAGTCAGGAGAGAAGCTGAGGTGTATATCCAGGAGAAGGATATTACTAATACTGAGGATGCCTTCCAAATGCTTACTGGCACGGGCCCATGGCAGACCCTTCAGGTTCAGCTAACTTACCATCCATTAGTTTTTGCCGGAGTCAGGCCTGTAGTATACGAGCCTTAGAAAAGCTTGAGATGCAGGGAGAAGCTAGGGCCAAACTTACAGCATTAAAACAGAGGCCGAATGAGAACCCCACCGATTTTGTTAGCAGGGTCCAGCAGAGCGCTCAGCGTTTGCTAGGCTATGGACCGGGTACTACAGTGGTTGTAACACAGTTGATAAGAGAGGGGCTCAGGGGACCCTATCAGAAAGCCTTGGCGGGCCTGGGACCAAATGCCACTATCGATGAGATAGTTGAGCGCCTTCTTTCCGTGCCTGAAGACGATCCCAAGGTCGTAGCCATGGCTACTGCTATAGCTAGAGGGGTGTCCTCCGGCCTCCAAAGAGGTGGCCAGCGGGGTGGGACCTGTTTCCGCTGTGGCAAGTCAGGTCATGCTCAGAGTGAGTGCCGGGCCCCTATGGCCTTCGCATCCCCCAGTACGTTTCTCTTGTGGGAGGACTGGACATCTTGCACGGCCTTGCCCCGGCACATGTTTCTCTTGTGGGAGGTTTGGACACATTGCCCGGAATTGCCATTTTAAGGGAAGGACCGCTACTGCGGTCCAGGGAAACAGGAGGAGGGGGCCTCCTCGTGGGGGCCCCCGCTTTCACTCTCCACAGACTTTCCCCATTCACGTGACCACAGAAGGTCCCATGGGGCCCCTCCCCCAGCCAACAGGCCTTGGCGAGCGTTATCGCCAGGAATTAAGCCAACTGAGATATTGACATGTGCCCCTGAGGAAGGACAAGGAGATCAGGACATAGTGATAAAGCCTTGGGACACCCAGTCCCTTCAGGTCCCTCCTGCCTCCTTCCCCCGCCTTGTGGTGGGGCCTTCCAGTTATTTTCCTGGCATTGTGCACACTCAGCTGTTGCCGCCAGAGGGCACTACTATCTATATTACTAACCCACATTGCTATCCTATCCACCTCCCTTCTGGGATGGCCGTTGGCCGAGGAATATCCCTCCCTTGGGTAGAAGAGCCTCCTAGAGATCCAGAGATCAATTGGTGTCAGGTGGTAGGGAGAGACAGGCCTATGATGACTATAGAAGTCAAGGGCCGCCCCATATTAGGGATGTTGGATACTGGAGCGGACTCCTCCATTATAGACAGCAGGCAGTGGGCCCCTGCGTGGCCCCTTGAACGGCATCCACTTACGGTGGCTGGAGTGGGAGGGGGCCAGATTGCCACTAGGGCAGCCAGATATTTGACTTGGAAATATGAAGATAAAACTGGATATTTTAAGCCATTAAAGATAAGTGGCCTTAATTCAGCCCTGTGGGGCAGAGATATTCTCCAACAAATGGAGGTCCATGTTGTGACCCTGGAAAACTTCTAGGGGTCACTCAAACGGTGAGGTGCCCACGGATTGACTGGTTGTCTCCTGACCCAGTGTGGGTGGAACAGTGGCCCCTGAGTGCAGAGAAACTCACCGCTTTAAAGAACATAGTCCAGGAACAATTGGATGCAGGACACCTGGAGCCCACGACTAGTAATTATAATTCCCCTGTGTTTGTCATTAAGAAAAAGGCTGGTTCATGGCGTTTATTAATCGATCTGCGCGCCATTAACCGAATTATGCGGCCTATGGGCCCCTTACAAACGGGACTTCTGTCTCCTGCCTTCATCCCGAAGGATTATCATATTTATGTTTTGGACATCAAAGATTGTTTTTATTCTATTCCTCTCCACCCTGAGGATCGTCCAAAGTTTGCCTTTCCCGTTCCTCAGCTGAATTTCCAAGGCCCTGCTGAGAGGTTCCAATGGAAAGTGCTCCCCCAGGGTATGGCTAATAGTCCTACCCTGTGTCAAGCCTTTGTGGCTGCTGTCCTACAACCTATTCGGGAAACATACCCAAAAGCTATCCTTCTCCATTACATGGATGACATTCTTTTAGCAACCTCCCAAGCCTCTGAATTGCAAAGTTTATTGGAACACACATTGAGCTGTCTTTCTGCCCATGGCCTTCAAGTGGCCCCCCATAAAATTCAGAGTGCTCCTCCCTATACATATTTGGGTCATTCCATAGACAACGGCCGTGCTACACGACACCCTCCAAAGATTAATATACACAAGATTAAGACCCTTAATGACTTTCAAAAGCTTATTGGCTCTATTCAATGGTTACGCTCCACTATGCCTATACCTGACCGTGTCATGCACCCCTTATATGAGATCCTTCGGCGGGATAGCCACCTTAATTCCCCTAGACAGTGGACTCCTGCTGCTACCGAGGCCTTAACTGAAATACAACGTCTGTATACCAGTCACATAGTGCAATACGATCCTGACGCTCCTATTTTAGTTGCTGTGTTGCAGGACGTACCCCCTTTTTCTTGCCTCTATCAATCACATGGAGTTTTAGAATGGCTGTACCCTAAGAGACCGAAGAAAACTCTCCCTGATAAGTGTGTTTTGTTGGCACAGTTTTTCCTCCAAATTGCCCGACGGTGCCTCCAGATTTTTGGCCTTTATCCTCACTCCAATCTTTCCGTGGATGAATCCTTTCTCTGCCTTCAAGCAGAACGTTATGAGGAGTGGGCTATCCTCCTCTCTATGTGTTTCTTTGTTTCCCTTCCTCTACCTCCCTTCCTTCGTGGTTGGGCTGTCTTGCCTCTTGCTCCTCCCCCCCTTGTTGTATCGTCTGGTCCGGTGGATGGCCCTAATGTGTTCACTGATGCCACCAAGAACTGTCGTGCTGCTGTTTACGCACCTCACTGTCGTTTCCTTAAAGTATATGATACCCCTTACTCCTCTGCACAGAAGAATGAGCTGTTTGCCATTCTTCAGGCCTTACGCCTTTTCCCCCTCCTTTCCTTTAATCTTATAACGGATAGCTTGTACTGTGCTACTGCTCTCCGTACTTTACCTATGTCTCAAATTAATGTCCGTCAGTCAACTATAGCCGATCTCCTTGCTTCAGTTCAGCAGTGCTTAGCCTCTCGTGAGAAGCCCATCTATGTTCTCCATGTTCATTCCCATACTTCCCTTGTAGGTCCTATTTTCCATGGCAATCATATTGTCGATTGGGCTCTCTTATGTCCTATGCAACTTGAGCCCCGTTTGGCCCATGACAAATTTCACCTTTCTGCCAGATCTTTATGGCACCTGTTTGGCCTTACTAAAGAGGAGGCTCGCACTATTGTCCGCCGATGCTCTTCTTGTGTCCCATTTCGCCCTCGCCCACCTGATCATGCCGTTAACCCTCGCGGCACCTATCCTAATGAGCTTTGGCAGATGGATGTTACCCATTTTGGTGCCTCCCTCCTCCATGTTACCATAGATACTTGTTCTTCCTACCTCTTCGCCACCTTACAGCCCGGCGAAGCTGCCTGCCATGTTACTGCTCATCTTCTCCACTGTTTTGCCCTCGCTGGTACTCCCAGGCTCATTAAGACCGATAATGGCCCGGCCCCTCTCGTGCCTTTGCACGCTTTTGTGCTGAATTTGGTATTTCTCATGTCACCGGTATCCCTTATAATCCCCAGGGCCAGGCTATTATTGAACGTGCTAACCGCTCCCTTAAGGCCCTCCTTGTTAAACAAAAAGGGGGAGCGGGTGGCCGGCTGTCCCGGGCGCAGTTGTCACAAGCAGTGTTTACTTACAATTATTTGATGTTTAGAGATGATTTTCTTAGTCCTGCTATGTGATACTTCGCACAGGCACCAAGCAAGGAGACCCTTGCTGTTCTTTCTTTACGACCTAATTCCTGCTTACCAGGCACACTCGGGTCATGTGGAAGTCTCCCTCTGGGAATTGGGAAGGCCCTGGAGTTATAACCATCAGGGGGCAGGGACATGTTTGTATTCTTCCAGATGGAGGGTCGGAGACTGACCAACGGTGGCTCCCCACCCGATGGATATGACAGCTGGAGCCAGACGAAACAAATACCGATATCAGAGGTCCCAAAGAGACGCCGCCGCCGCCGGGGACGGTCACGCAAAGCCACTACCCTGACCCGGGCGAGACGGAAGCAGAACCTCAATCTCATGCTTAGCTTTCTTGCTCTGAGTTTAGCACCTACTCCTACAGGAACGTCACATTCAAGATGGTATAACCTCACCAAACCAGAACGGCGCCAAGCAGATGAGAAGGGAAGCGTGTACTGGGCTCTTTTGAAGGATCCCTCTGCGGTGAGGGTACTTGGATGGGGAAGTGGGACAGTGAGATTGTTCGTTCGAGGGAATGCATCAAAGCTTGTTGGAGACAGCCCCTCAGATTTCATTCAAAGAGGGGCGCGACTGGGCGACCCTAACAGTGAGGCCTCTTATGAATTTCGTCGTTCCATGTCCTTTATTTCACACACCCACCCAATATGTCTCACTACTATTAATCTCACTGCTTATAACCTTTCGCACTATTGTCCTCAACTCCTCACCTATAACATCACTTCTAATCCACACCTTGCTCTGGATCTCTTTAACCACGCTGCTCGCTTGAATGTGTCCCTCCTAGCTATACCTCATTCCATAAATTGCACCCAGAACCGTACCCGAACGTACCACCAGTATTCCACCTATTTTGACCACACCCATGCACCTGTGCCCTGCATTGAAGGGGACGCGGATGTGTGGGATCCCTTTAAAGCTTGCTCCACAGGGGTGTTTGCCTGTGGGCCACGACTTCACAATGTGACTCTTAATTTTTGGGACCATGTAGCAAAATACAAACGATATCATCAACTTCCTGCACCAGCGCCTGTGGCGGCACCATATGGAACACTTCACCCTGAACTCTGGAAAATTGGCCTTGTGTTCACAAAAACAAATGTTTCCATTGAAATATGGCCTTGCTTTCAATCCACTGCCTCTATGATCCATTGTAGGGATTTCACCTGGACCACCTGGAGTGCGGTGTTTGGCCGCACCAATTCCACATGTCACCACACAAACTTGGGGAGGGACACCCTTTGTTACCAATTTACTGCTGAGATTCGCACACCGCCTGATGTAGCTTTTCTTCTATACCATCCGGAGAATACTACTATTGTGCCTTTGTCATCACAAGCTAATTTGCCTCGCTACAACATTATTTGCCTCAATGTGACCCTTACTGATACACTCTCGCGTAGGTATTCGGGTCGTCTAGTATTTCTGGTACGGCGCACTCCATATGCTCTTATCCCTGTACGAGCAGAACCCTTTGCTTCAAATCCAACAGATGAGTTATGGCAAAAGATTATGCATAATCCTCCACCTGTACCTCTCAAACGTTCCCGCCGGGACGCTGCCGGTGTTGTGCTTGGCCTTCTAAATCTGGCAATTGAAGTCTATGAGGAATTCCAAATACAAGAATTACGACAGGAGACTGAGCTCCTTGCATCCACCCTGCAAACGTTTATGCAGGAGGAGCTTGGAGCGTGGTCTGTGCAAAATCAAATTAACACACACTTCCAACATACTCTAGAAGCCCTTGCTACTACTGTTCTTGGGATTGGGGACAGCCTTCAGTTAACTCAACTTTATATGCAATTGCAATGTCATTATAAATACTTGCCCCTTTGTGTCACTCCTCTTCCTTTCAATACCTCTAATTCTTCTTTTCCTGGGGACTGGACAAAAGTCCGGGAGGCCCTACAGGGGGTGCTCCTAGCCAACAATGCCACTGGGGACATACACCAACTGTCCTTGTTTATTCAGGAGCTCCGTAATACCTCTGCAGAGTTTGAACGACAGCGTGCACGCGAAGCTAATGACTTTGTGGGCTGGTTGCAACACCTTGTGGACTTTCAGTGGCTTTTGTCACTTGCGATTCCTGCTGTAATCTGTTTGTTTCCGTGTCTTCTTATTCCATGTTGTATTAGATGCATATGTACTATTATTCGCAAAGCTATTTTGGATGCTAAGGCAGATGTACACACTCTCCTCTCTTCCCCACACCCTCCTGGTACTCATGATACCACCCCTGTGTAAACAAAAAGGGGGAGATGTTAGGGGCCTAGCTCTGGACTGTGGCCCCCTGGGGGGGAAATGTTGGGCCTAGTTCTGGACTGTGGCCCCCTAGGGGAAACTGTTGGGAACCAAGCTCTGGACCGTGGCCCCCTGAGGAGCCTGGAAGACGCCCCGGGTGTTAACCCGCCTTCGGGTGCTGGGACCGCCTACACGGGAGCTGGCTCCGCCCTCAGGGAGGAACATGGGAGTAGCTCTGGCCAAGTAACCACCCTCAGGGAGGAACATGGGAGGAACTCTGGCCAAGTAACCACCCCCAGGGAGGAACATGGGAGGAGCTCTGGCTGGGTATATAAGGGGATGCTGGGCAGAGTTGTACAGGACGCCATCAATAAAGCAAAGAGCACTGACATCCTCGGGTGCGTGTGTAGTCATTGTTCCCTCCGTGGAGGAGGGGATAGCCCTGTCGCGCAGCTAGGCCATACGGTCGCACGGCAGGGGCCGGAGACGTCCGGAGACGTCCAAAGACCCAGGAAGGGGTAAGCCAAGCGAAGTCTGGGGGTAAGGGGTGCCGCCGTATCCGGGCGAAGGCACGGGGAGGGGAGCCCCGTGCAAGAGTGGAGTGCCGCCTGGAATAGTGTCCAGGCGAAGATCCCCAGAGAAGATTACCGTCTGGCTTAGTAGCCAGGCAAAGGCCGGGGAATAGATAGCCCCGTGCAATCATTGTTCCTTCTGATTCCTTTTTAGAACTTTGCTGATGTCTGAGGGAAAAATGGGCTCTTCTATGTCCTTTCACAATATCATCTTAAATCAGAAGCCCTCTCATGGATCTTCTATTACACTACCTACAGTGGCAATTCCAAATCATGTTACTAGATAACCCTTCAATGTCATGGCAGTCCTCAATGGATGCCATAATATCATAACTATGATTTTAAAAACTTATGCATCAGTCATGGGCTCTCTCATCTTCTCTCCTCCACATCTTTAATACTTTATATTTTCACCCATCTTCTCTTTCTTTGCTGTAATAACAGAACATGAGATGACTCTTTTCATTCTCACAGTTAAGTTGCCTACTAGTATCCTTGATTCTGTCTCCTCATATCTCTTCAGAAACTTGTGATCAATCTCCCTCTTTCATCTTCCATATCTACCTACTGGTTCCTTCTCTGCTGCCTACAGACATAGGCAAATTTCCTCTTTTCTCAAAAGAAAAAAATTCCTTTGACTTTTAACCCTTCTGTTACCATTTTTGTTCCACTCATTCTCTATCAAGCTTCTTTGAACACTCACCTAAATTTAATACCATAAATAATCACCATTTCCTCACTTCTAACCTCATGCAACATATATTCCAGCTCCACTACTCCACTGAAATATGTTCTTCAAGGGTTTCTGGTGATTTCTGAATTATTCAATCTGATGGCCCTCTCTGACTTCTCTTTTTTTAATTATTATCATTCATTTTTACTTCTCTGCAGCATCATTCTGTAATTTCTCTGTTCCTCTGGCTTTCATGATACTGCTTTTTCATTATTTTCCTCCTACCTGTTTGATCATTTCCCAGTTTCCTTTACTGGTTCACCATTCATCTCCAACTTTCCAAGCATGTGTTTTCCAAAATTTGCCCCTCAGTGCTATCCTCTCTCTCTGTGATCCCATCTGTTCCCATGAGTTCAATTATTTTCTCTACACAAATAATACACAAATCATTATCCAGTCTTAATCTCTTATGAACACTAGTTCTGAATTATTAACTCCATTCTGGACATCTCAGTCTCAATGTTCCACAGTGCTGCAAATTCAGGAGATCTAATACTTGCCACTTACCCCATCTCCAAACATTTTTTTTATTAATGTTATCACTACCTCCCAGTTATCTAGGTTGAAAAAAAGAATAAACTTCGACTTATCCTTTCCCCACTGCTCCCATAACCAATCTGGTAAAAAGTCATATTGACTTACCTCTATAGCATCTCTTATATCTACTCCCCTCTTTGCATTCACACTGCCATCACTCTTGTCTAAACCCTTATCACCTCTTCCCTGAAATAATGGTATCCCCCTAATTGGACTTCCTTTTTATAATAGTGCCCCTCCTCAATCTATCCTTTCTAAAGAACCTAAAATCATTTCCCTAAGGCACAGATCTGATCATGTTACTCTTGTGCTGAAAACCCTTTGACCTCTAGTTGTTCGCCATTGTCTCTAGGGCAAAATATAAGCTTTTCAGATTAACTGGCTTTGATCTGGCTCTAGGCAATTTTTTGAGTCTTATTTTATATTCTTTACTCTTTATTTACCTTGTGTTCTGGACAAATTGGGCTCAACTATCTCTCCTACGGGAGGTAATGACTTCTGTAAGGCAAAATGAAGAAATGGAAGAGTTCAACAGAAGTGAATACATGTGTATAACTATCAAGTAGATCAACTAATTGCTAAATGTTAAGCATAATTGACTTAGCATTAAGTCACAGAAAATTCCCAAATGATCTTTCCAAGGAAAAAGTACTTCACTCTAAAGGAATGCATTACTCCTAGGCTAGGTATTTTTGTATTTTACGTACAGAATTGTTTATACATGCTTCCAATTCTTGTTCACTCATTTCATATATATGCATATATACATACATATATATAAATTTGAATATATATTCATATATATATGAATTGTCTGCTAAGAAGAGTGGGGGAAGAAAACTTGCTTTTCATCCAATTTGGATTTTTTTATTTTAGGTAAATTTGCAAAGATATAGTAGTTGAAAGTGTGACTCAAAGATAAACACTTGAGATATTTACCATTTCAATAATACTGTATGAGGTGAATGAATAAATGAATGATTTTCATATATCCACCATGAAGAACCATCAGATATCTCAAGCCAGATATTTCTCTATTTTCTGTAGAGGAGGCTTAATACAGTCTTTCTATACCTATTGACTCTACATTACAAACATAGATATGTAATATTATAATAATAGTTTATTATATCTACAGTATATCTAATAATTTGTAAGAGGAGCAGCTAAATGGTTCAATAGATAGAGTACAGGCTTGAAGTCAAGAAGACTCATCTTCCTGAGTTCAAATCTGACCTCAGAAACTTACTAGCTGTGTGACCCTGGGCAAGTCATTTAACTCTGCCTCAGTTCCTCATCTGTGAATTAAACTGGAGAAGGAAACAGCAAACCATTCTAGTACCTTTGCCAGGAAAATCCTAAGTGGGATCACACAGAGTGTGAAACAACTGAATAATAATAATAAGTTGTAATATATAGATATGTGTGTATAAAGAAATTAATAATGAAATGATAATGAACATTACTAATATCTCAATCTTTTATGATATTTAGGTGATATTATGTAGATAGACTGCATAATTTGTCCTCCAGAAGGAGTTGGTGCACTGTAAAGATTGTTTGTTTTCTTTGTTCACATAGAAAGGATGCTTTAAAAGACTGATATCAGTAGGACTTAGGTTTGATTTTTAGTCATATAGCATAGAGTTATGGAAATATAGCACTACCAATCCATCTTCAGTGATATCATCCTAAATTGTGGCTATTCTAATCCCTCTATTGCATTATTCAAAATACCAAAGCTTGATGAAGACTGGAAGAAATATGCATATGCTCCATCTTAAGAACTACAGAATAAATGCATCATAAATAACTTAAAATCATCTGGTCCACCAAAGGCTACATAGCTTCTGTCAGAGTGAAAATCAGTTTTCTCTATAAACTTTTCCCTATTCTCTCTTCCACTTCAAATGTATCACAGAAAGACATCAGGTCTCTTCTAAGGTAGGCACATATTGGTAATAGTTAAAGGAAAAAATATTGTACTACACACAGATTTCAGATGTTGTCAGTTCTTCCATAACCTATTATTCAATATCTCCCTATATATGTTGTTCAGTTGTTCAGTCATGTTAGACTCTTCATGACCCCATGGAGCATAGCAAACCAGACCCTTTTATCTTCCACTATCTTTTGAAGTCTGTCCAAGTTCATGTTCATTATTTCCATGACACCATCTATCCATCTCCATATCCATCTACTGGGTTCTTTTCCTTTTGTCTTCAGTCTTTCCTAACATCAGGGTCTTTTCTAGTGAATCCCATCTTTTCACTTATTGTCAAAGTATTTAAGCTTCAGCTCCAGTATTTGACTTTTCAATAGACTTCAATTAACTTCTGCAAGTATCAACTAATTTGACCTCCTTGCCATCCAGTGATCTCTCTGGTCTTCTCCAGAACCACAATTCAAAAATGTTGATTCTACAATGCTCAGCTTCCTTCTAGTACACTCTCACAGCCATATATTTCTACTAGAAAAACTATAGCTTTGTCTGCATGAACTGTTGTCAGCAAGGTGATGTTTTGACATTTTAGTATGCTGTCCAAATTTGCCATAGGTTTTTTTTCCCCAAGGAGCAAGCATCTTTTGATTTCATGGCTATAATAGCCACCTATAGAGATCTTTGAGACCAAGAATATAAAATCTGACACTACTTCTATTTCTTTTCTCTCTGTTTCCCAGGAAGTGGTGGCACTAGTTGCCATGATCTTGGTGTGTTTTTTTTTTTATGTTAAGCTTCAAGCCAGCTTTTCTACTCTCCTCTTTCACTCTCCTCAGGAGGCCTCTTAATTCCTCTTTGCTTTCTTCCATCAGTGGCATCATCTGCATATCTGGGATTGTTGATATTTCTCGTGGGAACATTAATTCCACCTTCTGATTCCTCCAGACTTGAATTTCACATAATATAGTTTGCATATAGGTTAAATAATTAAGATAGAAATATGTAATCTTGCTGTACATTTTCCCAATCTCAAACTAATCAGTTGTTCCACGTTCACTTCTAACTGTTGCTTCTTGGCCACATACAGATTTCTCAGGAGACAAGTCTGGTATTCCCATCTTTTTGAGGACTTGACATATTTTGTTGTGATCCACACAGTCAAAGACTTTAGTGTAGCCAGTGAAGCAGAAATAAAGGTTTGTGTTTTTGTTTTCTGGAATTCCCTTGCTTTCTCCATAATTCAGAGAATATTGGCAATTTGGTCTCTAGTTCCTCTGCCTCTTCAAAAACCAGTCTACTCTTCTGAAATCATGGTTCTCATATTACTGAAATCTAGCTTGCAAAGTCTTAGGTATACCTTAGGTATGTGAAATGAGTGCAATTATTCAGTAATTTAAACATTCCTTGGCATTGCCCTTCTTTAGGACTGGGACATAAAGTGACCTTTCTATTCTTACAGCATGGTAGTATTTCATTACATTCATATTACAATAACTTACTCAGCCATTCTCCAATTGATGGACATCCTATTAGCTTCCAGCTCTTTGCAACTATAAAAGAAGTTTCTAAAAATATTTTTTTTAGATATAGGACACTTGCTTTTTTCTTTTATCTCTTTGAGGTATAGACCCAGTTATAGTATCACCGGGATACAATTTTTAGTAACTTTTGGAGCATAGTTCCAAATGCCTCTTCAGAATCAAAGTGCTTCTTTTCTCATAGTCCTTTAAACGTACATCATTTTTCCATTTTGTCACAATTGACAATTTGATTAATCTTAGCTTGAACTTCAATTTGATTTTCCCTAATTAATAGTGATTTGGGATATTTATTCATATGGTTATAAATAGCTTGGGTTTATTTCCTTGAGTACTGCCTGTTCAGATTCTTTGGACATTTATAAATTTGGGAACAGTTTTTATGCTTACAAATTTGAATCACTTCCTTATAGATTTTGAAAATGAGACCTTTAGCAGGAAAACGATGCAAATTTTCCCCCTCAACTGTCTCCCTTACAATTTTTGCTTCACTGAATTTGCTGCTGCAAAAACTACTAATTTTTTGTAATTGGGACAGTATATTTTATGTAATCTTCTCTGTCTCGATTCATCATGATCTTTTAAACATATACATAGTTCTCAAAGGTAATTTTTTTCATTTCTCTAATTTACTTGTGGCCCTTTTATATTTATTTAGATCATGTGTCCATTTGGATATTATCTTGGCATATCTGAAAGGGCCAGGGTCTCACATTGCATCCTGGACCATCTCCAGATCCAGATGACTCAGGAGAAGAAAGTGAGGTTGGTGACCTTGCACAGCCCTTCCTCACTCAAATCAGTGTCATCATCTTGATGTCATGGTCCTCTTCGAGAAGATGGACAAACTCAACCTCTGAGTGAGTAGCAGCTCTCCTCCTCCTCCTCTTTCTCCTCCCCCTTCCCCCCCATAGCTGCTTTTTATTTTCTCTGGGTTTATTGGTTACATTTCCTGCTCAGAGATCAAGCCTCAAATCATTCTAGAGCCATAGACTGGACAGTAAGTCCCCACCCACCTAGCACAGAGTGGATTTAAATACTAAATAGTAACTGTTTCTCTTTTACCTAGGAACCCTGAGGGTCCTCTTCCCACTTTGATTTTTTTTTTTTAATTGAAGGGGCCAACCGTTGAGCAATTGCTTAAAGAAGTCTATTCACTGAATGGATGTATCTCACTCAAAGTGAGAATGCTATAAGACCTTAGCCTGAAAGGGCCAGGATCTCACACTGCATCCTGGGCCATCTCTAGCCATCATGATGAATATCAGGCCACTGGGTCCAGATGGCTCAGGGGAAGAAAGTGAGGTTGGTAACCTCGCACAGCCCTCCCTCACTCAAATCAAAGTCAACTGCAAGTCATATCATCACCTTGATGTCATGGTCCTCTTCAAGAATGAAGGACAAAACACTACAACAATAATCTTGGCATATGATATTCTACACTTAAATTCTGTCAACCTGATCTGGTTTTCTTAGTTTTTCCCTCAGTAGCAGCGGGGTGGAAGAGTTATCAAATACTAGGCTATTAGGTTTGCTTGTTTCTAGATGCTTTATACTTCATCTGTTCCACTGATTGACCTCTCTGTTTTTCAACCATTACCAAACCATTTTGATTATTACTGTTTTGGAGTATAATTTGAGATTTGGTTCTGTGAAGTCCCTTTCATTCCCATTTTGTTTTATTATTCCCTTGAGATTTTTGATCTTCTGTTCCCCTAGATGTATTTCATTATTTTTTCTAGGGCTATAAAAATAATTCATTGCTGGATAATAAAAATAACTAACTTAATTTAGATAAAATTGCTATTTGTATTGTATTGGTTCAGCCTACTCATAAGCAATATTTCTCCAATTATTTAAATCTATTTCTGTATATGGTGTTTTGTAGTTGTATTCTTGTAGTTCCTGTGAGTATCTTGGCAGGTATACTTGTGAGTATTTCATATTTTTGCTGTTGTTGTTTGCTCTGCTTAGTCATGTGCAACTCTTCCTGACACCATTTGGGTTTTTCTTGGCAAAAACACTAGAGTAGTCTGCCATTTTCTTCTACAGCTCATTTTACAGATGAGGAAACTGAGGTAAAGAGGGTTAAGTGACATGCCTAGGGTCACACAGCTAGTAAATATCTGAGGTCAGATTTGAACCCAGGAAAAGGACTTTCTGACTCCAGGTTAGGCAATTTTTCCACTGTTTCACCTAGCTGCCCTAAGTATATATAATCTGTAGTAATTCTGAATGAAATATCTCTACTAAACACTCAGTCTATAGAGTTAGCTGTTTTGTGGGTGATTCCTGTTCTGGTGGCATCTCTGACTAGAGTCCTAGAAGTTTGCAACAAAAGGTAACTGACTAGAGACATAACACATACCAGCAGTGTTGGCTAAGTGTACTCAGATCAGCAGCAGACTCTATCCCATCCCCACCCCCAACAAACACGCCAAAACCCAACTTTCACTGACCTTTGAGAGAACCTGGAAGAAGTTAGAAAGCCAAAATTTCAAATAACAGACACTTGACACTTTGTGTAAGCCAAGTTGCTTACTTTAAAGATTAGGTCTTTTTATTGAGGAGACTTATATGTCCTCTCCTTAGCTGGTGTTCAAGGCCCATTTAGTCCAGGCTGAAGCTCACAATTTTATTCTGACCACACTTCCTGTTCTCCCTCCACCTTACAAATATACCTAGCTTCAGCCTCATATGGACTAACAATATCCATAGAAAGGTTCCTTTGTGTGTGGAAAAAGGAATAATCCTAGAATCTAAAGCATTATTAACCTTTTTTATGTCATGGGCCCTTTTGGCAGTCTAATGAAGCATGTGGACTTTTTATAATGATATTTTTAAATACATAAAAATGTAAGTGATTACAAAGTAAATCGAAATATCAAAAGCTATCAAAATACTTTTAAAAAACAAAAAGTAAATGAACTCAAGTTTAAGAACCTCTGCAGATCATTTCTGTTCAGATGGTACCTTTTTATTCTTTTAAAAGATCTCTGAATGCCTTAAAGAAATTACTATAGACTTCCTAATGCCATCACTGTCAGGTAGGTAGCTCATTATTGCTTCATCATATAAATTTGGGAGAGTGAAACTGAGAAAATTTAAAATAAAGTTTTGGAACAGAGACTTGAAACCTTTCCCTTTGAGTCCCAAATGCCTTCTACTGATATGCCACACTGCTGGCCTTTTTTGTAGACTGATAAAGCTTTGCAGCTAAGTGGAAAAAAATATAATTCATAGACTTGGTCTGCAGAGTGCCATCTGTCAGAATTTAAACAGCCTTAAATATTTAAGAATTATAATTTTCTGATCTTTAAGAGTTGGCATATTTTATTTTTGTTATTGTTCCATCCCTTTATGAAAAAAAAATAAATGAATTAATAAATAAGCTCATGTTTATTTTTAAGGAAATCACATTTTTGCATTTTATATCGTTTTGGTTTAAATTACTGTGTCCAATAGCCATGAAACACTTTAACCTTTTTTTAAATGGAAGGCTTTTTCCTTCTCTCATTAAAGGCTTAGTCTGATTCTGTAGCAATTACATATATTACATATTTACATTCCAAGAGTTTACTAGAAAAATCCATTTGGTTCAGGAGAGCAAAACATGACTTTGAAGACTTTCCTGAAAGAGGTTTCTATCATGTGTATGTCAAAATTTTACAGTGATTGGATATTGTTCAGTGACCCTCTAATCATTAACATCAAGCAAGGTGGGAAACAGAGAG
Source organism: Bettongia penicillata ogilbyi (assembly GCA_023548195.1). NCBI lineage: Eukaryota > Metazoa > Chordata > Mammalia > Diprotodontia > Potoroidae > Bettongia > Bettongia penicillata. The sequence goes on along the minus strand of JAJHZJ010000255.1, from coordinate 1,062,784 downwards.
TCATGTTCTTGTCCAAAGTTTTCAACATTTTCATGGAGAGCTAGTATAGAGCACACAGAAAAATTTACTAAAGATGATGAAGTCCTCCTACGTGTGGGAGATATATTATGGTAGGTGCATCAAGCTCCAGAATATTCCAAAATATCTCAAAAGTGATCTATAATCAATCAAAAGATTTTAGCTTAACTATTCACGTAGAGGAAAAAGTTGATTAAGAATGTCTATTTTCTAGACTATGAAGCTGAAGGCCAATGGATTAAAGCAATTAATTCATTAATCATAAATCATTTATTAAGCATTTGCTAGGCACTGTACTAACTACTGTCATACCAATAAAATTTGAAAATAACCCTTAATACAAAGGAGTTTACATAATATTGAGAAAGACAATATTTGCATAGTGTAGAAAATACAAGGTGTATGAGTGTCAAGGAAGACTAGTATCTCTGGTGTTAGGGCTGCTTTCCATCTTTGGTGTCCATCTGCCACCCAACTCTCACCTGTGTCTCCAAGAAGCTGTAACATGGAAGCAGCCACACTCCAGTAAAACTATCTTGGCAGATAGACTAACCCATACTGAAGTTAATCAACAAGCCTACTATCTGTCAGTGAGTTGGGGACAGGGACAGTGTACCACAAGTGTAGAATGACCTCCCCTGTGGAATGGGCAGATGTGAGCGATTTTTTTCCATGAAGGCAGAGAAACTAGGCACTATGGAACACTTAGAGCTTAGTTAGACATTGAAAATGCTGAGGTCATCAACTTCATCCTGGGTCATCTACAATCATCTTGACTTTGGTCTCACCACTAGACTTCCAGAGTCATTGGACTCTGAAAGAGAGTGAAGTCATAGATTTTGTACAAATCTCCCTCACTTAAATCTGATTTATGCAAGGGTCAAAAGACTCTACCATTTTACCATTTTTACATACCTCAAAATCCTGTGGCAATGTGAAGCAGCAGCAAGTATGGATATACTGGGAGTTGTGATCACAATACTGCACACAGGCATAAGGTAATTTTCTCACTAGACTGGAACAGCAGTAGGATTCTACAGCCCCCTAGGTATCTGAATAGCCTTTTTAAGTACCACACTATTCATCTTCTGGAGTGATGAAGGGGCTAGAAAAGATGCCCTGACTGCTTCACCAAACCTAACCTTGTGCTTATTGTGTGAGGAAGGGATCCTACCCTGTGGTTAAAACACACATACACACACACACACACACACTTTTGTGAAGATAATTCCACTTATCATTGGTACCTGGAATATGATCATACTTATGGACAACAAGAAATCCAACAGCTCTTGTAAGAGAACTCAACAGCTATCTCGACCAAATAGTAGTCCTGAAGAAAACAAGATTGGCAAATGAAGACCAGCTTACTGATGAAGGAGATTGATACACATTTTTCTGGAGTGACAACAGTGATGGGGAGTGGCCCAGAAACTGGCATCAGATTTATTCAAAACTAATGTAGTCAATGAGCTTGTATGCCTTCCTCAAGAGTGAATGACAGGTTCGTGACAATACAATTGCCACTTGCAAGAAAGCACCACACTACCATAATCAGCTCCCACCATGAAGAACCCTGATGAGGTCAAAGGAAAAAATTTTGGACAGGGCAGCTGCCCGGGGCTCAGGCTTCAGTTCCCAACAGTTGTGAGCCCTAGAGGGTAATGACAAGGCCGGTGCCCTGCTGCTGCCCAGCCACTACTGTACCAGACCCCAGGTCAGGGCCACGCAGACCTTTCCGGTGCGAGGAGGCCCCTCCACAGGAGCTAACTGATCGCAGCCGCTCCAGCAGGGGACTCACTGTGCAGGCCCTGGGGCAGGACAACCTGAGTAGGAGCAGTGGCACCTTGAGAGGAGAATGTGTTGGGCTGAGTCCTGAAGTATGAAGGGAGTTCTGTGCAAATGGATCAATTATCTCATAGACTGGCAACCTAGCTGGTTTGTTTTAGAAAATGGGATGTTATCCTATTATGATTCACAAGATGATGTGTGCAAAGGGAGCAAAGGAAGTATAAAGATGGCAGTTTGTGAAATTAAAGAAATAAGTGAAACCAATGAATCTCTGAAAACCAAAATGTCTGAACATTGCCTTTACTGTGACCTCTTAACGCAACAATTTCTTACTATACAAGAATTCATACGTCATGATGACATTCCTTCATCCCCCAGTGTAGAGAATATGAGCAAAGCTTCATCTCCACTTAGTGTCACATGTAATATATTCCTCACCACACTCCAAGAATGTGTGAAGATAGCAAATGCCAAGTTTAAGTCAGAGATGTTGCAATTGCCTCATCTGGATCTGTTAGTTTCTCCTGTATAACCTTCACATGTTCAAATGAAGAAATGGTCCATCAGTTACCCTAGTTCTTACAGTTCAGAGAGGAGTAGTCACACTATAAAAGAACTAGGGCCTTCTCTTCACTGAATCTCGCAACACTGCAGAAGAATCTACTCAGATACAGACCACAATTGTATTTCCCCTGAAGACCCAGATAGATCAGTTAACTCTTCAAGAAATATTCTCAGTGGAGATTTGGCATCAGCAACCATTCTCAAAGAAAACAGAACAGTGTCCAAAATATGATCTGAATTGGAAAGTGTTCTTCCATCCTTCTCTTCCTGAGGAAACTGAAATGTCCCACTTTCTTTAAGTATTGCTATGCAAAAACTGCTATAATTATATTGTTGTTATAGGGAGTTGTTTTTTTCCCCTTTACTTAGAAGAATTTCTCTGCACTTTATAGAATAATGTTAAAAAAAACTCAGCAAGTACAAAAAAACCTTTAAAGTGTATTTTATCTTTATATAGTTTATTTGTGAAAGTATTTTCCTAATAACCTCAAAATAAGAATGTATATTTCTTTCTTTGAAAAAATTATGGTTTAACATTTAGGTATTTATGAGGATAAATGTAGTTTTTTTTTTAAGTGTGAAGTACTGATGGTATCTTCAATTTGTATTGCAGTTTATACACGTGGAGCCTTTTGCACCTCTGTCATTCTGACAGAGGTGTAAAATATTTGATTGTGCCATAGACCAATTGCTCATTTATCCTGTTAAAGTGCACTGCACTGGTGGACAGTGATCTCATTGCCTTCACTGAAGAAAAAAAAAAGGAGCAACCAATTAAATCTTAACATATCTTTAGCCCAAGTGACATGACATATCAAGTATTTTTTTATAAAACCAGAATGGGCTGTCCTTCAGATTGTGGGTGGCACTGCTGAATTGTTGATATGAAGTATTTAATTTTCACTTATTTGTTACTTTCTGCTGCATCAAAAAGAGAGGACAGCATTCTGATTTGTGAACAACCAAATTTGAGATGTGCATTTGTTGTTTGTTGCATTGCACCAAAAAAAGAGGTTAATGTTGCAGTGAATTTGCTCATTTTAAAACAGAAATAAAATTATTTTTTGAGGAAAAAAATTTTGAAGACTTTGACACCTTCATCATCAATGTACCAAAATTGGTCAAGTTTTTAATTCTTAGTGACTTTGACACTAGAGAAGGAACAGACTATTAGAATGGCAGGGAGTCCTTGAGAGGAATTGAGTAAGAAACAGCAGTGGTCACTTACTGCCAAAGACTTGGGCATCTCATGACTTTCTCATGACCAACACTGTCTTCTGTTTACCTAAATGCATTGAAATTTTGTGGATACACCTTACAGCAAACACTGGCATTTAATAGACTATGTCATTACAAGGAGAAGAGACAGCAGTCAGGATGTCAGAGTAATGAAAGATGAAAATGGCACCAAAGTCAGCTACCATGCTGACAGTAAATTATTTACCTTGAAAAGCTACAAGTTGAGACTTAAGTAGAGGGAGAGTAGGTGAGTGATTTTTGTTGTTGTTGCTGTTCACAGAAGATAGTGCACTCATTGTAGCCTCTGAGGCTGAGACACAACAAAGTACGCATCGATTCTCTGCTACTTGTGTTAATTTTGGTCTACCAACACCCAGAAAACAGGTCAGCACTAGACCATTCATATGTGGAACCATCAGTTACAATAAATGGAAACATTTTGAATGCTATTGATAAGTTCACTTACCTTGGCAGTATACTTTCCAAAGATGTACACATAGTTGATAATGTTGATGTACATATTGCCAGAGCTAGTTCAATTTTTAAGAGTGTCTAAAGGAAAGAGTGGAAGAGAAGAGGTATTAGACTGCCTATCAAACTGAATGTCCACAAAGCCATTATGCTGAACTTATTGTATGCCTGTGAAATCTGGACAGTCTACCAGTGCCATGACAGGAAACTGAATCCTTTCCATCTGAATTGTCTTAGGAAGATACTGAAGATCACCTGGCAGGATAAGATTCCAGACACTGAAGTCCTTTCTCAAACTAAACTGCCACGCATTTAAACTCTGCTTCAGAGAACACAACTCCAATGGACTGGCCACATTATTCAAATGTCAAATGTACTTTTGTCTAAGACTGTTTGATAGAGAACTCAAACAGGGCAAGCACTTACATGGAGGTCAAAAGAAACAATAAAAGAACATTTTCAAAGTCTCTCTGAAGGTCTTTGGAATCAAATGTGAGGCATGGGAGACACTGGCACAGGATCACCCAGGACAGTGTGCCTGCTTTGAAGATGGTAGTGTACTGTATGAACAAAGCAGAATTGAAATAACTCAAAAGAAACATGAAATGCACAAATTTATACATCTCTACTCTAAATTTTTATAAGGACTATTTGTGCCCCACCTGTGGCAGAGTCTTGTGAGTTTGTATTGGTCTAATCAATCATTTGACATACTGTACCTTGATCCCAATGACATAGTGATGTCATTTTGTTCTTCTTTCAGAATGAAGAACAACCAACCATAGGAAATACATGAAGTAGATTTTAAGTAACCTAATAAAGGAAGGCACTAGCAGTCAGAGGAAGATCAGGAAAGATCTCTGTCATGGGGTGGTATTTTATCTAAGACTTGAAGATAGCCAGAATTGAACCTAAGAAGAAAACAGACAATATTGCCTTTAAGAAATTACTGAATTTGCTTGGTGATCCCAAAGTTCTCTGAAAAAAAAAAGACTCAAATTTTCAATAGCAATATTTTTTTCTGATGATGTTGTATGGCTAAGAGAATTTAGCAATCTTTGAAGAAATGACATTAGGGAACACTCAAAGTTCAATAAAGAAGAAGATGGTGAGCATGGAAAAGTTGCAATACATTATAAATAAGGAATAGTTAAGGAAAAGCAGTATAAAGAATGATAACAACAAAATGTATGATCATAAAATAAATAGGTTAGTTACATAATGAAAGTGAGGAATATTGAACACACAACCCTTATCTTTCACTGGTGCTCTAAAATAGCAAGAGAATCTAGGAAGGCTCCAAGGATAGTGAGTGGTCCCTCAGTGGCAACTTATGGAGGACACAGAGAAGAAAACCATAATATGGAAAAGAAAGGCCTAGATGGACTATATGTTTTGTCAGTGGAGAATATATTCACAGCAGTGAGATCAGGGTCACTGTATATTAGTAAAAACTAATGCCAGATATCCTAATTTGATGACTAATATTTTAGGGAGCTGTAAAATATTGTCCCCTGTGGAGAGTCATAATGCTCACAGAGGTCAGTGAAACACAAATCTAATGGTAACCTAACTTTCTCAGGTTGGATGAAAGAACTATTGAACCTTGAACCCTCTACATAAGTACATTGTGAGAAGGTTCACATGCTATTTTATGGAATTCGTCCAACTTTGCCCCTCACTGAGATTTAAAACTATTACTTACAATTCTTGCCAACTATTTCAATATGATCATTATTTCTTCTACCTTAACTTTATTCAAGTAGGAGGAAGAAAAATAATAAACTAAAATTATAACTTGTAATTATTTAACAATAGGAGGAAATTAATGCCATCTCTTAATCTCTAATCATCTCACAATCAGCACAATCAGGGCTATGTAGTATTGATGATGCCCCTATATTTAAAATAATTATGCACATGTCAGAACCTGTATCAGACTAAAAATTGACTGAATTCATCATCATTTACTTTATAAGTCATAATGTGAAATTCTAACCACAAACATACAAAAACTTTGTTAGGGAATGGCATATGTGAATTAGAAACAAGTTAGTTTCTTTGCCTCTTTAACTTTGTTCTGAAGAGGAAACTAAACATTTTAAAATACCTTAATCTCTGCAGACATGATATATACTATGTTTTAATATTTACTACTAGTACTATAAGGAAAACATTTATAGCTTCTTTTATTAACATCTTTAAAAGTAATCTGTAAATATTTGTGATGTAAAAACAAAACAATCTGTAAAAACTTTTAAAAAAAATAAAGATAGCTTTAAGATTAAAGGGAACAGGGTGTGAGAAATCTCTCACTAAGCTAGAGACCATAAAGAGTGCCTTCAAAATAAAAATGATACCAGTTAAGACACCTAAAACAAGCCAAAAGGTCAAAACAAGTCAACAAGTAAAAAAAAATCCAAGAATGAAGTCAGTGGTAGAAACTGTAACCTCAGATATCTGCAGACAAAAGAAAAGTGTCTAACTAGCTAGATTAGCTAGACATCCTATTGCTAGTAAGCAGATTTTACATCTTAGATATAACTAAAACTTGGTGGAATGAGATCATGGATTGATAAGACTGTGAATTAGCTTAAAGAAACAAGAATGGTAAAAGGGTAGATATGGGTATGATTGCATTCTCTTAAGAACATATATTCATTTAAAGAAAACCAGGAATTAGAGAAGGGTAGCAATGTGAGGAGGATTTGAGTGAAGAGCAATTGAAGGAAAATAAAAAGCAATGCTGTCATCAAAGTATCAGACCAGGCCAACATGCCATATGAACTGAAAAAAAAAAAAAGGAAGTGAAGAATTTGAGAAATCGATCATAAGGCTGCCAAAGAAACTTATATTTACAGTTATAAAGTTCTTCAGTGTTCTGGACATCTGCTGGAGTTCTCTCTCTCTCTCTCTCTCTCTCTCTCTCCCTCTCTCTCTCTCTCTCTCTCTCTCTCTCTCTCTCTCCTCCCCTCCCTCCCTCCCTCCCTCCCTCCCTCCCTCCCTCCCTCTCTCTCTCTCTCTCTCTCTCTCTCTCTCTCCTCTCTCTCCTCTCTCTCTCTCTCTCCTCTCTCTTCTCTCTCTCTCTCTCTCCCCTCTCTCCCTCTCCCCCCAAAGTAAAGTACCAAAGTATCTCCTGATTCATCCTAATGAAAATCACATCCTTTAAAAGGTGGAGGTAGAAAGAAATTATGTCATAGATCCAATTCTTCCTAACAGGGAGAAACCATTTACTGAGGTAGAAATGATGGAAGACTAGGGGAAAAGTGAACATTTCACCTTAGAATTTATAATAAAAGAGAAGAAATCTGGGGAATATTGTTACATATACCCTAGGTTTTGGAAGAGTAGCTTTCAAGAGTGCAGAGGAAGCACAGGTTAGATTCCTTAGAATAAAATTATAAGGGAGAAGTCAATTCAGGAAGAATTGAAAGCTCTTAAAAGTGAGATTATGAAGACAAAAAAGGAAACCATTCCAATGAGAAGGGAAATATGGAGTTCTCTACAGAGATTTATGTGGATACAGAAGGAATTAATCAAACAGTTTTTTTAAGCCAAATATAGAAGGTGGAAGCAAGGGCATGATAAGTACAAATTTATGGCATGGTGCTATAAAAATAGTATCAAGATGTAAGGAAAGTCTAATATGCACCCAAGTATTTAAAACAACATTTCTCATAATAGCAAAGAACTGGAAATTGTGATACATGGATACTATGGAATGCTACTGCATTGTAAGAAGGGAAGCACAGGAAGACATGTAAACTAATACAAACTGAAGTCAAGAAAGCAATACACATGATAACTACTACAATTTAAGTAGGAAAAAAAGCATTAGCACCAAAAAAATTGTAATTGCACACTGTGTAATTATAAGTAAGAATGGTCCTGAAGTACTTCCCTTCCCTTTTTGCAGGTGCGGGGGTCTACTGATGGAATATACAGTAGGTGATGTTACTTGTTTGAGGCATGGAAGAATTTTACTTAGGTGGCTGTTTTTTCTTTGCTTTTCTTTGCTTTTATTCTTTTTATAAAGGGTGGTTCTCTGGGTGACAGAAGAGAGAGGGACATATCAGAAAATGAAGTATTGTTAAAGAAAAACACAGATGATAGCAATAAATTTTTTAAATAGCATCATAAGAATTAATACTCAAAATGAGCCAACTAGTGAGGAAAACTTCATAGAAAAGTGACTTTTATATTGGGGGGGAAAAGGTCAAATAAACCATAGGGCTGCTTTTCAAGATGGGGGTATATCTGATGATAAACAAAAGGAAAAGACTCTCAATTTTAATTTTTCTTCTGCTTTACATGACCTTTGGATGGAAAGGGCAAAAATAAAACAAAAGAAAAAGGCTAACATGAGTTGCTAACTCAAGATAAATAACATGGTAGCAAACGAATACCTAGCTGTCACTGCTGGGTTCAAGCCATGTGGTCCAGATGATCTACATGATCAGCCTCTGAAAGAACCAAAAGAAGCATTCACTGAGGAATTTTCAAGGATATTTGAAATTCTGTGGAAAATATAAAAGTTTTCAAGGGATTAGAGGCAAATGATTATTTTTTTAAATGGAATTGTGTCTACAAACTATAGAATCGTGAGAGTGACTTCCCTTCCTAGCAAAATTCTATTTTATTGAAGGAATAATTATCAAACATCTAGAAAAGGAAGGAATCTTGTAAAATATAGTTTAGCTTAATTTTAACAAAGTATTGATATATATCATCCTGTAGCAAAGATGAAATGATCATAATTAGGTAGATTTAGACTTGGTTTAGTGGTTGGATGTTTCTCTAAGGTCAATGTCAACTTGGAGAAGATCCTCAGGAATTTTTGCTTAATCTTGTGTTGTTTAATCATTTTCCCAGTGGATGGTGTGCTTCCCAAATTTGATTCAAAGCTTGGATAGATCACGCATTGTATGAAACAGTCAATATTCAGAGAGATCTTGATAGGTCAGAAGATTCAGTAAAACATAAGTTCCTTACATCAGGGACTATTTCCTTTTCATCTTTGTATCTCTAGAGGTTAGCACAATGTCTGGCACATAATAGGCACTTAGTAAAATGTTCACTGAACTGTACTGAATTGAATTAAGTATCTATTAGCTAGTGGCATGGTGGATAGAGTGCTAAGCCTGAAGTCAGGAAGACTCATCTTTTTGAGTTCAAATCTGACCTCAGACCCTCACTAGCTATATGACCCTGAGGAAATCACTTAACCCTCAGTTTCCTTCCACATAACATGGAAATAATAATACCTACATCTCAGGGTTGGTGTGAGGATCAAATGAGATTATATTTATTTAGCACATAGTAGATGCTATATAAATGCATATTCTGTTCCCACAGAATAAAGCCAGTACCAAGTTCTGATATTAAAGAGGAAATATAAACAATTAGGACTGTATCTTTAATGTCTTCTCTTCAGTTAACAAAGTATTTCACTTTTAGGAGAAGAACTTGTCCATTAGTAATATCTGAGCATTGGTGTGAGGAAGCTGTCCTATAGCCAGCTCAGAGTAGGTAATTGAAAGTGACTTAAAGTCTATTAGTATCCAAGCTATAAATGTCTTGTCCAGTGCTGTGAATATTGCATTGGCGATACAGCAGGGCAGAAATATTGAGGATTTTCAATGTCTGTGCAGTAGGAGTAAGATAACAGAGAAAAGGTAAAAGTTTTCCTAATATAGGTAGGAAAGAAAATCACTTTGTTACTAAGACAACCATCAAAGTACTTAACAAATATTTCATACTTTGTTTTTAATTCTTTCTGAACAGTAACAGGAATTCACATTTATATAGTGCTCTAAAGTTTACAAACATTTTCCTGACTACTTGACTTTAACCTGTAAAACACAGGTAGAACTAAATATTGTTAGTGGGTTCTACTTCATTTTAATAGTTGTATTTTTATAGAAAAAAATAACAGATCACATATACTTAGCTTTTTTACAGTGTGACCTAGAGAGAGGCCTCTGGGCCTCAGTTTTCTCATCTGTGAAATGAAGGGATGGAGTTATAGAAGACTCTAAAGGGTCTCTTTCTGCTCCATATGTTCATAAGATCCAGTTATGTAAACCTTAAGATAGCCTTTCTCCTAAACGTAGTCAGACATTGAAATACATCATTGTCCACCTAGTGGTAGCTAGAAGAATTGGGGAGACCAGAAGGAACATACACAAAAACAAGGCAGATGGCAAGGTGTCTACAAGGCTGTGAAAGTGAAGTATAGCCTAGTGCTGGCTACATATGTTGGCTTAGTCGTACTCACTCATACTCAAGGAGAGGTTCTAAAAGTTTGTGGATTTTGACAATTATTTGTTGTTTTGGATTATTAACTAATACTATAAGCCCAAGATGATGATCAAGTTAAATTGCTTTTCTGTTTGATAACCTTTTAAATAAATACTTGAAGACAACAAATGTCTCCTCTCTAACTCCCTATCTGTCTTTTCTTCTCCAAGTTAAACATAATCAGATCATTTAATCCATCCTCATATAGTAAGTTTAAATGAAATGATATATGTAAAGCTCTTTGCAAAACCTTAGTGTGCTGGATAAATGTCACCTGTGAGAGTGATGGTGATGATAATGATAATGATAACTCCAGTCACCTCATTATTATTTTTTAATATTTTATTTTCCCTAATTACAAGTAAAATCATTTTTTAACATTGGCTGTTGTTTTTTAGTTTTGAGTTCTGAATTCTATTCTTCCCTCTCTTCCCTCCCCCTAAACAGTCTGATAAAGCTTATACATGTACAATCATGTAAAACATTTCCATATTAATAATTTTGTGCAAGAAGACAAGGAAGGAAGAAAAGAATGAAGGAAAGAAGGAAGGAAGGAAGGAAGGAAGGAAGGAAGGAAGGAAGGAAGGAAGGAAGGAAGGAAGGAAGGAAGGAAGGAAGGAAGAAATCCTCAGTCTGTATTCAGAAAACATCAGCTTTCTGTGGAGGCAGATAACATTTTTCATCATGAGTCCTTTGGGATTGTCTTGGATCATCATATTGCTGAGAATAACTAAGTCATTCACAGTTGTTCATCATACAATATTACTGTTTTAGTGTACAATGTTCTCCTTCACCTCATTATTCTTACCACCATCCTCTGGACGTATCCCAACTTGTCTGTGTTCTTTCATGAATATTACTCCCAGAACAGAACAAGTACTCCATTTGTAGTTAGATTAAGACAGAATAATGTATCCATCCACCACCATGTTCTGGGAGGCACGTCTCTTGGCAAAGCAAGAAACCACCTGGACTTTTCAGACTGCCATGTTCCATTGAACTTTCCATTCAATAACACTTCCAAGATCTTCATAAGGGTCATCATCTTACCTTTTTGCTTTACCTCCGGAATAATTCAGACCCCACCCTACCTCACCAATACCAGTATATTAAGTGGGTCTCTTAGGGTAGGGATTGGAAAATGGAATGGAAAAGATAGTGTAATAATTCATGGTATGGTTTTTGTTTTTGTTTTGTTTGTTTTTTGCTTTTGTTTTTTGGTGGGTTTTTTTTTTTAGGATGAGATAAGCAGAAGCAGGGATAGGGACACTTCAAAGATGGATAGGAGGTAGAAGTCAGTTTTGAAGCTATATTTGTGGGTTACCTACAGATGCCACCACCAGCTGTGTTATCTAATGTACAGGTGTTAGGTTTTATAGCTACTGTTGTAATGAATCACTGGTTTATTTTTAAATAAGCTACTCTGTATTTAGAACAAAGAAAGATCTCATCTTGCCTAGCTTGTAAGCCTAATAAATCTTGATAGAAGAAATTTTACTTCTTCACAAAAGAGCCCAACTCTTAACTTCACTCCTAGACCAATTAACAAATGGATCCCACAAATAAAATATGACAAACTCTCAAATAAAATCATTAAATACATGTGATAATAACATGACTTTAAAAAAAACTTACACTTACAATTTTGCATTCATGCTATTTTTGCATGTATAAATTCAGTCCTTCTTCCTTCTTGGATTCAGACACAAAATTAAAATTATAAAATACCTAACCATGGTGAATTAAGCAAAAAGCTCACATTCATTTTATCCCTCTTTTAACATTACTTTCAATTGAATTTCCCTCTTTAAAAAGAATTTTTTGCTGTTCTCAATGTGTCCTGGGCTTATGCAGTGCTGAATATGTGTTTGGGAAAGGTGAAATCATTGTAATCAAGGGATAGGACTCATCAAAATGGGAGAGAGAATTGGACCTTCAGAGCCTAGCTATGTGATTTTATTGGTGTTGAGAACTACCGAAAACATCCTCTACCACTGAAGGTTAGCAATTTCTCTGGGACTTATAGTCCTGAGCTGCTTAGAGCATTGAGAGATTGTGACATGACCAGTGTCACACAGCCCATATACATTAAAGGTGGGTCTTTATTTTAGGCCTTTCTGGATCTGGGATTGACTCCCTACTATGCTTGAGTTCATAATGTTGACAGAACATTAGGATTTTTGTTTACAACTAGTGCCGGATATTTTTATACTTAACCGATTCCTGACAAATCAAGTTAAATCAAAATGATAGTGTTTGTAATATTAAAGGCCTTATTTTATGCTCGAAATTATAATTTTCCAAGAAAAAAAGAACAAAATACTGCCATGTAAAAAGTTTGTGGGAAATAAGAAGAGAATGAATTTGCTTCTAAATTTTTTTTTAAAAAATCAATAACCAAAGAATGTCAAACTATTTTCCTTTATAAAAATCTCTCATCACCTACAACTGGCTGTGCTAATGAAATAAAATAAAATAAATGCAATTTTACTCCAACAGGCATCAGAAATAAATGTTCCTTTAAAGAACCTTCCGGATATTAATTTACCAGCAATTTGGAGCATGTCTAGGGCATGAAGGGCATGAACTGGTTCAAATGGATAGGAAGAAATGTGAATGACTGACAGCTGTGTATGCCTGGCATCTGAAATCTATACCTGGAGCACAAAACCTCCAGGAAAATGGAGGATAGGTACATTTATAGTATCAGATTTAATATGTAGAGCAGATTGTCTAGTATTCTGCCAATAATTACTACAAACCATTTTCATCCTCACTCTCAGTCACTGTTGGCTTAGATCCCCAAAGAAAAGACCAGCCCATGATTGATTTTTTTTTTTCCACAAAAATTGGAATTTGCAAATAAGCTGTATAGCTTTCCCTGAAAGTATGCAAGTGAGCTGAACTGTTAAAGCACAAGGGATGACCTGGTCTCTGGTAGATGGGGCAGGCAGTGTGACAGAAACAGTGTGATCTTTTGGGCTGGCTGGCATTTTTATTCTCACTTATCTCTCCCACAAACTGAGCTCAAATCAAAAGTTGTAAAATAAGGCAGAGTTTTCTGGGGAAACGGATTTATTTCAAAGAACAGCCAAGATGTTTTAATACTTTGATGAGAAGCAAAATGATCTTTCTCTTGATTTTTATCTGTCCCAGTAATCTGTACCTAGGCTGCAACTTCTTTTTTCCCCCTTTTCATTCTTTACTGTGGTTCATCATATCTGAAGAAAGAAAGCCTTCTTCTTAGCACCTCCCCTCATACTTTTCTTCCCCAAATCACATTGGTTCTCATCATTCTCTCTCTCTCTGATTGATCTACATTATATACTTAAAAGTACATCTTCTGTTCTCTGTTCTGTTCACCTAATCATGTCCTGACATTTTTCTACCAAGGATGACTGTGATTTGGCTCACCAACTCCTCCGACTGATTTTCACTGACACTACCTACCCCTTGTTTAGCTCTCTCTACTGAAGAAATGGAAATAGGTTTGCAACTTCCCTTCTAGCCTTTAGGCTTTCAAAAGATTTTTTACTGTAGTAACTCGAGGGATACACATAGCAGCTAAATATTACAATATTATATACTATTTCCTGACTATATTTAAACTGTCATTTTTCTGTGCTCCTTCGATTCTATCTTCTACCTGGGACCCAATCTGGTTTCTGATTGGTGACCCAAACCAACTATCTCTATGCCATACCAATGAATGTATCCTTTCCTCTTCCAGTTCTAGCTCTGAAAGTGTTTTTTTTTACAATTCATATGCTTATTAAATATATGTAATGTGATAGACTTTATAGAAGCATGTGTGTGTGTGTTCCTGTTTATGGTCATATAGTAGGTATTTAATAGGTGAGATTTCAAAAACAGATCCTCACTGCAAGTATAACCTTTCCCATTTGTAGTGATCTTGGTGGAAATATCAAGGATTGGGAAAGGAAAGGGAGAACACACACAATTACATGAAATGATGTGTCAGTCAATTATCTTATGTCTCCAATCACTATTCCCATGACTTTTTGTCCATAACATTCATTCCTTGTCACTTCTTTTATATGTTGAGTTTTGCTATTACACTGTAAGCTTCTTGAGGGCAGGCATTATCTTGCTTGCAAGAATTTGTATCCCTAGAATTTAGCATAAAGTCTGAAATATATTCATTCAGTGAAATCATTTTCAAAAAATCCCCTAAAATTTGTCTTTGAAACTAGAGGGAGCTAGAACATTTTTAGGTCCCTGCTACCAACTGGCATCACTTTCATTCCATTTTACCTTGGCATCTTTACCATTTTTACCTTGGCACCTTACCTTTACCTTGAAGTTAGCCAATCCCAATCATTTTTAGTTGAATGACGATCAACATTTCTTCACAATCTTACCTTTAGAATACTTTATTCTACTTGATCTTTAAAAACTCTTCTTATGATCTTCAGGTCATAAAAAGTGGACATTGAAGGTATTTCCTTCAGGCATACAGACTAGTTAGAATAGAACCCTTTCTCTCAAGGGATGATGGTGAAAAACTAGAAAGAAAGAAAGAAAAAACATGATGCAACATGCTCTACTTGAGATCTGGAGTAATGTTTTTACTGGATATGTTTGATGATCTATACGTGTAACTTCTGATAACACATAAAGAACCCTCATCAACTTTAGGTCCCTTCTTATCTGATCTGTCTGTGAATGGTGTATGCAAAAGGTACAGTGGGTCTGCTTGCCTGAGATTGATACTCTTGCGTAGGGCTCTAACTCCCTACATCTATCAATTAAAATAAAAATATAGCACATATTAACTTCCTCCAGACCAATCTAAATTTTATCATCATTGTGGACAGAATCAATTTTCTCTCTTATGGCATCATATTCCAGAATTAGAACTATACAGAAATACGTACCTCATGCCTTTAAATTTGTGTGTGTATGTGTGCATTTATGTGTATGAGTACTAGTTCCACTGGTAGATTGTATGCTATTAACAAACCCTGTAGTTAGACTAGAGTTGGGTGTGACTATTTTTCTTTTCCTTGAGATCTGGAACCAGTTTAAGTTATTTAGCAATGAATATGGAGTCCTAGGAGACCAATTCAGTTTCCTCATTTAGGATATGCACCTCTGGGAGCAAGGAATATATTGAAGCCGTAATAGGAGCTTGAAGTTGGAAAAACCCAGACCAATTGCTTCTGTTGGCAAGAAGTTTTTATAGCCTTCCTACAACATATGAATGGGACAGAGTGGTCCTTTGGGACAAGGAAATTGGCAGAGAAAATAGAACATGAACAAATATAGGGAAACATGAGAAATATGGGTGTGATAGGCTATTTTGAACAGTGATTGGTCCTGGCATATATAAGTGTAAAGCAAAAAGTGTATCTTTCCCCCACAATTATCTGGCATTATCTAGGTAATCTATAATAATTTTATGCAACAGCAATAAGACAAGAAGAGGGAAAAGGCATCATCAAGGGAAATCTAAAGCTCATCCTATTTGCTACTAAAATGTTCTTAGAAAACCCAATAGAATCAGCAACAAATTAAACTAAACTAAAACAACGAATAGTTTCAATTTAGTAATAAGATACGTTGAGGGTGGGGTGCAGGGAGAAAACCTGTGATTTCATTCATATAGGAAAATCCTGATAAGGAAAATCCTGCTAATCCAGACTGGCACCTGCTCTGAAGTTTATGATCCTATAGATTTTCCTGAGGACACTGAGAGACTGACCTGCCCAGGTTCAAATAGTCACAAAGAATAATAAGGAGAACAAAAGAGCCTAGAAACTGTTTAAGTAAGAAAATACTTGGTTACTTTGCAAATGAAAAATAAATAGCAGAAAAAAGAAATTCCAGTTTGTAATAGAAACTATATATCTTACTATGATGAGAGATTATAACCAGTAATGCTATTTAAATAAGCAAGAAACAGTGGAAGTAAAAATAAAAAAGACTGGTAAGAAACAATTAAACAAAATGATCCAGAAAGTGTTTATGTATGAAATTGAAAGAATATGCAATATGAAAATGGAAGAAACTTGTAAAGATGTTTATAAGAAACTTTTGTGCATCAGGGGCAATGAAACCACCACATGAAATCTTCATAAGGAAGTAAGTGACATGGAAGTAAATAAAGATGGGAAGAGCAGTTAGAATAAGCCAAGTATAAGTAGACAAGGTCTATGCTGGAAGTGATGGAATTTTGAAGGAATTGATTTACTCACAAGGTGGAAGAGCAAAGCATCGTAACTTCTCGTTAAAAAAACTACAGATTTTATTTTTAAGGGTGATCATAAGAATATAAATAATTCCCTAGTCAAATATCAACTTTCACATTTCTGCAAAATTTTGTATGAATGTATTCTGTATACACGTCAAAGGTTTCCTTGATGGAAATATTAGAAGGAAATAAGCAAGCTTCCACAAACAATAAACAGACCGTATTTTTACAGTGACACAATTGACTAAAGGGTTTAGGAAACATAAGGTCACATTGTGCTTGTAATTTCTTCACCAAAAAACAAACAAAATCCCACATGATTTGGTAGCAACAGTCCCCTTCTTAACAGCTTGTCTTGAACTATAGGCTATTACTCATATTTTAATATAGCTTTGAGACATATAACAATAGAGATTACTTTAAAAACATCTGATTAAAGATGTCAATCAGCTATAATGGATCTATGATCATCAATTCAAAAGTTTACTTAATTGATGCAATTTGCAATCCATTTATGCCTATTCATTTTATGGGTTTGTTGTCCTTTCATCCCAAAAAGTTTGCCAAAGGAGCTCCATCCAAGATTCTCAATGCTTTCCTCAATTTTATCTAATATCCTGAGGTTATCAGTGGAATATAATGGCTGTCTTTTATCCCATCATAAGCCTCTCTCTAATTTGCTCTCTGTGTGATAATCATCTTTAGTTCTTTGGAAACAGTGGCATTCCATATCTTATTGTCATACAGAAAAGCCAGGTAAAATGTTAGCATGTAAAAGATGGGCTTTTGATTTTATGTAATGTTTGAGAAAATAAAAGATTTTTAAAATTTCCTGGAAGGCAATTTGGGTACAAATTGAAATATGTCAATAGACCTGTATCTGCTTGATCTTTTCTATGTAGATTGACAGGCTAAACTCTTGATTTTTTACAGATCTCTTCCATGATGTTCTCTAATGCTTTGGAGTGATAAAATTGGGAAAATGTCATCTGCAAGCAGGAGTATCATCCATATCCCTCCTTAACCTGAACTCTGCTCTGGATCTCTGGTGAATATCTTTGGCAAGTATGCATCTTCCTGTTTTAATGCTTTCCTGATTTTTTTTATTAAAGAGTCATTGAACAGAATTATTTCTGTAATTACATCTACTAAAATATTGTAAATGATATATAGAAAGGAGACACTTTACTGTAAAAGAGCCTATAAGGGTTTTCCTTGTCTTGTTGTTCTAATAAGTCAAATATTTTTCCATAATCAACAAGTAATCAGCACAATTGGATTTTACATTTCACTATGATAACTTTCAGTTAATTGTAAGACAGTAATAAATGCTAACATTTATATATTACTTTAAAGTCAGTAAAGTTGAAGTGAAGCCAAGATGGCAGAGTGATCTGAGGCAGTGGGATTGAAATTGTAGACAAACATGAGGATCATCCCAAAATTCACCAGACCCAATTCTGATGAGGGAATACAGAAAAGTCAGTGAATCATTCCTCCATCTCAGCTTGACAGAGAAAAAAAAATAGAAAAGTCCACAGATATTGGGGATGTCACTGGGATAGGAGCATGCTATTCATGGAACACGTGAGAACTCAGGGAATCATTGTGCACCAGATCAAAAGGAGGGCCCAGATTCATTGTAAAGAACCCCTAGATCCATAGTGGGGCACTATAACAGAAGCAAGTAGGAAGTGTCAGCCTTTCTGCCCACTTTTCAATTCTAGATCACAGATTCAGAGTAGTTTGAGAATGCCCTGCATTGGGGAGTAAAGTTACTAGGTAGAGAGGCTCAGGATTATGTATGAAGAAAGGAAAAAGTTCAAAAATCATCACTAGTAGCAACAGTGATATAGCCCATGTCTCAAGGGAAGCAGGGTCTCACTTCTAATATTTAGTCCAGCCTGCAGAGGAATAACTAGGACAAGAATCCCAGACCAAAGGCAAACCTACAATTATGCTTTTCTGAACCAATATTGCATTCTAGGTGGCTGATAAGGGTGGATTCTAGTAGCAGCCTACTCTTACACAAGCTAAAACTCAGGCCAAGAACTTTCAGGGCTCAAACTAGGTGGGGCAACAATCAGACTTCAACCATTTTGGGAGCACTGGAAGTTTGCATTTCTTTGGTCTCTTCCAAAGATACTAGAATAAATATCACAAATACTTAACACCTTAATAAATCATCAACAGAACCAGTACAGACATATCCTTCAGAAGTGTGACAGAGTCCAACCCTAACATCAAGTCTGAAGTCAGGAAGTAGGCTGGAAAAATAGGCAAATAAGAACAACAAAAAGCTATTATGGTAGCAGAGATACTCAAGATACAAATACAGAAAAAGAGAATAAATCCAAAACATTTGCAAGCCATGTCTCAAAGAAAACTGTAGTTTGGGCACCAACTCAAGTAGAATTCCTGGAATAGATGAAGCCAAATTTAAAAAGTTTAATTTTTAAAATAAATGAAATAAGAGAGCTTGAAGAGGGGAAAGGTAAAAGAAATGAGAGCTATGGAAGAAAGAAATTGAAAACGGATTAATAACTTAGAACAAGAGGGACAAAACATTGCCCAAACAATAAACTCCTTGAAAACATGAATGGACCAAAAAAGAATAAATATAATTACTCCATGAGGCAACAAAAAATGTTCAGTCAAAGACTGAAAAAAAAAGAAAATTTAAAATGTTCCATAACAAAAACAACTGACCTAGAAAACAGATCAAGAAAAAATATAAGAATCATTGAACTATCTGAATGTCATAACCAAAAAAACCTAGATGTCACATATCAATAATACTTAAATAAAACTTTCTAGATCTCTTAGTATGGGAGGGCAAAGTGGAAATTGAAAGAAACCAATAGTTACCTCCTGAAAGAAATCCTGAAATAAAAATTTCCAGAAATTTCATAACCAAAATCCAGAATTTCCATGTCAAATTAAAAATTCAAGCAGCAAAAAAGAGTGAATTAAAGTACCAAGGAGTCAGAGTCAGAGTCACATACTATTTAATAGGCACCACTCTAAAGAAAACTTGGAATATCATATTCTAGAAGGCCAAGGATATTGTTATAGCCAAGAATAACTTACCCAGCAGAACTGATATAATCCTATAGGGAAAAATACACTTTTAATAAAACAGAGGATTTTCAAGTGTTCCTGATGCAAAGACCAGAGCTGTAGAGAAGCTTTGAAGTTCAAACCCAGGAATGAAGAGAAACCTAATGCATGAACATGAATGAACTGCTTATATTCAAATGTGTGGAGTTAATATATGTGTCCCTTTTGCTCTCTAATATTATCAGGATCTCTACAGGGAGTTTAATCAGATAAGCACTAGCAATAATTCTGTTATGTCTTGATGATCTTAAGAATGAAAAGAGAGGGAAAAGAATATACTGGAGAGGAGGGAAAAGAAGATTAGGGGAAAATTATCTCATATAATCAGGGTATACACTAGGCATCTATACAACAAGAAGCAGAGTGTGGGGGCATTGGCTAACCTTGAATTCTCACTCTCACCTGAAATGGTCAAGAAAAGGATAAATACACATATACAGTTGGGTACAAAAATACATTTCACTCAACAGGGAAATAGGCAAAGGTGAGAGAAAGAAGAATAATTTGGGGGAGGGTAGATTAAAGGACGGATTAGTCTGAAGTAAAACAAACTGTAAAGATGTACAAATATATTTATAGTTATATTTGAGGTGACAAAGTAAAATTGGGGAACAGGTGAGAAATTAAGGTGTATAGATGGAAAGTGATGAACTTTTTTTTAGTGTAATAATCAACCAAAGGACTAATTACAGAGGACTAATGATGAAACATATTACCTACCTCCTGAGAGGGAAGTGAAAGACTTACAACTAAAAAATGAGACTTTAAAAAAATGGTCAATGTAGAAAGTTGTTTTGATTGGCTATGTATTTGCAATGGGTTTTGTACTCCTTGCATTTATAAAATGGGGGAGGGGTTTGGTGTGAAGCTAAAAACGCAAATCTGGACCAATTTAGACAAATAAAATACTTCTAAAAATTAAATCTTTAAAGTATTTTACCTAGGTTGTCTCATTTGAGCCTCAAAACAGTCTTGTGAGGAAGGTGCATTATCACCATTTTATAGACAGAAAGTCAACAGAGTTACGAAGTACCAGGCACCATACATTAAATCACTGAGGATACAAAAAAAAAATGTCAAAGACATAGTCCCTGCTCTTAAGAGGTCTACCTTCTAATGGGAGCAACAATATGAAAACTGCTATGTACATACGAAACATGTAGGGTATAAATGTGTGGTAATTTCAGAAGTTGGTGTATTTTGCAGTCTTTCAGTCATGCCCCCATTTGGAGTTTTCTTGGCAAAGATACTGATATGATTTGAGATTTCCTTCTCCAGTTCATTTGAGGAAACGGAGGCAAACAAGGTTAAGTGATTTGGCAGGATCACACAAGTAATAAGTGTATGAAACCCGATATGAACTCAAGAAGATGGGTCTTCCTGACTCCAGGCCTGGCACTTCTTCCACTACACCACCGAGCTGGCCCAATTTCAGAAGGCAGATTCCAGCAGTTGGGTGTAGGGGAAGAAAGAAGAAGGGAAGAGGTGGACCAGGAAAAGACTCTTACAGAAGGTAGGATTTGAACTTAATCTTGAATAAAACCAGGGAAGCTAGGAGGAAGAGATGACGAGGGAGAGAATCCTCTAGTATAAAGGCAAAAAGCTGAGAAGGAGTGTCAGGTACAAGGAACACAAATAAAGCCAGTAAAGCTAGATTGTAGTTTGAGGAGAGTCATGTCTAAGAAGGCTAAAAAGAGAGCAGGTTGTGAACAGTTTTCAAATGTCAAAGGAGGGTTTTATATTTGATCCTGTTGGTAATAAGGAGCCACTGGAGTTTACTGAGTAGGAGGGATGATGTGCTAAGACTTGTGCCTTACTCATATGAACTGATGCTAAGTGAAGTGAGCAGAATCAGGAGAACATTATACACAGTAACAGCCACAGTATGTGAGGACTGTTTTTGATAGACTTAGCCCTTCACAACAATGCAAGGACCTAAAACATTTCCAAAGGACTCTTGATACATAATGCTATCCATATTCAGAGAAAAAAACTATGGAGCTGGAATGCAGAATGAAGCCAATTATTTTATACTATGTTATGTTTTGTTTTCTTTTGTTTTTCTCATGGTTTCTCCCATTCATTTTAATTCTTCTGTGCAACATGACTAAAGTGAAAATGTGTTTAATAGGAATGGATGGGTAGAACCCATATAAGATTGTATGCCGTCTTAAGGAGGGAGTGAGAGGGAGGGGTAGAAAATTTGTTTTAAAAGTAATTTACTATTTTTATTAATAATTAATTTTAATTAATAAACCATTAATTTATTATACATGATTATGTAAATTTTAAAATTAATTAATAAATAGTTTTATTTAATAAATTAATTAAAAATTAATCAAATTAAAACTTATGGAAGTAGTTGTTGAAAACTGAAAACAAATTATTAAATTTGGGGAAAAAATAAAAACTTAAAAGACTTGTGTCTTAAGAAAATAACTTTTCCAGCTTGAGTGAAGGATGGACTGAAGTAGAGAAAGACTGAAATCAGTGAGACTAACTAGAAGACTATTGAAATAGCACAAGTGTTAGATGATGAGAGCCTGAATGAGGGTTGTAATTATATTAGTGGAGAGAATGTTATTATTTGTGATATTGTGAAAGTGGAAAAAAAAATGATAACAATAGTGATTATATTGGGACTAGGGAAGACTCAAGAATGAGACTAAGTTTTTGAGCCTTGGTAACTAGGAAGATGGTGGTATCCTTGACAGCAACAGGGAAGTTGGGAAGAGAGTAAGGTTTTGAGGGAAAGGTAATGAGTTCTGTTTTGAACATATAAAGATTGAGATATCTACAGGATGTCTAGTTCAAGATGTCTAATGGGAAGTTGAAGATGCAAATATGGAGATGAGGAAAGAGGTTAGATAGATTTACATTTTACATAGAAGGAAACTGAGACTGAGAAAGATTAATTCTGCCAGAGTCACAAGCTAGTAACAAGATTAAACTCAAAATCTCTTGACTTCAAGTCCACCATCCTATCCGTTATGACACCTACCTGGTAAAGATGTAGTCCTTTGCTGAATATCACTTCCAAAAGATTACCTGTTGCCTCCTAATACCTCATTGAGATTGCCCTCAGTTTGTGCAATTGGTGACTCTCATAGGTACTTTGTAGCGATGGGACAGTAGACATATAAAAGTGATGTATTCCATTTAACTAAACAAATATTGATTAAGTCTCTACTATATTTCAGATACTCGGGGTAAGTCCTGAGTATATAAAAACAAACCATGAAATAATAAAAACAATAACAAGAGCTAGCATTTATATAGCACAGTCTGATTTCATCCTCACAACCCTCTGTGAGTTAGATGCTATAATAATAGCATCCCCATTCCTCATTTTATAGATAAGGAAATTGAAGCCCAGAGAGTTTAATTTAAAGTAACTTGCCTGATACAGGTATGAAGTGACAGAGAGATTTTTAACGTAGGCCCTCTAACTCTAGAGCCAGTATTCTTTCTAATGTAGTATGCTGTCCATTGATCAAGGAATGAGTATAATACTGGAGGAACTGCATCATATCAATTTTGTTATTTTTTCCTCCAGGAACAAAATCAGAATTAAAAAAGAAGTCATAGCTAGATAGAAGAGTGATCTACATTTTCTCCTTTGTGAGGCAAAGAAAAAGTTGGCAAAACTGATTTTGGCATTTGCCCAAAGCAATGAAAGATTATTCCATGAGACAGTCAATCATCTTCTATCATGCTGCTCTTCAACCCACCAGAATTTAGTAAGTTCCTATAAATGCTAGGCTCTGCCCTAGGTGCTGGGGACATAAACCATAAAGAAAATAATAATTCCTATTTCCAAGTATATAAACATGATATGTAATTGCAAAAAGACTCCCATGAAAACAATTTATACTTATTTCTACCAATAAATCTGGTCCAATTGCATAATCTTAGAGATGAGGAAACCGAGGTTCAGAGAAATTAAAAGACATAATAGAATATAGACTCTGTGCAAGTATGGATTGTTTAATTTTCTGAATTTATATCCCCAGTGCCTAGCATATTACTTGATACATAGTAGATGTTTACTAAATCTTGTTGCTGATCAGTTGTTCAAAGTCATATGGGAAATAAGTGAAGGAGATACTGTTTGAGTTCTAATCTTTTGGCTTCAAATCCAATGGGTTTGTTTTTCCTACTGTACTACATGGTGGAAGAGCATGAAGAGGCTGAGAAATTTTGTGAAGAACTTGGAAAATGCTACATATTAAATTAATATATACATTAATGCAAAGGTAGGATTATATAGAGCTGAAAAATTTTGATTCAAATCCCATATTGGTTCAATTGGCATATAGGCTATATGACAATGAGAAAAGTAATCTCTCAGTGCCCCAGACAACTTTCTAAGACCAAGTTACAGATTCGTTGCTGACACATATTGGCAGACAGATTTCCCTAAGCATATAAAATCAAAACTTTGGGATCCAATTTTGAATAACATTGGTGGCAATAAAAAGGTGGCATATGAGAGGACAGAGAAAAGTAATTTTAAAATATGGTTTAGGATTAAAAATAAGAGATGCCAAAGAATAGGAGACTACACAGAAGCTTCAAGCCATTATATCATGAAAACTTTCTTTAAGAAAGGAATAAGGACATACTAAATAAATATGGTGATGAAGTCTATCCACCAAAATTGATATTTTAACTCACAGTAAATAACTCATTATCCCTAATTAGCTGTTTGTTCATTTTTTATGGTCAGATCACTAATGTCTTAGAGCAAAGATCAAAATTAGTACAAAACTAGAAGATAGCATGAAAATAAGAAAAATAACTACATATGAACTAGTTAAAAGAGCTAAAGAATTATTGATGCCAAAAATGGGAAATAAATGGAAGACAGCAATATCATCAACAGTTATAATAATTTTCAATTGAATCAATTTTAATCGATATAATTCAAAATGCAAGAGAACAAAGGGGCCTAAAAACCACTGTAGTTAGCAAATACTCAAATCACAAGCCAAGAGGAAGGATATGATAGCTAAAAGCAACAGAATTAAAAAATAGAAATGTATTTGTAAAATCTTACAGAGAAGGATAAGAGAAAATAATGAGTAGTATCACCTTAAAAAACAAGGATGAAGTTAAAAGAAAAGTCAGTTTAAGGAAAGCCTAACTAAAGACTCAACCAAACACAGTTCAAAGGAAAACCAAAAACAGGCAAAAGAAGGAAAAGATCTGCAAGGAATTTTAATTCTACTTCTTTCCACCATCAGGTACAGCAGAACCCCCACATTTAGAACACTGTATCACTATCCTGAAAGTGTGATGAGAAAGTTGAAATGACATTAAAGCAGATGGGAAAAGTAGCTTGACTAGTCTAAATAAAAATAAAACTAATCTGCACATGAATTTAAAGCAATCTTGTGATAAGCAGGCTGATCAATGGTAAATTACATCTTTATACAAAGGGAATTGATCAGACTTATTTTTTATGCTTCCCAGTTGAATCCATGAATCCCACTCATCCTTGCACAGGAAATTGGAAGTCATGAAAGTTATTCATGAAATCCCTTCTTGGACTTCAATTAATTAATAAGCATGGTTCAATGCTTATTTTGTCACACACATATGCACACACAGACACACACCAAACATAAAAAAGGAGAGAAAAAAATTCAATGCATTGTCTAGAACCTCTGTAAAGGATTTATGGAAAGATATATGTGTAAATTATACAGGATGGAGGGTGGAGTGAAGATGGTGGAGTAGAAAGACACATATATATGTGGGCTCTCCCCACACAGCCCTTAAAAACCTGTAGAGAGGGACTCTCAACAAATTCTGGAGCAGTAGAAGTGGATAACAACAGAGTGGAGGAGATTTCTAGCCCAGGGTGACCTGAAAAGGCCCACAGGAAATGTTTGTTGCATTGGGTGCAAAGCACAGCACAGCCTTGGCTGCGTGGCACAGCTCTGGAAGGAGGATACCTCGGGGGCAGAATCTCCAGTCACAGTAGCAGCAGTCCACAGATCCCTCAACCCACAGGCGCCAAAGGTCAGTGACAGGGTTTTTCCAGCTGGCCAAGAAGGAAGAAGGTCCTTTCCATAGCTCAGGCTTCTGGCAGTGGCTGCAGAGGTCACATTGCAGGTGGCAGCAGTTCCCCCAGCATCCCCTACAGCAGCCTGCATTCATTGTTGGATTGTAAAATCCCTGGGGGCACTGAGAAGGTGATTATTACCTCAACCCTGTATAGAGGCCCTGAGGGAACTGATCTTTATCTCACACTGAATGGCAGCCCTGCCCCCACAACTTATCTGAAAATTAGCCACCAGTGCTGGCTTGGCAGAAGTGGAGGTGAGGTGGCTGTGGAGAGGAAACTCTGCTAAGATGTTGGGCACAAAAATCTCTTCCTGCTCCCAGATCAGTGTACACACTTGTTTGTGCCACCTTGGAGGAACTGAGATATTACAGATCCCCAGAGTATACCCCACTCTGGACAAAGGACTCAAAAGTCAAGTAACTGGTTGGAAAAATGGCAAAAAAAAAAAAAGGGAAAAACATAAGATTATAGAAGGTTACTTTCTTGGTGAACAGATATCTTCTCCTTTCTGATGAGGAAGAACATTGGAAAGACATAAAAGTCAAGGCTTCTGTATCCCAAACATCCAAAATAAATATTCAGTGGTCTCAGGCCATGGAAGAGCTCAAAAAGGATTTTGAAAATCAAGTTAGACAGGTGGAGGAAAAACGGGGAAGAGAAATGAGAGAGATGCAAGAAAAACGGGTCAATACCTTGCTAAACGAGACCCAAAAAAATGCTGAAGAAAATAACACCCCAAAAAACAGGCTAACTCAATTGGCAAAAGAGGTTCAAAAAGCCAATGAGGAGAAGAATGCTTTCAAAGGCAGAATTAGACAAATGGAAAAGGAGGTTCAAAAGCTCACTGAAGAAAATAGTTCTCTCAAAATCAGAATGGAACAGATGGAGGCTAATGACTTTCTGAGAAACCAAGAAATCACAAAACAAAACTAAAAGAATGAAAAAATGGAAGAGAATGTGAAATATCTCATTGGAAAAACAACTGACCTGGAAAATAGACCCAGGAGAGACAGTTTACAAATTATGGGACTACCTGGAATTCATGATCAAAAAAAGAGCCTAGATATCATCTTTCAAGAAATTATCAAGGAAAACTGCCCCGATATTCCCAGAACCAGGAGGCAAAATAAATATTGAAAGAATCCACCAATCACTACTGGAAAGAGATCCAAAAAGAGAAACTCCTAGGAACATTGTGACCAAATTCCAGAGTTCCCAGGTCAAGGAGAAAATATTGCAAGCAGCTAGAAAGAAACAATTCAAGTATTGTGGAAATACAATTAGAATAACACAAAATCTAGCTGCTTCTACATTAAGGGATCAAAGGGTATCAAATATGACATTCCAGAAGTCAAAGGAACTAGGACTAAAACCAAGAATCACCTACCTAGCAAAACTGAGTATAATACTTAAGGGGAAAAAAATGGTCTTTCAATGAAATAGAGGACTTTCAAGAATTCTTGATGAAAAGACCAGAGCTGAAAAGAAAATTTGACTTTCAAACACAAGAGAATCAAGAGAAGCATGAAAAGGTAAACAGCAAAGAGAAATCATTAAAGGACTTACTAAAGTTGAACTGTTTATATTATATTCCTACATGGAAAGGCAATATTTATAACTCTTGAAACTTTTTTCAGTGTCTAGGTAATTGGTGGGATTACACACACACACATACACACACACACACACACACACACACTCTCTCTCTCACATACACACACACACACAGAGACAGAGAGACAGAGACAGAGAGCACAGGGTGAATTGAATAGGATGGGATCATATCTTAAAAAGTGATATTAAGGGGTGAGAGAGAAAATATTGGGAGGAGAAAGGGAGAAATGGAATGGGGCAAATTATCTCTCATAAAAGAGGCTAGTAAAAGACATTTCAGTGGAGGGAAAAAGGAGAAGGTGAGAGGAAAAAAACATGAAGATTACTCTCATTACATTCAACTAAAGGAAGGAATAAAATGCACACTCATTTTGGTATGAAAACCTATCTTACAATACAGGAAAATGGGGGAGAAGGGGATAAGCAGGGTAGGGGGGTATGATGGAAAGGAGGGCAGTGGGAGGAGGGAGCAATTAGAAGTCAACACTCTTGAGGAGGGACAGGATCAGAAGAGAGAATAGAAGAAATGTGGGGCAGGATTGGATGGAGGGAAATATAGTTAGTCTTACACAGCATGACTATTGTGGAAGTCATCTGCAAAACTACACAGATGTGGCCTTTATTGAATTGCTTGCCTTCCCAAAGGGGATGGGTGGGGAGGAAGGGATGAAGAGAAGTTGGAAGTCAAAGTTTTAGAAGCAACTGTTGAGTATTGTTCTTGCATACAACTAGGAAATAAGAAATACAGGTAATGGGGTATAGAAAGTTATCTTGCCTTACAGGACAAAAGAGAAGATGAGGTTAAGGAAAGAGAGGGATGTTAGAAGGTAGGGCAGATTGGTGATAGGAGTAATTAGAATGCTCTGCATTTTGGGTTGGGGGGAGGGGAAAAATGGGGAGAAAATTTGGAACCCAAAATTTTGTGGAAATGAATGTTGAAAACTTAAATAAATTTAAATACACAAAAGAAAAAAGAAAACTGTATCTTACATATTATATACATAGTAGGCACTTAAGAAATGTTTGTTGGATTGAACTGAAAGTGTTAGCTACATTTCTGGAAATTCTATTGCCTTGTGGATAGTGTTACTGAAATAAAGGGGATATTTTGTGCAGTGTAAAAAAAAAAATTATACAGGATGAAAAGATATAGTAGAGCTTTAAGTTCTGTCTTTGAAAGTAGTGAAAATTCCCACAATAATGAAAATGTGGCTCCATGAGAATACATGAGTACTAACAACTTACTGCTACCTTCTAGGGAACCCTAACCTATTTATGAGGATTATTTGAAGAAAGCTCCTTATGAATTCTGTCTTTTTATAAATGTAACGTATTATGTTTACATTTGCATTTTATCAAAGGCCTTCAGATAGTTTTATAAGTAAAAGAATATGTTCTATAATGTGTTCCATAATACAAAGGAATTGATATAATGATGAGAAGTTCAGGAACTTATCAGTATCAGTGGAGATTTAGCGTTAAGTACCTTTCACATCTTGGCAAATTTTTAGACTATAAGGGGCAAGTAATAGAGATGAGATGTGAAGGTATGTCTCATATCTGCACTTGTGATTTGTACAGGGTAAACCTCTTCCAGATTTGAATGGATTACTTTCACTATGCAAAAGATCTGAGGCTTTGATTAGCTCATTTACAGATGAATAGGCCTTGAAATCAACTGAACTTCCATAAATTGCCCCTAATTTCTGACAGTTTAAAAAAAAAAGTGGATAAACCCAAATCCCAAAGCTATTAGGCTATTATTAAGTAAATGGTCATTGCCAGGTTATGATTTAGCTTGCAGAAATAAGGTTTTAATAAATGTACTGAATAATCACCACAAACTAGACAAGGTCTCTAGGGACCCAGTCTTATACCAAGTAGTAAGAATTGTTTAAAGGAAAGACTAAACCTAAAGAAAATTAGCATTTGATTATAACCATGCTTTCCCACCTCCTACATAAGATATATAATATCAGGAACTTCAAAGCCTTAAGGCAGCAGAACAAAGAAGGCATAAGTAGTAATACCATAAGGGTCTCTATGCTTTCTGAAAAAAGTCCAATAGCAAAAGATTGTTGCTGAGCCTGAAACTAGAGGTGATAGAGACTGAAGCTGCCAAGCTTCCCAGTTTTCAGTTCAACTAAAGTCCAGACAGAAATTGTATTCTAAGATGAATGCAGTTATGCAAGTAAGTAATAGAGCATGGGCCCTGGAGTTAGGAGGACCTGAGTTCAAATTTGACCTCAGACACTTACTAGGAATGTTTTCCTGGGCAAGTCATTTAGTCCTGATTTCCTCAAAAAAAAAAAAAAAGAAATGAACTCAGTTTCTGACAACATGCATAGAGGATCCTGAGAGTTAAAGAATTGGAGGCTGTAGAACAGGCAGACTGGGAGCATTGCAGTGGCAGTAGCCTAAAGAACATTGCCAAGAATAAGATTTTGTGGGCCATTGAGATATAAGTTGTGTCAGGACATAGGCTGTATCACTGAAACTCCAATGAATAAAAACCACAGAGTAGTAATTCTGTATTTTCTTTCTTCCCTTAAGCTCATCCATAGGAATCTGGAGCATTTTCTTCTGAGCATGGGAAAAGTCTGTTTACCTTTCTTTGTTTTGAGAGTTTACTGTATTTGTATATAAGGTGGCATGCACAGTCTGTTGCTAATCTGAATCCACTTACTATGATTGCAGTAGGAAGCATACAATTAAGGAGGAACATTCTAGAGGAGCAAGATTATGTATTATACACACACACACATACATATATACACATATATGTATGTGTGTGCATATATATATATATGTCTATTCATACATACATACAGTGGGGCAGGTAGGTGATACAATGGGTAAAGCACTAGGACTGGAGTAAGGAAGATCTAACTTAAAATCTGACCTCAGACACTTATTAGCTATGTAATTCTGGGCAAGCAACTTAACTATGTTTGCTCCAATTTCTTGATCTGTAAAATGCTTAAGAAGGAAATTGCAAACCACGTCTGAATCCTTGCCAAGAAAACTCCAAATGACATCACCGAGTTGGATATGACTGAACAAAAGCAAAAAATACACACACACACACACACACATATACAGATACGTAGGCTAGGAGCTCAGAGCTAATTTTTTTTTTTTAGAGAGAATTGTAGTTTTTTTTTTTAATATCAGCTTTACAGAGTAGAGGAAGAGAATGCTTATACATGGAAATCCATCTATGCAATCAATCAATAGTCAGAAGAGAGAGAGGGATGACAGTAATTGGTCAACCATGTTCTCTATGTTACTCTTTAACTACAATAAGACTATAGATTTAAAACAAGAAGGACCCTTAAATATTACTTAGTCGAAACCCCAGAGAAGCTAAGTGACTTGTTCAAGGTCACACAGGCAGAAACAGAGTTTGAAGTCAGATCTTTTGACTTCAAATCAAGAGAGTTTGCTGTACGGAATCCATTGCTGGCTATGATAAATAGAACCAGTACAGCTGCAAAATCTCAGTTCATGTCTGCTTTCAAAATATTCCACATTTCTGCATTTAAAAACCTACACTTGGCTGAATATTTCCATCTACACTTCACATTGACAAATGAAAATTTCCTGTGAATGGATTTTGGAAAAGCAGCCAAAAGTTATGAGTCATTATAAAGCTAAACATTTAACAAGACCTTAGCCCTGCTGTTATTGTGTAAAATTAAAGATCTCCCCTCTGTAATTCCCAGAGCCCATGAGTTCTGTTGAATAAAAATAGAAAAAAAATCTTTCTTGACAAGACAAGAACATTAAAATCATAATTAACATTAGGGAGTGGGGAGTCTAACTACCTCTCCAATAAATGTGAATTTGACTACCTGAAAGCACTGCCAAAAATTTACTTTCAAATCAAGTTAAATCCTGAATCCATGCTTGTATGTGTGAAAGGCACAAGCAAAAGTGTGGAGGACAAGAGGTTTCTCTTCTGTTGGTTTCAGCATCATTGCCTTTTATTCAATGCCTTTGTCCTTTCTTATCAGCATCCAGCATCCAGTCTTTCCTGCTCAGTTGCCAATGATTTCATCCTTCCCACCTGTGTTCCCATCAAAATCTGCCCTGAGAAAGGAATTTGCTAAGCTCATTCATAGTAAGTTATAAATGACAAATAACACATGTTTGTTCTTCCATGAGGTATTTGCATTTAAATGGGATAAAGCCTTAAGCAAAAAGAATTAATTTATAAAGTGGCAGTTTATGCATCAAATATTGGACTGGAAAAATAAGTTTGGGGATAGAGAGACTATAAAATCATGATACTCATGCAATCCACCTATGCTTGATGTCAACTTTGTATAAAGGCATGTGTGTAGTGAGTGTTTGTATTATTTTAATGAAAAGAATGATCAGAATGTCTGCTAAGTTAATTCTTTGCCCTTCACAAGTTTGTTCTTGTGAATTTAGCCTTATATATCCATAGCTCTCAAACTCTCCCTAATGTCACTTTCTCTTAGCCTGGATAGGCAAATTAGATATAATAGTTATTGTTAATTAAGGATGACACTATAATAACTGATCCTCTAGAGCTTCAAAGCCTCAGTCACACTGATTCTCTTGGATACAAGATCATTGCAGTCTGTAGAATCATTTGCCAGTTAATGAGTTCTTCTATGAAATATATCATTGATATCTTCTCAGCAATTCTGATAAGTTACTGCACACCACCTAAGCTTGTGGATAAATATTAAATGACACATATACCTCTAGGGAAAACTTCTTCCTGATGTTCAGGAGACATGAGATAGTTCATAAAATATTATATATAAGCCCATATATGTTTATATCTTTGTATGTATATATGTAACTAAAGATATAGAATAGATATCTGGAGGATATTAATTGAGACTATAAATATCAACTTCTAGGAGCACAAATATGATTTTAAATGAATGCTATTGTGTCATATGTATAGTCTTTTGGAAAAAAATAAACTATCAATGATAAAAATTCAGAGGCAAGAGGATACTTAAAGAAGTTACCTAAATATGATGCTAATTTTATAGAGGAAAATGATGATAGTGTGCTAAGCTAAGTGGAAGATCATTGCATATCAGAGGCTGATAGCTAGTTGCTACCAGCTAGTGCAAAAAGAACTAAAAACAAACCCCTTCTCAGATATTTACTGACTGTATGACCCTGGACAATTCACTTAGTCTCTCAGTCTTAGTTTCCTCACTTGTAAAATGAGGATAATAACCCTTCTTAGGGCTGTTGTGTGAAGCAAATACTCTTTAGTCTTAAGTAGAGGATACTTGGAGAACATGATAGTTACCTTCAAGTATTAGAAGGGCAATTGTGTATAAAACAAATTAGATTTATTCTGTTTTTCCCTAGAAGTCAAAACTAGGAGCAATGAATAGAAGTTGTAGGGAGGCAGAGCCAAGATGGCAGAATAGAGGCAGAGACTTACTAGAGATCTCCCCTACACCCCCAAGCCCAGCCAAATACTTGTAAAAATGACTAAGCAAATTCTGGAGCTTCAGAACCCACAGAATGATGATGTGAAGCATATCTCCAGCCCAAGATAACCTGGAAGGTCGATAGGAAGCATCTATTGTGCCATGTTGAGCAGAGCACAATCCAGGGTGGCCCGTGTCAGCACAGGCAGGACCTGAGCAGGCCTGGGGAGGGTGTGCTTGGAGGAACTGAATCTGTGGGACCTGTAGCAGTTTCTAGACTTTAAAACCCCTAAACACTGAGGACAAATTGGAAAGTCCATGGAAAAAAACTGTCAGACCTGTGTGAGAGTAGAGTGGTGTGACCCCAGATGCAGGGCTGGGGAAGGGGTGGAGGAGCCTGCAGCAGCCTCAGCAGCAGCAGGCACAGCAGCAGAAGTTGCTGTTTCTGGAGACCTAGGGCCAAAGATTGTGGGGGAATTGAAGGACTGACAGTACATCCCTCAACCTCCACTGGAAGCAGAGAACTACCTTGAAAAATAGCTCAAAACTCAAATAAATGGCTGGAGAAATGAGCAAAAACAAGAAAAAGAATTAGACTGTAGAAACTTTTTTGGTAACAAGGAAAACCAAAATATATAAACAGAAGAAGAAAACAAAGTCAAAGCTCCTACAGCCACAGCCCTAAGAAAAATATGAATTGGTCTCAGGCCATGGAAGAGCTCAAAAATAATTTTTAAAATCAAGTAAGAGAAGTAGAGCAAAAATTGGGAATAGAAATGAGAATGATGCAAGAAAAATCATGAAAAACGAGTCAAGTGCTTGCTAAAGGAGACTCAAAAAATATTGAAGAAAATGCACTTTAAAAATAGACTAACTCAAATGGCAAAACTATCTAAAAGCATGATAAAAAAGTAAAAGAGCCTAGACATCATCTTTCAAGAAATTATCAAAGAAAATTTCCCTAATATTCTATAACCAGAGAATAAAGTAGACATTGAAAGAATCCAACAATCATCTCCTGAAAGAGATCCAAAAAGGAAAACTCCTGGGAATATTGTAGCCAAAATCCAGAACTCCCATTTCAAGGAGAAAATATTGCAAGCAGCCAGAAAGAAACAATTCTAGTACTGTGGAAACAAAATCAAGCTAACACAAGATCTAGCAATTTCTACATTAAAAGATCAAGGGGTTTGGAATATGATATTCCAGAGGTCAAAGGAGCTAGGATTAAAACCAAGGATCACCTACTCAGCAAAACTGAGTATAATACTTCAGGGGAAAAAATGGTCATCCAATGAAATAGAGGACTTTCAAGCATTCTTCATGAAAAGATCACAACTGAATAGAAAATTTGGCTTTCAAACACAAGAAACAAGGGAAGCATGAAAAACTAAACAGGAAAGAGAAATATAAGGGACTTAATAAATTGAACTGAACTAAAGTTGAAAAGCTAGTATTTGTAACTCAAGACTTATCTCAGTATTAGGGTAGTTGGAGGAATTATATACATATAAACAGAGGACACAGGGTGAATTGAATATGAAGGGTTGATACCTAAAAAAATAAAATTAAGGGGTGAGAGAGGAATATATTGGGAAAAGGAGAAAGGGAGGAATAGAATGGGGTAAATTGGGGAAGAGGGGGAAAAGAGAGGGAAAGAGTGAACCTGACTCTCATCAGATTCAAATTAAGGAGACAATAGCACGCACACTCAATTTAATACGAAAATCTTTCTTACACTACAGGAAAGTAAGAGGGGAAAGGAATAAGTGGGGGTGGGATGATGATAGAAGGGAGGGCAAATGAGAGGAGGGGGAAGTTAGAAGTAAACACTTTTGAGGAGGGACAGGGTCAAAGAGAGAATATAATGAATGGGGGGGCAGAATAGGATGGAGGGAAATATAGTTAGTCTTTCACAATATGACTGTTATGGAAGTGTTTTGTATGACTATACATGTATAACCTATATTGAATTGCTTGCCTTCTCAGTAGGAATGGGGGAGGAGGGAGGAAGGGAGAGAAGTTGGAACTGAAAGTTTTGAAAATGAATGTTAAAAATTGTTTATACATGCAGCTGGGAAATAAGATTTACAGGCAATGAATGGGGTATAGAAATCTATCTTGCCCTACAAGAAAGTAGAGGGGAAGGGGATGAGAGAAGGCAGGAATATGATAGAAGGGAGGGCAGATTGGGGTAGACAGAGGGGAGAGATGGGGAGAAAATTTGGCACTCAAAATCTTGTGGAAGTGAATGTTGAAAACTAAAAATTAACAAATTAATTCCAAAAAAAAAAAAAAAAACCCAAACAAACTGAAGAGTTTCCTAAAAAAAAAGTTGAAAGGAGAAAAAAGTCATCTTGGACCATCTTATGAGATAGTAAGTTCTGTTCCATTAGAGGTCTTCAAATAAAGACTGGATGACTATTTGCTCAATGTGTTGTAGAAAGGATTCCTGTTCAAGGACCTATTTGGGTCCTTTCCAATTCTCTGATTCTGAGACTGACATAATTGATTAAATAAGTGGACCAGATTTTCTATCTATAAGCTGGATGTGTCTATACTGTGTCTTATTCCTGTTTTTGAGTGACATCTTAAAATATGATAAACAAGTATAATGGCACTATACTCAAACCTATATAAGACATAAAGATTAATGGATATGGTCTACCCTGAAAGAGCTAGCTAGTAGATGAGATGGCATGAATTTAGATAAATGGAAGACAAGGAGGGTTACCCTTCCTCATCTCTATTTGCTCTCTGTCTTTCTCTGTCTCTGTCTCTCTGTTTCTGTCTCTCTCTCCCTCTGTCTCTTTCTGTATGTGTCTATCTGTTTCTCTCTCTCCTGCCTTTCTCTCTGTCTCCTCTGCCTCTCACTCTGTCTCTCTCTTTGTCTCTCAGTCTCTGTCTCTGTCTCTGTCTCTCTGTCTCTCTCTCTCTCTCTCTCTCTCTCTCTCTCTCTCTCTCACTCGCTCTCTGTCTCTTCCTATCTGGATCATTTGCCATCATTTCTGCTGTTAAGGTGTCTTAGCACCAAAAGAGTGTATGAACAAGTTCAAAGAACAGATCACCTTGATCTCCACTCTGGTTCTCTCTCAGGTCATCCCTTTTACACTGGCTAAACTCTCTTCTGTTTCCCACCTTGATCCCTTGGTGAATCAACTCAACTTTACACTGTCCTTTTTTCTTAAGTCTTTAGCCTTTTTATACTACCTTGCTTTGTCAAGACTCTACCTTGTATTGTTCTCTCTTTTCTCTCTCTTACTTGCTACTCAATGAAGCTGGAGAGTATCATAAAAACATGCTTACTGGTTGTGCTACAAATTTATGTTACATAATCCCACTGAGGACCTCACTGCTACAAGACAATCCTTTATTCCTCCCTAATTGACCAATATCCGACAGCAGATTTTCCAAATCTCTTCATCCCTCCTCAGAAATCATTGATTTCTAAGTTAATAAGTCATGTGGACTTTTCTCAGTCCTCATTGTTTTTCACCTTTTTCTTCCTTTGACATTGTCAAGTAGTTTCTTTTCTTTGATCTTCCCTTCTCTCTAGATGGCTCTGCTACCTGACTCACCATTCCTCAGTGTCCTTTGCTGAATATTCATCCTGATCATTCCCATTAACTATAGGTTTCACCCAACTCCCTGTCCTGGGCTCTTTTTCATTCTTCCTCTATATTATTTCACTTGGTGATCTCATTAGCCCACATGTATTCAACTATTCAGATACTCAGTTTTTTCCAGCCCTTAATCTCACATATCCATAACTGAGCTCATTATCTTTTCCCCAAAACCTTCTTCTCTTCTTAACTTCTCTGTTATTATGGAGGGTACCAACCTTGTCCCAAACTATTCAGGTTTACTGTCATTTTCAAGTCCTCACTCTCTCTCCCCTCCCCATATCCTGTCATTTTTACCTTCTCATCGTTACTTATATATGCCCCCTTCTCTCCTCTGACACTGCTATCAACCTGGTGAAGGCCCTCATTACCCCACATCTGGACTATTGCAACTAGTGGTTGATCTGCCAGTCACAAGTCTCTGCCTCCACTCAAGTTCATCCTCCTATTAGTTACCAGCATAGTCATTCCAAAACATAAATGTGATATGTCACCCCACTTCCTCAGTCATCTCCAGTGCCTCTTTATTGCCACCAGGATCAAATATAAAATCTTCTGTAGGGCATTTAACACTTTCCATAATCTGTCCTCTTCCCACTTTCTCTAGCTTTCTTATACCATCTCCCACTTACTCTGCCATCTAATGATGCTGGACTCCTTCCTGTTCAAGTTTCAGCTAAAGTCTTTCCTGCTACAAGAAGCCTTTCCCTTTCTCTCATAAAAGCAAGAATTTTCTTTTAGCTTTCTTTTTTATCTCTAGGCAATTATATGCCTGGCATGTAGTAAGTACTTAATAAATGCTAGTTGCCTGTCTAACTGGTTGTATCAGAGAAGAATTTATGGAGGAGGTTACATTTAATCTAGGTCTGAAGAAATGGGAGCTGAAAACTGGCAATAATGACAAAAGATGGGAGTAGTTAACTTAAGAGGGGCTATGGACAGGGACACTAATTCATTGCTGATGGATTTATGAATTCTTACAATTGTTCTGGAAAGCAGTTTGAATTTATGCAGATAAAGTGACTAAAATCTCCACATCCTTTGACCCAGAGATCCCACTTCTAGTCATATATCCTAAAGAGGTTGTTCACACACACACACATACACACACACACACACACACACACACACCATAAATGCCTCACAAACATCGAAATATTTATGGTCTTACTTTTCAAGATAACAAAGAACCAGAAACAAAGGAGATGCCCATAGATTGTGAAATTTTGATACATGCATGCAATGGGATATTTTCATGCTTTAAGAAACAATGAATATGGTAAACACTGATAAACACGGAAAGATTTACATGAACTGATGCCAAGTGAAGTAGAGCCAGGAATACAATGTACACAATGACTACAATAACGTAAATGAATAGAATAGCAACCACAAGACAGCTGAAAATGAATGTTGTAAAACTATAAAGAATAAAATTGGCCTCCAAAAAAAAGAGAAATGCAAAGACATCTCACCCTGCTCCTTTGTAGAAAAGGGAAGGGAGATGTGCATAAGAGTGGAATGATGCATATGATTTGCGGGGGAGGGGGTTGTGTCTGGTTTATCATTTTGTTTTTTTAATGTATTGATTGGTTTTGCTAGGTATTTTTTTCTTACTCTTTTAATTTTTTTTTTTGAAAAGTTCTTCTTTCCAAGGAATAGCTCTTTGAGAGAAAAGAGAAAGTAGGAAAATAGGGGAAATCTATGTGGTATAAAAACATATCAACCAAAATATATTTTAAAAAGAACTAGGAGCTGAATTCAGGGTCCCCACAACTGCACTTAGTACATTTTCAAGGATGTCCCTGAAGCTAAGTTGATGGTTATGGACTATTTTCCACTATGATTCATATTTATAGTGAGCTATTTACAGTGAATAGAGAAGCTTTTGTGCATGTTTGTGATTAGATAGACAAATAGAAGGGCCCCTCCCAGAGGATAAAGGCAAACTGAGGTCATTTCAAGAGAGAACCTAAGTATTCATTAGGTAGCTATTCAATCTGCAGCTGCTTGATGCATCATTTACATTAATTCTGATTCCTATGCTAAATAAAGCTTGATGGGAAGAGTAGATATTTACATTTTCTTCATTCTGTGGTCAGACCAACAGAAATGAAATCCTTTCATCGTGGTCAGATCTGTGCCCATCCAATGACTGTGTTTTGCCGCACACCAGTCATACCTGGCTATCACATGCAGGCCCAAGACAATAGGACTTTAAAAAAATATCCCTTGCCAAGGTTAAGTGAATCCTACCAAATTTTGCCTCAGTCCTTATCATTTTCCTATTAGATTGTGTTTTTGCCCTGTTCGTGTTTGTGGAGTCACTGTATTGGGAATGCCTGACACCACTGCCATGTCTTGTGATTATTCCATTCAAACTTTTGTTTTAATTACCATCAGAATGATCTTTGTCTCTCTAATTGCTTGCCAGGAAGTCTACTTGCAATATTTCTGAATGCAAATTGAGTTAATAAACCCAAATGCCAGGACCTCTCTTCCTACACTTACAATATTCCCAGTAACAAAATAAAAGGGGTTGAAACTGTGATTTGTCAACAGAAAATAAAAGTTTTAAGCAAAAAGACATTCTCCAAGAAAATTTTCTTTTTCAGGAAAGTTTCCACATCTACCATAACCTTAGGCAACTCATAACTTGTGACATCCCTTCTCACTACTGACACTTAGACCCCCTCATTATACTGTGTTTGATACACTGCATAAATATTTGCTTAGCCAGTGTCATCAGAAATAAAGTGTTTCACCTAACTGAATTTTCAAGATAACTAATAACATGTCAAATTTGATTTTCATAACTAAGCATGTTTTATGTGATTCTTTCCAAAACAAGGACTTACATTTCTATAGCTCCCATGGATTTAATTATCATCACTCTGCTGAGTTTCAGTCCCACATGATTATTGGACATTTCAAACTGGCTCTTCCAGAGACATACCAAATTGAAAATAACTGAAACAGAACTCATTATCTTTCCTTCCCCACCACTGCCACTCACTTCCCTACAAAATTTCCTCATTTCTGACAAGGGCACCACTATTTTTCCAGTCTCCTGGGTTCATTATCTCAGTGCTATCCTTAACTGTTCACACTTTCTCACCCTTCCTATCTAATCAATTGTCATATCTTGTTGTTTCTACCTTGCCTCTTATATCCTTATATACCCCTTCTCTATGTTCATTCACATAGATGCTAGCTTAGGTTCATCCGTTATCTCCTCTCTCCAGGAAGATAACAACAACCTTCTAATTGATCTCCCAAAATCTCTCCCTACTCCAGTCCATAATCCACATCACCACCAAAGTGATTCCCTTTAAGTATATATCTTAACCATGTCACTTCTCTTCTCAATAAGCACCAATGTCTGTTTAATTGCCACAGAGATCAAGTATAAACTTCTCTGTTTCACTTTTAAAGTCCTTCACAATATGGTCCCAATTTATCTTATAGCTTTATTATAGCTGCTCATCTTTCCACAGCCTTGTCTCTCTTCATCAAACACAACAATTCTTCTCCCAAGCCCAGGCCTTTGACCTGGTCATCCGCCATACCCTAGAATGGGATCCCTCCTTACCCCCTTGTCACAGAATCCCTAACTTTCTTCAGAATGCAGCTCAAGCAGCACCTTCTAAAGAATGTCTTTTCTGGTGCTAAGTCCCTTCTTCAACTACCTTATATTTCACTAACATTTATGTTGTATTTTTTCTATATGCACATGTCTTCCCTGATGGAATGCTCTCCTTGAGAGTAGGCACAGTACCATTTTTGTCTTTATATTCCAGCACCTGACATGTAGGAGGCACATGCTAGGTGTTTAATAAATGGTTTTGGTAGATTGATTAAAACTATATTCCCTAAAAGTAGTAAGAAGTGGACCTAGAGTGGTATAGTGCAATCTATGCTTAAACCGCCAGGGATATCCCTGAGCTCCAGTTGAATGAGCTTCTAGGAAGATCCCTTTTGTTAATCCTAAACATACACATACTCTTATCTTGTTCCCTTTGGTTTTCAAATCACATTTCCTATTTAACCTCTTGAATGTATAACAACACAACAGTCTACATGACTCCTGGCTTCACTGTAGTGCTGAAATCAGCTGAGGTTCTCTCTCATCTCGTTTAAAGGAGGCTTGAAACATAAAGATCATCATAACTTATTTCTGAACTCTTAAAATCTTTGACCTAAGGCAGCTAGGTGGCATAGTGGCCAGCACAAGAAACTCAGTCTCAGGAAGCCATAGGTTAGATTACTGTCTCCAACACTTGCTTCCTAAATGACCCTAGCTAAGTCGCTTAATCTCTCTCAGCCTCAGTTTCTTCATCTGCAAAATTTTGACAATGATACCTAAACCATAAAGTGATTGTGAGGATTAAATGAGATTATATATACACCTTGAACATGCAGGTGTAATTCTGAATTGCGAAATACAACAGAGTCCACATGGAAGACAGAACCAAAACAATTATTCAGACATCAGAAAGCCAAATCCATCATAGTAACAAAGGCATCTATACACAATGCAGAGAATAACACCATCCTCAAGCTTTCCCCCTGCTAGGCTTCCTGCAAACCAGTTCCCTTAAACAAAATCATAGACAATTTTTCTTTCACTCTTTTACTCACGCTGGCTGACTAGGGACTTGCCTTCCTCCTTCTGTTCTGACTGCTCTAACCAAGTTTCCTCTCGGCTCTGCTCTAGCTCCACCTCATCCTTATCTACTCATTCAGCTAACTCTTCCCACCAAAGGCTCCATGTGACTCAGACTTCCCTGTGACCCAGTCGGTTCACATGGGCCCATTAATGAATGAGAAAGGTCTTCCCATTTAAATTATCATTACACATGCTATTTTTTGCTATTGTTATTATTCTAAAACTGCTGACAGAATTCCAAGTGAGCCAATAAAATCAAGCACCTTCATCAGATCGTAAAACAGCATCCTTCCAAAAATATTTGGGGGATTTTTACTTCCAAATCACTGTTGTGCCTCCACTGAGAAAATACTGAATACTAACAATAAGGATATTCTGAGAAGCAGAATTTTTCTAAAAATATAGAAATCCTATGGGGATGGGATATTACAACAGAAACTTGTACCATGCCACATATAATGAAAGGTTAAGAAATTTATTCAAGAGGTGAAGGTAAATGCATTTAATTTCCTGAGAACAAACTTGTATAAATCAATGCAAAGTGAAATGTGCAGAACCCGGAGAACACTGTACACCATAACAACAATATTGTAAGGTGATCAATTGTAAATTGCTTGCCTATTCTCAGTGATATAGTAATCTAAGATAGTTCTGAAGGTCTCATGCTGAAAAATTCTATCCACTTCCAGAAAAAAAAATTGATGGAGTCTGATTGCAGGTCCAAATATACATTTTAACTTTATTTTTTCTTGCTCTTTTTTTGCTCTGTTTTCTTTCCCAACTTGATTAACATCTAAATATGCTTTGCATGATTACATATGTACAACCCATATCAAATTGCTTGCTTCCTCATTGAGGGGAGATGGGAGAGACTATAGAACTCCACTGTTTTGAAAATGTTAAAAATTTTACATGTAATTGGAAAAAACAAAATATTTGATAAAGAAAAAAATGATGGTCTAGCAT
This sequence comes from Bettongia penicillata ogilbyi, assembly GCA_023548195.1. NCBI lineage: Eukaryota > Metazoa > Chordata > Mammalia > Diprotodontia > Potoroidae > Bettongia > Bettongia penicillata. The sequence goes on along the minus strand of JAJHZJ010000255.1, from coordinate 1,020,690 downwards.
CAAGGCTAGACCTGTGAAAATGAATAGTTCATCAAAGATACACTTAACTGCCAGTAAAATAAAAGGGTATTGTCAAGAAATAAAAGAAATAATATGTATAAATTCTTGTGAAATTGATGCCAAATTACATAGAAACAAGTGATTGTAGCAAAAAAGAGGCTATAGTGCATATTTTTAAAATGTGAAGATGTAAAAAGTTGCAAGGCAAATTCTGTAAGTTAATCAATTTAATTATTTTACTGTGACCCAGTTAATTTACACAGCACTATAATTATTATACACAGTAGTCACATGGGTTGTATAGACATAGTTCTGATTAGATTAATGAAAATTAAAATGGGAAAGTAATAAAAAAAGTTACAAAGTTCTATGAGAGTTAAAAGGAGGGAGAAATTACTTCCATGTGGTTAGTTCCAAGAAGGCTTTTTTGAAGAGGTGACATTGGAGCTGGGCTTTAATGAATGTGGAGGAAATCTATTTAGAAATAGTTTGAGAAAGAACTAGCATTACCCATAACATTTTAATAAAAACAGAGAAATTCCTTAGATACAAAATAACCTAAACCATTCATTTTAATTTTGATACAAATGCATCTTCATTTTGTAAATGAAGGGCAAAGGTCAACACAGCCTCTGGCAGTCTCTAAAACGTCATTGCTTCTTATAGATTGTGGCAGGTTTGCCTTGGTAATCGAGAATTTCATGCTGGCTTCAGCACCAAAGTATAACTTATTTAAAATTCTGAGATAGAATTAGTTCCTCTCAGGGCTTCTTGCTTCTCACTCCATGGCTAATTTTCCAGTAGAATTACCAATGCCCAGGCATATCTAGTTTTCCCTAGCGTGCAGTGCTAGGAAATTTTGAGAGGAGAAATTGTGGAAGGAAGAGCCAAGGATGATGGATAGAGAGGGAGAGGGAGGATTGAGATATATTAACTTTGAAGGGTTTCTTTAATCTTTAAACTCCTATCTTTCAAAAAGTCTAAGAAATACAAGACATAAAAAGTCATCCTATTCCTCTGCCATAGTGAAGCATCTACTTACTCATTCTTTCCTGGCACCCTAGTCTCCTCCAGATCACTATACATTAAGAACTCTTCAATATTGAGTTAAAATTTAAGTTTGTTTCCAAATTCATGCCAAAAAAACCTCCCAAAAACAGAACCAACCTATGTCATGCAAGTAAGTAGTCCTTTAGATTTGGTACCAACAGTTTGCAAAGAACAGTTTGCTTTTTCAGAGGTTTTGTATTTATCTTACCATACTGACACATACACTACAGCTACGTATTTCTAGTTACTTCTCCCTAATTTGGTGATTTAATACCCATTTAGCAAACTAGTAAGTAAGAAAGAGAGCGTGTATATTTTCCCTGTTGACACTGAAAAGAATTAGAGTGTGGGGTTTGGAAGCAGAACAATGTAGAGAAGGAATCACCTAGAGTTTTATTTTTTTGTTTTTGTTTTTCACCTACCCAGCATATTGCAGGCTTACCAATGGATCTTTAAGGTATCCACATTAATGGAAAAGTAATACAGTTCCTTATATTTATTATTTGATACCTATAACATTTTGCAAAAAAAACAAAAGATGATTTAGAATTCATGAAAAATGTTCAGTACTTTGACATTAATTTGTAGTTCCCAATATACTTTGTAGTTCTTTTTCATTTCTATGTGAATCATTATACTATACTTCAATATGTGTTATTAAAGACCTTTTTCTCCCAATTACTCCAGAGGAGTAACATGATTGTGAATGAAAATGGGTATAAATCTAAGGTAGAAATGGAAAAATGTAGAAGTCGAAGAAAATACGTTGTTACTATAAGTGATATTGCTTCTGTCACCAGAGGAGTTTTATGAAATTAAATGTGCATTTTTATTACCCTTTAGGTATCTTCACAATAGAAAAACAGGGCACCACTCTTTTAGAAGGCATTTCAGGTGAGATCTCAACCAAATCAATCAATTAAAAACACTTACCAAGGGTCTATTATATTGCAGGCAATATTACATCCTATTGAGAAAAACGTACACGTATTGGAAAGCAATTAATATATATGAAGTCAATACAATAAAATTTTGGGAGGAAGCACTAGAATCTGGAAGGATAGGAAAAGCATCATGTAGGACAGGGGCAGGAAATCTGCAGTCTCAAGGATACAAGTTGCCCTCTAGGTCCTCAAGGGTAGACCTTTGACTGAAGCAGAAACATAAGTTTGGATTCCATCAAAGGGCCACACTTGAGGACCTAGAGGGCAACATGTGGTCTCAAGATCACAGATTCCCCACCCCTGATGTAGGAGCTGGTGCTTTAGCTGAACTTGGAAGGAAAACAAGGATTCCTGAGGCAGGATATGAGAAAGGAGTGAAGTTCAGTCTTGGGGGATGGCCTGCTCAAACACACAGATGGGAAATAGAATATGATGTGTGAGAAATAGCAAAAAGACGAGTCTGTCTAGACTATAGAGTGAGAAAAGAGGAACAACCACCAACAAGCCTAGAAAAGCAAGTTGGAACCAAGTTTGGGGAGAGGTTTAATCCAATCAAAGAAGTTTCTATTTGGTTCTAGAGGCAAAAAGAAGTCACCAGATCCCATTGAACAAGACAGCAACATGACATGATCTATGCTTTAAAAGTAACATTTTTTTCCAACTGTGTGGAGTAGACTGGAGAGAAGTGAGTCTTGAGGCAGAGCAATTCATTAGGTACTATTCCAAGAGCAGGGAAGGGATAATGAGTACCTGCACTGGGGTGGTGGGTAGATGAGAGGAGAGAAGATGAAAGTAAGAGATACTTTGGAGGAGAAATCAACATTGTTTGCCAATTGATTGGACATTTGGAGTAAAGGAAATTAAGCAGTACAGAATGACGTCAAGTTGGTGAACATAGGGAACTAGATGGATGACAGTGCCCTCAACATATATAGAAAAGTTTGAAAGAGGGGTGGGTTTTGGAAGAAAGAGAATGAGTTGTGCTTTAGACATAATGAATTTGAGATGCCTTTTGAAATCTAAAATATCCAATAAGTAATTTTTAACATGAAACTGGAGCTTAAGAGAGCAACCAGGGTTGGATTAGGGAGTCATCTGCATATGGATGATAATTGAAAACATGGGAGTGGATGTGGTTGCTAAAAGTATAGATAAAAAAGAGAAGGACAAAGGACAAAGCCTTGGCAACCCAGAAAGTAGTTTAGGAATAATGTAGATCAATGGTAAGAAGAATGAGACCAAGGATTTTGTTGGATAGTGGATCATTTGGACAGGAATTTTGACAAGGTGTGTGGCAGGAAAGAAAATAGAGACTTGCATTCTAAACCTCTACACACAAGGGCATAAGTGAGAGATAGGATGCCATGTATGGTCAAGAGTATCAGGGAAACTGATGGACCTGGAAAGACTAGCATCTCCCACATAGCAAGCTTAGACTATCTCCATAAACATATTTTAACCTAGATTTCTTTCCATCTAATCGATTTCTCTACAGATTTAGTTGCTCCAGGTCCCTTGCTACTGTGGCCTCTTGCTTCACTTCTCAATGAAGACTTATTAAATGTTTACCATGTGCCAGTACTGTGCCAAGCACTTTACATTTATCTCATTTAATCCTCACAACAACCCTGGGAGGTAGGTGCAACTATTATTTCCATTTTACAGTTGAAGAAACTGAGGCAAATAGAGGTGAAGTGACTTGCCCATGGTTACAATAGTAAGTGTCTGAGTCTGGATTTGAACTCATGTTTTCCTGACTCCAGGCCCAGCACTCTACTCACTATGGCACCTAGTTTCACCTTAAAAACATAACCTAGGTACCAGTTCCTACATGTGGCCTTATTGAGCATCTCTCTGTCTCTCTTCCTCCCTTCCTCCCTCCCTCCCTCCCTTCAAATGTCTTCAAAACACCTCCCAAGTGAGTGATAGAGTGGTGGAAAGAGAATCCATATCAGTAAAAGCAGTATTAAAGAGCAATACTTGAAGTCTGAGATCTGTTATTATCCCTGTACTATTTGACATTTTTATTGGTGATTTGAATTATTACATTATCCACTTTTCTCATGATACAAAGTTAGGGGGCACAACTAGAAAATACTAGATAACTGAGGTAAATGTGAAATGTAAAATCTTACTCTTGGATCCAAAATGTCAACTTTACAAGACCAGGATGGGGAAGGCCAGGATGGTTGTAATATATGTTGGTGGAGAGAAAACTTTTGACAATGAAATCACAGTTTTGCATTTTAAAATCTAGAGGGCTTTGTATATTAACTACAATTGGAGATTTAACTGGCTCAATTTCTCTGGAAAAAAAGGAAAATTATAGTTACACTATATGTTATCCTGATAAGATCACAAGTGCAATATTTTGTCCATTACAGGGCCTCCCATTTAAGTAGGATATTAATAAGCTGGAGAAGGGAGATGAGGATGCTGAAAGCCTAAAATCATGCAATCTGTATTGATGTTTTTTGTACTTCCATCATTTTCCAATATAGATCCTCCTTCATCCTTCCCCACAAAATCATCCCCTATGTATCAAAGAATGCATATCAACAAATGTATTATTTTATGTCTATAATTTTCCTCTCTCTTTATTAAGAGATTCAGAGGATTAGGGAAATGAAGGTCATCAGTTTCAGCTCCCCCATTTTACAGATAAGAAAACTGGGGACTAAAGAGTCTAAAATGTTTGCTCAGGGCCACATGGGTAGAAGTGTCAGTGTCTGAACCCAGGCCCTCCAAGCCAATGCTATTTCTATTGGAAGGTATATCTAATCATCTCTGGAAGAATTTTATTTTGAGTTCAACTGCATTTTATTTGTATGAGTGAATATTCTTCTCCTAGTTTTGCTTTTTTTACTCTTCATCAGTTTATATGACTTTTCTGATCCTATTTAAATTCCTTGTAATCATGATTTCTTAAGAGTGCAACAAAATTACATTACATTCGAACACAATCATCATTTAATCTTCTCCAAATGATAAGGAGAGGACTTGCACTTGGAATGTTATTGGCATAGGGAATTTCTGGGCAAGTAAACTCCCTCTACCAAATACAAGTCAGCACATTGCACTGAGGAGTTAAGTGACTTGTCTGGGGGCACGCAGCATGTGTCTAAGGCAGGATTTTGACCCAGGCCTTGTTGTTTCTTAAGGATGGAATACAGAAATCACATTCTATATTCAGAAACACAGATTGGTAAAATTCATAGCATCATAGTGTTTTGAGGCTCAACACAGTATTAGAGATGATTTAACCCTTTACAAAATTGACAAAATAGAAGCTGAGAGATGTTCTAATTTGACTAAGATTAGAGATATAATTAGTAGGAAAACTGAGCATGAAACAACTGAATGGTTTAAGATTGGAAAAGGTATATGACAAGGCTGTATATTATTATTACTTCATTATTTATTTACCATATATGCCAAGTACATCATGAAAAATGACAGACTGGATGAATCAAAAGCTGGAATTAAAGTTGCCAGGAGAAATGTCAACAATCTCATATATGCAGACAATACCACTATGGTGGCAGAAAGTGAAGAAGAATTTAAGAAGCCTCTTGATGAGAGTGAAAGAGAAGAGTGGAAAAGTCATCTTGAAATGTAATATAAAAAAACTGAGTTCTTGGCAACTGGTCCCATCACTTCCTGGCAAAGAGAGAGAGAAAAAATGGAAGATTTTATATTCTTGGGCTCAAAGATCACTACAGATTATAACTGTAGCCATGAAATTAAAAGAAGCTTTCTTCTTGGAAGAAAAGCTATGGCAAATATTGGCAACATACTAAAAAGCAGAGGTCACCTTCTAACAAAGATCCATGAAGTCAAATCAGTGGTTTTGTGCAGCAGTAATGTATGGCTGTGAAAGCTGGTTGAATGCCACGGAATCAACAATTTTGAATTGTAGTGTTAGAGAAGACTTTTAAGAGTCCCTTGGACAACAAGGGGATCAAATCAGTACATTGAATTAAGTATAATTCAAGCTATTCACTGGAAAATCAAATACTGAAACTGATGCTTGAATACGTTAGTCACATAATAAGAAGACAGGACTTATTGGGAAAGAACCTGATGTTGAGAAAGATTGAAGGCAAAAGGAAAACAGGGCAGCAGAGGATGGGATGGATAGATAGTATCATGGAAATAAGGAACATGAACTTGGACTTGAAGAGATAGTGGAAGATAGAGTGAGCAGGCAAGTTATGGTCAATGGGGTAAAAAAGAGTCAGATATGACTAAATGGCTTAGCAACAACAACAGTTTGGACTAAAACCTAAGTTTCCTAAAAAAGTCAATAGTCTTTCTAATATATCACACTCTCTTGTATTTATAGTAATGCAGAATAATATAAGTAAGTGATATTATAGGAGTAGCAGGTTCATCTAGAAATGTTTGGGTATTTTTATTGTTGCAGAAGCTTCAATAAAATTAAATTGGAAATGTGCCTTCCAAAGGAAAAGAAATCTGAAATTATAATACGATAAATTAAGAATATGAGGAATATGAAATTCATATTCTTTAACGAAGTCAATGTAAGCTAAAAACTGTCACTAGATTTAAAAATCCTGTCTTTTATGATTCAGTGATCTTTCCATGATTTTGCTGTTAACAATCATGAAAGAAATGTCCCTCTCCTCATATTGCAGTGATGCAGTGAGTCTCACAGTGTAAACTGTCCTAATTAAAAAGAATAAAATAGTCTTCTAAGAACTTCTGCACAATAGGGCTGGGGTAAAAGCTATCATGTTGAAACAAAAAACTCAGAACATTTCAGAGCAAAATGGTAAAGTGAATCTCATATTGCTGCTGCAAAGTGGGTCAGATATAGGAAAACATGAGAAATTTAATAATTGAACAATTATTATTTTTGAGAACATAATTTTTCTCAGAGAAACAAAAATACGCTAACATCAGTTCAAAATCTGGCGCAAGATAACAGGGGTGTTGTTGTTATCAGTTTTTGGTTTATGGAATCAAGGTAAATGTGAAATTCTGTGGAATGGCAGCTGAAAAGTGGCAAAGGTAGAAATGGGAAGTTCAAATTCCTTTTATAAAATTAAATTATATTTTAAAAAAACTTTACAAGTTTTCCAGTAAGCAGGTTTCCTAATCTCAGCTGCTTAAAATCCATGTTCCTTGCTTCATAATACTTTCCATGACTTTAATTTACATTAGATCACCTTTCTTTGTAGCAATTCATATCTGTGGTTGAATTGCAAGCTTTATTAGTTTGTGCCTAACTTACTAAGGCAGAAATATGCTGAGAATTATTCTCCAAGATTGGAATTTTATGAAAGAGGAACTTAGAGTGTAAAAAACTGTCTATGAACAATCAACCTGATTCTCCCTACACAATGCAAAGTAATCACCTTTCTTATAAATGTTCACTTCTCCTTTTAACACAATAAATTGCCTAAAATTCATGGAGAGTAGAAACAGTTTTTGTTTTTTATTTTTAACCATTGGATGAATTTGACACAGCTGACTAGCACAGGAAAATTCACAGCCTGAGCTATGCCCTAGTGAATAGCTCTGCCTAACCAATTTGGAGACAGCTGATTGAAGGGATTAAATAATATACCTAGGGTCCAATTTGTTATTTTGCACCTGTACATCATGTATTACTATCCTATTTTGCAAACTCCATAATTTACATAATTATGTACATTCTTTCAATTCAGAGCCGAGGGTTGTCCTTTTTAAAGTCGGCAATGTCTCTAGGTTCTTTGTCCAGTCCTCTAATGACTAGGAATGCTAATAAGGTAAAAAAAACACGTGGCACACTTTTTGTACTCCTTAATATCTGTCTTTTAATGGATGTCTCTTTCCTCATGAAGCAAAATCAACTACAAAAGACAACCATGATCCTTAAAAATAAACTTGGAGTGTACAGAACAGCAAATGAGAATATAATGCTTGTAATACAACTTGTTTTCATAGGTGAAGAAATGCTGACAAATCAGTATGCCTGCATTACATGCATTTGCAATACAAGCATAAAAACTGGAAAACCCTCATTGGCTGGCATTTTCTAACAAAAGACAGCATCATAACTCTGCTTTACAACAAAATCATTAAGGTATTTTGGACACCATAGGTGGAAATGTTGAGGGCTTTATTCCTGACTTCAGGCAATAGTTTGTTCAAAAGAACATTCAAATATTAATTTATTCTTCGTGAAAAAAAATCACAAATAACTATGGATAATGACAATTTGTAATACCTTAATTTGCAAGTGTACCTTGAAACTAGTTATCACATTTGCCTATTTGTGTATCTATATAAGCATATATGTGTATCTATATAAGAATATGTCATATATACAAGCATATACATAAGCCATATCCATATGTTTAAGCTTATATACATATGTGTATATAAGAATATGTATATATGTGTGTATGTGTATAACACAAAGACATAATGTATATATACATATATATGTATATATATGTATACACACACACACACACACACACACACATGCTACCTAATATTCCTTTACCGAAATGTTGCCAAAAAAATTTGTCGTTATCTTTCTCCCTTTACATTGATGGTATCCTTCAAATTTTATAGACAATAAAGTCATTGATATTCTACTTTCTAAAGTTATTTCCCTCCCTAAATTTTGCCTAAATGGAGTAAAATGAAACCAGAACCAAAGGCAAAAACATAGGCTCTCCTGTCTCTGAACATCACAACATTCATTCATTAAATCTGTATATTAGTATTTCTTCTCCTGCGAGTCTCTCATTATTTGCTGAAATTTTAGAGAGCAGTAATCATGTCCTCCTGTGATCTTCTGTTAGGCATTATACCCATAACATGGAAACCTGCTACCAAGAATAGAATTGATATCTCTCCTAACTGGGAAACTTAACTGTCTTTTCTATAGATTTTCTATAGATCAATTTCTCAGTTCATTAGCTAAAATTATCTGTACCTTTGATATTCTCTAGTGATGTGGAAAATTGAGAGCTGATTATATTATACTTTTTATATAAGATTATAGTCAGAGCTGTAACCAAAATGGGGCAATTAAGGTTCTGACCCATAGCATTGAAATTTACATGCCCTCAAAATCTGAAACAAAGATCAAAGATTGTACAATTTTAAAAGCTATCTTTTTTTTCTTAGCACTTAAATGCCATAGAAAGAACTGGGCCTTGCGATTATAATGTACTATTAGTTCAAATACAAAGCCAACAGGTAGCATTCTTTCTTCTCCCCAGAGTCCACAACCCAAGTGAGCTTCTCTCTAGAAAAGCCACTCTTGTCTTCTCCATTCCAACCCAGATGGCAGTGGACTTCCTAACAGCAAGGTAACAATGTTCTAAGGTTTAAACCCATTAGAGACATCATGCTAATGTCTCTGTCCCACAGGACAATGCCTATAAGTCTCTCACCCCATAAGGACTTATAGAATGTCTTCTGTGGATCTATCGAATTTAGCTCAATTAATTTTTACATTTTATTCAGAATATTTATTTTTAAAATGTTATGAAGATATATACCTAAATATATTTACTGACTCAGAATGTCAAAAGTGCTAGTCTACAGTTGCACAATAATTTCACAATATCTCTCTAAGGTAATATTATATGTAATATTTTTTCTGTTTCCAGGATGAGGGAACTGAGGCTCAGGAAAGTTGGGAAGAGCCAAATGTGAAATAACTAGCATTTACTGGTGCTAAGATGTTAGGCTAGGTGTTATGAATGCATGCCTCATGTCTCCAGCAGCATGGGGAAGAGTCCCCCAATTTTATCATGCTGCATTTCCTTGATCATTCTTTTTAGGGTTGGAGAAAATAAGTAGTTAAAGGCAGACTTCTGACCAACATGGCTGCCTAAGTGGGACACAATAATATTCCATTACACTTGTACAACAAACTTTGTTCAGCCATTCTCTCCTTATTATTCCTCGCCCTTTCTCTTCTCTCCAGACTCTGCTCACAATTATTGTGGAGTTAAATTTTCAATAATTTTTTTTTATATTGATTCATGTTTTCTTTGATTAGCCTATATCTCAGCTTTAGTTCCTGAAATGTTTTTCACATCAAGGTCAGGTTTCACTCACTTCTATGCTTTTCTGTGGGGGTAATTATTCTCACCCTGGGTCCACTAGATACACACCATCTCCTTGATACCTTAAGGTTTAGTTCCCCCAATTCTTTGAGGTTGAGAATGCTGGATTTTCTGGGCCTCCTCTGACTATTTTCTGGTCTGAGATGAAAGTTGTTTATGTCCACTACCATTTTCCAAGGTTTCCAAGGTTGCCATCCTGGGGTTTTTGGATCACTCTTAGTGATCTACTCTCAATGCCTTTGGATACAGAGCCTTATGGGATATACCTGTTCTTAGACATCTCTGGTAGAAGTGATGCTTGCTTTCCTGGGAAATAGTCATTTTTTATTGACTTTGAGCTTCTGGCTGTCTTTTTTTTTCTTACAGTTTTAGTGTGGCAGTAACCATTTAATGTAGTTTCTCATTGGATTTCTTACTCAGTTAAATGTGAACTTTAGAGTTTTGAGACTTGGTTGACCAACATGCCCCACATTCAGACAGCCATCTTGGCAGGATGTCTTCTTTTAGCTATTTGTTTGTAAGTAGAATCATGAGGAGAGGAGAGGAAAGGATTTGGAAATTTGGAGTATGAATGTAATAGAATGTTATTGTGTCTTAAGAAATGATAAAACATAATTTCAGAGACTCCTAGGTACCAAAACCTGACATGGGTTGAAGTGTAGAGCATCAACAGAATAATTTATCTAAGTATGACAAGGCTCCATATATGGCAAGTACTGCTCCCCACAACATGTGGCAAGGGGGTATCCACTCAAAGGGACGCAGAATAGATATCTTTGGCTTCTTCCCCACCCTACCCCCACCTTTCCCAAGAAAGACTTTAATTCCTTTCAGGAGGGGAAACAGAAAGATAAGGACAGAGTCCACTCTGCTTTTCTCAGAGAAATGGGGTACTGGGCTAGGATTGTAATTATCTCTTCTCTTAAATATTTTCAGTGAAGAGAAAGTGAACAGGTTCAATTTAACTTCTGATTGCTGTGTCATTATTGAGGAGCAGGACCCCCAAGACCAAAAAATTGGCCCCTTTCCCACCAAAGCTCAGTTCCACAGTAGACACACATAGTATTAGCAAAAAAAAAAAAATATATATATATATATATATATACATATATATATATATATACATATATATATATATTTTTGCTAAGTACTATGCATATTTAGGGTTAGGGTTAGGGTCGATATATATTTTATATATATATATATATATATATATATAGATATAGATATATATATATATATCCAAATTGTAGCAAAACAGACATCAAAGGAAGTGCATACATAGGAGAATATATGTTAAACCATACAAAACAAAAGAGTTCTCCTATTGGGAGTGACATATTTCAGCTCAACCAAGAGAGAGAGTCCTAGATCTCACCCAAGGGACAGGTCCCCAAAGTCTCTAGTGTAGACAACTGAGGATAGGGACAGGATGGAGACTGCCAACTTCTCTCATAGGTTCCTAAAGTCTTTTACTTCAACAACTTGGAGTGGATTTGGCATCTTTCCTCTTCCCTGTCAAAGATGGAAGCCAGAAGTGCCCAAAGCAATCTGAAGCTTAAAAAGGAATCAAGAGGCCAAAAATATCTCCACTCTCTCATTCTCACCAACTACACTCTGCCCCTTATACAGAATAAGGCATTCATGTCCACCAACGAGGAAAGAGTCCCATACCAATGGGCTTTGGGAATGACATGGCACAGCACTATAAAGAAAAATAACTTTGAAAGGCTTTTGAACTCTGATAGGTTACATGCTTCAAAGGACCTATCATGAAGCATGTTAACTGTCTCCTGAGAGGTAAGAGCCCCTAAGTGTAGAAACATATTGATATATAGATATGTGTGTATGTATGTATGTATGTATGTATATATGTATATGTATACACATACATGCCTATGTATGTACATGGGTATGTATGTACTATATGTATATGCATATACATATACATGCATATATATGCCACCATGTGGATTATTTCAGCTTTACTGTACTTATTTGTTGCACAGATTTCTTTTTTCCTTTCATTCACTCTACTTATAGGGGATGGGGGCAGTGGGGCTGGGGAGTCAGAAGTGTTAACAAAAGTGATAGCAAAACAAAAATGAATACCTCTCTAACACTTTACAAATGCATAGAAGAGAACAGAAAGCTATTCAGAAGGAAGCACAGACCAGTAAGACAGTTTTGAAAGTAATGTGTAAAGAATTTATCATACAGTTTTTTAAAAGCAAGCAGCATGAAAAGTAAATTCATAGTTTCATACAGAATCCTATTTTGTGTTCTGAGGTATGCATGAAAATGCTCTTTTTAAGTACTTGAGTTCAAACTTTTTAATAAATAAAATAAGTAGATAAAGTTTTCTAGACCTCTCTATTAGGAATAAAAGCTAACCTTTCCCACTCCAAATCCTGAGGAAGTCATAGTATCCATTTTTTAGTTGGAAAGCTGTTCAAATCATACAAACTTTTGCAGACTTTCTGTATTTTGCAGAAAAGAGGAATGGAACTGCAAAATAAATATCGAACTGGTAAGTGGCCTTGTCTTTTGGGTCTAAACTATTTAGAGATGCAGCCACCTCAAATGGTGGCCTTCTCTACTGCAGAGTAGGGAAGAAGGGAGACAGTTCAAAACTTAAAATGCAACAAAAAGTAAATTAAATTATTTTTTTTAAATTAATTAAATTACAATTTTAAAAGAGAGATGCACACACATCGTGCTTTCCCCATACAGGGGTTGCTATCAAAAGGCAAAATCCCATTTTGTTCAAAGAATCCCTAATATTTTGAAGTTTTTGTTTCATTTTCATGACCACCCCACTCCCCAACACATTGCTCTCAGGTTGTTGTTTTTTTCTCATATATTTCTGTTTGCAGACATTAAATGGTTTACATGAATTATCCCATTAACATAATCCAAAATGATCTCCAAAAGTACAGTACATTGCAGTGTATATATCATTGGACAGACACATGCATTTCTCTTTCTGGCATGAAAATATGTACCATTCTCCCTTGTTATCTGGATTTCTGTTTTTTATTTACATTTTAGAAATTTGATCTCCCTAAAGTCATCACAGGCAAACAAATCTACCAGAACGATCAATGAAGACAAAGGTACATCCTATTTTCTAGTGCACCCTAGTGCAGGAGGTATACATTCTTTAATGTAAATATAAATAAGCTACTAAATTCACTAATTAAAAAACATTTGTTTAATGTCTTGTGTGAAAAGAACTGACAAAAATTAAATGGTACCTACCTCAAGGAACTTATATTTATCTCAGGGCATGTAACGTATACCAGGATCAATGAATTAAATATATACAAAACAATTTCAAGAGTACTAGCAGCTGAGGACATCAGAAAAGACAATATATAAATACGGTTATATAAAACATGGAGTCATCTACATCAAGGCAAACATTAAAGCTGATTCGATTAACAGCTGTGAAAGTATATACAGGAAAAAAATGAGGTTATCCCAAGTATGTCACACTTAGTGGATAAGAGAAGATTGTAATTCAAGAAAGAAAACTAGTCAGATAGAAGGAAAACCAAGAGAGTGTTCCCAAGGAGTCCAGGAGAGGAAAGAGTACCCAGGAAAGGTGGTCAATAGTGTCAAAAAGTGTATAAGATTATGAAGGTACTTGGTGATATAAGAGCAGAGAGAGATTTTGGTTAGAAATACAGATTTGAGATTCAGCTGCATAAGAATATTTGAAATTGAAAGAGCTGGTTAGATTATTTAGGAAGAAAATATAGAATGAAAAGTGAAGAAGGCCCAGCCCAGGACAGTGCCTAAGGAGATGCCCATTCTTGGGAAGGGATTAAGGGTTATGATATAGCAAAGAAGGAGGAGACAGACTGGGAAACTAAGGAAGTAGTGCCAATGAACTCTAGGGAAGAGAGAGTATTTAGGAAACAGCAGTCAACAAAACATCACTGCATTTGATTTTGTTAAATTATCTATCTTTTACTACTTATTTGGATCCACTGATGGCCTCTCTTTTTAGTTAAGTGGGAATCACAGTGATTGCTAAAAGTAAGTTGAGAGGAAATGATGTAGGTTAGAAATGTTCAGTATGCATCCTGAGGGTCACATGAGGCCCACAACACTTCAGAGTAGGGCAGGAGGAGATTAAAAACTCTTGGTAAATATTTAATATAATAATAAAAATACAACAAAATACGGATAATATTACATTATGAAATTAGATCAATACTTGACCCTTGTTTCTCAGGATTATCTGAGATGCTCAATGGCCTCTGTATTTGAGTTTGTCATACATGGTGGAGGAGACTTGAGAGAGAAGGTCTGGAATAGCCACTATGGAAGATGTAATAGAGAATCAGTGATGGAAAAAAAGAATCAGTACCCAGGGCCAAGTTGAGGTAGATAGTCTAGTCTGCTCAGTTGTGTGATTTTTCCCTGAGAATGCAGCAGCATACAAATCAAAAAAGAGATGATTACCTACCTCTGATGGGGAAAACTTGGTGATACAATGGGGCAAGGCATGACTTTTGACAGAACGAGGGAACAAGGAATTAAAGTATGGTAAATAATGTATAACTAAATTGGTTGACCATATAATTAAGGCTTAAAAGGTAGGAAAAAGATGTCAGAGTAGAGGTGATGGACATGGAGAATATGAAGAGATGAAAGGTCACAGTGAAGTTAAATACTATCATTGGTTTAAGAGAAATGAAGCATGGGTTAAGACGGAAGTTTACAGTATGAGAAAGAAATCTCAGAGTTCAGGATTGTGGAAGTGAAACAATTATAGGTGATGAGGAAATAATACTCATCAGTTGACCATCCCTGTATGGTGCAAAGGTAAACTGACAATATCACATGAGAGCTTAGGGGCATTCTGAGCATCCTTAATTTCTTAATTTGTAAAATGAAAAGTTTTTAATGTAGGAGGTCAGACTATTTGAGGGAAATTCTGTGTTCTACCTTGAAGTTAGCAAATACTAGGTCGGATTTGAGATAGAAGATTGTTGGTCAGGTAATGACCTAGAGAAAGATGGGAGAAGGACCTGGGAGCCACAAGGAACTGCTTCTACTTATAAAGGTGTGTGGAATAAATCTCACAGGAGGTGAGGTTGATGATTAATAATGGTGAAAGGACCATCTAGGAGTAGCAATGGGGAGTCACAGGTACATTGATTTCTCCTCCTGGCCCAGTGCTCTAGGGACTTGCAAGAGGGAGGAGAAATAAGAAACAGATACAAATATAAAGATTTCTGATGCATTTCAACCCCTATATTCAAGTGATAATTATTTTTAATACATTCTAAATTATCTGTGATATTCAGAGGCAGCATGATGTAGTAGACAGAAAATATGTCTTAGAGGAGGAACATTTAGTTTCACATGCCACATCTGGCATCTTATGGGGATACACAAGTCACATCCCTTAACCTCTCTAATAGGTGCACCTTTCTAAGATTAGCAGAACAGTTGCTACTCTATATTGGTAGAGAGCAGGGAATTCCTCATATTGATGAAATCATGATGGGTCTGTACTAAATAGTATGTATGTATGTCATACTATACGTAGATACATAGATTGATACACAAATACATAGATAAACGGATACATAAATTTCTATAAGTGTCTTTTTCTTCCCAGTTGCATATAGGGATTGAGATACATCAGAAATCTTTATATTTATATAAACCCTAACCCTATTGGTTGTCATACCTCTCCTTTGCACAAGTCTTCTCCTGGCCCAGGAGGAGAAATCAATTCACCTGTTGCTCTTTATTGCTACTGCTATATGATCCTTTTGCCACTATAGTTAGATAGACATATTTGTTCACTCTGTGTGTGTGCATGTGTGTGCATGAGTACACACGTGCTATATTAGAGACTTCAGTAGAACAGTATAATATTTTCACATATATAACACTTTTTCAAACAGTCCCATAAAACATAGGTAACCAAGCATTCTGAGCACCCTTAATTTATTAATTTGTAAAATGAGGCGTTTTTAATGTATGATCACTAAGGTCCTTGCTGCTTTAAATTCCCTGAACTCATGAATTAGTCTCTTAACACCTAAGTTTAAAGAGAAATATCTGAGTGCCACAGAACAAGTGATGGGTTTGGATTCAAGAAAGATCTGGATTCAAACACTATCTTGAATTAGTTATGTGACCATGGGATATTTGCTTAACCTCTCCAAGATTCAATTTCCCAGTCTGTACAATGGAGATAATAATGGCACATATCACCAGAGGTTGTTATGAGGATCACAGGAGATCCTGTATGAAAAATGTTTCAGAAGAAGTGGAGCCAAGACGGTGGAGCAGAAAGACATGTATATTCTAGCGCTTCCCTCATAGCCCAAAGAATACCTGTAAAAAATGACTCTCAACAAATTCTAGTGCAGCAGAAACCACAGAACGACAGAATGAAAGAGATTTCCAGCCAAAGGTAACCTGCAAGGCTGACAGAAAAGGTCTATCCCATGGGGCATTGGGCAGAGCAGAGTCCAGCCCTGGCTGCACGACACAGGGAGGAACAGGACCAGAACAGGCCTCTGGGACAGAATCTGCAGCAGGGAGGGTCCCAGATCCCTCAACCCACAAGCAACAAAAAAGTTTCATAGGTGAGTGTGGAAGGGCATTCCTAGCTGGGCGAGAGGGGAGCAGGGTTCCCCCTGCCCTGTCCCCAGCCATGGAAGCAGCCTGGGTCTGGGGTCTAGGCAGCTGAACTTAAAGCTTCTGTGGGGGAATTGAGCAGGGTATATGAATCTCAGCCCTGAGTATGGTTGGGTTGGGGGAGGGGGAAAGAGCACTAGGACCCTTCTCCTGACAAAGGATTCAGAAGCCAAGTAACTGGCTGGGAAAATGCCCAAAAAAGGGAAAACTGATAACACCAGAGAAGGTTACTTTCTTGGTGAACAGGTATCTCCCTCCAACCTTTCAGATAAGGAAGAACAAGGCATACTGTCAGAGGAAGTCAAGGCTTCTGCCTCCAGTATCTCTAAAATCAATATGAAATGGGCTCAGACCATAGAAGAGTTTGAAAAGTGAGTCAACAGCTTACTAAAGGAGAACCAAAAAAATGCTGAGGAAAATAACACCTTTAAATATAGGCTACTCAATTGGAAAAAGAGGTCCAAAAAGCCAATGAGGAGAAGAATGCTTTAAAAGGCAGAATTAGCCAAATGGAAAAGGATGTTCAAAAACTCATTGAACAAAATAGTTCTTTAAAAATGATAGTGGAGTTCAGGGAAGTTAATGACAAAACAAAACCAAAAGATTGAAAAAATGGAAGATAATGTGAAACATTTCATTGGAAAAACACCTGACCTGGAAAATAGATCCAGGAGAGACATTTTAAAAATTATGTGACTACCTGAAAGCCATGATCAAAAAAACAGCCTAGACATCTTCTTTCATGAAATTATCAAGGAAAACTGCCCTGATATATTCCAGAGCTAGAGTGCAAAATAAATATTGAAAGAATCTACCAATCACATCCTGAAAGAGACTCAAAAAGAGAAACTCATGTTCCACCCTTCATGACCTCATTTTGGGGTTATTGGCAAATATATTGGTGTGGTTTGCCATTTCTTTCTTGAACTCATTTTACATATGGGGAAACTGAGGCAAACAGGGTTAAGTGATTTGCCTGCAGTCTAAGACCAGATTTGAAGCCAAGAAGCTAAGTCTTCCTGACTTCAGCCCCAACATTCAATATTCGCTGTGTCACCTAACAACTAAATGACCTCTATTATCCCTTCTAGTTCTCTATCCTGTGGTAATCTAGGTCATACTGATGAGTATCTGATCACTGGATTCAGATGACTCTAGAGGAGAAGTGAGGCTGGTGACCTTGCACAGCTTTCACTCAAAACAAAGTCAAGGGCAAGTCATATCATCATTTCTCTGTTGGCTTCTTTGGCAGGGAAGGACAAACACAATCCAGTGAGTAGATGCAGCTGCCTGAAGGGGGACCCTGGTAGCTGGGTAGCTCAGCTCCTCTTCTCCTGTTTGTCTCCCTCTCCCCTTCCTTCTCCTCTCCAAAGGAAGGTAAATTTGCATGGCCAAAAATGCCCAGTTGACTTGGATTTTACTGGCTGGATTTCTTTCCTTTCCTTTCTTCTCCTGTCCTCACCTCCCCTCCCTTCCCCGCTCCTCCACTCCCATTTCCTTTCCTTCCTTTCCTTTCCCTTCCCAGACCCTTAAGCCTACTGTACTATGAAGCTCAGACACCATGGGGCCCTGCCTAAAGACTCTCTTCTAGACCCTCCTGGCTTAAACATTATCAGTATGTGTCAGAGGCAGGCCTGAATCAAGGTCTTCCTGACATCAAAGTCAGTTGTCTATCAGAAAAAAATATGTCAGAGAACAAATTTTGATAAATGTACTCAAAATCTTGATCAACCCTTTTGAGACGATGAAAAATAGTAGCCACATGACCATTTTGATTTTAGCATTTACTATGGTTTTGAAAGATAAAATTTCCGAAGCAGCCTCTGTGATGCTTACACTATAATTGTTTGTTTTTTTTTAATCTTTTTCCTTAACTTTGTAAAATGAAAATGTAAAATGGATTACTGGAAGTGCCACCAGAGCTTAAAGAGTGAAAGATGCAATGCCTGGAATAAGTAAAACACATTTGCTGCTGTAACAAGAAAAGACAGAGTGGATTTGAAAAACATGTATTCAGCATTATAGTGCTTGGAGAAGTTAGGATTGCAATGTTAATTAAACGCAGATGTTTGGAAGAACTTGCTGGATTTCTCGGAAGACAATGGAGGAGCATTCTTATGAATCACACACATAATGGGCCTAAGACATGGTGAGAAATTTGAAAACCCTAGAAAAAAAGCTTTCACCTCAAATTTCATTTTCTGATAATGTTGAATTCAGCAGCAAGAATGTAAATTCCTTTTGACTAATCCTTTTTCTGTTTACATTCCAAAACTCTCTGGGAAGTTCATTATTAAATAGAAGCTTTTAGATGAATGGTTTTTTAATTTATTTTATTTTATGTAATCTTCTCTAGGCCTTAATGTGCTTGCAGCAAAATCCCTTGTTAAAGGAGGAGATACGAAGGTGCTACACTGGTCTCTGTCATCACAAAGGCTATATAGTCAGGTAGTAGATATGACACATTCACTGTGATCTTAACGTACTACTGCAATATTGTGTAAGAATCATCCTTCTAGACCTGAAAGGTACCTGCGAGACCATCTGTCTAGCCTCTTACTTCTCAGAAAAGTGAGGTTAAATTATCTGTCTAAAGTCACAAAGACAGGGTTCAAGGTAGGATATGAACCCAGTTCCTCTGCTTGCAGAGCCATTGTACGATGTGATACATTCATAAGAACAATTCAAATTAGTTGTAGTATAGAGAAGTCACACAGGTGATCAATACTGGAGTCAGGACTATTAACCTAGGTCCTTGGATTCCAGAGTCAGAGCGCTTTCCACTATACCATGTGACAAATGCAGAAGAGAGACACAAATAGGGGTATGTGAAGTCCAAGCAGGGAGGGTTATTATTGATTAAGATCATGAGAGAAGTCTTCACAAAAGAGGATTTGAATTAACCCCCAAACATGCCTTTGCTTTTGAATTTGTAATTTCTATCAACGGACTCAGCATTCAGAGAGTCATTTCTGTTAAACACAAAAACAAAAACAAACTTTGGAGGTAGGTTTGATTTGCCCCTCTCCCTCACATCCTTTCTATCTCTACTGTACCTATAGTATCCATAGACTTCCTTTCTATTCATACAACCTAGTACAGATTCTCCTTACCATCTATTTGGGCAACTGTTAGAGTCCCCTAAAAAGTGTTGCTGCTAAAATTGTTACCAAAATTAATTTATTTTCCATAAATCTGGTCATATTCTTTCCATGTCTTCTTATTGTCCATTTAATAGATGTATGACCCTGGGCAGGTCACTTAATCTTTCTTTGCCCTAGTTTCATTATCTTTAAAATGAGAATAACACCCACCTCCCAAGGTTGTTGGGAGGATTAAATGAGATGATATTTCCAAAACATTTCACAAACCTTAAAGCACAATATAAATACTAGCTATTATTATTGCTGTTCTTACTGAATAAATTTTATGCCCTTTTATCTGGTGCTCAAAATCTTCTACATGTTTCGTGTTTCAAGTTCTGTCCTATAGAGCTCACCTCCAATGATTTTAAACTCTAGTCAAATTGGACTTCTCACCATTTCAGGACACATTTTCCCATTTCTGTGTATTTGCTCAACCCAGTCCATAGCTATAGGATTGTGCAGAATACCCACCCACCTATTGAATACCTTTTCATTCTTTAAACACAAACTCAAATGTTCCTTGAAGAAGATAATTTTCCCCTTCTCCCTACCTCTACATATTCATGGCCCACCAATTCTCACATAGCACTTTTCTTGTAAGTTTCTGATGTGCTTCTTATGTATTATTTTGTTCTTTGTTTGTATTTATATCAAACTCTGCTATCAGAGTGTAAGTTTTATAAGGACAAGAACTCTGGTTTTGCCTACTACCACATACATAGCACAGTGCTCTGCAAACAATGGATGTCTTATGGATCTGTGAATATATTCCTTGAATGCAGGGTTTCTATTTTTCAGTTTTGCATTCCTAGTGCCTTGCACATAGTAAGTGATTATTACATCTCTAACTGAATTGAAATAATGTGTAATGTGTGTACTTTGATTGACACATAACCACCTTCATTTTCCTCATCAAAGGATGTGAGACTACATAACCTCTGAGGTCTTTTTACAACTCTAAATCTATGAACCATACTATGAATCTATCTTCCTATCGCTACTTGATACATGTATTTCCTGATTTCCATAAGGAATCTAAGGTTCTAACTGGGTTGGGATTTAAAGTAATGTCTTGAGGTACATTTTTTTTAACAGGCTTTTTGACATAGGGGATCGAGAATCAACCTTGGAGTTAGGAAGGCTTAGATTCAAGTTTTTCCCTATTTCTTCAAAGATCAAAAAATAAAATATTCTATTTGGTATTTAAAGCCCTTCACAATCTGCTACCTTCTACCTTTCCAGTCTTCTTAGATATCACTTCTCTTGAAATACTCTGCCTCCTAGCTTCACTGACTTTTTTCCTGATCATTACATACAACATTCCATCTCTGATTCAGTGCTCCTTCACTGGCTATCTCTGATGCCTGGAAGGCCCTCTCACTTCTACCCACTGGCTTTCATTAAAACTCAGCTTAAATGTTGTCACATGGAAAATTTCAAATTTCAGTCAAAGAAATTTGAAGAATGAATGATGGAAAACAGTCAAGCACTGAAGATTTTGAGCTTTATATATAGAAAGATTCATCCAGTATCTATTTTAAGGATGGACCAGAGTAAGGAAATAATTGTGGTTGAAGATCTTATGTAAATTAAAAGTTATTTACTCAGTTGAGTGGAAATTAAAACTCATCCTTGGGTGGTAAGAATAGAATTAGAGGAGAAGGAATGAATGTGGGAAATAATGCTGAGTTAGAATTGAAATGTTTTGGTAACTAATTTGATTGAAAGAGAATGAAAAGTCAAAGAGAGTATCCAGAGTTTGATTTTTTTTTTCGAGGCTGAATTTTGGTAGTTAGCCCAGGTTAGAAATGAAGCAACCACTCATAGACTGATTAGCACAAAATCTGACTTGTCTAGTTTCTGACTTGGGCCAGTTCATCAGTTTAGTTCCCCTTAGTACGTTACCTAGTGCAGATCACTCATTGGCTCAGCTCACTGCAGTTCAGAACTCCTTCACTCAAGCAATCCACCAGCCTCAGCCTCCCCAGTAGCAGAGAGGGTGTGTGCATGTGTGAGTGTGTGCATGCATGCACATGCACGTGCGTGCATGTCCTAACCTGGGGCAGCAGGGTTTTAAACATTTGAGATTGGGTGAATGGTGCTACCGACAGCAATAATGAAGTCATTAGGTCTACCAAGTTTAGAAAGAGATAATGAGTTAGGTTTTCAATATACTAAACCTGAAGCTCTGATGAGAGACATCTAAGGGCAAATATTTCCAAGCAGCTCCACAAAAAAAAAAAAAAAAAAATGGGTCAGTGGAAAGACTTGCCCTGTTGTCACATTCCAATGAGATATGATTCTAATATCTTTGCAATGGAAAATCTTTCTCAAGCATGGTGATGGTGGGGAGTAGGCAGTGGTTAATTAGACCTATTTATTTTAATAGAATTATAAATCTGAAAGGTACATTTATGTTATCACCATAAGTGAGGCAGGACAGCTGAGCCACAGGTGTGGCACCTGTAAGCAGTTGGCCTGAACCGGCCCCTGTTCATTCCACTCTCAGGATGCCTGCTGGCAACAAATAAAAGACATAAGAAGTAAGATCCCTGAGCTTGTAGAAGGCTGGCTAATGCCAGGACCTCCTTTGGAAGAAAGGGGAAGAGAGGTGGCCAGAAGAGAGGTTTTTGTGGTAAAACTATTTGGCTTTACGGGACCACTGTTTCTGTCTCCTCAAATGCTCTGTGCACTTCTAGGAAAGTCTTGTGAACTAGGCCTTGCTGAAAACTGCCTGAACTCAAGTCAAGAAAACACTTGAAGGATCATGTTTTTAGAACCTAAAGGGATTATAGAAGTCTTCAGGTAAAATTCCTCCATTTTAAAGATGCAGAAAATGAGATGGCAAGAAGTAAATCATTTATCCAGAATCTATAACAAGAAAGTGCCTGAGGCAGAATTCAAACTCAGGGCTTCCTGGTTCCAAGGATTGTAATCTAATGAATCAACATCAAGTTAACAATTGTCGTCAATAGATATACATGACATTCCACAATAAGCTCAAAATGGTTCTCAATAAATATAAATTTAAGGAATATAATTTTTAATTCAGACAATTAAAAAATTAGAAGAATTCAAAATATGTGCCCTTCCCAGCTATGGCCATGGAAAGAATTCTTAATTAAATAAGGGTTAGAAGAGATTATAAAACAAAAAATAGCCTACTTTGACTACAGAAAATGAAAAACCTTTTTAAAGAAAATGTATTTGCTTCAAATGTCACTGATAAAAGCCTGATATCTAAAATATAGAGTCAATCGACACAAACATGTAGTACCAAGAACCATTTCCCCATAGATAAGTGATCAAAGAATTTGAACAAGAAGTTTTTGAAAGAACTGAAACCAGGTCAATAGAATACAGCTACCACTGAGTTGATCAATAAGAATTTATTGAATCTCAAAGGAGAAAAGGTTGCTGAGTGACAGAAGTAGAGAGAAAGCCCAGGAAATAGCAGTGGGAAACAAGGACTATTCCATCTCCCCCACCATAATGAGTAAGTTGGGGATGATATAAATAAAAGTACAAAGCTATCAATAAAACATGTCTTTGTTCTTGTTGCTTGCTTGGTTACTGTCGTTGAAAGAATTGAGTGAAAGGAAAGCAGAAACAATGAATGTGGATGGCTTTTTCTAAGAATTTGGCTGTGAAAAGAAGAGATAACTATTTTTCTTGGATTTGTTGCATGTTTTCTTTTGCAACAGCACTAATATGGAAATGTTTTGCTTGACTTCACATGTATAATTGTTATCATATTGCCTGCCTTCTCAAGGGATGGGGAGGAGCAGGAGGAGGGAGAGAATTTGGAACTCAAAAGTTTTTTTTTTTAAGTGAATGCTAAAATTTTTAATATAATTGGGAAATATTTAATGATATAAAATATATTTTAAAAAGATAAAAAGTAGGAAAGATAGGATGATCACTTAAGGGAATGATGGGGTCAGGTCAGGGTTAGTAATATATGTTTTTGTTAATACCTTCTGGATCCTTGGGCATGCTATGTCACAGGTCATAGGGAGCAGACTCTTTACATATCATAGGATTATAGATTTAGAGCTAGATGGAAAGTTTAGAGGTCATGAGATCATCAGAAAAGTTAAGTGATTTGCCTGAGTTCATTGAGTGACAATAATGAGATTTAAATCCAGATCCTTTGTTTAAATCCAGATGCTTCTCATCTTGTCCACATCTTTTCCTATAAATATGATAATATTAGCTTAAGAAATTAGTACCCAATAGCTTTTGATACCCTTTAATAATCATAATTGTTTAAAAAGACTAAAATATTAATTTCCTCTCATGAAGAGTTCTTTAAATAATTAAAAATTTCTTTAAAATCATACATCATTAAAATGGTAAAATAGCAAAGCTGATGTCTACCCTATTAACTTTCCTAAAGCTACTCTCTTCAGTTGGAATGCTTTGCCATTTCTAATATCTAAGTTAGCTGAAGGAGAATAGTCAGTTTTTAAGTGAACTCTTTGGTACCACTAGTGCCACAAATAAATACCAAGTTACATTCAAGGCCTTCTTTAACTCAGAACTTGGAACTACCCTTCCTTTTGAGCTTTACCTCACCCTATTCTTTATACATACACTCTATGTTCTGGAAAAATCACACTGCTCATCATTCCCCAGGCATTCCTTAAGACTTACCATCTGTCTGTGTCTTTAATTGTAGAGGGAATCTCACTCCCAGTTCCCCTCCCATATCTTTGACATCTTTAGACAGTTAGATAATATAGTGAATAATGTGCAGAACTTAGAGTCAGGAAGAACTGAATTAAATCCTTCTTCGTCCATTTGCTAGCTGTGCAACCCTGGTCAAATCACATAACCTTTATCAGTTTCCTTATCTCTAAAATGGGGCTAATAATAGTACCTATCTCTGAAGTTGTTTTTGAAGATCAAATGAGATAACATATATAAAGAACTTTGCAAATATTAAAATACTACATAAATATACATATGTTTAGAAATATATAAAAGTATTATACATATATAGTATTATATAAAGTACTATAATATTAACTGTTATATTTATCAATGACTTGGATGAAGGCAATCATCAAACTTGAAACAAAAACCAAGAAATTTTAGTAGATTGAGAGTTCAATATGAATTTATCAGTATTATGTGGTTATTGAAAAAACTAGTGCCATCTTATGCAACACGAATAGGACAGCATCCATGATCACCCCAATAAAAAGGAATTTTTGCCCCCTTTGCAACCCTATATACTGCTTTCCCACTTCTGTCACTTGTCACCTAACAGTTTTTATTGTACTAATCTGTATGTGTACTAAAAGAAAAACCATGGAGGATATCCAAGAGGTATCAGAAAAGGGTCACTCAGGGTGCGAAGTCACATGTGGGTTACAATATATATTGTAGAAGGAAAATACAACACACAATATATTGTGTCCATTAGCACAGTCTCTGTCTGTGGCCATGTGCAATAATAGTCAAAACAAGAAGAACCAAGAGGTATGACCACTACTCCTAACCAGGAGTGGGAACTATATTTGCCAAAGCTGCCAAATCAGCCACCTCTGGCCCTGCCGTCTGCAGATCACTTCCTTGTTCAACTGTTATTCAGTTGGGATTCTAGTTTCCACCTAACCTCTTCTGAGACACTGTCTATTGCCTTATGATTGAAACCTTGGCCACAGTCCCTCATCCTTCTCAGTGGTTGATGTTCTACTAATTAACTCATGGCTCTTTTATTGACAAATATCTAGTTCTGCACACTAGTACAACTGACATGCTCCCACACTCCAAGGCAGATGTTCCTCTTCCCCTCCCCCCATGGAGGAGTAAACAAGCCTGCCCAGCTGACCTCCCCCACTGGGTGGGGCCAGATCAGACCAGATGGTTTCTATTAACTGTACTAATTCCTTGTAAGACTTGGACCAAGTTGCCTAAAACACACTGTGCTTCTCCTTCCCAAACTGTAAAATACAGAGGATCCACTCATTTACCCAATTCATAAGGTTGGGAAAATAACCAAGAAGACACTTTCCATAAAAAAGAATGTGCTATGAGAGAAACAGTCTGATTTTTATACAATCGAATTTGCATCAGGACTACATAACTTCATTTCATTACAAATAACAGAATAAAGATGCCCTTGGATTATGATTGCTGTAACTCTTTTAAAGAGTTCTATTAGCCACATGGTACAGAGAACTGGCCTCAACATACTTCATTTGCACAGACCCTGCACTAAAGATCATTGGGAACAAGACACAGAGGTCCAGAGAACTAGACACTTTGGCTGTATATAAGGGAGTCTGTGTGTACCCAGACATTTATTCCTAAAGCCTGTGGAAGCACTGTTTATTGAGAGTTGGGCATATTGGATAAGAATATGCTGTTGCATTACTTTCAACGTGCAATGAAGCAAAGCAATCATTTTGTGATATGAAAACAAGTAAGTCACCAGCACCAGCAACAAAAAGGCTTGAAAATATATGACCAGAGCTCAATAGAGTGCCTGGCTTAAAATAAATGATTGTTGAGTAAGGATAGGTGAAGTTGAGTTAAGAAAGAAGAGGGAAAAAAATGTTAAGCCTTGGGCTGGATTGCTAAAGTTACAACAGCCAGAATCTGTCTTTAAGTAGTTTCTCCTATTCCAGTGGGCCATTTTCCACTACCTCTCCCTTTTTTCCTAGTCAGACTTCTTGAGAAAGCCATCCTAGATTAGGTGTCACTACTTTTTCTTCCATTCATTTTTCTCTGAATCACATGCAATCTGGCTTTCCACTTTATTACTCATCTGAAACAGCTCTCTTCCTGGTAATCAGGGATCACTTAAATTGCCAAATTTAATGGATTTTTCTCAACTCTCATCTTTTTTGACCTCTCTGGAGCATTTAACACTATTTACCAACTTTTCTCTTCCTTAATATTCTCTCACATTCTCATTGACATTGTTTTCTCTAGGGTCTCCTCCTACCTGTCTAAACTTGTCTTCTTAGCACCTATTGCTGGATCTTCATCCATGTGGGTGTATCCCCAAGACTCTTTCCTGGACTTTCTTCTCTTTTCTCACTATCTCTCTTGTTAGGTGAGCTCACTAGTTCCCATGGAACAAATCATCATCTCTAGGCATTTGATTCCCTGATATATGTATTCACTCCTAGGCTTTCTTAGGATTTCCCTTGTAGTATCATCAATTGTATTTTGGGCATTTCAAACTAGATGTCCCGTGGTATAAAGGAAAACTCATTATCTTTCCCCTAGAGTCTCCTTGCTCTTCGGAACTTTTAAATTTCTAAATAATTAATAACTTATTAATAATATAAATAATACATCAATAGTTAATAACATTAATTTCCAGGGCACAATCATCCAGGTAGTATAATGGAGAGAGCGCTAGACCTGGAGTCAAGAAGACTCATCATCCTGAGTTCAAATCTGGCTTCAGACACTTATTAGCTGTCTGACCCCAGACAAATGACTTAACTCTACTTGCCTCGGTTTCCTGATCTGTAAAACGAGCTGAAGAAGGAAATGGCAAATCATTCCAGTATCTTTCCAAGAAAACTCCAAACAGAGTCATCAGGAGTTGGACACAATTGAATAACAACTACATTCATCCTTTTAGTTAGTTTTTGAACATGATGGTTCTTGATTCTCCCCTCTCACATCCCACATGACCAGTCAGTTGCCAAGTTTTCTCAATTCTATCTTAACAACGTCTTGCCTATATTCCTTCTGCCTACTTACATACTTAAAACTCTAGTTCAGTCTTTCATCATTTCTTGCCTGTTATATTTCAATAACTTTCTATGACTTTCCTGATTCAAGTTTGCTCTATTCCAATTCATTCTCTACACCACCACTAAAGTTATTTTCCCTAAGCACACATTTAACCATTTCGCTCTACTCAATGCATTCCAGTGACACTCTATTAATTCTAGGGTCAAGTATAAGTTTTTCTGGCATTAAAAGCCTTTCATAACTTCAGCCTTTCTTCCTTTAGAGGCAGCTGGTAGTGCAGTGGAGTTCTGGACCTGGAGTCAGTAAGACTTGAGTTCAAATCTGTTGCTAGACCTCTACTAGCTCAGCAAGTTTCTTAATCTCTATTTACCTCAATTTCCAGAGCTATAAAATGGAGATAATAATGGCCTATCTTACCAGGTTGTTGTGATGATCAAAATATTTATAAAAAGCACTTAGTACATAGTAAATGCTTATTGTCTTCCCTTCTTCCCTTTTACAGTCTACCTAACTCTTTACAGTCTACCTATCTGTCTGTCCAAGTTTTCTCAATTGTTAAATGAAGACAGTGAAAACTTACTTCACAGGGTTGTAGCGAGGATAACATATTTGTAAAGTGTTCAGCACAGTGCCTGGAACAAAGCAGGCACTTTATAAACATTTGTTTCCTTTCTTTCTTACTACTTACACATCACCCACATGAACATTGTTTATTGTATAGCTGTACTGACCTATAGTGCTATTTCTTACCCTTGACCCTCCATCTTCAGAACTCATGCTTTTTTTTTTCTCAGTGTTCCCCATGCCAAAATATCTTCCCTTCTCACCTCTTCATCCGGGAGTATCAGGTTTTGTTCAAGCTTCAACTCAAGTGCAACATTTATGGAAATCATTCCTCATCTCCCTAATGCTACTTCCTTCCCCCATCAAGGCTACTTTATATTGTATTTGATATGTCTTCTACATCCTTATAAATGCATGCAATATCTTCTCCCATTGGAGTATCAGGTCCTGGAGGCTGGAGTC
The DNA here is from genome assembly GCA_023548195.1 of Bettongia penicillata ogilbyi. Lineage (NCBI taxonomy): Eukaryota > Metazoa > Chordata > Mammalia > Diprotodontia > Potoroidae > Bettongia > Bettongia penicillata. Next base: position 992,028 of record JAJHZJ010000255.1, on the reverse strand, counting down.
CATTTCATTTCCATTTTTGTATCACCAATGCTTACCGCAGTGCTTAGAAGTGTTAAGTATTTAAAAAATCCTTGCTGATTGTTTAAATAAAGAAATAATGGTCCTTCTATATATGGACTGGACAGCCTGGAGAGTCCTGTCAGTTCCAGGTGCCATAATTTAGGAATTGTGTTGATAATCCAGAAGACAATCATGGTGATAGACCAATAACCCAATGCCATATGAAGGACAATTGAAGAAACATAGGATGGTTAGCCTAGAGAAGAGAAAACGTATGGGGTACATGAGAGCTGCCACCATGTTTATAAAGGGATGTCACATGGCAGATGAATTATATCTGTTCTTCTTGTTTTCAGAGAAGGCTTAACATATTTAATTGGAGATATCAAAAAACACAATGGCTTTTCTCAGAAAGTAGATGATCAAGTATGTTGTAGAGAAGATCTTTTTTCTTAAACTGTGGGTTTTGACCCCATATGGGTCACATTTTAAGAAGCACTTGATAAGGACACAAGTGGAAAAATTTTAAGAAGCCCTGCACTAGATGACTTTTGAGCTCCCTTTCAACTTAAAAAGTGTGTGCGTGTGTGTGTGTGTGTGTGTGTGTGTGTGTGTGTGTGTGTGTGAGAGAGAGAGAGAGAGAGAGAGAGAGAGAGAGAGAGATACTCTGTGGTAACAAAACTGGATTTCTAAAATGACTTGTTGCTCAAATACTCAAATGGATCTGGATCTATTGATTCAAGGATCTAATGATTCCGATTCCAGCTTCTCTGTGCCTGTTAAATTGTGAGATTCTAGTCCATATACTCCCATATCATAGAATGTCACAGAAGGATGGCCAAATGTGCTGGTGACCTTCTTCATTTTCCCTACTGTCAAAAAGTGACCAGTAGAGCACTCTGGGTACGTACATGTTATCTCTCCCTCTTGCCCCATGGCCAGCCTACATTCATTTCCTTCCATACAATTCTCTGATGATGTCCTTTATTCCTGATCTTCTTCAACATTCCTTATTGGTTTGGGTTGCAGTCTACTTATACCCACCATTTGCCAATCCACTGCCCTCTTTGAAATGCTTGTTTTTATTTCTTTGGAGGCAGAGGTGATCCAGGACTCACTGGATCTCTATAGATCTCACTATAACAAAAATGGTTAAAAATGATCATATGGGAAAGGCAGGCCTTTGCTGCTGAGAGAAATTTATAGTAATAAAAGTGCTTTGCAATTTCCTAAAAGCAGTTCAACCCATTCTTCTCATCTTTTTCTACTTGGGACCAGCTATTTGTTCATCTGTATTATTGATCTCAGAGACTGTTTCGTCTGTTGATCATTTCCTGTTTTTCTTGTATACGGTGTGGTTGTACATGGTTGTTTACATATTGTCTCCTCAACTAGACCATAAGCAATTTGAGAGCAGGCACAGTATGTTCCCATTATTTGTATCATCAGGGCTTAGTACAGAGCCTGGCACATAGGTGCTTAATAAGTGTGTATTGAAGTAGTTTAATAAATACCTATGGAGCAACCAGGTAGCACACTGAGTAGAGTGTAAGATCTGAAGTTGGGAAGTCCTAAAGTCAAATCCAACCTCAGACATTGGTAGCTATGTGACTCTGGGAAAGTCACTTAATCTCTGCCTCAATTTCCTCAACTGTAAAATAGGAATAGTAACAGCACCCGCCTCTCGGGGCTGTTATACAGAACAATTGAGATAGTTTTTGTAAAGTGCTTAGCACAGTGCCTTGCACAAAGCAGTCACTTGAAAATACCTGTTTCCTTCATTCCTCCCTCCTTTCCTTTCTCCCTTCTTTCCTTCCCTCCTTTCTTCTTTCTTTCATGACATTGGAAAAGCTCAACAGTAATATGCATGTTGAAGTCTGGCCATTATACATTCTTCATCCATTTTGTCTTTCACTAATGCATGATTAGTCCAGACACCTTTGAGTTATTATAGACCTCTACCAAAAGATTCTGCAGTGTCTTAGAGATTAATACAATCAACAAAATGTCACTTAGAAACAGGAACATCTGGAGGACCTTTTCCTCCAACAGGAAATTTTTCATCAACCTAGACTCTTCAAAAAAAAAAAAGTCTACAAATATGTGCATTAAGAAGTTGACACTATTGTGATTTTCCAACTCACTACCTTATGCTTATAGGTAATCCTTCTCATCAATATTATTCTTTATTCTACAATGTTATTTTGACAGCAGATAGAATATTTTCATATGAACAACATCAAAACTCCTACCATATGAATCTTTTCGGCTGACTTCATTGGTTTCTGTCACAGGGGCTGTTGAAAGCCATGAATATCTTGAATTTTCAACAGCATTTCAAAATATAATTCTTAACATTGGTACAATGATCATCTCTTCCAAACTAGAAAGTTATAATAATTTCTGACATTAGTATACCCAAATTTTCCTTTTCCCTATACTATCAAATGTATTTGGTCTTACACGTACTCAAAAATAAGAGGTTACTGAAATTAGAGAACACTATTGTAATATAGGAACTGTGCTATACATACATATATATATATATATATACACACACATATGCATGTGTGTATACACACATATGTACATATACACACATATATTTATATATATGCATATGTATTAATGTACATAGATATGACTCTGTGCCTGGGTGTGAGAATGAATGGATCTGTGTTTATATTGTAAAGGAAGACACAAACTTTTCTCTAATACTCTTGGTGGAAAAGTTTGATTATATGGAAACAAATATACTATAAACATAAACAAACAAATATACTATAAACATAATAAAACTCGGTTGTATCAATCATTGGAAAAGAAATACTTTCGTGGTTTTAAGTGAATCTGCACAGACAGGTCATCATATGCAGCTGAAGCTGCCATTCTCTATTGAAGGATGCCTGCTGGAGCCCTGCCTATGCTACCTTACTATGCCATAATCCAGCAGGACTCTGTGTGCAGCCAGAATGAAATCAATTCCACATTACAGCAAACACAAAAGAGCAAAAGCTTTATTAAAACACAGATTAAGTTCATTATTCTACAAATCTCCTCTTGGAAAATGAAGGTAATCCTCTGTTTCTAAAAATTATTTAATAAAATACTGATTTTACAGAAAAGAGAAGAGATAATACCTTTCTCTTTATCTTGATTATCCATTTCATCTTAATAAAATAACACGTGGTATAGCACTGGTCTGTCCTAGCAAATGAGGGAAGCTTTCACATAGATCAGGAGTTTAAATTCCTGTCTCTGCTTCATTGTACTCTGTTTTTACCAAGTCAAGCCAAATCAATAAGCGTTTATCAAGAGCCTACTATATTTCAGGTGCTGTGTCAAGAACTGGGGATGTAAAGAAGAGCAAAAAAGAAGAAGTAGTTTCTGCCCTCAAGAGCTCACAATCGAATGAGGGAAGACAACATGCAAACAACTGTGTATAAACAAAATTTATGGAGGAGAGATTGACAGTCTTCTAAGGAATAAGATACTAAGTAGGGACTGGGAAAGCTTTCTTGCAAAAGGTGATATTTTAGCTGAGACTTAAGGAAAGTCAAGGAAGACAGGAGAGGAAGATGAACAGGCAATTACAAGCTTGGGGGATATCCAAGAAAAATGTACTGAGGTGGAATAAACTGTGTAAGGAACAAGCAGACCCATGTTACTGCATCATTGATGGGATGGAAAGAGAGGAAAAGACCAAGTTTTTAAGGACTTTAAAGCCCAAAGTATTTTACAGTTGATCCTGGAGGTAATAGGGAAGCAACCACCGTAGTTTACTGAATAGGCAAGTCCCATAGTCAGATCACACTGCATATATGAGAGAACTGAGGCAACTGTCTCAAATCTATCATCAGAATAGCTTTATCTATTCTCCCTTCTACAAAAGCCTTCTCCTCTCCTCTCTACAATTATACTTGATGAGCTCATCAGTTCCCATGGATTCAATTTTCATCTCTATGTTGATGATTCTTAAATGGAATTATTTAGCCCTAAATTTTCTGCTGACCCCTAGTCTCCAACTGCCTAGTAGGCATCTCACTGTACGTTCTGTAAACATTTCAAACTAACATATTCAAAACTGAACATCATTTTTCCTCTAATCCCCTCCCTCTTATAACTTCTCTATTACTGTCAGGGGCATTATCATCTCCCTCAGTCACCTAGATTTGCCACATATGGGTCATTCTCAACTCTGCACTTATTCTGTCTCAGCTGTCATATCTGTTGCCAAGATGTATCAGTCTACCTTTGCTTATCCCTCCTTTTTCCCCTGGACACTGCTACCACCCTGGTGCAAAGCCTTGTCACCTCATGCTTGGACTATTACAATAGGCTGATGGTTTATCTCCAAGCCACAAGTTTCTCTCCACTCCAATCCATCCTCCACTCACCTGTCAAAGTGAGTTTCCTCAAGTACTGATCTATCTCATCCCTGCACTCAAATTCCAATAGCTCTTTATCACCTCCAGGGTCAAATAAAAAATTCTTGGTTTGGCATTCAAAGCCATTCATAACTTGTCCTTGCCCATCTTTCCAGTCTTCTTACACCTTACACTCCTCATGTATTCTTCTAACCAATGACACTGGCCTATTTGCTATTCTTTGAACAAGATACTCCATATCCTGACTCTCCATATGTCCACTGATTGTCTCCCAAGCCTGGCTTCCCTTGCATTCTTCAAGTCCCAGCTAAAATACCACCTTCTGCAAGGAATCTTTCTCAACTGCTTTTAATTCCATTGGCTTCTCTCCATTATTTCCAAATTAACCTGTGTATAATATGTTGAATATAGCTGTTTGTATGCTGTCTCCCCATTAGACTGAACTCCTCAAGAGCTGAGAGACTTTTGCCTTTTTTTATCCCCAATGTTTAGCACAGTGGTTGGAACCCAATAGACACTTAATAAATGTTTCTTGATTGACTGACCCACTGGCTCCAAATGACAAGAAGAGATGACAGATTTTTCTCTATGTAGGTACATGCATGGCCTTAGTCATGTGAGAGTAAGAAAGATCATTTGACTATATCAGTCTATAAAGTCTATCTTAATGACATACTGTAAAAGCAAGCACCCTGACATACACAGGAGGGCCTGCTGTGCAGGTTCTTAGATCTACTTTTCTAAAAAGAAAGCAACTTTTGAGGGGTCAACAATCATTTTAATCAAGTACATGTAACATTCACTTAGTTCAGGGGGAAAAATCTGCATGCCGAACTTCAGAGAAAATACAGAGAAATCAAAATCAACATATGGGGCTTCCAACTGTCTGAGAGTAAATAATATGTACATCATGGATAAACAGACAGATCCAGCTGTCCGATCGTTACATACATACATAATTACCAGAGAGAGAAGCACCAACATCTGAGTTTTCAAAGCCAGGAGCACTCCTTTGCAGTTACACAGAACTTCTGGCCAAGCAAACACTTCCAGTGAGTAAGCCCTAAAGTAAAACCTCACCTCAGAGTATTCATACATTTTTCAGAGCCAGAGGGCAACACAGCCCTTGAGAACCAGTGCCTCATTAATAAAATGTGTGGAACTTCCTACAAATCTCCCCTCATCAAACTCCCCTTAATGGGCAGACTCACTAATGAGTGGGGAAGATCTTTAATCTCATTAGCATTATACATACTCTTTTTGCTGCGATTCCAAGGGACCACAGCAAAGATCTAGTCCCCCACCCCCATGCCATCATACATGCTTTGTAACCTAATGCTATTTTGTAATTCCCAGGTCATACAGAATCTGTAGCAAAGCAGAAGATGAATATGGCATCATTCTGCATGTTCTTTATGTTCTAAGTGCTTACCAAAAAATACAGTGTAAAACTACCATACAATAGATGAGAGAGATCCTCTGTGGTGGGTAATCAATAAACCAGTAGGCATTATTAAATTATTAGTATTTACTAAGCAGTGGGGACATGCAGAAAAAGGAAAAACAATTCCTCCCTTCATGGAGCTTGAATTTTGATAGTAGAGAAAAGTAAGTAACCAAGTTTATGCAAGATATAAACAAAGGAGATAGAAGGGTGTCCTTAAATCCTATATTCTCTAACTTTGTCCACATTGAGAGGCATGTTATGGGAAGGTAGCTCCCCAATGCTTAGTACCCTTTGGAGCATGGACATGCGGGGATAAAAGGTCAAAGCACATCCATCTGACATTCTCTGGATCCCTTAACTATTACTGGTGTGTGCTCACTCCCGCAAGTTCAACAGTTCAGTAACTTTATAAATAGCCATGGAAGCCAGTGCCTAAGAGTGCAATTATGCATCTATATTCCAGCAGAGAACTGGAGGGAAAGAACAGCAATGGCTTTCTTGCTTCCACTGCTGTATAGAATAGGTTATTACTACTTCTTGTGGCAATATTATGTTGGATTATAGAATAAATAGAATATTTGTGGAATAAATAGAATATATTCTATAGGTAGAATAGTTCTTGAAAAAGATCTCTACCCTTCTCTGAAATAAAACTACAAAAATATTGATACATCTCATCTTGTTCAAAATTGTTGGTTATCTTTAAAAGAATCATCCAAGTCTCTCCATATAAAGAATTTAGAAAATAGAGGGAGGAGCCAAGATGGCAGAGTAGAAAGACACACATATGCTAGCTCCTAACACACAGCCCATTAAATACCTGTAAAGAAGAACTTCCAACAAATTCTGGAGCAGCAGAAGCCACACAACAACAGAGTGGAGGAGATTTCTGTTCCAGAGAGCCCTGAAAAACCGACACCAAAGGTCCATCATGCACCGGACTGGAGCAGAGCCCAGCCTTGCCTTGGCCTCGCACCACCTAGAGGAGCAGATACGAGCAGGCTTCAGGGATGGAATCTCCAGCAGCCATGCAAGTCCCTCCATCCACAGATCCCGAAGGTCATGAGAGAGCCTGTTTGGCTGACCTGTTTGGCTGGAGCTGGGTGTCTCCATAACTCAGGCCCCCTTGGGAGGCAGCAGCAGAGGCAGCAGCAGATTGGAGCTCCCAAAGCAGACAGGAGCTTGGATCCATTGGTGAAGATCTCTGTATAAACCCCCTGAGGGAACTGAGCCCCTGGTGGTGGCTCTGCCCCCACCCGAGCAGTTGAATTTAATCTCACACTGAATAGCAGCCCTGCCCCCAACCTGAGCACCTGAACTTAATCTCACACTGAATAGCAGCCCCAACCCCATGAAAGCCCTGAGGCTGGGAAGCAGCATTTGAATCTCAGACCCCAAGCACTAGCTGAGTGGATCTGGAGGCAGAGGTGGAGAGGAATCTCAGAAGTCAAGTAACTGGCTGGGAAAATGCCCAGAAAAGGGAAAAAAAAAATAAGACCGTAGAAGGTTACATAGAAGGGCGTGGAATATGATATTTCAGAAGTCAAAGGAACTAGGACTAAAACCAAGAATCACCTACCCAGCAAAACTGAGCATAATACTTCAGGGGAAAAAATGGTCTTTCAATGAAACAGAGGACTTTCAAGCATTCTTGATGAAAAGACCAGAGCTGAAAAGAAAATTTGACTTTCAAACACAAGAATAAAGAGAAGCATGAAAAGGTAAACAGCAAAGAGAAGTCATAAAGGTCTTACTAAAGTTGAACTGTTTACATTCTTACATGGAAAGACAATATTGTAACTCTTGAAACTTTTCAGTATCTGGGTAGTTGTTGGGATTACACACACACACACATGCACGCACACACACATGCACGCACACACAGAGACAGAGAGTACAGAGTGAATTGAATAGGATGGGATATCTTACAAGAAATTAAGGTAAATGGTGAGAGAGAAATGTACTGGGAGAAGAGAGGGAGAAATGGAATGGGGCAAATTATCTCTCATAGAAGATGCAGGCAGGAGACTTTTTAGTGGAGGGAAAAAGAGGTCAGCTGAGAGAAAAACATGAAGTTTACTCTCATCACATTTGACTAAAGGAAGGAATAAAATGCACGCTCATTTTGTTATGAAAACCTGTCTTACAATAACAGGAAAGTGAGGGAGAAGGGGATGATAAGTAGGGTGGGGGGGATGACGGAAGAGAGGGCAATGGGAGGAGGGAGTAATTTGAAATCAACCCTCTTGAGCAGGGACAGGATCAAAAGAGAGAATAGAAGCAATGGGGTGCAGGATAGGATGGAGGGAAATATAGTTAGTCTTACACAACATGACTATTATGAAAGTCATTGGCAAAACTACACAGATATGGCCTATATTGAATTTCCTGCCTTCCCAAAGGGAATGGGTGGGGAGGGAGGGATGGAGAGAAGTTGGAACTCAAAGTTTTACGAACAACTGTTGAGTATTGTTCTTGCTACTAGGAAATAAGAAATACAGGTAATGGGGAATAGAAAGTTATCTGGCCCTACAGGACAAAAGAGAAGATGGGGACAAGGGAAGGGAGGGATGATAAAAGAGAGGGCAGATTGATGATAGGGGAAATTAGAATGCTTGGTGTATTGGGGTGGGGGGAGGGGACAAATGGGGAGAAAAATTTGGAACCCAAAATTTTGTGAAAATGTAAAAAGTTAAATAAATAAAAAAATAGAATCAGTATTTGTCTGCCTCTGAAGGATGATCTGAGGTACAAATTTTTCATTAAAGTACCTTGAAACTAAAAGAAATATTAAAGTGAAGCTATCCTTCCCTTGTTTATATGACCACTTCTCCAATGACAGTGGTCAAGCAAGCTATTTCATTTTGGCCAAAGTAGTGTATTTGGAAGACATCCTCTTTTCTATCTTCTCCAGAAATACTATAGCCAAATGGAATAAGGTGTTAAGCTACCTGCTGAAAAGTTAAAATTTTAAAAAGATGCATTTAAATAATTTCTGTTCATCTAAATTCCATTTGTGATAATTTCCTAAAATTAGTACCAAAAGATTAGCAAAAGCTACACTGAAGAAACTATGCACTTGACCAAAATAAATCCTCACTTTCTTAAAAAAAAAATTGCATACGATGCACTATAGATATAATCCTAGAGAATTTCATCATGAAGGATAAATCTGCTTTTAACAAATCAAATTTTGCATGTCAAAATATCAGGATATGGCAGTTAATAATTAAATAGATAATAAGCTATTTTAGATCATTTTTTTAGATCATTGACTAAACTTCTTCAAATAAGCTATCTTCTTGACAATGTCAAATGCATGTTATTTTATTCCTGTCAATGGACTGTCTGATATTATTCAGAGAGATTCTTGGTGGTTGAGGGTTTCACAGCTATTCCTCCTCTGAAGCTCCTATGTCACTGTACACTCAGAAAAAAATGTCCATAGGGTTTAAAAAAATTGAAGCATCTGTACTAGTCATTCTCATACAACTAGTATTCTCTACAGAAAATTGCTAAGACTTCCCTAATGCTGGCCTTTTGTGATACACATTAGCTGTGACATTGTACTACTTTTACCATTCTTATCCTTGTTTTCTTTAAATATAAAATGAGGGAAATAGATTTGATGATCCCTAAGCTTCCTTCCATCTCTAGAGTTCTATTTTACAATGACAAATGAGATAGATTATTATATTGTTCACAATTCTTGTACCTCATAGGATTCCTGGCCAGACTGCTTTTGAGTCTAATGTCTCAAGATAAGACAGTTTATCCAACAGGATGCAAAGCCCCAAATTCATCGTAAGACTGTGTGCATGCGTGCACTGGAACTCACCAAGGATAAAAAGGAAAGTCAGGAACCTCACAGAATAACCTGCCTCTGCCTTCTAATCCAGCTGGCCTAGACTTTGTCTTCTGGTCCTCTCCCATCACTCCCCTTTCTTTCCTCTCTATCTTTGGAGACCAGAGGACAAACACAATTTCAGGGGCCAATCAGGCACTCTTCCAGTGAACCACATTTAGTGATCATAATAAAAAAGACATTTAAATAATGCATTATCTGAAGGACAGACCAGAAAAAAAGCCCCAGATTCCACCTCAGTTGTGACTTTGGGAGTGTAGAAAACTGTGAAACATATAATAAATGATTTGTAAAACAGGCCTCCCAGGTGGTCATCTTGACCACTATAGCAGGAGTGGGGTTTTTGTTTTTATATATTTTATGAGATATAATAATTTCTTTAAATATACTCCCCCTTTACTTCTTTTCCTGAAATGCATGCACACACATACACGTGCTCACCTTACTTGGTACACTGACATGGCATTTACAACCATACTCAACAAAACAATGGGAAATTATTTGTCTAAATGAATTAAACTTAATTGCAGCAACTAACGACAGTGGTAGCAATCACCATCATAGAGTGAAAGATCCATGTGAAGGAAAAGAAAGCAGTAGGGGGAGAAATCCCAATGGAGGGAATGGAAAAGGGTGAGAGAGAAGATGCCTCCAGTTGCTTTCTTTTGTAACCAAGGAGGAAGTGTACAGAACCATTGCTCTACTCTGTCTCTGGTATCCCATATGCCTGCAGTGGATGTCTGCTCTCATTTGAACAATTCCTGCTCTGTCTGTTCTACCTTTGCCCCAGTTCCTCCAAAGCTGTGTGTGGCTACATGATCTCTTGCTCTGTCATCCTAAACCCCACACAGCTGTAATCTCTAATTCCCTCTCCCCAAAAAGCTATTTCATTTGTCCCTGGAACAGCATGAGAAGGGTGACATGTGAAATGTATTAGAATATGTAGGGAATTGTCCAGATAACTTAGGCAAAATTTGAAAAGAATAATTTTACCTGAATTATCCATATAAATGTGTTAGAAGTATTTTTTTTCGGGTGAAATTGAAAAATTATTTCCTTCTGCTTTTCTTTTCTCTTTGTCTTGATGGTTTAGCAGAATGAAAACTGGAGAAGTCAGGAAGAAATTCTGTATCTTAGGCACAATATTACTCCTCATCATGATTTCTATGATCTAAAGGAAGCAACACTTCTCTATGCCTCTATGTAAAATAGAGAGGTGAGAGTAAAGTATTTCCAAGTCCTTTTCGAGCTGTATGACTCTGTTTCCATATGATCAGAGTTGCTTGAACACTAACAAGGCCAACAAAAATCGACTACTTACATAGCTCTGGAAATTGGTCAGTGAAAATTGTACCTGGAGATTTTTGAAGCTTATGGAATTGTGTCTTTCATACAATTATCTCCTTCCCATCTGTGGCCAGTTAATTCAGTTGTTTAGAACTTGGTGCTAATGAGGTCAAGGTCACAGTTTTGATTGTTTTTTCCCCCTCTAGACCAATTAGACTTATTCTCTTCCATGGTCACTGAGGCTACACCCCCTAGTTTCAGCCAGCTGCCTTAAGCAAGAGTCAATAAGTCAATGTAAATTATTGGAAAGACAACGCAAAGTGCATACCCTGTGAAAAAGTAGGAACATCCTTGGAAAGAAAACATAAAATGTCATCTCTAAGTTATAATTTATCCTATTTATCAGTGTAGATGTGGGGCACATTTGAATGAGTTCCCATGGAAAGAAATTTCTTGATATTAGCCATATTAATCTCTATTTCTGAAAGCCTTAAAATTCTTTATAAATGGAGATTAATATGACTTATAATAATCAATAATTCAGTTCTGCCTATAACTTCCCAAACAACTTCTACATCCCTACCCTAGCAGCCTTCTCTTGTGAGTAAAACTTATGCCCATACCCCATCCTCTGAGTCCCAAGTTTTTCCCCAGAATCTCCATTTGAAGAATCTCACTACCAGTCATATAATCTTTGAACACTTCCCAGTCCATAAATCCTGAGAAACTCCTCCATTTCACCCTTGCAACCTTCTCACCATACAACTCCCACATTCTTGGGGCTTCATCCTCTGATTGGTGAATTCCCTCACAGAACTTTTGTTGGAAGAAGCACCCACGCTGGCCATCCTCACTTCAAACTCCAAACCAATTCTCTTGGGCAAGCCATCCACCTCCAGGGACTTGGCCCATTGTTTATTCATCTACTGGCTCGTTCCCTACTCTCACTTAAACTCAATTCACTTGCATGGCATGGCATCACCTCTATGATGTCATGGTCCTATTCAAGAACAAAGGACAAATACCAACAACCCTCTGTAAATGTAGTCAGGTCTTTCATAGGAGACTTCCACCTTGCCCCTGTTTAGGTACCTTCCTTAGCGCAATCCCAGCTTCTGAGTTTCCTTTTATGTGTCATCTTCCCCTGCTAGAGTATAAACTCTTAGAGGATAAGGATTGCCTTTCCTTTTCTTGAATTTGTATTTATTATGTATTTGTATATGTATTTGTATTAAAACAACACAGCACCTAGCACATAGTAAGTAATTACTGCTTTATTTATCTATTTATCAACCAACTATATCTATCTATCTATCTATCTATCTATCTATCTATCTATCTAGTATTTTCTAGCTCCATCTCCTAGTTAACTACTCTAAACTCTCTACCACAGGGGCCCAAATGCCCAGAACTTGTCACTATCATATTCTCTGACCAGTACACATTGAAATTTAACATCCCTTAGCTCATCACCTCAGGCACTCTATGCCTTCCAAGAATAAAAACAAAGATAATGAGTCACTGATCTAACATATTAATTTATGCCAACGCCTAGACTTAAGGAAAAGCTCCCCCCTCTTTTTAACCAACTTATATCATCCTCCCCTTCAATATAATACATTGAGCACTTTGACAGAGACTTTCTAAAATTCTTAACATGTACTTTGTATCTGACTCAAAGAGTTGATTTATATATGGAGAATTCCAGAGCCACTAGAATAGGCAGAGATGAAGAATGCTCATACGGTAAATAAATAGGGGAAGATGCTTGAAGTAGGCCTTTCATATGTCATGGTACGAGCAGATATCCTCTCTGCTTACAGAGGTCGGGGTATCAGCTCCTTCAAGAACTCTTCTTTTATGGGCCCAGTTTCTAAGGATTCTTAGACATGATTTAATGTCTGAAAATAATTTCTGTGATAAGCTTGTAAATCTTTGAAGGAAGTATTCCTTCCTTAATGAGGAAGAGATAGAGATATGATTTGAAAATAATAATGTAGAAAAACATTTCCCCCCTAAACTCTGATTCTCTAATTGTTCTGTATTCTGGAAGGATTAGAAGAAGAACTCTTTCTGACAAATTATTTAGAACTTTCTAACAAAATAAAGGGTAAATAAAGGAAACACTAAAGAGGTGTTTAAGGAGAAGAATGCTAGATTTGGGTTCACAGGGCCTGGATAACCTTTCTAGCAATTCATTCAGTTTCTCTTTTCTATAAACTGAGAGGTGTGGATTAGGTCAGTGGCCTTCAAAGAGGGAAGACCACAAACTAGTAAGGTGCCATGAAATGACTCCAAGGGATATGTGATTAAACAAAGAGTGTGGAGAGCTGAATCGCAGGCCATCCTAACTGTGGCAGCATATGTATGGCAGATATTACATTATCTTTACCAAAATCACCACAATTATTCTGAAATTCCCTAGTATTGTTGAGGGTACCAACATCTTTCCTGTCTCCTAAATTCCCAATATCCTTATCATCTTTGACTCTTTGCTGTGTGCTGTCCATATATTTATCCAATCAATTGCCATATCTTGTCATTTCTGTATCGGCAGATCTCTCTCATCTATCTTCCTCTCCACTTCCATAGCCATACCATAATACAGACTCTCATCACCTCTTACTGGGCAATTGCATTAGACTCTTCTTCCCCCTGCCTCAGCTTTCTCCTCAAATCCATCCTCTGAGATTCAGCTGCCAAAGTGATATCCCTAAAGTCTTGCTCTGATCATGAGAACTCCTTCTGAATGCCAATGGTTTACTGTTGATCAAATATTTGATTTAAGATATTATTTCATCTTTATCTCATACCTTTTAATAAGTTGGACAATGTTCACAATTATTAGTAGACTAGAACATTTTATAATTTATAAGAAAGTTAAAACACGTTTATTGGGATGCATGTGCTCAAAATAGTTTGGAAGCCACTGGATTAGATGACCTCTGGGCTCCCTTTCAATTCTAAAACTCTGCTTCTGAGACAGATGATTCCATTTTATTTTAAAATAACTGGTAAGTGAGAAGGGGAAGCTGAGACATACCTTGAGTTTGAGGAGAGTAAATTATAAAGATCATAGAAATAAGATAGGGAGCATCCCACAGGCTTGAGCTTTTAAGAGGGAACTTGGTCTAAATATCCATAGGGGAATATTCTGCTAAGTTGGGCAAGTAGAAGGTTCTATATCACCCTCATTTCCAACCCACAAGTTCAAAACAACAAAATATTGATGAAATAAAATTATCAATATTGAAAAAATAATTGAAGAAAGAATAAAAACTGTTATTCTTCTAACTGATTATCAGCAGGTCTTAATCATCCCTAATAGTCTGGAGTAATTTATAGCTATAAAGACTTTATAGAGTAATCTTTGTATTGAGTGTATAGATGCTATATCTTCAGAATATATTAGTAGGTATATAGTGTGATAGTTGTTGTGATCTTCTAAAAATCATCTTTTTCATCTATTCATACTGTCCATGATTTTTTTCCAATTTTCAGATATTTTCTCCACTTTATGATCTCATAATCTCTCTGTACTTTCAAAATTCTATCATCTCTTGTATTTTTATTTTGCCTCAAAAATCTCAGATCTATTCCCTGACTTCCTCAGGCATTAGTTCCACATTTTTATATGACATATAAAGTGTAGCACAAATATTATGGTTCCACTATGATCCACAGTAAAAATAACTATAACAATGCTGACATCCGTTCCATTTTGGATCGCTTTGTTTTCCTTCCACTTTCATTTACAAGTTTTCTTGGGATGGTCTATATCATTTTCAAGTTATGTTAAGAATATTTGTACATTTAACTGCATGAAGCTCAATCATAAAACAGTAAAGTCAAAACACAATGGTTGACATTCTCTAAATTTTGCCCTTCATGGTCTCCCCCCAATCTGCTCTCCCTTCTCTACAATGCAGCCAACCTGACCATTCTGTTCCTTAGACAAGATTCTACCAGCCTCACCCTTGCACTGGCCCTACTCCCTCATTGTCTTCACCTCAGAGTCCATCTCTGTAGCTTGCTGCTCAAGTACCATCTTGTGCTGAAGTATTTCCTGCTCTACCCAAATGTTCACCTTCCAAGATGCCTTGTATTTAACTACTTTGTATACATCCATATTTTTGAACCTTATGTTTCTACTACATGTATGTTTACAATATACATACTTATTCTTCCATTATAATATAGATTGCTTAAGAGCAGAGATTTTTTCTTCTTTATACTTTTATCTACATTCCCTATGTGCCTGGCATAGCAGGTGCTTCATAAATGCTTGCTAATTGATTTCTGAATTGACAGAGCCGGCAGAGAACTGATATATGTTTTCTACTGATTTATTGTTACTGAGTTTGACATTAGCAAATACCAGGATTTTCTCTAGTATTTTCTTAAAACAAGGGAACCTAAAGTAATATGAACTTTTGAGTTCAGGGCCCAAATGAAAAGAGGCATTCTCTCTTTGGGCTGGAGAGAAGACGATTCTTTTGACTGTCACATTCAACAGGCAGTACTATTAGTCATTAACCCAATCTTATTCAAGAGAAAGAATTAGAAAATGAGAGTCCCAAATTCAACTGAGCAGTTTTGAAATTTTTCCACATTTAGGGAAAGTGTTGGGGAAGGGTTAAGCTAAATGTGCCTCTAAGAAAATAGATCACTTTCTGTTCCCCCAGTTCCACCTCTGTCTGAATGCCAGCTTTCTACCTAAAGGACTATATTTTGTGTGAAATTACCTAACACCAATCATCTCTGAGCCTCCCTCCTATCAGAAACATTATTCCTTCAACACTGATTCCTTTGGTATCTTTAGGGGAAAAAATCATTTCACCTCTGCATTTTATGAAATGGGAGGCATGCTTATTAAAATGGTGTAAAATTTTAGAATGTCTTGAAAGTATCCTAAGCCATTTCAAATAATTATAATTGATCAATTTGATGTTAGAACAATAGCACAATGCTATATTGTTACCATAGCATAGTCCTGATCAGCAAATTGAAAGCTTTGCTATTAAGAAAATGAGTCTCACTTCTCTGACTGGCCAAGGTAACAAAAGATGAAAAATGGTAAGTGTTGGAGAGACAATATGGGAGGCAGGAACACCAATATAAATGCTTTGAAGCTATGAAGTGGCTCAAATATTCTGGAGAAAAAATTGGAATTATAACAAAAATGTCACCAAAATTTTACCCAGAGATATCTTTCTCTTCTTGGCATATTCCACAAGGCAGTCAAAATTAGAAGAAAAAGCTTCATATGCAAACAAATATTTATAAGCAACATTTCTGTAGTAGCAAAAAATTGAAAAGAAAATTGTTCGTTTACCAAGGAATTGATGCTGAGGCATAACAAATGAATTCATACGGTTCTGTTAGCTTGGTTGAAATCACTGGAAATTAATAACAATGTTTTTAAAGATAAAAAGGAGTTGAATCTAGAAGGACATTTTTAAAAAATAGGTCCTCTCCAAAGATGTAGAAATAGGAATCAATAGGCAATGTGAGTTATATATCTATCATTTGAGTGAGTTTTGATCAAACCTGAATCATGAGCTCAGGCACCTAAAGGAGTGAGTAGGATACAGGGAATTTCCAGAACACTTTAGAAAGAAAGATAGGGTTAAAAATGGCTATTTTTCATTCCAGCTTTAGTGGATACCATTATATAAACCAGGAGAACAGAACTATCAACATCTGCTCAACCACAGACGGGCGAATTATGTCATCAAACTTCTAAAGATTTATGTAATTTTCTAAGTTGACAATGAGAGTCATCATGAATTTTTAAAACAATCATCTATACCAGTTATTCAGGAAGGTTCATTTATAGTCAACCATATCTTTGGATCTTTACCTAGGCTTCTCTATTCTCTGGAAGTGTAAACTTAACTTCATTCAATAAAAGTCCTTTTGTGCTATTGTATTGTGATTCTCAATGTTCTGAGACAGGACAGGATACCATGAGGGATCCAACTCAGCAAACATTTATTAAGTGTAAATTACGTGCAAGGTACTGAAGTTGTAAAAATAGATGAAGCATGGTTACTACTCTAAAATCCAAAATATATCCAAGGATAAAAATCCAGAAAAAGATGTATACAGATAGCTTTAATACAAGTGGGTAATATTGTGAGTGCAAAGAAGGAGTCCAGATAAAGAAGTGTTTTTCACCTTAAGGAGGAAAACAGGTTATAGAAGCTGGTTCTTTTTCATGGAGAAGTTGTTGCCTAAATTGGGTCTGGAAAGAAGAGAACAGTTTCAATAAACAGAGATAGAGGTAAGCAATTTCTGAAGATACTTTCAAGTCTTAAAATGAAAGCTTAACTCTACATGGGTGCTTAGAGCAAAATGACTCATTATTTCACCTGAAAGTGATCCATCCCACTTTCCTTAAATCTAACACAACACTCTGATCTGTCTTGTATCTTTAATTATATTCTAACATGTATTGATTCTATCCAAGGCACTTGCTTGTGTATTTTAAATAGTCAAATGAGTCCACTGAACTTGAGTTTTTAGCCAAAATTTGTAAAAGAATCCAGTCATGGAATTTAAATATTGTTTTCTTTCAACCTCAGGACAATTTTTCAAAACATATAATTGTATTAATGGTATCCATGTAAATTACTTTTTCTTATATTACTGAATTGAAATAATGACTTTTTCCTTTCCCCTGACATAATGCTTTGGAGAGATCCTACTATATTACATCTGTGACCTGTGTATTGCTCTTGTAAAATGAAAGGCAGGGAGGTTAGCCATAATGACTTAACCATTAATCCTTTTTGTTTAAATACACTTTGGCTAATACAAGTAATATTGTTTTAGAATCTAATCATGGTATTTATACATGCAATGAACCATTCAATAAAACTAATATGAGAAATATTTAGCCATCACATAATTTACAATTTCAAGAAGTGTAGAAAATGGTGAGAATGCAAGTATAAATGTAATAAAATGCAACTTAAATGAACAAAATTTGCTGTGTAAATATGTTTCTTTCTACAGCTTGTACATAAAATCTTTAGCACAAGATCAGACAAGCATTCTTGAAATACCAAATGCTAGGATGAGGTAAAGATAAAAAGCTACTAATCTAAATAAAACTAAATATGACTATTCATATTCTGTTTAATGTTCATGTCTAACTTCTAATTTCCCCATTTGAATGGAACCATTCAGTCTGCAGAAAACAAATTTAGCGGCTAGAGTGTTGATTTTTCTAGTTGTCAATTTTAGCACTCAGCAGGCATTATACAAGGTCCCTTACATTACATTATTTGACTTCTTTGAGGTGGTAGATGCTGATGGGAATCATTGTTTGGTGGGTTTTAACTGTGCTTACAAAAACAATGCAGTGTTTTCTGTCTTGCAGGGGCACAGGGTGACATTTGCAAAGTTCACCCTTATGGAGGCTGTCTGTCACAGAGAACTGGCACTCTTCTCTCATCAACAACCACCACTCCAAACCCCTCTCATTGCTAGGTGGCAGTTGCAGGAAGCAAGCAGTCAGAGACATAACAGGCGATAGAACAAATGTTAGTTATTTCCATATACTTTTCTGGGAATTCATGACTTTTATAACTCTAATTTATTTCTCTAAACTGGGAAACTGTTGAAACAGATTAAGTGCACTAGCTTTTTCTTGTAGACCTAGGGTCAAATTTAAATGAAGCTAAAGTGAAAAAAGAAATTCCAAGCAATTAATCATAACAGCCATAACAACTATAGTATTGGACTTTGTATTTATACAATACAAGAAGCACTATAGCATACTAGATGGAGTATTTATGAGGTCAGTCCTTTTTCTGACACCGACTCAATTTCTGTGTCTGTAGAATAGTATAATAATGCTCTGTAAAATAGTTTAATAATATACCATTTACCATAAAAGTATACATATAGTACCTATAGCAGAGAGCTATTGTAAAATTCAAAGGAAAAAACTTAAATTTGAGAGTACTGCATAAAGTCATTTATTAGAAGGAGACTTTTTTCGGTTTAGACATTCAAATTAGCAAACATTCAAGTGCCTACTTTGTGACTTTCATCTCTGAGGCAAGAATGTTTTATTTTATTGTGTTTTAATTTTATATTGTTTTTCTTCCTATAGAATTAGAAATCTTATGGAATGTTATACCAAATTTTGTAAATTCATGTAGCTAGTGTTTAGGGGAACATGAAATGATAAGATATAGCAAGAAAAGCAGAAGGTAGAAAGCTGCATTTTAAGATTTTCCCTTTGGGCTTGTGCCAGATTAAATGTTTTAGCTCAACTCTAATGTTCAGATAAGTTGTTCACTCAATTCCTAGTGTGAGGATTGGAAAGGAGTTATAACTGCAATATCAAGAAGAGGAAATGGAGAAGTCTCTCACCATTAATGACAAGAATGTTTCAAATCAGGATGGAGGTGGAATAACAAGACTATATGATCATTTTGATAAAAAGAGATGGTAATTAACTACAGCCAAGTAATTCATGCCATATGAATAACATTCATGTCATCACTTATATCTGGAATGAAGTTATCTTTGTAGACAACTGGACATTTGCCCAATAGAACGTACCCTTTTTCTACTCGTGAGGGTGGGAGTCCATCTCTATCATTATTAACTCAGAAAGCCTAAGCAACAATAATTCCATCAATCAATAGTAACTAATGACAGATAAGTCCTTAATGAATTTGAAAGGGATCTGAGGGTACTGGATAAAGATAGGTGATGTCACATGGGCAACATCGTGTGAACAGATGAGGAAGATCAGTCATGCCTCTTAGGCTACGCGTGAAAGAAACAAGCTAATTTGAACCAGTCAGTCAAGTAAAAGAGGACTCCAAATGTAGAAGCTGAGAATTTCAGGCCCTGGATAAGAAATCACACTTGGGAGAGTGAAGAAAGAATACTTTCCCCTCTATTCTCATTCCATTTCCCTGACTATATTAAAGATACTACCCCCAGTAGGAGACAACACATCCAACTGGGAGTAAAAAGGCTCATAAAAGTGCAATTGCCACTTGCAGGAAAGTGGCATGCCACCATCATCAGTGCATATGCTCCCACCATGACAAGGTTAAAGAAAATGAGGTTAAAGGTGATGATGAGGTTAAAGAAAAAAATTATGAAGTCCATCAGTTAGCTGAAAGAAGACAAGTTTCTAATTCTGGGTGACTTTAATGCCAGAGTAGACACAGACTATCAGACATGGCAAGGAGTTCGTGCAAGGAGTGGAGTCAGAAACAGCAATAGCTGTCACTAATGAAGACTTGTGTATCTCATGACTTTCTCGTAACCAACACTGTCTTCTGTTTACCTAAATGAAAAATAACTTTGGGATGCACTCACAATAAATAGTAGCGTTTAATAGATTATGTCGTTGTAAAGAGAGCAGACAACAGGATGTGAGAGTGATGAAGTAGATATGTCGCACAGAGTGCTAGACCAATTACAGACTTATCCTCTCCAAGCTAAACATTCACATTCAACAAAAGGGGTAGCCCCAGTGCAAAATGACTACCAAAAGACTTAACGTCAACTGATTAGAGTGCTTCTTTGAGTAGTTTGTTGCTCACTTGGAGAGAAAGTTGAGTCAACTCACAATTAGCAACAGTGGAACAGAAAAGGAGTGGATAGCTTTCAGAGAGTTGGTGTACAGAACCACATTTATTCATTTAGGCCAGAACATTCACAAATATCAAGAGTAATTTAAAGATCAGATATGGGAACTGAACTCAGGTGCTCTGATTCTAAAGCCATTTCCCCTTTGCACTAACCATACTGCCTCCACCAATAATCATTAAATGGTCCTATGGAATCGGATTGGCGAGTCTTAGACAAAAGTTGTATATTTTTATTATTTCTATCCTCCACAAAGATTAGCAGGGTCATATACCTGTTTAATAATTACATAATAATTGATTGCTTGATCATACTAATGTGTTGGTAGGCCATGGCAGATTGGTTCTTCATCTGTAACCAAAAAACATCTAAACAGTACAAAATTGTAAAAACACAACAGCTGCTTGGTTTACAATGAAACAACTTATATGCTGAATTTTTTTCACTAAACTGACTAGTTATTTTGGTGTAGTAGACACACAGCCTTAAACACCTATTTTCAATTAATTCCAAATTTTTCTAGAAAGTACTAGACAAAGAGCAAGAGTCATAATAGGAACAGTAAATTCCATGAACAGCAAATCTTATAATTTGAATAAAACTTTTTTCCAATCACTTTTAAGTTCTATTACCTAATCCATTCTCCCAGCATTCTTGTAAAAATCCTAAAACTAAGCCCTTCAATCATGACAAACTTAGCTAAAATATTTCACTATTTATTTTTGGCAGAAAGCATTCAGTGCAAAATAAAAATTTTATCATCTGGACTTTACACCTCCAATGTTAAACTTGTTAACATTTCAATAATTCTTCCTTCCTAAAGCTGTCCTGATAATTAATGACTTGTGATTTTACTGTCAGTTGAATTTCTGGAAATGTCAACTTTACCATGTGTATGAGTATGTATGTGTGAGTGTATAAATGTGGAGGAAAATGCTTTACTAAAAACCTGGGCAAATCACTTGACTTTAGTTTGCCTCAGTTTTCTCAACTATAAAATGGAGAAAAAAATAGGACCTACCTCTCAAGGTTGTTAGCATCAAATAAGCTATCAAAAAATATCATCAAATGTGGTATTATTTGCAGAATGTTCTTAGCACAGTGCCTAGCATATAGAAGGTGCTATACAAATGTTTATTCCTTCCAAACCTTGAGCCCCATTTTTCCACTGGAAGAAAATGTGATTGAAGATATCCAGAGATCTTGATACTGCAAAAAATATTCTCACCATCATCAAAATACATCTTTCAGTTCTTTCACATTGTTAGTGAGCTGCTATTGACAAAAATACAATATTCATTATCATCTTAATGACCTTTTAGTGATGGTCTGTTCTGAACTTAGCTAATGTGGTCCTGAACAGGTCTCTTTTTGTCCATCTCTGGGTTCAAATTACAATCTCCCAACATGGTAGGGCATGCCTGAGATTTGCTTGGTGGACATAACCTTCTATTCAGTATTGTCTTCACTACTCCTACTCAGATGAAAATCTAAAGCACTCCAGAGATTGAAAAGAATAGTATCTAAAACACTATATCAAAATAAAATACGGAACAAAAATTTGAAATCATCTGTATATTTAACACACTCTACTATTGAAGTTTTAATGAAGTTTAGTGCAAAAGAATTACATTTTGGGGGAAAAAAACCATCCTTAAATAAACCATAAATCACAAAAAGCTATAAGAACACAACAGTGAATGATTTTATTAAAATGGAGTGTACTGCCCCCTCAGAGGTAAAGGAGATATCAGAGGACTAGTGTACCTAAACCTGATCTTTGTTTAAAATTCCTGTTGGGATTTACTAAATGCTTCCTCTGAGCTAACAAGTGAATAATTGATCCACTGTACTTCCTCCTACAGTCAAATATGAAAGACGAAAGGGTCTTTGAAAGTTCACTGGTTAGGGAATAATAAAACTGCTCACAAACGCAACAATGGTTATCAAATGATGTGGTGGTAATGGCCTGAGTCTAATTTGGTTTTACCATGCTGTTTTGTTGGCTTGTTGAAATCTGAAGAGGTCTATGCTTAGAAAAATAAAGATGTTGGATTTGCATAGATTTTAATATTTCTGGAGAGAGAGAAGAAAATGAAGCACTAATTCTTTCCATAAAATGATATTTCACTTTTTTGTTTTGTTTTTTGCTTTTTTAACTAATTTTATTTATTTTCAGTGTTCCACAATCACTACCATACAACTTAGATTATTATTTGTCCCTCTCTCCCTTGCTATCTCCTCCCTCCCTCCACAAGATGGCATACAATCCTATACAGGTTCTACACATACATTCCTATTAAATACATTTTCACCATAGTCATGCTGTGCAGAAGAGTTAAAATGAATGGGAGAAATCATCTAACAAACCAAAACACAATACACACACAAAAAAAATGATTTGGTACATTCTGCATTTGAATTCCATAGATCCTTCTCTGGATGTGGAAGGCATTATAGAAGACCATAAATAGCTGATAAATACACTACTGTGTGCTCCACCAATTCATCCATAGTATCAATATTTATACCTAGATCATGTACCCATTTGGATTATATTCTTGTGTATAATGTCAGGCATGGATATATGCCTAGTTTCCACCACACTTTTATCCAGTTTTCCCAGCAATTTTTGTTGAACAGTGAGTTCTTATCCCAGAAGCTGGGATTGTCTACTGTGTCTTGAGTATCTGGACTATTCCACTTGTCTACCCTTCTGTTTCATAGGCAGTACCAAGTGGTTTTGATAATTGCTACTTTATAATACATTCTGAGATATGGTAGTGCTAAGCCACCTTCCCTAACATTTCTTTTCATTAGTTCCCTTGATATTCTGGAACTTTTGTTCTTCCAGATGAATTTTGATACTATTTTTTTCCAGCTCTAGAAAAAATTATCTGATAGTTTAATTGGTATGGCACTAAATAAGTAAATTAATTTAGGTAGAATTGTCATTTTTATTATATTGGCTTGGCCTACCCATGAACAACTGATGTTTTTCCACTTAACTTAGATCTGACTTTATTTGTGTGAAAAGTGTCTTGTAGTTGTGCTCATATACTCCCCGGGTTTCTTTTGGCAGGTAAACTCCCAAATATTTTATAGTGTCTACCCTAACTTTAAATGGAATTTCTCTATCTCTTGCTGTTTGGGTTTGTTACTTATAGAAATACAGAAGATTTGTGTGGGTTTATCTTGTAACCTACAACTTTGCCAAAGTTGTTTATTATTTCAAGTGTTTTTTTTACTTGAATCTTTGAGGTTTTCTAAGTATATCATCATATCATCTGCAAAGAGTGATAACTTAGCTTCTTCTTTACTAATTCCTTCAATTTCTTTATCTTGTCTAATTGCTATAGCTAACATTTCTAGTACCATATTGAATAATGGTGGTGATAATGGACATCCTTGTTTGACCCCTGATCTTATTGGAAATGTGTCTTGCTTATCACCATTGCAGATAACGCTTGCAGGAGGTTTTTAGGTAGATACTGCTTATTATTTTGTGGAAAGTTCCCTTTATTCCTATGCTCTCCAATGTTTTTAATAGGAATGGGTGTTGTGTTTTGTCACAAGCTTTTTCTGTATCTATTGAGATAATCATGTGGTTTCTGATACTTTGTTGTTGGTATGGTCGATAATGCTGATAGTTTTCCTAATATTGAACCAGCCCTGTATTCCTAGTATGAATCCTACCTGACCATAATGTATTATTCTCATGAGAAGTTGCTGTATTCTTTTTGCTAAAATCTTATTTAAAATTTTTGCATCTATATTCATTAGAGAAGTTGGTCTATAATTTTCTTTCTCTGCTTTCTCTCTTCCTGGTTTAGGTATCAAAACCATATTGGTATCATAGAAAGAATTTGGAAGCACTTCTTCCCCAATTTTCCCAAATAGTCTATATAATATTGGAATTAGCTGTTCTTTAAATGTTTGATAGAATTCACTTGTAAATCCATCCAGCCCTGGAGATTTTTTCCTAGGGATGGCTTCTTCAATTTCTTTTTGTGAGATGGGGTTGTTTAAGTATTCAACTTCCTCTTCGGTTAATCTCGGCAATTTATATATATATATATATTTTTAAAATACTCATCCATCTCATTTAGATTGTCAAAATCATGGGCACAAAGTTAGGCAAAGTAATTTCTATTATTGTTTTAATTTTCTTCTCATTGGAGGTGAATTTGCCCCTTTCATTTTTGATATTGCTAATTTGGGTTTCTTCTTTCTTTTAATCAAATTGACCAAAGGTTTATCAATTTTATTAGTTTTTTTCATAAAACCAACTCTTAGTTTTACTTATTAGTTCAATAGTTTTCTTAATTTCAATTTTATTGATCTTTCCTTTGGTTTTCAGTATTCCTAATTTGGTATTTACTTGGGGATTTTTCGATTTGTTCTTTCTCTAGCTTTTTCAGCTGCATGCCCAAGTCATTGATCTCCTCTTTCTCTATTTTATTCATGTAGGTATTCAAAGATATAAAACTTTCCTAAGAATTGTTTTAGCAGTATCCCATAAAATTTGGTAAGTTGTCTCATTATTGTCATTCCCTTGAATGAAGTTGTTGATTGTTTTTATGATTTGTTGTTTTACCTTCTTTAGGATTAGATTATTTAGTTTCCAATTAATTTTTGGTTTATCTTTCCATGGCCTTTTATTACATATAATTTCTTTTTGCATTATGATCTGAGAAGAATGCATTGACTATCTCTGCCTTTCTGCACAGGATTGTGAGGTTTTTATGCCCTAGAACATTCAATATTCTCCAGAGATCTATCATACCTATCTTATCCAGAGTTTTATTCACATCCTTAACTTCTTTCTTGCTTATTTTAAGGTTAGATTTATCAAGTTCAGAGAGGGGGGAGGTTGAAGTCCCCCACTAGTATAGTTTTGCTGTCTATTTCTTCCTGCAATTCCACCAACATCTCCTCTAAGAATTTGGATGCTATACCACTTGGAGCATATGTGTTTAGTAATGATTTTGATTCATTGTTTATGGTGCCTTTTAGCAGGATATAGTTTCCTTCCTTATCTCTTTTGATTAGATATATTTCTGCTTTTGCTTTGTCTGAGATTAGGATAGCTACCCCTGATTTGCTTACATCAGCTGAAGCTCCAACCTTTTACCTTTACCCTGTGTGTATCTCCCCATTTCAAATGTGTTTCTTGTAAACAACATATTGTTGAATTATGACTTATAATCCATTCTGCCATCCATCTCCATTTTATGGGAGAGTTCATAGTTATGATTACAATCTGTGTCTTTCCCTCCATCCTCTTTCCCACCATTTGGGCTTTTATTTCTCTCATCTCCCTTCCCCTCCTCAATAGAGTTTTCATTTTTGACCACCTCCTCCTGCAGTCTTCCCTTCTTCCTACTTTCAGCCCCTCTCCCTTTTACTCCCCTTTACCCATACTACTTCTTCCCCCCTTTCAGCTTCCCTTCTTCTTTCTTCCCCTTTCCCCTCCTACTGCCTATAGAATTAGTTAAACTTATATACTTAATTAAGTTTATTGTTCCCTCCTTGAACCAAATCAGACGAGAGTATCTCTCAAACAATGCTCCTCTCTCTCCCCTCTTTCCCTCTACTATAATATAACTTTGTATTTCTTCCTGTGATGTAATTTATCATTTTCTGCTTCCTCCTTTTTACATCTCCTGTTACAATCCCTTCGCATGCTTAAATCACATTTTTATCATCACATCATTTGCTTTATACAGGTTCCCTTTATTTATGTATATCCCTTTTATACTTCGTGATAGACGTATAACTTTCAAGATAAACACGTATCATCTTCCCTTATAGGGAGGTAAACAGTTTGCCCAAATTGACTAACAAGTTTTTCTTTTTCCATTTACCTTTCTATGCCTCTCTTGAGATGTGCACTTGAAGATTGAATTTTCTGTTGAGTTCTGGCCTTTTTGTCAGCATGGCCTGGAAATCCCTAATTTTGTTGAATGCCCATCTCCTTGCCTGAAATGTTAAGCTGAACCTTGCTGGGTAATTGATCTTTGGTTGTAGTCCCGGCTCCTTTGCCTTACAGAATATCATATTCCAATTCCTTCAGTCTTTTAATGTAGAAGCTGCAGTGTCCTGTGTGATCCTGACTGTGGCTCCTCAATATTTGAATGGTTTCTTTCTGACCACTTGTAGTATTTTCTCCTTCACTTGATAGTTCTGAAATTTGGCAACAGTATTTTTTGGTGTTTTTAGTTTGGGATCCCTTTTGGGAGGTGAACAGTGGATTCTTTGGATGAGCACCTCTGGATCTATTACACCTGGGCAGTTTTCCTTGATAATTTCTTGGAAGATATTGTCCAGACTCTTTTTGTTCATCCTGGCTTTCTGGTAAGCCAATGATTCTTAAATTTTCTCTCCTGGATCTATTTTCCAGGTCAGTTGTTTTTCCAATTAGATATTTTACATTTTCTTCTATCTTTTCATTCTTTAGATTTTGTTTGACTGACATAGAGTCATTAACTTCTGCTTGTCCAATTCTAATTTTTATCAAATTGTTTTCTCCAGTTAACTTTTGCATCTCTTTTTCCATTTGTCCAATTATTCCTTTTAAGGAATTATTTTCTCCAGTAAGTTTTTGTACTTCCTTTTCCATTTGCCCAATTTTCCCAGTTAGGTTTTGTACTTCCTTTTCCATTTGCCCAATTTTCCCAGTTAGGTTTTGTGCTTCCTTTTCTATTTGTTCAATTTTCCTTTATAAAGAGGTGTCGTCTTCAGAGAATTCTTTTTGCATACTTTTAAAAGCATTAGCCAGTTTTTCCTCTATTTCCTTCTTCAGCTGTTCCAGGAGAGCTCTTTGTGCATGCAAGCAGTTCATGGTCCCTTGTGAAGTTTCAGATGGGAGTACAATCTCAATACTGACCTCTTTGTTATTCGTGTTTTGGTCCTTGTCCCTGTAGAAAGATGCTATGGTCTTTTCCCTCCTCTTCTGCTTCTTGCTCATGATGGTGAGACTTTGTGTGTTGTGGCCTCTGGTTCTTTCAGTTAGAAGCTGGGGAATCCGTTGTTGAGCTGCTGGTGTGGGAAATCTCAGAGCAGGTGCCTTTGATTTTCCTTTTGTTTTGTGTTTCCAGGCTTAGCCCTGAGGCTAGTTTGTTAAGTATGGGGGAGAGGTGGTCTGGTCACAGGAGATCGCCTCACCTGAGGTAGAGTAAAGGCAGGCCCAGCTCATGCCTGGGTCCTAGTGCAAGTTTTCACCCGCTCTGTGGCTCCTCTTCTAGTGCTGAGGCATGCCTAGGTCATAGTGTGAGTTTCCACCCCCTTTGGGGTTCCTCTCCTAGAGCTGAGGCATGCCTGGGTCCTAGTGCACCTTTCCACACCCTCTGGGGTCCCTGTCCTTCCAGTTAGCCTCCACCACAGTAAGGAATCCCCTTTAGCTATTTTCCTAGCCTCAGGTGCTACGAGACTGTTTGCCTCTTCAGCTGTTTCCAGTGATCCAGGATTTTTCTGGGGAAATATTTTATGGTTCTTTTGAGGTCAATAAGGGGAGGGGGAGAGAGCATTTACTGATCACTCTGCCATTTTGGCTCCTGGAAGATCAAGTAGGTGACTTACAGATATTTAATCTGCGGGCTGAAACTCTCCGGAGAGGCTACAGCTGGTAGCTGGGGCTCAGCGGCTGTCACTTGCGTGGCTCTGCTGGTCTCTTGCCCTCGGCTGCCACTCTGCCTTTCCACTGTGCTGCTGCTGCCTGGGGCCACCTTGGGGTTTTCCCACTGGGTCACGCTGTTGCAAGACGTGCTTCACTGTGTGCTGTGGGCTAACCCCAGAGGTACAGATACTTCCTGTAGATCTGAATCTGCCACAGTCTGTCTCCTGTTGGATTCTTCACCTCAAAAATTTGGTCAGATTCACTTTTTTGAGGTATCTGAAGGAGTTTCAGGTAAGTAGTTGCTCTCACTCTGACATCTTGGCTCCACCCCCATGACATTTCACTTTTGAGCAATCAGTATTAATGCAATAGGGACTTGAAGTCAATATTAGAAAATGAATAAATATTTAAGATATTTGTGCAAAATAATGAATAGTGTGTGGGATGGGGATTGTGTGATTGGTATTACAGGACAAACATTTAAAAGTATAGTATAAAAGTATTTTATGATTTTATCATACCCACAAGAGGCATATCATAATACATAAACCAACAACCTTGGAGTCAGGAAGATACTGGTTCTAGGTCTGCTTCTGACACATACTAGGATAAGGCCACAAGTAAATCACTTTTGTTCCAGGTAAATTGCTCAAGTCAACAAATGTGTTGCTGATCTTTGTAGTACAGGAAGTATTTCTCTTGGAATTCTCAACATTAACAAAATCATAGGTCTGGAAGGGGGTTGGGAATCACACAGACAAGCAATCTATTTTTAAGTGGAACTAAATGGAATAGGAACAATGGTATTCATGCATATGATGTACAGTAAATATAAATATTTACACATATATGGACCAGCTAGGTGGCATAGTGAAGAGAGTGCCAGTTCTAGAATCAAGAAGACTTGAGTTCAAATGTGGCTTCAGCTACTCACTAACTATGCGATTTGGGCAAATCACTTAACACTGTTTGCCTCTGTAGTCTCATCTGTAAAATGAGCTGGACAGGGAAATGGCAAACCAGTCCAGTATCTTTGCAAAGAAAACCCCAAAAGTGATCAAAATAGTTGGAAACTGAAAAAATGACTAAATAACAAAAATATAGAATATGTATCTTATAGATAGATGTCAGCCAGTTATGGTCAATTCATTCCTTCCAACTTCATTCCTAACTGATATGAACTAGTCTAGTCAGATTGAAGTTTTATAGAACTACACTGATCATTTAAGAAAAAGATAATGACTCAATTCCTCATGCTATAGCTCAGTTGGTTCAGGATCTACTCTAATCTGGTTTTTCCTGACTAAAGTCAGTCTAAAACAGTTCCATTTTACTGAATGGCTGTACTCATGTCTCAATTCAGACAGTCCTCAACTTTGCCCACCATTACAAGGCATCACTTTTAGTGTTGCCTAGTTTAGATTGCCATTTAAACCAAATGAGATTATACTTGTAAAGCATTTAGCATGTACCTGGCACATAGTAGGCACTTAATGTTTATCCCTCATTTTAGTTTTCTTTGTCTTTACTGACTTGGTAGCAAATCAATGGAATAAAAAATTATGTATGTAAAACCATTTCCTAAGTCATATTACCAGCAAGATGTCCAAACAGTTTCTTTTCACAAACGTCTCATACTTCCTACAGGTATTAAGTCACATCAGTTCAATAGCATTTATTAAGCATTTACTATGTGCCAGACAAGATGCCAAGTGTTAAGAATACCAAAAATATAAGCACAAAGATATTCCCCACCCTCAAGGAACTTACAGGTTAAGAGAGTAAGATAACACATAAAAGGATAGTGAAGGGATTGAGAGCATAGGGTGGTAGGAGATGAAGTGTATGATCAAAACCTTATGAATGAATAATATATACCTTTAACGTTTAGAGCATTCAGCATCCCTACCTCACTCCATCCCCAAGCATTTCCACACATTCACTGCAAAGAGCAGTGAATCAACAGTAAGTCAACAGCAGTAAACCAACAGGCTTGTGATTCAGAATTCATCTGTCAGGACCCCCCCATACCAAAGATACTGATTCTGAAAAACCATGAGGAAGGAGAAGGGAGAATAAAAGATTTGAGTATGGCAGGAAGCGTACTATGCACAGTGTTCAAAACTACAGATTAAAGGAGAACAAAGTGATAGACCTGAGAAAACCCAGATGTGATTATTCTTCTCCTCACAAAGATTACTCAGAGCAAAGGCCCAAGCCCAGGCAAATTCTACATTCCCAAGCACCTGGGAGCAGAGGCTGCCCAGCAGCCTAGCCTCAAGGGATTTTACAAAGTAGAAAGAGGACTAGCTGAAGAGTAAGAATTGCTCAAAATTAGTAATTTGAGGGAAATACAAAAGAAAAGTTGAAAGACTAAAAAATCAAGAGAGAAAGCCTAAATTAAAGCATAGCCCACAGATTAATAAGAGGATCGCAAAGATATAAGGAAGAATGAGTGAAACATCAGAAAGTAAAGAAAGTAATTTGAGCAAATGTTATGAAGTGAAGGAAAGTGAATCAATATTACCTGAAGAAAAAAGATAATCCTCTGAGTTCCACAGACATCATGAAAAAGTAGCAAAAAAAAAAAAAAAAAAAAGCTCCAGAATGTTTCAAAAGTAATAAAAAAAAAAAGTTAGTGTATTTCTGACAGGAATTTGCATTTTCAGAGAAAAATTTAAAAACACATATAACAGAGGAAAAATCAAAAATTATTCTAAAGAAGAAAAATCTGCAAGTGAGAGATTAACAGATTTGAAAAACAAAAA
Source organism: Bettongia penicillata ogilbyi (assembly GCA_023548195.1). NCBI lineage: Eukaryota > Metazoa > Chordata > Mammalia > Diprotodontia > Potoroidae > Bettongia > Bettongia penicillata. The sequence continues at coordinate 961,028 of JAJHZJ010000255.1, read as the reverse complement.
TATTCAAGTGAAAAGAAGTTTGGTAGGAGAACTGCAAAAGACAACAAGGGAGGGATATATACAAATCAAAATGAGTGTTGAGAGGATGAATACAGATATCATAAACAATGCAGCTCTTCTGAAATAACATGACCATTAAGTAAATGCCATAAATAAAAGAAAACTGTCCAAAATATTGAAAATAAGCAACAAATCATTGATTAAGAGAATCAACAGGTCAAGTTTTGGGGTGGGGGAAGGGAAATCAGCACTTCAAATTAAATTAATTAGAAAAACAATAAATTTCCCAGGCATCTATTCAAGGATGAAGAAAGGGCAATTCAAATTATTGTACATTTATAATAACATGAATATTATTTTCATATAATATTAATATATTATTATGTTATACATATATTAATATATTTAATATAATATTAGGAATATTATTTTCCTAAAATCAAAAACTCAAGGTGAAACCCCAAATAACCTATTCTACAAATCTGAACTTAATCATCAATGAAAAGAGATGAAACTGTGACAAAAGAGTCATTTAAAAACTTCTGAAACAAACAAGCAAATGCGAAATTGGTGAACAGAGTGACCTACAACCATTTTCAAACAACACAAGAAAAATAAGTAAATTGAGCTATCAAATATTAGTTAAGTCATTTGCAAGGCATTGTGCTTAGTAGGTATGAAAAGACAAAAAGAAAACAGTTCCTGCTCTGGGAGGGAGGCAAACACATGCACATGAAGCAAGTCAATGCAAAAATATAAAGTAGAGATGAAAGCAACTGAGACAGGCAGATAAACAAACAGAGAGGAAGAGAGAGAAGAAAGGAAGAGAAAGAGGCACAGAGAGAGAAAGAGAGAGAGACAACTCATTCAAACTGGGGAGATAAGCAAAATGAAAGTAGTAGTGCTTGAGCAGCACTGGAGAAAACTAGAGATTTTAAGAGACACTGATGAGGCAGAAGGGTATTTGTGTATTCCAACATGGTGGATTACCTGTACAAAGGGATGAAATTAGCAGATAAATGCCAAATTCAAGGAACAATAAGGAGACAAACTTGACCGCAATACAGTACCTGAAAAGCAGTATTACGAATATAATTGTAGATGTAGATGTAGATGTAGATGAGAGCCAGGAACTATATAGTGCTTCAGAATCCTAGATGAGAATTTTGTGCTTTTTGTACTTTCATACTTTGTCAATGCAAGAGCCTTGTGAAGATTTTTGAGTAGGGAATGGCCTGATCATAACTGTCTTTTTGAAATACCAGTTTGGCTGCAGTGTGGAGAATGGAATAGAGAGGGATACAGTTGGAAGAGGGCCTAACCATTAGAAGACTATTTCTGACTTCTGGAGGTGGAGCCAAGATGGTGGAGTAGAGGAAGCAATTAGATGAAGTCTCCCAATGTTCTCCATCAAACAACTTTAAAATAAGGGCTTGAATCAAGTTCTTGAATGGCAAAGCCAAGGAAAGGTCACAGTGAGACATTCTTCCAGCCCATGACTACATAAAGAGGTTGGGAAGAGAGATCTGGGACATGTAGGGGGAATAGAGGACTTCCAAGTTGGATAAAAAGACCAGAGCTGAATAGAAATTTCGACATTCAAATGGAAGGCTAAAGAGAAACACTAAAAGATAAACAAGAAAGAGTAATCATAAGAGACTCACTAAAGTTAAATTGTTTCTACCCCTATGTGAAAAGATGACTTCTAAGAACTTTATCACTATTAGGGCAATTAGAAGGATTCCACAAAGAGATACACTTGAAACAGAAAGACACACAAAGTTAAACTAAGAAGCTAGAGAAGATTCTATTATGCTTCAGCTAAAGAAAAGAAAAGAGTAACAATCTTGATTTTCAGAGAAAGCAAAAGCAAAAATAGACCTAATTAAAAAGGATAAACAGAGACTACATCTTGCACCATACACAATGAAGCAATACTAATAAAAACATAAATATAAATAAATATACATTCAATTTTTAAAGGAAAAGTTAAATGAATTACAGCAGGAAAGAGACAGTAAAACTATATTAGTGGGGGACCTCAACTTTCCCCTCTCAGAACTAAATAAATCCAACCAAAAAAAATAAAGAAGGAAAAGCTAAGGAAATAAGTAGGATCTTAAAAATGTTAAATATGATAGCTCTCTTGAGAAAAATGAATGGAAATAGGAAGGAACATACCTTTACCTCAATGGTACATGGCACCTACACAAAAATTGACCATGTGCCGGAGGTAAAACAATATCTAGTGAGACTGGAAAGAATGATTGAATCTAGGCTGAGTACGATTCTAAAAGTGACATAGACAAGCTTATGTTTTATCATAGAGGCAATATGAAGGCACTAGAGTTTATTGAATGTAGGAATCATATGATTAGACCTGTGTCTAATCAGTAAAAAATATTTTGCCAGACTCTAACATGGAGAGACTTGATGCTACGAAGAACAATCAGGAGCTTTTACAATAACCTAGGAAAGAGGTGATGAGAGTCTAAATTAAGGTATCAATCATATGAGTGGAAAGAAATGGTCAAATTTTACAGATCTTGTAAGTTTAGAAACAGCAAGATTTGACAACTGATCAGATATGTGAGGTGAGAAAAGAGTGAGAAGTTGAGGATAAAGCCCAAGTTATGAACCTAAAAGACTAGAAGGATGATTGTGACTTTATCGGAGATAGGGAAGTTTGAAAAAAGTAAGAGTTGTGGGGGAAAGATAATGAGTTCAGTTTTACACGTACTAAGTTTGAGATGACCTCAGGAAATTTGATTTGAAATATCCTATAGACAATTGGTGATGTGGGAGTGAAGATCAGGGGGGAGGGGTGTTTGTGTGTGTGTGTGTGTGTGTACATACACACACATACATACATATACACTCATGCATATTTGTCTATATACCCACATATGTTCATGTGTAGCATGGAGGTTTTCAGAAATCAGAACTCATGAGGTTACCTAGAGAAGGCGTGCATAGAAAAGAAAAGGGCCTAAGACAGAACATTGGGGATCACAAACAGGTATGTGAAAGAAGCAGAAAATTCAAGTGCTTAAGGCAAAATTTCTCAATTTTTGATGGTCACCAGGAGGGGTGATTCGATCACTAACTATGGTCATCACTGGGAACTGGAATCTTTCCCTTGATTTGAACAGCAGCATCCTTAGCCCTGAATGCTCTTTCCCCATCAGCTAGACAGGACAGGAATTACTCACCCTTCATTGACCTCTGCAGATATATCTTCAAAAGACTGTTCCAAGTGATGTCTGTGTGTCTCTAGGATATCACTTGCAGAACTCATTACTCCTCTAAGCCACAATTTTCTAGGATATTTCCTTGGGGAAAAGCTCACAAGTCCCCAGATGCAGATCCATTATACATAAATACATCATAGATCAACCATCTCACAATGGTAACTTCTAAGCCTTGAACAAGACAGAGAAGTGAAATGAAATGTACGTTTTAACCACTGTAAATACATGATGTCCAAAAGTCCTGATATTGAAGTTTCAATAATTTAAAACTTCACTGGGACTTTTGGAACACCTAGTATCCAGTGGAAAGTAGTTGTTAATGGAAACAAATATCCTGGTCTGTGGTTATCCTTACCTATTTAACAAAAGGTTTCACTTTCTGTTCTTGGAGGGCCACGATGACATGACTTAGCCACTCTTAACCCACACCATCCTCAAATGTACATTAACTTTATGTACTTGCAAGACACCAAATGGTAAAGAAAAAAAAATTATATATATAATACATTATATATAACATATGTAATTGTTTATATATTTTATATAATTTTAATATATATTATATATATGCAAACATATATCACAATTTACTGTGTGAATTTGAGAATGTATTTGAGAATGTGGGAAAGTCTTATTTTTCTACTCAAGGCATATTCTGTGAATTTGTATTTCAGTGTTGTCACTGAAAAGAAAGATTAATTTTCACATTTATACATTTTTGACATTATTGGCAAATATTATTCTCATTTCCCAGATAGTAGAAGGAAGCAGTTGTCATAAAAGCAATAAATTATCTATATATCTTTACCCTTGGTGATATATTAATGTAAAAGACACTATTAAAACATTTGTCAAGGCAAATAAAATGAACATCCCAAGGGAAGAAATGCTCAGAATGCAAACAAAAATTGTCCCAACACTATATCAATCACTTTACAAATTTCTACATGTTGATCTGAATATTTAAAGTTGATTTTTTTTTTCATTTTCAAGTCTTTCTGTGTCTCTAACTTTCATATCATTTCCAAATATTTGGCGATATGTTAGGTGTGGTTAGATGCATACTTAAATGAATAATGCATAAGTTTGATAATCTGGGGAGATACAGACCCATTCTACAGGAATTTTTTTACTCAGAGATAAACTTTTCTATTATTTAATCATTTCTTTCTCACTTGAACTTCTTCTAGTTTACCCTCACCTTTTCTAATATTGAGGACTTCCCAAAATAATAGAATGTTACATATGTGATTTGCCAGTGTAATGAAGAAAAGACCTACCACTTTCCTCACCTACAATGACCCCCAGTCAGAACTCACTTTCTGAGGGTGGGAGGTGACTTTCTTATCACCCAGTCAAATAAGTCACGCTCAACATACCAAACTTTCTTTATACTTGTTCTAGGTCAGTCTTTACTTGGGTTCACCTAATTGTTCAGATTTTGGATTGGAATTCAATGAGACACTTTTAAACCTTCCAACAGCTAACAAAAAGGGGCTGAATAGCATGGAAAGGATATTTAGTAAGGTTACAGCACTGGGAGCATCTTCTTTGCCTCTGCATTTGACACAGTGGTTAACTGATGTCAAGTCGAAGGGAGTATTCCTGGCTCCTTCTAGGGTTGTACTTAAGTACCCAGGAAGCTACAGAATGATTTCAAGTCTTAATGCCCTGGACAAATTAAATCTCAAGAATAGTTTCAATGTTTTTAAAAAAGAACTAGCCTCCTCTGCATGTGGGTATATGTTACTACTACTACATCTAAACATCTAAAACCTTCACTACACCTAAACTTGAATGTCTCTTTAATATCAGACTGGTTTGTTTCATGTGGCTTATTCCTATAGCATGGGAGGAAAAGAAACAAACCGTGTGTGATGAACTCATGAAACTTTTTTTTTTGTTAAGATTTTAGCACCTATATCTTTATTTGACATTTTGTAGGGCACAATTAATTCTATTAGGAAAGTAGGTTTGCACGCACCATACCTTCCAAAACAGTTGTTTGCTGTGGCATAATTACAGGATTAGTCTTCTTTGAAATCAGTTTTAGAGCTTACTCCCACCCATGTAAGATCAATACTGAGTTTTTTTCTCTCATTTATAAATCTGAATTTTTCCAACACGATTCTCATGTTTTCTCCTTTCTGATAAAAAAATAGTGGCCCTTGTTGCTTCTGAGTTCTCCTTATAATGACAAAATTCATCATTTCAATCAATCAATAAAATCTGTTGAGCATCAGTCTGTGCCCTCAAAAACCTTATAGTCTAATGGGGAGGAATGGATGAAAACCCAGAGGGAGAGAGAGAATTTCTGAGTAATTACTAATCAAATTATCATTAGTTATTGATGGTTATTGGTTTCTCTTAGTAACCAAAGATGCTAAGGGAGACCCTAAAAAGCCTTAAATCCCTTCTAAAAGGGATTTCTAAAATCCCTTAACAAGTGAAAATCAACCATAACTGGCAGACATTTAATGAGGAGATGAGCTAAAAGTCTTCAGCTCCTAGTGCCAAGAATATGACTTGATCAAAAGACTCAACAGCCTCAAGGCATCTGGGCAAGGGGAAGCCATCATTCAGGCTTCACTAGCTACTTTTCTCCTTCATGAACTGGGTTGCCCTGAACTCTAATGGAGGGGGGCCAAGGACAGGGGGTTTCTCCTTTAGGCAAACACTTGCCCAGACTAGATTTTGTTTATACTCTAAATAGAAATTAAGTATCTCAGTTGGGTGGGGTCCTGCCCAAAGTTTAGGAGCTTGTGCCTTGAGGGCTAGGAGCAATCTCATCAGTCAATCATGCCCTACAGTGACCAACTGACCTTTTCAGGAGTTGGGTTTTAACAGGAATAAAAGGAAAAGGATGGATCATAAATTAATAATTAGCTATTAATATAATACTAGTTTCAGGAAGAAACAACATGCAAACAATTACATACAAAACAAGCTATATACAGGATAAATGGGAAATAATTAAAAGAGGGAAAGCACTGTAATTAAGAGTAGTTGGGAAAGGCTTCCTGTAAAAGGTATGATTTTAGTTGGAACTTAAGGAAGTCAGGAAGGTCAGTAGTCCAAGTGGAGGAGAAAAACCTTACAGGCATGGAGGACAACCAGAGAAAGTGCTTGGAGTCAGGAGATGAAGTGTCTTGTTCATGGAACAGCCAGGAGGCCAGTCTCACAACACATATGTATCTGCTTCTAGAAGTAATAGAAAACCACTGGAGTTTATTGAATTGGGGGAGGAACGGGTGATTGGACACGTGCTTCTGGGTAAATCACTTTAGTGGCTAGATTGGAGTGGGGAGATATTTGAGCCAGGCAGACGTATCATCAGGCTATTGCAATAATTCAGGTGTGAGGTGATAAAGCCCCACACTGGACTGATGGCAGTGTCAGAGGAAAGAAGGGGGAGTATTAGAGAGATGTAAAGGCAAAATGAACACATCTTGGCAACAGTTTGGTTATAGGGAGGGGGAGTGGAGTGAGAGATAGTGAGGAATCCAGAATGACTCCTATTATTCTCTCTGATATCCTTTTCAATATTTTATTCCTAGGAATAGTGGCAAAGAATACAGAATATCCTGTGGCAGTTCATTCACCTCCCTAAATAAGAAATATTATTATTCACAATATTATAATTCAAAGTTGGGCAGGTACTTTTCATTTAAGAATTATGAGGCACTGTTTAAACTTGATTAATTCACTATACTATAGCCATAGTTACAGAATTACAGCTGAGGTTTGGAGAGAAGTAAAATTAAATAGAAAAAGCTAGACTGAATTGATACAGAGAGACACAGAATATTGATAACTAAGAACCTGATAAATGAAAAACTGGTTGTCAGAATTAAGATTCAGAAGTGAGAAAAGATAGTAGGAGGCTAAGATACATAGCAGACACTTTGAATCAATCGAATTTCAAGTTTGAGATTTTTAAATTATGGTGTCATATGTTCAACACCCCAGTTCAACTCAGTGTGGGTTCACCCAGACTTCCCTTATCTCAGCTGTTCCCTATGGAGTATGGACTGATGAAACATCAAGTCTCATAGAAGTTAACTGATCTACAAGGACATTTGATAAACAGAAGCTTTGGTTTTGTGTTTTTCCTTAAAAATAAGGCAGCTATAGTGCTGCATGTAGAGTCAAGAAGACCTGAATTCAAATCCTTCCACAGATACTAGCTATGTGACCCTGGACAAGTCACTTAACCTATTTCTGCCTTATTTTCCTCATCTGTAAAATGTAAATAATAATAGCACCTACCTCCTAGGAACTTTATAAAACTCCAGTAATATTTGTGAAGTCCTTTGCAAATTATAAAGCACTACATAAATACTACTACTACTACTACTACTACTACTACTACTACTACTACTACTACTACTACTTCTACTACTGCTACTGCTGCTACTGCTAGTATTACAACTACTACTACCAACAACTGCCAACCTTGTGAAAATAAACGTCTATTAATTTAGACAGGCTGTCATACGCACACAGTCCGCCTCTGAGAGGTTGTCAAAACTTTTTATATAGTTTGGTAGGACCTACAGACCTTAAAATCCATTGACATTGCTTATGCCAAACCAAATTATCTCAAAATTTCAATACTACAATGAAAATCTGAAAATACAGCCTGATTCGTACCATTAAATTATTTACTAAATCTTTAAAATAAAGTTCTCAAGTACAACTGTCCTAAGTTTGCTCATAATTAATGCATGAATTACCAAAATATTATCAATTAATTTTCCATATCTGGAATATCTACTTAGTTCTAGAAGCTATATTTCAGGAAAAGGAATGATGTTCACTTCCAACTCAGGACAACTTGGGAAGTAATAGAAACCTTCTCTAAAAGGATTCATTAAAAGAACTAGGAGTATTTTGTCTGGGGGTGGGGGAAGACTTAGAGAGGAACATGGGAACTTTTCAAATATTTGAAAGCCTGGAAGAAGAGGGATTGTATGTTTTGATGTCCCCAGAGAATTGATTGAGGAACAATTGTTAGAAGTTACTATGAGTCATATTTTGCTTTGATGCTATGGAAAACTTCCTTCCAAGGACAGCTATGAAAAAATAAAATGGGGATATTGCATCAACAGCTCTGAGTGATTTTGTCTAAATCTGCTTCATCATTTCCAAGCACCAAATAAAGAAAATCAATAGCAACAGAAAGGGAAAAAAGGGAATTTATCACAAGAAAACCTCATGGGAAAAGTATAAGAGGAAAGGGAAAAATGAGTAAACCCAAAAGACCCCAGATACTGAATAAATCTTATGGCGTTCAAGAGAGATAAAACCAGAGGAGGGATATAACTCAGCAGCAACAATTAGTCCCCCAGAAATGATAATCGAGCAATCACAAGAACCTACAGGGTGATTTAGAAGCTCGATAAAAGAATTAAAGGAAGAAATAAGAATGGAAATTACGACATAAAACTGAGCACCACAGAATTTAAAGCAACAAAAAAGAGAATTGCTGGATGGCAATCAATGGAAAAGGGCGCTGTTGGAAGGACTGAGGGAAACTGATGCTTTTGGATCCCATAATAAGATGACTGAGTTTATACCATACAGAGGTAAATGGTGAAAAGAAGAATTCCATATATCCCAAAATATTCATAGCAATAAGATGTGTAACAGCAAAAGGCTAAAACGAAATTCTCTGGCTAATAGATGACAAAATTGCCATATAGGAATGTAATAGTTTATTACCATAACCATACTGTTTCCTATTGGTCTCTCCTTGGCCTCCTTTTCTAGATCATCATCCAAACCCAGACTCCTACCTTAGTTTGTATCCAAGTGTCTGATGTACTAAGCTTTCTTGTCCTCTTTCTCTTTTTAAACCTCATTGGCTCCTATGAGTTTGATTACAATCTCTAAGCAGATGACTAGCAAATAAATACATTGGGTCCTAGTCTCTGATATAAGTTACATAGTTCTCCATCACCAACAGCCAACTGGGCATTTTGAGCTAAACATCCTAGAGAAACTATGAACTGAGCATTCTCAAAGCGGAACTCATTATCTTTCCATCCAAATTTTTCTATTTCTGTTAAAAACATGAAATGACAATGTGCACTCCCTTCCAAGATAGGTACCTGAAAGGGAGGCAGACAAACTAGATGATATATACCTACTACAACAAAACTGTGAAGTTTACAACTTACTCAATAATGATCAAGAAATCCACTAAGAAACTTCAGGACATGACTTTTTCCCCCAAAAAAATGCACAAAAAGTCACCAAGAAACCCATGTTCTTGGGAATTAGTTTAAAATAGAAAATAGAAATTTGGAAAGAAGTTCTTTTCAGAAAAAACAAGTGCCAGTGAGATAAGAAATATATAGTCTACATGGATCTATATTAGAAGTCTCAGGAGTGAAGAGCCCTCCAAAGAAATCATCAGTGTGGTAAAGAATAATCCTACAATGTGCACCTCAGAAGTCCTGGGAAATGACACTGCAGAAGGGTCAAAGGATGCCAATCAGCATGGTCCCATAATATTCGATTGAGTCTGTTGAGGTTTAGGGGTTCTCAGAATCCCAAAATAGCAACACACTGGGTCCTGCCTGAATGAATTTGACTCAATCCTTCTTTCAGTCAAAGAAAAACAAAGTTTATTTAAGGTCCACCATACTGGGTAGACTTTTAAGGAATCTAAGCATCTGTGATGCTTGTATTGACAAGCAGGCCAGATAGAATCTGAACTACATTGAATCTCAGAATTTTCATGGAGGCAAGTTGGATCTTCTATACAGAAAGATTGTGGGAGGGATCTAGGGTTATTCAAGTAGTCTGGAGTGACCGGAGGAGGGATTTAAGGGGGATCTTGATGAGTGTGGTCTGTAGACTGGGGTAATTAGAGTTCAGACTCCAGGAACCCAAAGAATGGTATTAAGGGTGGGAAGAAGCTGAATGACACCAGAGATAAGACAAGAAAGTGCTAGGCTAGTTTAAGGGTAACAGAGATTTGGCATAATGGTAATGGAAGGTTTGTTGCCTCAGGAGAACACCAGCTCAAGTGGGAAGTTTTATGGAAAGTTTAAGGAGACTCCCAGAGCCTATATCCAAGCATCCCCCAAGTCCACACAGGATGAGGGACTCTAATGTCCTTAATGCTGTCCTGAACTTCATTTCTCACTATGGAACACAAAGATCCAGAAGATCCTGACTCTGGAAGGTTCAGGTCAGTGCAAGAAACTAAGGAATTCAGGGTGAAACTAAGCAATACTGATAACCCTACTGAAAAGTGCATTGGGAGAGAAAACTTAGCTCTGACACAGAACCCCAAATCATGAACTAAAGCTGGAAAGATAAGTAAATCAGTGAAAACACCATCCAGTATCAATATCATTACCAACCTACAGATCCCAAAAAGAAAGAGTACAATGTGGGTCTTTTACTCCAACATAGGGCACTAGCCTGAATGAAGCAGCTAACGACACATACATTTTTATTCCAGTCTAGGAAAAACCTCTAAATTTGGCTTCTTTCTAGTTCTGATTAATAACTGTTCAATTCTTTTATAAAAAAAATAGATTTTATTTTTTATTATAAGCAGACATTAATAAACATGAAGATTTCAATATATAAAAAAGAATAAGAAAGAGACTTGCATAAGAATCTTTGCACTTCTCATATCTAATTTGTTTATTGTATTTTTTTAATTTTTTTAAATTCTGAACTTAAACACCAAAAAAGAGAATTTTCATTCACACAGCAGAATAGAGAAGTGGGATTTTATATGATTCCATAAATTTCAATTTCATGCCATTGACTTCTAAAGTATATAATAGCATTATATATCACTTTCAAAACTGTCTTGTTTGTTGTTACTTCCTTTTGTGATCTTTTATGCATTAAAAATTCCAAAAGTCCTCTTTTTAAGGCATCAATATTGCTAGGCCCCTCTAACTCTTCCCTCCAACTATGAGAGAAAAACAAGAAGGAAAAAAAGCCACTGTAATAAATGAACACAATCAGATGGGGCAGCGGGGAGAAGAGGGATATCCCAAAAATCTTGTACCTTTACCTTTTATCAATTAGCACTTTCAGGATGTGGGAAACATTTGATCATATGTCTTTAAGCCGTTGTTTTGATAGTTTTTTTTCTTTCAAAGTTGTGGGCTTTGTTTTGTTTTTGTTACAATGTTTCTGTTCTTGTGTAAATTGCTTCCCTGCTTCTACATTCCCCACACTGGCATTTTCTAACCACTCCCTAGGTTTTCACTAGGAAGCCCCCCACTCTTGCTTCCTCCAGACACCATAAACCTTGCAGGCTATTTGTGTTCCACCCCAGGTTCCATTAGCAATCACATTGCTTAAAGGGGTCCCCTTTTCTGTTGCCCCTGAGCTTCTGACTGAAACTTTTATGGAATTCAAAGGTAGAAAATGTCACTTAGCATGAAGGCTTCTTTCTCCCACTGCCATAAAATGATTTTTTAAACAGTACTATGTGCCTTGAAGGCTTTGGAGAAAGTATCCTGATAAGGAGGGGCCTGTACTTTGAAGATTTCATGAATTTCTAAAATAAAATTTTGCCTCAATAGTGTATTTCTGAATTTGGATCAGGACAGCTACTTTAATGAATGATGTTAAATTAATGGGCTGACCAATTCATAGGTAAAGGATAAATATTTCAAAGAAAAAGACATCTTTTAAATAGATTCAAAGTTTTCCAATGCTCCTTCAAATTTAATTTAATTTAAATACACTCATCCTCACTCTTTTACTTTCAGTCACTGACAAATGAATTACTTGGAGAATGAACTAAGTAAGAAAAAAGAAGAAAAAGAAATGGGTAGCTAAATGTAAAATCCTGGTATAAAAATTAGCTTGTTTCAAGCTTAGGAACATTATAATGGCCCATGTGGTTATCTCCTCTTAGAGATGTTGCTCTAAAGAGTATCTAAGCCCTGATTTAGGAAAATTCATAGATTTTAGGCAAAGATTTAGATCTCTACTTTAGTTTACACTTGAAGCAAAGTTCAGGTTACCAACTATATAATGAAACTTGAGAGTATTTCACCTTTATTACCTTTATTATATAAGAACATTCCTGATTGAATCATTCGATCAGAATTTAGTGTGTAACAAGGCCTGGAGGACATCTTCTGGAATTACTCAAATTTCAATTAGTTGCAACTGGCTATGTTTCAGTTGGTCTATCACACCTTAATATACTTATATTAAAAACAAGTTCAAATTCAGGGAATCTGACATTTTCTAAAGAAGGTAGGGAAGATAGAAAGAGCGGTAATAGAGAAAGAAAGAATCAGCAGCACATGGACAATTGGTAAAGGTGAAAGTTATTTTGGAACATTATATTCATGCTGTTTTATTTTGATAATATATTGACTAATAGCCCCTAGAAGGCCAGACAGGTTTCATTCAAACTGAGTACCACCCTCCCCTGCAAAAGACATAAAAGATGTGGTTATACTAACTAGTGTATCACCATGAAAGGAAGTGATAAAATTCCATACCAGGTCCACCAGGACGCTCCCAGTACCTCCCAATTCAGGTTCGCTTTAGGGTATAAAATCCCTTAAACGTCAAAGATGAAGAGATTTCTCATCTTTGAGTCATTGTCCTAAATGATGCTGAACCATTCCCAGTTAGCTAATTTTACTTTGTACCCCATACGGGATTCTGCTGTTGGGGTAACTAACCATATTACAGATGTAGTCATCTATTTCTCTTTAAGCCTGTAAAAAATGTCACCCTAAAATTACAATATGACTATTTCATATGGTCATTTACTGCAGCTTTGGACTAAATAAAGACTGACGCAGTAAGTGGCAGAGTGGATGGCGCTCTGGGCCTGCAGTCAGAAGGTCCAGAGTTAAAATACAGCCTTAGATATTTACTAACTAGGTGACTCTAGGCAGTTGTTCTTACCGTTTGCCTCAGTTTCCTCAACTGTAAAATGGAGATAATTATAATACGCATTGAGCTCCCAGGGTTGTTATGGCAATCAAATAAAATAATACTTGTCAATTTGTAAAGTACTTAGCTCAGTGTCCCAGCATATAGTAAGTGACATAAAAATATTGTTATTGTTGTCCTTGACCATATGGACTAGCACCCCCCCAAGTCTTGAGCTCAAATATAGCCTTAGACACTCATTATTGAGTCACTTTTACTGTTTGCCTCAGTTTCCTATCACCATAAAATGAGATTATGATTATTATATTATCATTGTCATTGTTAACTATCCTTGACTCTAGATACCTAGCACTGACCAAGAGAAAGAAAAGACAAAAGAAGAAACAGAGCAGGAAAAAATGAAATCTCCATTTGGGGATATCCACTGTTAATTTCAGCCCTTGGGTAGATGTGGCCCTGTTGGAGGCAAGTCTTCTATAAGAAAAGGGGAATAGAAGGGAGATATAGAGTCAAGATCACCACAGAGTAGAGAAAACAAAGAATACTAAAAGATAGTGATTTCATGAATAGGGATAATAGCTGTCATTGGAGTTAGAAAGGACTGGATTCAAATTTTGCCTCAAACATTTAGGGACTGTGATTCTGGACAAGTAATTTAGTTTTTCTGTGACTTTAGTCAACTCTATAAGGAAATAAATTGTTGATTATATTGGCACAAGGAGTTTCTTCCTGGAAGTTCACAATACCAAAGAAATTATAATTTTGTACCAAATTCACATTTAGGGCAGATAGGAGGAGAAGGGAAGTGGAAGAAAATCAAATCCATGGAAAGTTAGAAGGTTTGGCATGAATATAGTGAATGAAAGTTTTTATGGTTGTGTGTGCATATGTGTCTGAATATATGCACATAAGAGCCTAATGCTTAAAGCTGTGTAGACCAGAATGTTAAAGAGTAATTCAGAATACAGAGTACTTTTATTTCTCTAGTAAATTTCTAAGTACAAAAGACCTTTGGAGGAGAAAAATGATTTCTGATTTTGATTATTCTTGTGTCTGACTGGGAGGAAGTGAGAAAGAAAAAAGCCTTAAAAATTCCAGATAATTCAGGCAATTTAATGTTAATTAATAAACAATACAACATATCGAGAAAAAGAGATAATTTGCACATGGGCACATGTGGTTTCTCTGGAAAGTGATAATGTAAACATTTAGAGATTAGGGGGTTTTATTTGTTTGTTTATATGGTTTAGTAGTTTTGTTTTGGTAATGGTACCGTCAGGAGAATCCGACTGATTCTACTTTCTGGTTCTTCTATTTTCTATCTATGTGACCATGACAATGTGACTTCACGAGGATTGTATCTTTATCTGTTAAAGGAAAAAGTTTATCTTGATTACCTCTAAGGTTCCCTCCAGCTTTAAATCTAGGAGCTTATAAATTTGGCAAAAGCATGTGGATATTGTTTTATGTATATGTGTATACACATGCATACATACACAGAAGCAAGGTGGCTCAGGAGATAGAGTGCGGTCAGGAAGATTTACATTACTAAATTCAAATCTGAGCTCAGATACTACACCTTAAGCAACTCAAACATTTGCCTCAATTCCTTATCTGTAAAATGAGCTGGAGAAGGAAATTGCAAACCACTCCAGTATCTTTCCAAATGGGGTGGCAAAGGGTCAGATACAACTGAAAAACAACTGAACAGAAATACACACACTCACATAAGTATAATCAATCCTCATTATTTACAAATTTCATGCTTGCTAATTTGCTTACTCACTAATATGCAAAATCAGTACTCACAGTGCTTTGCTTGTCATTCCCAGATATGCATAATCTGACTTTCACATTCCCACCTGAGGTTGAAGAAGGCAATGTTTCTGCCTTCTTGTTTCAACTTTCAGACACATATAATCAAGCATCCTTTCCATGCTCTCAAGTGTCTCATTTTTCACATTTTTGTGCTTTTTGTTGGAGATGTTGCTGTTTCAAATGGCAATGATGTCTAACATTTGTAGGAGGAAGAAGGCTGTGATATGCCTTATGGAGAAAATCTATGTGTTAGGTAAGTTTCATTCAGACATGAGTTATAGTGTTACTGGCCATGAACTCCACCTTAATGAATCAACAATATGGTGTATCCAGAAAAAGAAAGAGGAAATTCATCAATCTATATATGTGGCTGCTCCAGAAAACACTAATGTAAATGTGACCAGAAGCTTGGGGGAACCTACCTTTGTATTTTCCCTGGGAAAACATTTGCTAACTCAGTGGTCACAATGACTTTATAGAACACAACTACTATGAATGACAAGAATCAACTGTCTATATGGGTGTGAATGTAGATGTATGGATATGCATGTGTGTATGTTGTTATGTTTCTCTTTTGTTCTCAAAGAGGACCATGATATCAAGATGATGACATGACTTGCAGTTGACTTTGATTTGCATGTGTGTATGTAGATATAGATAAACACACATACATATATATGTATTATATATGTATATACACACACAGAAATTGAGATAAAGATGATAGATGATAGAGATATGCTAAAGTTTGACTATGGCTGTTTTACCCATCATCTTGTTACCCAAAGACCATGCCCTGAAGACTTTAATCTTTTCATGTCTGAAACTTCTTTACTGGGGTCCTGCTGTCCTGAATAATGAATTAATGTCATTCCTGACCTACTACTTCAGGTAAGCCCCAGTCATGCTTCACCTTAGTCCTTACTCTCTGACCATCCTCTTGCCAATCTCTTTGCAACCATACAATTGCCTTCTCTTCCTCTCCACTCCTAACTCCTATTCTGGAGCATGATTAAATTAATTCTGCCATCATTCCTGGAAGGTAATGTCAAGCTCCTCCTTTATCTTCCTAATCACTGTCTCTGTAACTTTCTGGACTAAGGTGTCCCTCTTCTATGTATGCTGCTTCACCTTATTAAAATGTACTTCAAGGAACAGACTATATGTTTGCATTGATATCTCCATTGCCAATCATGTAGTAAGTTCTTAGTAAATATATTTTTCATTCATTATTCCTTCCTAATATAGAACAATAAATTTTGGCCACATAATTAATTATGGAGTGCTACATGCACTTGCAAATTTGTGTGTCAGGATGATTTTGCCAATAAGAAGAATTTTTCTCCACACAGAGAACCAAGTGACGTATATATCATGCTTTCATATGGAAGAATTACTTAACAAAAATTTCATCTGATTATTTGCTTGTTATTTTGATCTTGGTGTTTTGTATTAGTTTGAACTCTTCTACTTTAGAAAACTCCCTCAATTAATGGACCAAAGAGGAGTTAAAAATTATTATTAATGTGGAAGGCTTGCCAATGATCATGGCCTACCAACAGTAGACAACATACTAGAACATTTATGGAAGAAGCATAAAGGTACTGAAGAATGAGTCTTTGTGGCACATGTTAAATTAAATTAATCCCAAATGGATATTTGTACTACCAGGGAAAATTGGGGAAGCAGTCTCATGAATATGGTGGCAGGACTTTTCCAAAGACCCTGTTGTTTTCCTTCCTTAAAAGAACTTTACATTTTTGAAAACACTCTGTACTATTATACTATTTGGATAGAATGAAAATGTGTTTTTGGAATTGACAATTCTGTAACAAAACTTTATCCAGGATAAAAACAAGGTGAAAAGAAACCAAGCCCAATGAAACCATATCAACAAAAAGCTCTATTGGGCTAATCCTCAGGCCAAATCTTAATAGAATATAATCAATGTGACCAAAAAAGCATCTCACACGTCTTATTTCATTCTTCCATCTTTTTCTCTGCTCTCTTTTCTATCATTGCTTTCCATTTTTCTTCCTTTCTCTTTTCTACTAAACTTCTGATTGTCTAATTCCTTTGCTTCTTTTTTTCTTTTTCTTTCCTGTCTTATGACCCTCTTTTTAAACTTTTTCTCTCCTCTATTCTCTTTCCTATACTGTTTCCTTATCCTATTTCTCTCTTGTTCCTCCCCTTTTTTTAATTTTTCTCTAAATATTTCTCAAACCAAAACTACATGGTTTTATATGTTTCTACCTATATTAACAAAAATTAATAATTTATTATAAATTAACAAAAAGGTCAAAAAAAGACTGACAAGAAGTCTATTTAACTTACCCATATCTGTCACATACCACATTAGTGGTAAAATTAAAATGCTGAAAACAAGACCAACCATGAAACCACTTTTATGTGCAATTTTCCATTTAAATAAAATGGTACAGACACGACCAGTGAGTTATGTCACAGAGGGCATAGCCACTAGGTCACTGAGACAAAGGAGAAAGGAAGGAAGGCATAATTGGAGTATTTCATTTTTGAAGTTGGAGTGGGTATGACCGATATGACCAATATCTCAGTGTTGGTTAACATTGAAGAAAGAGAATGATCTTTTTCATTGATTTCCAAAGGAGAAAAGAAGTGCATCATCTACTCTAAATGAAGAATGATTTAATGCTTTCTTAATGGAAGACATTTTTTTTTGTCTCAAGCTCTCACCTGTAGACTGAAGCATCATGTAATTAGCAAACTTTTATAAACAATATCTTTAAAAACAAATACACATACTTCCCTGTCGAAACTCTGTCACTATGAGCTTTAATCATTAGGATTTTAATTACGACACTGGAACCTTAGCCAAATGTGAGATAATGATTCATTAGGGTAAGCATCTCAACAGACTTGTATTGCCCACAAAATTATACCTATTTTCCTATCTTTCTGATCTTAATTATCCAAACATTGGCTTGATTGTGGTTTCTAAGTCCTTATTTGGCACAATTCTAAGCTTGAAGTTTTATTTTTAATCTCTTTTCCATACATTTGTATCAGTTCATGTGTGTAATGATAATGAAGCTCATCTGTTTGCTGTCTGTTGCTGTTGTCACTATTTTTGGCATGGAAGTTTTAAGTTGCTTTCTATCATCCCTTTCAGCTTGACTTGCCACTCTGGTTAAAATTTAATTTAAAAAAAGAAATCCTGCCTCATTTTTTCATAATTCCCCTATATCAACATTCCAGCCATACCTTCAAGCCTATGGCAGTAGTTCTCAAAGTGTGATCTGCAGACCCTTGGGGGTCCTTGGGACCTATTCAGACTGTCCTCAAAGTCAAAACTATTTCCACATTAATACTGTGATATTTTTTACCTATTAAAATACTCCTCCAGTTTTCAACTGCAAGTACATTGAGGCTGAATTTTCTTCATATGCTTCAACCCACACAACCTGTTGCAACAGATTAGAAGCTTATATGAAAATCCGACTGTCTTCTATTAGAGATAAATTAAAGATACATGCACAAAATGCAAAACAATACCACTCTTCTCCCTAAATTTTTGTGTTTTGGAAAATACCTTTTTTCATAACATAAATATTTATGTTAATATGTAATAGGTTTATTTTATATTTTGAATGAGTTAATAAAATATTTTTAAATTTCATCAGACTTAATTTCTAATATAGAAAATATTGATAGCTAAAAGCCATATAAAAAAAGCTCATCTTATCCCCAATAGCATTTGAGAGTGTTGAAGAGGTACTGAGACCAAAAAGTTTGAAGACTGCTGGACTACAACTCAGTTTCCCTGTTACATCAGAAGAAGAAGAAGAAGATACTCCACCCTGAGCATTCCATTTCTTAGTCTTACTCAGTCCCTGGAACAGGGTAGTCACAGGGCTGTGGTGAAGAAAGTGCTTTGTAAATATTGAAGCTATTTAAATTTGAATTATAACTATTCCAAGGGCATTAGAAAGACTTCCTTCTCTCCTCCACCACTCCCTTCTCCAAATTTACCTACTCCATAATGCTTATATTTCCTCTGGAAGAGCATCCTCCCTTTAACCTAAACCTTTAGTTTCTGTTAAAATTAAAATTCCTCCATTAAGTTATTATTAGTCATGTCCTCTTTAGTAAAATTGATTTAAATTCCTTTTCTGATACTGGGTTTTTATAAACAGAAACAAATAGTGAACTATAGAGAAAAGAAAAAGGTGGATGAACTTTGCTTGCTTTGTCAAGAAACCTCCTTGTATTATGTAAAGCCATAATCACAATATTTTAGTATACCTGTAAAGATTACAAATGTAGCAAGAGAGATAGATCTCTTCAAAAACGCTTCGTGGTATTAAGACTGCACAGAATTTCACAAAATTCAGTGAAGTAATTTCAGATTGAACTACCTCTTATAACCACAGGCTCTGATTTTCCTGGGATTTGTTCCAAGATAATTTCCTGGCATTTCCTGTAGAAATGGACTATTTAAATTAGCCTCTTTAAAATACAATTAAGTAGAGATCTGAATGGACTGTTCTTTATATAGTGGGAAAATTGTTTGAGTTGCCACCTAATAGGATTTTCTGGGACTTTATATGATTATTTCCATGATAATTTTTAGGATACTATTTAGTAAAGCAGTCTAACTGATGGACAGATTGCATAGACCAGGTTATATAATCACAGTAAGTTTGGGTGTCTGGCCAACAGAAATTTCCTTTCCCCCAGTTTTCTTCTTAAACCCATGAAGCATGAACAGCCTTATTTGAACAGCTCCATTTCAGATTCTCTAAGAAAAGGAACAGTTTGTTTCTACCATTTTTTTTCTGTAAGGAGTAATTTTGTTTGGATGCAATTCCTTAACTCTCCTCAACCACTCATAGAAATGTACCCTGCAGACAGAAAAGATGTGAAAAATCCATCTAAACTTGCCTAAGGGAGAGAATAGCTGCCATCCAAAAAGATTTACTTGGTTTCTGACAGTTCTATAAAGATTAGTGATAGGCAATATGGTATAACAGATAGAACTGTCCTCAGAGTCAGGATGACCTGGGTTCAATTTCCACTGTTTCCATGTATTGACTATATGACTCTAGACAAATCACTTAATCTCTTGGTGCAGCCTAAGACTAACTTTCTAAGACTCTACATGCCAGACTGAATGCCAGTCCTCATTAGTAGTTTCCTCATAGAGAACCACTGAAAATAAACAGCAATGAGAATCATCATCATGACCGTCATGAACTTGTGTTTTGTTTTGTTCTGTTTTGTGTTTGTCCTTCATTCTCGAAGAGGACCATGGCATCAAGCTGATGGCAAGACTTGCAGCTGACTTTGATTTGAGTGAGGGAAGACTGTGCAAGGTCATCAACCTCACTTCCTTCTCCTAAGTCATCTGGGTCCAGTGGCCTGATATTCATCAGAATGGCTGGAGATGGCCCAGGATGCAATGTGAGACCCTGACCCTTTCAGGTTAAGGTTTTATAATATTCTCACTCTGAGTGAGATACACCCATTCAACGAATAGGCTTCTTTAAGTGTGTGTTCATCCTTCATTGCCGAAGAAGACCATGCCATCAGAGAAATAATGACATGACTTGCAGTTGACTTTGTTTTGAATAAGGGAGGGCTGTGCAGGTTACCAGCCTCACTTCTCCTCCAGAGCCATCTGAATCCAGTGACCAGATATTAATTAGAATGATTGGAGATGACTTAAGATAAGGCAATTGGGGTTAAGTGACTTGCCCAAGGTCACACAGCTAGTGAGCATCATATATCTGAGGTGAGATTTGAACTCAGGTCCTCTTGACTCCTGCACTGGTGCTCTGTCCCTTGTACCACCTAGCTGCCCTCAAGTAGTTGCTCAAAAGATGAACCCTTTAATAATAAAAAAAAAAAATCGAACTGGGACAAGAAGACCCTTCAGGGTTCCTGGGTAAAAGAGAAACAATTACTATTTATTATTTAAATCCTCTCTGTGCTAGGTGAGTGAGGACTTGTTGTCCAGTCTATGAGCTCCAAAGTGAATCCAGTACAATAATACATGCATGGAGTATTGAAGGTATGTATCAGGGTGATGAAAATGAAGAGTGGGAGAGCTTGAACCGGCATAAAAAGAAGAGAATACACCAGGAAGAGTAATTAGTTCCTGTTTTTCTGCATGTTTTTCAGCCTTGCTTGTATGAAGCTACTGCTTACAATTCTGACTTGAATATTTCTTACTTCTAGTCACTGGAAGAAAGAAAGAAAAGTTTGTGTTGTTCTTTATAATACAATCAATTTTTTTATGTACCCATAGGGCACAGAACATTGTTCTAAAACAGTAAAGGAGATACAAATATAAAGGTGGTTCTCATATAAAGTTTAGTTGCTCGTGAAATATTGGGTTCAGGAGTATCACTTAATGATAAAGGAATCTACAAAGATTATGGATCTACTATATGTTAGGTTTTAATGGGAGTCACCACCAGAATAAGTAATGATTTAAGGAATATAAAGAGAATAGTAGCATTCCCTGGTGTAACTTTTTTTTTTCAAGAAATGAGGAAGTAACAGGTATTAATACAAAGAGACCTATGAATAAACACCAGTAAACAAACCAAAATGACCCATATATAAAGTATACTTGGTAACAAAATTCCAGACCCTCTTTGCCTTTGCCTCAAGGTCTTTCTTCTATAGAGGGTCAGTATGTGGTGCACTAGATAGAACAAGGGACCTGGAGTTAATAAGATCTGAATTCAAAGCTGACCTCTGACACTATTAGCCGCTTGACCCTAGGTAACTCAGTTAACCTCTATTTATCCCAGTTTCCTCCTCTGTAAAAAGAGGTTATAGTACCTACCTCCCAGGATTGTCGTAAGGATCAAATGAGGTAATAATTGTAAAGTGCTTAGCACAGCATCTAGAACATAATATTGTTATTTCAGTTGTGTCCAAATCTTTGTTATTCCACTTGGAGTTTTCTTGGCAAAAATTCTGGAGTGGTTTGCTGTTTCCATCTCTGGCTCACTCTACATATGAAGGAATTGAGACAAATAGGGTTAAGTGACTTTCCCAAGGTCACACAGCCTATAAATATCTGAGACCAGCGTTGAACACAGGAAGGTGATAAGTCTTCCTGACTCCAGACCAGGCAGTCTCTCTACTGCATCACTTAACTTCCCCAGAACAAAATAAACGCTATATAAATATAACATATTTTTAAATATTATTACTAGGTCTAGAATGCAGTCTACATTGATATTGCTAATTTCTCCTTAAAAACTCCTGATTATGAGAATTTTTGGCTGACTTAAGAATATGATCTCAATAGACCTCTGTTATATTTGTGAATTTCATCTGTATTCACTGTCTGCTCTTGTTCCCCCTACACCTTTTTTCTCCCTCTCTCTCCAGACAGCTTCATTCTAAATCTCTAACCATACCAACATTAGTCAAAGAGCAAGGATCAGTGGCCACTCTATTTTCTTACACCTTAAGGAGAATGTAATGACAGTAATAAAAGGACAGTAAGCAAAGGGGAGAAAGAAGCGTTTGTTTGGATACAAACTACCAGCAATTTATGCTGCTATCCACAGAGCAAAAAATTCCTTCTTCTTCTTTTAAATTCTTCTTTCTCATGGGAACAAAAGTTGGAGAAATTAAGAAGTTAATGAAAATTGTTTTCATCCCCTACTGTGGAATGGATAGATGGAGACATCTCAGCAATTTCTCCCTCAGGTCATGGCCTTGCTTCCACCCACCCAGCATAATAGTAACCTCATTGGCAACAGCAGCAGCAAAGATACTTTCAATGAACTTTATTACTGGTTGTTATAACACTGAATCCATAAACTACTTTTACCATGTTAATTATATTGGCATGAACCAACCATGACAAATGAATACCTCCAATTACTTGTCTCCTTTCATTTCCGGAATGTTTTGTTTTGTTGCATTTATAAAAATCATATTCCCAAATGTTAATGCCCAGATACTTTATTTATTTTGTGGTTATTTTCAGTAGAATTTGTTAGTTCTATACAGAAATGTAAATGATTTTGTGGATTTATTTTATATTCTGCCACCTTAACCTGGTTTTTAATTATCTCAACTTAATTAATTTCTTGACTGATTCTCTTGAGTTTTCTAAGTATCATTTAATTAGCAAATACAAGGAGTTTTCTCTCATTATCAACATTCATACCTTTGATTTCTTTCTATTGTTCTATTGCTTTCATTATCATTTCTAGTCAAATAAAAGTGGGGAGAAGGAACAATCTTGTATTATCATTGTTCATTGTGTTTAAGATTCTATTTTTTTGTAATATATGCTAGCTTTTTTTGTAATTCTATTTTTTGTAATCAGTGCTAGCTTTTTGTTCTTCACTCAAATGCCCATGACCATCCTTCCCCACTATAATTTGCCATGTTTCTTTATATGAGTGTAACTTCTCCATAAATGATGCTCTTTCCTCCATCTCTTCATTCTTTTAGATATCCTCTTATTTTCAAATAATGCATATGCTTCCGTAGACATTTTCCTGTCATAGATCTTGTCCCATTAAGTTTTAATAATACCTGGGTTTGGGGAGGGGTGCAAGGTAAAGATGATGGAGTAGGGAGAAGTATTTCATCCTAACCATTGTGCATTATACCACCCCAACAAATATATAGAAAAAGCATCAGACCAAATTCTGATGAAGAAAGCCAAGAAAAATCACAATGAGTCATTTCTCCAGCCCACTGTGGTTCAGGGAGACAGAAGAGTCTGCAGACAGTAGGGATAAGACCTAGACAGCAGGATCCTCAGCATGCCCAGCAAGGAGTCTTCTAGCACTGAAGGACCAACAAAGGATTGAAGCCAAGCACCATGCCAGGAAGCACCAGGGGGAAAAGTGATTGTGGGGAATCTGTGAACTAGAAGCTCAGTCACCTATCAGCCAGTTCCAGTTCACAGATCCAGGGCAAAAAGGAAGAGTTGTGAGCATGGATCCAAGGTACATACTGAGCAAAGAACAAGTTCCAGGAATATAATTGTGTGACTGTGATCCCAAAAGAAGAGCAGTGACCCATTTCTAGTCTTTAGTCTAAAGCTTAAACCTGATGTGGAAAGTAAAAAAACAGTGTAGGAGTCACAGACCAAAGTGGAGACAAAAAGTCAGTAATTTTAAATCTACAGAGCCTCCTAGAGGACTAATAATGTTTGAATCAAGACTAATGAAATCACTAACCAGGAACAAGATGACAGACCTGAACCTGGGTCAGGAATTTGCAGAGCTCAGACTAGAATGGCAGTGAGCAGACTTTGCCCACTCAGCCTGAGCTCAGAAAGCAACAGCCAGCACAAGCATACATAACTCATGCATGGCCCAAGCTAGACATTCTCCCCAGCAGTAAATAGAGTCCAGGACACACTAAAGCCCAAAGTCAGTGAGTAGGCTGGAGGGAAAAGTTGAATGACTAAACAAATGATAAACTGGAGTACAGGAAGTAAAAGGAATAATGTTTATTACAAAAAATAAAGAAATATTTGGACAAACAAAACAAATGCAGCCAAAATGAAAAGGAAAACAAGAAACTGAGAGGGCAAAATTTACAGCAAGTTTCTCTGATAAAGGCATAATTTCTCAAATAAACAGGAACCAAGTCAAATTTATAAATATAAGAACCATTCCCCAGTTGATAAATGGTCAAAAGAAAAACAGGCAGTTTCCAGAAGAAATAAAAGCTATCAATAGTCATATAAAACTGCTTTGAATCACTATTAAAGAAATGTAAATCAAAACAACTCTTAGATACCATCTCACACTTATCAGATTGGCTAATGTGACAGAAAAGGAAAATTACAAAATCTGGAGGAAATGTGGAAAAATTGGGACATGAATGTACTGTTGGTAGAGTTGTGAACTAGTCCAACTATTCTGGAGAGCAATTTGTATCTATGCCCAAAAAACTATAAAACTACATTTTCTTTTGTCCAGAAAGAAGTAATACCACTGTATCTATATGCCAAAGAGATCAAAGAAGAGGGAAAAGACTTATTTGTACAAAAATACTTATAATAACACTTTTTATGCTAGCAAGGAATTGGAAATTAAGGGGATTCCCATCAAATGTGGAATGGCTGAACTAGTTGCAGTATATGATTATGATGAAATACTATTGTGATATAATAAATGATTTCAGAATGGTTTCAGAAAAATCTGGGAGGACTTACATGAATTCATGAAAAGTGATGTGAACAGAACCAAAAGAACATTGTACGCAGTAATAGTAATACTTTAATGATGGTCAACTATGAAAGACTTAGCTACTTCCATCAAACACAATGAACCAAGAAAACTCTAGTGGACCCAAGGTGAAAAGTGCTCTCTACCTCCAGAGAGAGCACTGATTAACTTGGAATACAGATTGAAGAATACTGTTTTTTTAAATTTTATTTTTCTTGAATTATTTTGTCTGTGCTTTTATTTTTGCAACATGGCTAATATGGAAATATGTTCTGCAGTACTTCACATCTATAATAAATATCATATTGCTTGACTTCTCAAATGGTGTGGGAGAAAATTTGGAATTCAAAATTTTTTAAATGAATGTTAAAAATATTTTACTTGTAATTGTGAAATATTTAATGAAATAAAAATACATTTTTAAAAAAGAAGTAGGCTGGAAGAATAAAGAAAAAAAGAACACCACCAAAAAGATCTACTATGGTAACAAGGATATTTATAACTCAAACAGAAAAAAAGACAGTAACTTGAGAACATCTGTAATAAAATCTTGAAGAAAAAATATATTTTGAACAAACTTCCAACAAGAATTCTTAGAAGAGTTAAAGTAAGAGATAGAAACCCAAATGAGGAACACAAGCAAGATAGTGAAGTATAGGCCAGGATGCAGCCGAACTTTCCCAACATTCCCCTCCAAACAACTTTAAAATAATGCCTCAAATCAAACTTTGAGCCAGTAATAAGTCAAAGTGAGACATTTTTCTGACCTAAAATAACTTGGGATGTCTACAGGAGAAGTCTGTAACATCAGAATGGACACCATTCTGAAGCACAGCAGGAGCACCAACAATGGGAAGCTACATTTTGCTTAAAAAAAAAAAGTGTAGAAAATGAATTAAATAAATAATAAACCTATATGTACCAAATAGCATAGCATATAAATTCTTAAAAAAAAAGTTAAAGTTATAGAATGATATAGATAGCAAAGCTATAGTGCACAATATCAATATCAACTTCAGAAAGTTGAAGGATATAAGATAAATTCAGACAAATTACTGGTATTTCAATATATTGCCAACAAAATCCAGCAGGAAAAGTTAGAAAGAGATATTCCTTTCAAAATAACTATGAATGTTACATTGCTGAGACACACAGGAACTATCATCAACACAATTCAAAATACTCCACACAAAGTCAGATATAAACAATTGAAGAAATATTAATTTCAGAAAAATAGGAAGGAGCAAAAACTCACACTACCAGATCTCAAACTATACTATAAATTTATTATCATTAAAGCAATCTGAGTCTGGATGAGAAATAGAGAGGTTGATCAGGGGAAAAATTAGATTCGTGACTCACAGAAGCAAATAAGCACAGTAATCTAAGGTTTAATAAATCCAAAGTTGTTGTCTATTGGGATAAGAACTTACTATTCAAAAAAAGAAAAACCTGTTGGGTAAACTAGAAAAAACTGACAGAAACTAGATATAGACTGACATAATATACCAAGATAAGCTCAAAACTGAAACATGATTTAAACATAAAAGGTGACATTATAAGCAAATTAGTAAGCATGGAAGTATTAGTAAGTATGGAAAAATTTCTGGTGAGATTTATGGATGAGGAAGAGTTTGTGATAAAGCAAGAAATAGGTTCATAGGCAGTAGAATGGATAATTTTGATGACAGAATTTAAAAAAAAATTTTCACAAGCGTATCAGTTCAAATTCAGAGAAAGAAGAAAAATTGAAAAGTTGGGGAATCTTCGTAACATTTTTTTGATAAAATATTTGTTTCTAATATACAGAGGTAAGTGGGCCAAATTTATAAGAATACAAGCCATTTCTCAATTGATAAATGATGAGAGGATATAAATAGGCAGTTTCTAAAGATAGAAATCCAAGCTATCAAAAGCTATATGAAAACAATGGTATAAATCACTAATAATTTGAGAAATATAAATTAAAACAATTCTGAGGTATTACCTCACATCCATCAGATTAGCCAAATGGACCTCCCAGGAAGAAGATTACAATATTGGAAGAGCTGTGGAGAAAGCAGATATTTTAATGCATGGTTAATGGAGCTGTGAACTAGTCCAGCCATTCTGGAAAGCAATCTGGAAGTATGCCCTAAATGCTATTAAACTGTTCATACCCTTTGACAGCTATGAGATCTACACCCTAAGGAGAACAAAGAAAGAGGAAAAGGACCCATTTTCACAAAAATATTTATAACAGTTCTTTTCATTGTGAAGAGTAAGAAACAAGGGATACTCAATGATGGGAAGTGATTAAACAAGTTATGGTACATAAATGTGATGGAATACTAATGTTGACATGATAGAGATGTTTTCAACAGAGGGAAACACTAGGAAAACTTATATGAACTAATGAAAAGTGAACTAAAAATGTTCTGCTCTCCAACACAACCAGGAGAACAATTTATTTAACAACAGTCCTGTAAAGATTATCAACTTTGAAAGACTAACTCTCAACACAATGACCAGCCAGAATTCCAAAGATCTTACCCTCCTGTAGATAGAAAGATGATAGACTCAGAGTGCAAATTGAAGTATATTTTCTTAACTTTCTTTTTTTGTTGTCTTATTTTGTCCTTAATATCTGGACATAGCTAATGAGGGAGGATGTTTGGTGTGACTTTACATATTTGTAAATGAGTTTTGTTTTTCTTTCCTTTTCAATGGGAAAGAGAGAGGAAGGATGGAGGAAGAAAATTCAGAACTGAAAATAAAATTGAATTTTTTAAATAGTCTTAAGGTTACCTACAACATCAAATTTTCCTCCTAATATTAAGTTGTATAGTCCTCTTTTCTTGACCTCTTGTGCATAGATATCTGAGGCTATGGGTTTTATTGCTAGTTCCTTACTTAGATTTCATTTCCTTTGGAACTGAGTGACTCTACTGCTATTCTTCTTACATAACTAGGTTGTTGTCCTTCATTTGTGAAGATGACCAAAATGACATCTTTAGTTAGAGTCATATTAACAATGCATCCAACTGTGACTGGTCTGACCTATACAGACTTGGAATGCTGTATCACAGGTCTTGCACAAATAGCCCATGTGAATATTTGGAGTAGTCTCTAAATTTGCACATTTTGCATTTCTTTTGACCTGCTTCAAGTCTGTTTTGCTCATAAAGCACAGCACTTTCTTTGATGAGGGCACGCCATGCTAGGTGATCCTGTACCAATATCTCCCATGTCACACAATCAACTCCAAAGTTCTTAAAGAGACCTTGAAAGCATCCTTGTATCACTTCTTCTGATCACCATGTGAGCAGTTGCCCTATGTGAATTCTCCATAAAATAGTATTTTTGCCAAGTATACATTTGGTATTCAAACAACATAGCCAGTCCACCAGAGTTGTGCTATCTGCAGTAGCATAACCACACTATATGATATATAGTTTGAGGATGTAACTAGGTAATTTTCTACCTCTCCCTTTGTTTTCAAGTTAAATTCCTTTTGATTAGATTCACACAACTCCAGGTGAGATGGACCTTGTTATCTGTATCCTTGTCTAGGAGCCCAAAATTATTATATTTTAAGCTGCACTACTGAAATTTAAATCCTATTCTCAGACATCAGCTCATTAATGAACTAATTGTTTCTCTTCTTAAACCCTTCACTTTGACTAGCATTATCCCATTGAATAGTTTGGATGAAAAATGATCATCGTTTCCACAATGTGATATCCAGTTAAAAAGCATAGATGTCATATTAATGAGATGGTTTTTAGCTCTCTTCCTTTTTATCTGGACGATGATTGACTGAGAATGACCTAGAACATTAAAGAATTTGTTCCAAATCTGGAGATTTCTTTCCCCATCCTATTTATGACCTAGTAAGACTTTGTGTCCATCATATACTAAGTGGGACATGATGGTTCTACAGACATCAATTGATGAGGTCTATAAAGGAAATATGTGGGAGCAGCTAGGTGGAGCAATGGATAGAGCACTGACCCTGGAAGCAGGAGAACCTAAATTCAAATCCATCCTCAGACATTTGATGCTTACTAGTCATGTTACCCTAGGCAAGTCAATTTACCCTGATTACCTCATAGAAAAAAAAAAGGAAATACATGATAGTTCACTGTGGATGTGGCAGCAGCACCATGGGGAGAAGCAAGTTCTCACTCAATGAATAATCAACATATTTGTAAGAGTGTAGTATAGGAAGGGTTAAAAGTACAGTATGAGTTAGAAGAATGATTGAGGGGGGAACATATGTCACTGAAACTTGTAGTAATGAAGGGATAAAGTTGAAAACTTGTGACTCTAGCTTTCATAACAAAAGAAATGGATAAGTTTCTTTAGATGAGTAAAACATTTTGAATTGTCTAAGAAAAAGTTGAGGGAGGAGGAAGAAAACAAGGAACTGACATTGTAGGAAGCCAGTTATTTAAATACATGGATTATAAAATTAAGAGTAATTTATAATGAATGCTGATTGAATTGTATTGATGGTTTTCTTTTTCTGATGCAAGAAGATATTGCCTTTTGGTAGGCTAAGCTAAAAGCCACAGATTATTGACTTAAACTGCAAAAAAAAAAAGGGGAGGGAGGAAAAAGACAAAATAGCAATAATAATATTAACATTAAATATCTTCCTAAGACTTCTAAGTTAAAAATCTCCATTTCTTTTTGAAGAAGCTGCTACTTGGTGAGTGTTTCAGTGGAAATGAAAATGGCATTGATTTTTATTTCATCTGACCATTTCTCTGCCCTGTTCAATAACCTCACATTCCCTGTCACCTTCACACTCTGACTCCAGCCAAACTGTCCTATTTTCTGCTTCTTAAGCATTGATAATCCATTCTTCACCTCCATTCCTTTGCATAGTCTGGAATCTCTTCTCTCTTCATGTTTACCTCTTAGAATCCCTTGATGGCTTCAAGTTTATAATACATGCCAGCTCTTATGGGAAGACTTTTCTGATGATCCTAGTATTTAGCTCTCCATCTTTCCTCAAATCATCATATTTGTATACTTGCATTTTCCCAGTAATACAAGCAACCAGGTGACACAGTGGATTGAACACTGGGCCTGGAGTCAGGAAGACATAAATTCAAATCTAACCTTACACTAGCTGTGAAACCCTGGGCAAGTCACTCAACCCTATTTGCCTCAGTTTCCTCATCTGTAACATGAGCTGGAGAATTAAATGGCCAAGTACCATAGTATCTTTGCTAATAAAACCTAAATAGGGTCACAAAGAGTCGGACGCAACTGAAAATGACTGAACAACAATTTCCACAGTAAAATGTACCTTGTCAAGGGTGGATTTTCATTTTGCCTTCTAAGCGCTTAGCAAATATTGAGGATGTGAGAAAATACTCTTTTCAAAGATTTTATGCACATTTTCTCTGACATTTGAATTCTATAAGAATCAGCACTGTATTCCTGAGTTGGGTTGCGTTATTTTTTCATTATTTAGTCCTGTTTCCCAATAAGATATTGGTTAAATTACTTTCATGATGAAAATACATCAAGAAAGGGGAATGTCTACCACCATTAGTAAGGTTTAAGACTTTCAAAATTTCAAAGAATTTATGATTTCTTCCATGTGGGTAGTTCTTCCATTCATACAGATCACATCTCATGGACATGGAACAAAGAGATGTTGTGTTCACATCTTGGCTTTAATAATTATTAGCGATGGGCAAGTCACTTAGTTGACCTGATCTTCAGGTTCCATATATAAAATGGAGATAAAAGCACAGGCCAGCATTAATTACCTTATAACATTGCTCAGGGGGAGGGTGGTATTTTATAAACCTTTAAATTTTAAGTGAATATTTTTGTTATTTTATCAATTGTTGTAGTCAAAAAAAGTCATTATCTGGTAGCCTCCCTTCTGATGATCAGTGTTAAAGATGTGGGAAGTTAATTTTCTATTTGAGAGAGAGAAATACAGAGAATATATATGAGAAAGAGAATGAGAGATGTGAGAGAGAGAAAGAGAGAGGGAGGAGGAAAGAGAGAGATTTATAGCTAGTCTCATAAGATAAAGAGAATGCATATAAGACACTGAAGAGTAATAAACTTAGTGGGTAAAGAACATCTGAGTTGTGGGATTTTTTCACATTCGTAATCCTAGACTCCCAGTTAATTAATTTCCTTAACTCTAATGATCTCCAGTATGCCTTCTATTCTACCAGAGTAACCCATAGGAACTTCTCCATTATCCTAAACCAGGGGTGGGGAACTTGTGGCCCTGAGGCCACATGTAGCCTTCTAGGTCCTTTTTGACCTAGGAAAGAGTCTAAGTTTTACAGAATAAACCCCTTTTTTGAGGGGATTTATTCTGTGAAGTTTGGATTCAGTCAAAGGGTACTAGAGGGTCATATGTGACCTCCAGCACAGGTTCCCCAGCCCTCTCCTACACTGTCCAAACTCCATGATCTTGAACCCTGAAATTCTCTTCTTTTCTTAATCTTTTGCCTTCATCCATTCATATCCTTGGCCTTTCACAGAGTTGTCTCCAAGGCCATAGACCACCTTTGCATCCTTTGCTCCATTTCCTTTCTTGTGCTTTGCTAATCCTTAACCCTGGGTCCCAGTTGTCACTTGTCTTCTCCACTCAGTCTGTTTTCACTCCTGAACTGCTAAGTATGACTGGGCAAAGTTATGAAACCCTACTGGTTGGAACTACACCCACTACAAATTGATGCCATGAGATCTCCACCGTACTTTTGCTACCATACAGAAGTATTATTACTCATCTCTGGTTCTTTATCATACACCCCATCACTCATACAAATCTCTTTCCTTAAACTCTCAATTCTACCTCCCGTGACATCTGAAGGAAGAAGGAATTCTAATTTTTTAATTCAATTTTATTGTATTTTCAGTTTCAATACCCCTCTGCTCCAATTCATTGAGGAGGCAAGGAAAACAAAACTCATTACAAATATTTATGGAAAAGCAAAACAAATTTCTGGATAAAAAGAAATAGAAGAAAATATGCTTTAATCTTCTCTCTGAGTCCATCAGCTCTTTCTGATTACCTTTTATACTCCATCTTAATGGATGACCTCACCTCCTTTTTTACTGAGGTCATAGGATCATGTGATTAGCATTTAGGGGGACTTTATAGGTCATCTAGACTAGCCCTTTATTTTTTTTTTGAGGTAACATTCTGTCTGTCTCAGCAAGGTAGTACCTCTGTAATTAAAAAGTGATTTCTTCCTTGAAAAACTCTGCTGACCTTCAGATATAGCAAAGCTTAGAACAGATAAGATTCCATGTTGCTTCCAAATCTCAAAAAGTTAAAATTGAATAGCATTGTGTCCTAGAGTGTGACCAGCCTTGACGAGAAGTAATTAACAAAAGCTACAGCAGCAGCAGCAGCAGCTAGCATTTATATAGTGCCTACTACTAAGTGCTGGTCACTTCATAAATGCCATCTCATTGGATAATCAAGGCTTTATTGCAGAGTTGTTCTGAGATGACCTTTGTTCTTTCCCTTCCCTGCAGGAAGGCTGAGACTTTCTGGTTCTGTTCTCTTCAGTTCTCTTCTTTAAGTTTTATTGACTTGTTTTATTTTCATATTACAAACATTTACAAATTATTCCCCTTTGTGGGACCTGTCTTGTAACTAAGTAAAATTAATAATACAGTGACTACAGCTGAAATAGTATGGAACATTCCACATCTCCCATTACTGCCCCTCCCCAATGGGGAAAAAAAAAGAAAAGAAAAGTGAATTTCTTATAACAAATATGCACAGTCAAGGAAAACAAATCCCCACCATGGTTACATACAAAAATAAATATGTCTCCTTCCGCCATCTAAATCAATCACTTCCCTGTAATGGGTAGCTTGTTTCACCTTTAATTCTCTGGAATCAAGGTCACTGTATTGATCACAGTGCTTAAAGCTTTCAGAGTTGTTTGTTTAGACAGCACTACTGCTATTGTATATATATTATGCTTTCCATCCAGATCATTTAATTTTTCCTCAGTTTATAAAAATGTCTTTAAAACAGTTTGCTTTT
Source organism: Bettongia penicillata ogilbyi (assembly GCA_023548195.1). Classification (NCBI taxonomy): domain Eukaryota; kingdom Metazoa; phylum Chordata; class Mammalia; order Diprotodontia; family Potoroidae; genus Bettongia; species Bettongia penicillata. The sequence continues at coordinate 927,822 of JAJHZJ010000255.1, read as the reverse complement.
ATAGTATTGATATAATATTATAAATTGTTCTGGTGCTGCTTATTTCACTCTGTATCAGATCATATATCTTTCTATGCCTTTTCATAATCATCAATTTCCTCATTTCTTACAGCAAAATGTATTTAAATTTTAATCATATATTTTTAATTTTTACAGATGAGCAAACTGAAGTTTAAAGGAATACCTCTCTAAGTGACTTGCCCGGGGTCATACAATCTGGGGACAAATATTTCATGTGAGTTCCTTCATCTCTCTTTCATCACCCTTCAAAACCTTTGTACATCTTAGTTACCTGAGTCATCCTTTTTGCAAATCTAACTAATTGATCTAAAAAATCAATCACAAGCATTTTTAAGTGCTAGTTATGTACCAGACACTGTGCTAGATACTGGGAATAAAAGATAAATAAAATAGTCACTGCTCTCAAGGACTTTACATTCTGTTAGAGAAACAATATATCCTGTAAGAGCTTGCCCCATCAACCCCTTCCTCAACTTTCATCTCTCCTAATTGGTGTCCATGACTCAATTTCCTCACCGCTCCAGTTCATCCTTGACACTGCTGAGAAAGTGATTTTCCTTAGCAGAAGATTTAAACATGTCACTCTCCTACACAGTAAACTCCAGTGGCTCCCTATGGCCTCCTGGATGAAACAGAAATTCCTTTTTAGCTTTTAAAGTTCTTCATATCCTGATCCCAAAACATCTTTACAACCTCATTGAACATCACTCCTTCTCCCAACATTCCTCAAAGCAGTCACATTGACCTTTCTGTTCCTCTCATAGGTCATTCCATTTCCCATATCTGTCTCTTTACACTGTCACCCATCCCCAGTACCAGTTGAGCAAAGCTGCTCTTTCCTTCCTTCCCCCTTTTCTTTTTCCCCTTCCCCCTCCTCTCCTTCCTTTCCCTCTATCCACACAGGGTATATAGATACCCTTATCTGCCAGTACTCTAACCCAAAAGAATGCAAATTTTGATGGATGAAACCCAGCAAAATATCTTGGAGTTTACAGGCTAGATTTCTTTCTCAAAGACCATGCCTTAAATTCAATCCATTCTGGTTCTCATTGATTGGCCAACAACAGGTCCCTGCCCAAGCCTCACTTAGTGGTTATTGGTTATGGCTCAAAGTGAATATAAATAGCAATTGTTTCTGTTTGGGTCAGAAACCCTGAGGGTCATCCCCTCCCAGAATAAATTTTTTTTTTAACTTGACTCAGTTTAATTTAAAACCAAAAACAAAAGAACACAATGAGAAAATTATTGTATAAGACGAATATAAGCATCTCAAAGTAGTCTTACGAAGGATACAGGCAATTACTCATCCACATCCAGTCTTGCCCTTGTGGGACAGGTATTTTGGGTTTTTTTTGTTTTTTTTTTTATTTTTTTTTTAAAACATTAATTTTTTTTTTATTAGCAAAAAGAGGTCATTTTTTGGTCTCATTCTTTCCTAGCCTTAATCACTGAATGTACATTGCCTCAGTCAAGCTGAGACCTGTTAAGTTAAAGACCTCAGCTTAAAAAGGCCAAGGTCTCCCTCTGCATCGGGGCCATCTCCAGTCATCTTGATCTATTTATTACTACTAGACCCAGATGGCTTCAGAGGACAGATTGGTGACTTTGCACAGCCCTACCTCACTGAAATCCAATTCACTTGCAAGTCATGGCATCCCCTCCCTGATGTCACAGTCCTTTTCAAGAATGAAGAGCAAACAATAGCAACAACCCTACACACACACACAGACACACACACACAACCTCAATCCTGGAGTGAATTCCTTCCTCACCTGTGTCTCAGAAATGTAGGTCAAGGTCTGATTAATTTCCCCAATTGTTAGTGCCCTCACTCCCAAACTATCTTGTAGGTAACTACTTGTATTTATTTGTATTTATCCTCTTTAGTTTCTTTATAAAACTATTCAGTTGAATTTAATTTCCTTATAAGTAGTGATTGTTTCATTCATTTTTTTGTGTCCCTACTTCTTAACATGGTGCCTAGCACACAACAGGAGCTTAATAAATTATTCTAGAATGATTCATTGCACCCATGTGCTACCGTGGATAGGAAGATCTGAATTAAAATCCAGCCTCAGACATTTACTGGCCATGTGACCCTCAGAAATCATGTGATCTCCATGTGCCTCAATTTCCTGATCTGTAAAATGATGATAATAATAGTGTCTCTCATTCTCAGGGTTGTCATGAGGAGATAACTGAAGAGTGCTTAATGAAGTACCTGGCATAGTACCTGGCTACATAAATGTTAGCTGCTATTATTATATTAACTGACTTTTCTGCTTTCTAAAAATAAGTTCAGCCTTTTTAAAAAATCATTGTACCTTCCCCACTGCCTACTAGCTACTGATTTTTAGCTTTTCTCCCTTTCATTGCTGAACACCTAGAAAAAATAGTCCAAATTTGCTTCTGCTTCTATCACCACATACCCTTTATATTTTGAAATAAGTTTTTTTTATTGATTTCTTTTATTTTTACTTCATAACAGAATCCCCTCTCAGACAGCAATCCCATGACAAATAATATTTTTAATTCTTAAGACAAAAAAAGAAAAAGAAGAGAGAAGTCAGCACAGCCAAAAAATACACCGAAAACATACAGGTTTCACTTTTGACTTTTGAATGTGGTTGCTCTTTTGATTTGCGTTACTGTAGCCTTTTTGCATATTTTTTTTCTCTGCTTATTTCCCTGGGCATGTGTTCATGTAATGAATGAATCAGTCAAAAACCATTTACTAAGTATGATATGATAAACACTGAGGGTATGAAGAGATGCAAAAGACAGTTCCCGCCTTCTAGGAGCTTAGAATAGGGAAGACAATATTTAGGGGACACAGAGAGAAGTCCTCTCTTCCCTTTTCATCCTTCACACAGCTACCAAAATAATCTCCCTAAGGCACAAGTGTGACCATGTTGCTTTTCCTTAAAAACCTTTGGAATCTCCTGCAGGAGAATACCTGCACAACAGGGCAGCTAGATGGCACAGTGAACACTGGGCTTACAGTCAGGAAGAATTGAGTTCCAATTTAGCCTCAGACACTTACTAATTGTACAACCCTAAGCAAGTTTTTTTTAATTTTTCTCTGCCTCAGTCTTCTCATTTGTAAATCAAGGATAGTAGAAGCATGATACAAAAGACACACTTTTAAGTTTACTCATGCTACTAACATTTTTCCATCACTTTCTTAAGTCTAGACAATCAGCAAAATATAATGACTTGTTAGTATTTGCTGATCTTTGAGGCATAAATGCTCTTCCTGAACATACAACCATTTTACCTGTGTCCTTACTCCAGCATACTCCTGCTCGCATCACTCTCCAGCTTGAAGTTGCAGTCTTTATTACGTATGGCATAACCTTCCCCTCTCAATAGAAATTAAACTCCTTTAGGGCAGAGATTGGGTCATATTTTATCCCAGCATCCACAGCACTTTCGCTTGTACATGGTAGCCTTTGAATAAGTAGTTGCTGAATTGAATTAAGTTCTCTACTAAGGCTAGGGGATTCTATTACATGTGTCAGGCAAAAGCAATAGCAGAAAGAGAAAAATAACACTTGTAAACACTGAAATGCTACTTTTCTCAACTTAGAAAGTGGGGGAGGGGATTCAAGGGAAAATGAGACCATGTGGAGTTCAAGTCAAAGACTTGCGACTCTTAGAGAAGGCAGGGCTCAACTAGTTCCTTACTTCACTTTGGTAAAAAAACAGCTTAGTCAATGAAGCCTCTACTCCTGGTCAACATAACTACTTGCTGACTCAGTGTCTTTGTGTGAAAAATGAACAGATTGGACTGTATGATATTGGAGGTCCCTTTTAGCTCTAACATTCTATGATTTAAAGACAATCAAGTTATGCTTAACAGAAATATTGGCTAGACTTCATACCTCCCTTAACTCTCATACATCCAGATTTTAGTTAGAGCTATAAAAAATTACTACAGAAATGATACCCAAGTGCAAGCCCATCACATTGAGGATATGAAGGCACAAGTAAAGTAGCTCTAGTCTTACTTCCCATTTGTCTCTTTTTATAACAGCAACAATTATAAAAATAGTCAACATTTATATAGCATTTAATATGTGCCAGACACTATGATAAGTGCTTTACAATTTTTACCTTAGTTGATCTTCACCACACCCCTGGGAGGTAGGCACTATTATCATCATTCCTATTTTAAAGATAAGGAAACTGAGGCAAACAGCTTAAGTAACTTGCCCAGGGTCACATGGCTAATATGTGTCTGAGGCCAGATTCTCTGCCACTGTTATGCAAAGGCTAATGTGAAGCATTCAGAACTGTCTGTCTGAGTGTGACTACGAAGAGAAAAAGGTAGGATGCAAAAAGAACATTTTGATAATCCTAAAACAGCATCATTATGATCCTGATTAGCACATTTACATAAACATAAACTCATCTCAATTTAAAATATTAAATTCATAGATAGAGAGAGATTGCTTGTACAAAGTCTAAAAATTTCTTTTTTTAATGGAATGTTTTACATATTGATGAATTTCATTGATTTTATATTATCCATTTATATCTTCAGGTAGAAAGTGATTTGGAGAACACAAAGGCTTGCAATGGAAAAAAAAATTAGAGTATTGCAGAAAGGTCTGATTTCATGTAAAAAAAATTAGCTTTCCAAATACTTACAATGAACATTATTTCCAGATAATTCAGAAAAAATGCTAACCCAACTAACAGCTGTGTTTTGTTATTTAAAAAATCATTTTTCTTTGCAATTAAGTCCCAGTTCTGCCTCTAAAGAGAAAGTAAATAACAAAGAGAGTTCTACAGGCACATACTTTAAAGTCTTGTGCAGGTCATCAACTATCCAAGAAAAAAAATATAAAAATGTTACATTATCTACATGCAACTACATACATGAACACATTTCAAAAATAGGTATATGGCTTCAAGCTGGGGTTTCTTACTCAAGTTTTTAAAGGGTTATTAACTGTGCACCAGTATCTGTTAAGATACTGTTAACCTTTGCTGCAGAAATTTGGAATACTATATTCTTCTTAGGACATGTGCAACAGTCAGATAGTTGCTGGTTTCTTTTGTATTTATACTGCATTTTGAGCCAATCAAATAATGTTCAAGGCCAACTTTGGGCTAGTTTTGTGGGAAGAGGGGTTTAATTACAAATTACCTTCAGAAAAGAATGCATCTATTAAGTGATCTGTGAAGCTAATTTTAATCATAGTATTTCTAGTGTTTCCAAGTGATTAAGAAATGTTTTGTTTCCTTTTAATGTGCTGATTGAAAAATTCTGTAAAGTCAAACAGAATGATGAAGAAAAATATGATGTACCACACACCCACATAAATGTATCTGGAAGAGACACTTTCCATTTATAAAACAAGGGGGATGGTTCAAATGACCTGTAAGGTCTCTTCCACCTCTAAGGTTGATTCCAAGAAAATTAAAGCTGTTATGTCATTTCTGCTTTTATCTTGCAATGACTTTGCAACAATTATTTCACAGGAAGTTTTGGAAGTGAATAAAGCAGAACTGCTAGGTGGAAGCAAGGAACAGCTGTCCTAGCTCCCATAAAATTGTCACATGTCCTTAAGCATGTCCCTTCTGTTTCTTTTGTGTTTATTCTTTTCTAATCTTAACCCAATGAGTATTTCCAGAAAAGACTGCCCAGGTAACCAGGAGATCTTTCAGAGATCCCAGCAACCACTGCAGTTGTTAGTGGAGTTCTCTGTAGTGGTAGTGACTGATAACAGAGAAAGTACCTGCAGATGGAGGTTCCCTAGTAAGAGTGGCAATTTCAGGGATCATTACCTCTTGGCGCAGAGAGAAATGCTAGCTATGAATTCTAGAAAGTTACTGATCCTCAAATCCTAGCATAGAGCAACACCTAAGGAGAGCATCATAAAGACTTCACCAAGGGGAAAAGGGACATCTAGGGCCAGGAGCCTTGAGGTTCTGATCAGTCCCACATGTCACACCAATGCAATATTTACAGTGCCTACCATGGCCATGAATATCCTGGTACAATTCTCAGCTATGAAATACAACAGATTCTCCACGTGGAAGACAGAACCAAAATATTTATTCAGACATCAGAAAGTCAAATTCATCATAGTAATAAAAATCTATACCCAATTACAATGCAGAGAACAGTACTATATCCAAGCCTTCCCCCTGCTAGGCTTCCCACAAACCAGTTCCATTAAACAAATCACCGGCAGACTCTTTCACTCTCGGTAGACAGCTGCCTGCTTGCCTGCACCCTCCTAACTCTGACTGCTCTCATCACTAACTGCTCTAACTCTGCCTCTTCTTGTTTCACCCAGTCAGCAATCTCTTTCCAACACAGGCTCCATGTGAGCCGGGCAAGTCACATGGGCCTCTAAATTAATGGGAAGATCTTCCCATTTAAATTACCATTACAGTGCTTTATCCATCTTTGTGCTTTAAGTGTAAGCCCACTTGGGAAAATGCAACAAAAATAGCAAGACTATTATTACTCCAATTACACCCTTACTAAGCACTATATTTTCCCTTGAAAACTACAGTTCTGCTAGTTGATTGATAATGGGAAGCATCCTAGAAGTGGGCTCATGAGTGATTGGAATAGAAACCCCTTAGGAGCACTCCTGGCTACACTCTGAAATTCATTAACCATGTTCCAGTTTTTCATCCTGAAGTCCTACTTTGCCATGCCATAGCTTTGCATCCTAAAGTCTCAAACCAGCCCTGGAATTCACACATCCTATGACATCTCCCTCTGATTGGATTCTCTTACCTGGAATTCCATTTTAAGGCCAGTCATGACCCCTTATTGGGAACCTTTGTTCTCTTTCTTAGCTTCTTTTTATGTGTGGCCTTCCCCCATTAAAACGTAAGCGTTTTGAGGACAGGGATTCTTTCTTCCTACTTATATCTGTATTCTTAGCACCTTTCACAATCTTTTGGTATACAACAAATATAATAAATGCTAGTTGATAGCAGTCACGTACCCTATGGGAAATTAGTTACCTAGTGCTTGTCTAGGGTCGGGATAATGAGCCTTGAACATGGTCCTGACAGGGCCACTAATATTAACTGACATAAAGTGAAATAAATAGAACCAGGAAAACAATATATACCATATGCAATGACCATAGCAAAATAAATGGAAACAAAAATAAAACAATATGTAAAGTTATAATGACCAATTTTGGCCCCAGTGAAGAGTTGAGAAAATATACTTCCTCCCTTTAGAGAGTTGGGTAACTATGGCTGTGGAACATCACCCATAATGTCATAGTTGGTTGATGTGTTATTTATATTGTAAGATGCAGGTTATATAAAAACAAAATATTTAAATGAAAAATTAAGAAAAAATCAAGAGTAAAATTAGCAAATACATATTACTGTGGGGATATAATAATTTTGAGAAACAGAAAATAAAAAAAGAAGTCAGCTTCTTAGTAGTCTTTAACAACTATTTATTAAGCATTTTTACTTAGCAGAATTAATCAAAAGAAGTGACATTTTTAATAAAAGAAACTTATTGATCTCTTGGGTTAAAGTAAAAATAAGTAAATCACTATATGTATACTATATCACTTAAGATCATTTATGATTTAAGAGAAGGTTGATAGAGGAAACCAGTGTTTTGTGAAAGCAGAAAATAAGGGGAATTCTTCCGTTGAGCACCATTAAATGAGAAATTTGACCTTGATTTCTATAGAAAACACATTTCTAGCATTACTCATGCTAAGAAGGACACATCCACCATGTCTAAAGAACTCAAAGTTCCTAGCTAAGTGGAGACTCACAACTATTAAAATATTTTGTTATCAAAACCTTCAGATAGTTAACATAAGAGATGTCTGTTACAGACAAGCCATAAGAAAAAAGGAAGAGTTCTTAAGGGGAAAAATAAATTTATTGTTCTGATGCTAAAACCTGTATTGCAAATGTTTCCAAAATGTGCTGCTTCAATTCCAGTGGCTATGACTCATCTTCCTTTACCAGCTGGAAATGAAGAGATATTGACAGTAACCAGGAAGATGACTCATAACCACAGTAACACATTTTACAAACATCCTCAAGAGTGTTAGCCACAACTCAGGAGATAACTCATATTACCATGCAAGGTAAGATTTCTTCCTCCAATCAGAGAAGCCAGAGATTTCTGAAAGAAATCAAAATAAATCATTCAGGCTATCTCCTATATCTCCTATATTTGGGAGTAGGTCACTCAGTTTTCAGCTCAGTGTTAATGCAGCTCAATTTTCAGTGACCCAAGAAAGGAGGCTCCAACCTCTCAATGATCTTACCTAAGAAATATTTTTTGACATTCAGTTAGAATGTATTTCAAGTTTTTATCCCAGTAACATTAAATTGTGATAGTCTTCCTTACCACTTGGATTCGTATGCTTTTACTATTTGAAAAAAAAATTCTTATTACTAGCCCAAAAGATTGTTTACCTTAAATATGCATGTAACTATTTAAATTATTTGAACTTTCTCCAGATTTCAATGATGTGATTACATTTGTCTCAACGCTGGGAAAGAAACATAATTTCTTTCCCACCTTTTTATCCAATACATCAAATTTATAGTAACCACATTGCATCACAAACTATTAACACTGGAAGAAAAAGGCAAACTGAAACCATCTGACTTATTTCCCTGTCCTTTGGGACTAGGAAGCTTTGCTATCATGAAGTATGAAAAAGGAACAAATGGAATCATATCTTGGCAGTTTTGCTCTTTGGGGCCATGTTCTTGATTAGTTTAATTGGATAGTACATCTAGTGGCCAGCAAAATATGAAGTGTTTGAGGTAGGTAGTAAATTAGGAATCACCAAGGCTACAAAACTTAGCATGAGAGCATTTGGAGCACAAATCAATGTCCATATACAAAAAGGAAAGGGGGGGGTGAAGAATGAAAGATTTAAATAACTAAAAAAAGTGGTTCAAAAAAGTGGAAATATGAATATAATGATGTTCATATTTTAAGAAATTATGATACAAATAGCTTGCATTTATAGAGTTAAGGTTCGCAAAGCACTTTATATATGATCTCAATTATCTGTATGATAACCCTATGAGGTAGGTGATATTACTATCTCCATTTGTAGTTTTCCAATTTTTTTTATTTTGTTAAATATTTCCCAGTTACATGTAAACAAGTTTTAACCTTCATTTTAAAAAATTTTGAGTTCTGAATTCCCCTCCCACTCCTCACTTTTCCTTGAAAAGGCAATTTGATATTAACTATATAATCCACATTTTACAGATGATGAAACTGAGGCTGAGAAAGGTTAAGTGACTTGCTGAATTACCACAGCTGGTAAGCATCTGTGGCCATATTTGAATTCAGGTTTTCATAACTTCAAGACCAGCATACTGTGCCACCTAACTTCCTAAGCTGCCATGGTAATGTTAACCAAAAGTTAAAATATAAATCTGACATAAAATACAGCTGAAGATTGGTCAGTACTTTCTACCTCCCCCATGTGACCCCTTTCAGAATCAAATGCAAGAAAGCTAAAATTATAATTTTTTTAAGGCACTCATTGTTTGGGGGTAAGGGATTCTTCCTCTTATGTAAGGCAGTCATTCAAGTAAGGTGTGGCCATGAGAAGTAGAATCCAATAAGGAATAAAGTTGGCCTTGGAATCAAGAAGACCAAGAAAGAACTGAGTTTATGTAACATTTCTGATACACAGGAAAATTATTTAAATGCTCAGTAGTATGGGCAAATTTTTAAGAGTTGAAGTAGGTGAACAGGTACCTATCTTCAATGGGTCCCTAGATGATCCAGTGATAGAGTTCTGGACCTGGTAGCAAAAAAATCTGAGTTCAAATATATATAGTTATTAGCTATGTGACTCTAGGAAGTCCCTTAACTCTGTCTGCCTCAGTTTCCTCATCCATAAAATGATCTGGAGAAGGAAAAGGCAAACCACTCCAATATATTTGCCAAATGGGGTCACAAAAAGTCAGACACAGCTGAACAGCAACAAAAGCCTATTTTCAATGGTAGAAGGAATTTCTTCAGTGGAAATTTCCTGCATCAATGAAATAATGGGTACAATTTAAAAAAAAAACAAGAGAAAGAAGCCCTCTGAGAAGAAGAAATACTTACAAAATAGGTTTGTGTGCTTCATGTTATTGTGTACACCAACCTTTACTTTTGTCTTTTGGATGAAATTTTTTGTTGTGGCTTTGAAAGAAATAGGCAGCATCTAGATCCTTCTCAAATTTGTTATTTCTATGGCCACTGTTGAGAAAAAAGTATGGTTAACACAACATGAAATGTCTCAAAATCAGATATATACCCAACAAATGATAAATAAAATAAGACTTCTAAGTAAAAAAAAATCTAGGTGTTCTCATTCTAATTCATTTTCTATGTTCTGAGTTACGAAAAAAGTGTTCACTTTAATAATCATAAAGTGGTTCTCCTTGATCATTCTCTTACATGAAGTGCTACTAGCAGCACTCTATCTTAATGATTCTTAAATAATGCTATGAAATTGTTCTGAATTCCAACTAATTAGGTAAGAACACCTACTGGAAGACTAGTATAGGAGATACTCAATTGGAATAAAAATGATTTTTTCCTCCAGGAAAGATTGTTGGTGCTAAAAATGTGTTTGCCTTCAAAGCCTGTGAACAAAATAAGTAAATAAAAGGAGGGGATGAGTAGGGTTGTAGTACAATAAAAAGCCACCAGTACCAGAAGTGCCTTTCTGAGCACTGAAAGTCCTAGAGTCATAACAGAATGTCTTATTTCGGTTCAGCATTTTGTTTTGGGTGGGCTAGGGTCAAGATGAAATGAACACTAGACTGGAAAATAGAAGACTTGCTTTGGGGAAGTGAATTTACTGGCTCTGTCCAGATTCATCACAGTTGAATCAATTATAGCTAACACCATATTTAAGTATAATAGATTAATGATCTCATCATTGGTTCCCTCCCTTGGTATGGATCACAACATGCCTTTCATCCTGCATACTCTTATCCATCATCCACCCAAAGAGTTAGGGTTCTTTCCCTTAGTCTACTGATATTATGTAGAACCACATGGACTCTCACTAGAGACAGGTTGCTGTGTATTCATACCCACTGTGTCTCTTCATTGTCCTTTGGGTGATTCACAATTTTGATTCATCAAGAATAATAGTATTCCATGTTTCTATCCATAAAACCTCAACAGAAAAAATATTAATGATAAAGAGATGGAGTTTTGAATCAGTAAGATACTTGGAGTCACAGTTCGAGATTCTTATATTACTGGGCCATTACATATTGCAATCGGGACAATAAGTAGTCTTCACATACTTGATTGTTCCTACACTAATTCTTAGGGCAAACTCTTCAGATCATCAAAAATGACCCAAATCACCAATTCTGCCATACTTTACTTCAGTTATTCCATCTTAATAATTATTAGGCAGGCAACAAATATTTGTTAAATATTCATTATATGCCAGACACTATGCTAAGTGCTGGGGATATAAAGAAAGGCAAAAACAGTTCCTATCTTCAAGGAGGGTACATTCTAAAGGGAGAGATAGCTTGAAAATAACTAGGTATAATCAGGGAACATACGAGGATGCTCAGAAATCACTCACTATTGTTGTTGCTGCAAGAAATGATTTCGTGTACTTCTCCCTTCTCTCAGATTATATGATTCAAATAGAGGATTGTCTTCATACTTTTCCTTATAGCCCTACATATAAAGAGAAAATAAGCCAAGATGAGGTATAGGTATTTGTCATGGAAAAGAAGGATGAAATTGATTCTGCTTAATTCCAAGGGAAGTATTAGGACCAATGGGTAGAAGTTGAAGGCAGGCAGAGTTAGTTTTGATAGAAGAAGCAACTTCCACAAAGTTATAACTAAAATGACAAAGACTATCTTGAGAAGTTAATGAGTTCTCAGTTAATAAATGTCTTCAGGTACAGGGGTGATCATCACTTATTTGGGATAAACTGATACTTAGCTTTCAAGATTTGGATCATGGTTGGATTAGATCCCTCTTAAGGTAATTTCTATTTTTAAGTCTTTGGTTCTGTATATAGAATTCTAGTCAAATGAATAAAAAATTTTTTCCCTTTGTTTTGCAGTCAATCCTGAGACTCCCTGCTTTTCTTGCCACATAGTCCTCAAAAATCAAAGTATACTTCCCTATAGTAAAGAAGCAAAGCAAGAATGAAGAACATTTAGTGAGGCAATTCATGGATTTGATCTACTAAACACAATAGAGGGATGACAGATGCATAGCTGAGACCAAAACTGAACATGCTAAGAGCTTCCTGGGTCCCAGAAGATAACAATAGCCAACAGAATTTGATAAAGTGGTATTCCAGGGCAAAGTTTCTTTTTCAGCTTCTCAGAATGCTTGCTGTGGAAGTTTCCCCTAGTTTTTTCAACCTGCCCAATACCATTCTTTCTCACTTACCCTCAGAGCAACTGGAAGGAGTGAGAGAAAAAGGAGAAATCAACCCACCCTTCAACATCACTGCCATCTGCTTTTGAAGCATTACTTTGTTTATGTGATTGTCCAATGCTACATTACTGTGTTAATAAATCACATGTCTATTAACAGTGAAATTGTCCAATCCGATGAGTTTGAGGGGGAAGGCCATTATTGAGTAGTTGAGTCTAGAAATGAGAAGGTGAGACTCAAAAAGAGAAAGATACTATATTTTTGGTCATTTTGAACATTTACCAGACCATGTCATGTAGATTTCCATTTAACATGAAGCCAGTTTTATCACTAGTCAGACAAGAGAGCTGGAGTCTTGAGGAATACGGCAGTATTCATGGTTGCTGATAGTGTACTGTGCACCCATCTCAGATGGTTAAGTAAGTGATAGATCAGTTAACAGGTTGCTTTCAGTCAGCAGAGATCAAGGGAATGAGTCAAAGTGGTGATGATCATCACGAAGTATACCTTTTAGCACAATGTGTACTCCTATCATTGACACATCATGACCCATTTATATTTGTACCTTTCAGAACTAATTGGAGTTGTTAGGGACAATGAGAAAAATATTTTTGCATGCTTTTACACTTTGAGATATAAATATGTGTATATGCATGGCTGTATAGGTAAATGTATATTTACATGTCATAGACAAGGACTGAAAAGCAATTTTTTAAAGGAAAGAAATTAAAATGTTCATAACTAATTAAAGTCCATTTGGATAATATGCTATAATTAAGAAGCTACAATTAGGTCAGTTTCAATTGGGAGAAAAGAAGTTCACAAAAAGAAGATTAATGTTTTGGAACTTAAGTACCCAAATGTAAATTATGTTATACTTCAAAATTTCCTCTTAAGGAATAGTCAAATAAATATAAAATCTTGATTTGAAAAAGTGGTATAGCTAAACCTAGTACTACTGAATAGTGCTCAGAAAAATTCCAAAAAAACTACTCAAAATAATATTTATAGTTATAGACAGCATTTATATAGAAATTCAAGGTTTGCAGAGCACTGCACAAATGTTGTCTCATCTGATCCTCACAACAACTCTATGTGGTAGGTACCATTATTGTCCCATTTTACAGATAAAGAAACAGAGTTCAAGTGCCTCTTCCAGAGTCACACATCTAGTAAATGCGTGAAGCACGATCCAAACTTAGGCACTGCTGACTCTAAGTCTAGCACTCTGCTGTGCCATCCAATAGTCTTAGAACAGTTTAGAAACTATAAGATCATCCAGTCATAAAAAAAGACTGATTGAACTTCTGTCATATAAAATGGACAAGTTGAACATTATTTCATAGTATGCTACTTTAAATTCTGAGTTATTGAACAAGCCATTCCCCAATTGAGAAATGGTCAAAGGATATGAACAGGCAGTTTTCAAATGAAAAAATCAAAGAGATCTATAGGCAAATGAAAAAGTACACTAAATCACTTTTGATTATAGAGATGCAAATTAAAACAACTCTGAATTACCAATTCACACCAATCAGATTGGCTAATATGACAAAAAATGAAAATGATAAATGTTGGAGAGTACATGTGAAAATTGGGACAATAATGCTTGGTAGATAGAAGCGTGAACTGATACAACCACTCTGGAGAGCAACTAAACTGTGCACATCCTTTCCTTTGACCTAGCAATACCACTAGTAGGTCTGTATCCAAAAGACATCATAAAAATGGGGAAAGGATCATCTACATGTGAAAAAATATTTATAGCAACCCTTTCCATGGTGGCAAAATATTGGAAATTCAGGGGATGTCCATCAATTGGGGAATGGCTGAACAAGTTGTGGCATATTGAATATAATGAAATACTATTGTGGAATAAGAAATGATGAACAGACAGATTTCCAAAAAACCTGGAAAGACTTGTACAAACTGATGCAAAATGAAATGAGTAGAACCAGGAAAACACTGTACACACCATCAGCAGTATCTTGTGATAAACTGAATGACTCAGCTCTTCTCAAAAACACAATGATCCAAAACAAGTACAAAGGATTCCCAAAGAAAAATGTTATCCATATCCAGATAATGAACTTATGGACTCAGAATACAGGTCAAAGCATTTTTTTTTTACTTTTCATAGTTTTGTTTCATTTAGAACTGTTTCTTCCTCCACAACTGTGAGAAACAGGGAAATAGGGTTTACATGACAGCACATATATAAACTATATCAAACTGCCTGTGATTTTCAGGAGAGGAGAGAGGAGGGGAGAAAAATTTGGAATTCAAAATCTTGTAAAAAATGAACCCTAAATTTTTTGATGTATAATATCAAATAATATTATATACATTGATATAATTGGTGTATATATATACATATATATACCTATATATGATATATACTTGGGGGAAAATAAAATACTATAAAAGCTCAGTTATTGAGCATACAAGTCATATGCAATAGGGATTGACCTGTGACTTCATTAATATATAGACAATTTCCTCCATCAAATAAGGCTATCATTTTCTCTCAAATTTACATAGCATTAACTACAGCACTAAGATATTAAGTGATCTTCCCAGGGACACACAACCAGTGTGCATAAAATAAAAGGCAGGGCTTAAACTCAGACCTTCCTTACTCTCAGGTCTTCTCTCTGTCTGCTATGGTTCTCTGACTCTTCTAGGTCACATACTCAAAATGTGAAAAATAAATAAATACAAAGAAAATTTAAATGCAATTTCAATAGTTAACCTGGGAGCATAGCATAGGAAATTGCCTCAACTGCAATACAACTCACGAAAATGGAAGATGACAAACATAATTATAGATAATAAAAAACTACAGGAAAATTGAAATGTTTATAAAAAGAGTTGATCTAGTGCTTCAAACATAAGCATCCCCTGAACAGACTCAGATCATAGCATAAAATGTTTGTTCCATGCCCTAAACCTAATCAAGGTAATTAGCAAGACGAACGTTCTATCTATGTCCTGACACCTTTTTCAGGTTTGACATACTTTATCTCATTCAAGACTCACCATAATCCTGTGAGATATTACAGATGGTTAATCATTTAATCAATCAACTAGCATTTATTAAGCTCCTAGGATGTGTCAAGCATTATATTATTATCCTTCATTCTCAAAGAATAACAAAATGACATCACTATCTTAGAGTCAAGTTACAGTGACTGGCCAGGCATTGTGCTGAGGACTGGAGATACAAAGAAAGGCAAAATACAGTCCTTGTTCTTAAGGAGCTCACAGCCATATAGAGACAACATGCAAACAACTATTTACAAGCAAGATGTACACACGATAAATTGAGGGTAGGCTCAGAGGGAAAGTACTAAGATTAAGAAGGACTGGGGCAGGCTACTTTCAGGAGGTAGGTCTTCAAAAGAAGTCAGGGAACCAGGAACTGGAGATAACAAAATGGAACAATTCAGGCATGGATGATAGCCAATGAAAACAGTCAAACGTGTAAATATGTTTAACATGATTGTACATATATAGCATGTCAGATTACTTGATGTCTTGGGGAGGGGGCAGGGAAGGGAAAAGAAGGAGCAAGAAAAATTTGAAACTCAAAATTTTACAAAAATGAATGTTGAAGACTATTTTTAGATGTAATTGGAAAAAAATAAAATGCTATTAAGGAAAAAAAAAGTAATCATGTGATGGAGTGTTGTGTACAAGGACCATCTTGGAGGTACACTATTGCAGAGTATATGGAGGGAGAAAAGTATACAAAGTATACAAAGACTGGAAAGGTCATAAACAGAGTTAAGGTTAGGGTTATTTTATATTTGATCTTGAAGGTGATAGGAAGCTACTGAAATTTATTGAATAGGAGCGTGAAGTGGTCAGATTTCTGCTTTGGGAAAATCAATTTGATAATTGAGTGGAGGGTGGATTGAAATGGGCAAAGATTGAAGGCAGGGAGACCAAGCGCATTTTAGGGTCCAAGAGTGAAGTAGTCCTCGAGGGCCTGCACCAGACTAGTGTCAGTGATAGGTAGTTAAAGTAGTATTATTCCATTAAAGATGAAGAAAATAAGGCTCAATTACTTGTCCATGGTGTTGTAACTGGGGAATATGAAAATTGGGACTTGAATTCATGTCTTTTGACTCCAAGCCAGGCCTTTACCCATCATATCCTGTACACCAGGTTTAACTAGTATGGGCATGTAGGGAAGAAAAATCTCTATATTTTAATGTTATGCTTTAGGGAGTTCATAAAGAGAGAAAACAATAGAAAAAGGTACACTCAGAGAGGAAGAGGAAGGAGATGTGTTTTTAAATTTTTTAAAATAAAAATAGAAATTATTAGTTTAAACCAAAAACAGATCAAATTCTGCTCCTTCAATTTATGTATATACAATATGAATGATTTCCTGATGAGACAGATCATCTCATCAATCCTCTCTGCTTTCTTCCTGTCAATTGTGAAAGCATATGATTTGGGTAGGTTGGTACATAAATAGATTGAAATCTATAGAAAAATTTAAAAAGGGGAAAAAAACAGCCCAAACTACAGTATTGGAAAGGGTTTATTAATTAAAATGAACTCACAAAATTTCTGTGAGAAGGTACAGTATAAGGATGAATGAATAATTTTATAAAGATTAAAGCTGAGCCTAATTGAAAATAAAGTAATATCACTTCTAGGAGTCAATCAACAGAAGGAAGTGTAACAAGTAGCTTCATTTGTGCAAAATCCTACTGTGATCAAAAGTTTTGAGGGCTTTTGAAAACCCAGTAAGATGGAGTCAAAGTAATTTTAAATTTCATCATGAGGGCTGTTTGATGTGCTAAATCCAGAATTATAATCGGATTGAAACTGACAAAAGATCATTATGCTCAGACTAATGATTTCAAAATATGCTTCTTCACCCCTTTTCAGGGACAAGTTGAGTGATAAAATTTGAAATCAAAAGAAGTTCATTTCGAGGGCTAGAAATGGGATCCTTTTCTATTACATCAGTCATTTTGCAGGCACAGCTGGAATCACCTAAGGCTTTGAAGAGTGTACATGGTGAATTTGTTTACATAGATAGAATCAATCAGTGAATTTGTTTACATAGATAGAATCAAACAGGGAATTACACCACTAGTTTGAATATTTGATAAATATTCTATATTTGGTAAATGTGCATCTCTTCATCTTTATGATTTACTTCTACAAGTTAATCTGACTATATATGTTGATATGATACATATTATGAATTTGGAAACAGCCAGGGGAAGATATTTTTCTCAACCATGCTGGAGGCCAGGTGAAATAGTAATAATATCTGTCACTTAGCTTCATGCATTTTTATGTACAAAGTGCTGAGAGGTTTTTTAGAAAGATTATTAAATCATTCAGCAATAGGTTGGAAATGGGAAGATTATAATTTTCATTTGACTGAATTACATAAGGAAACTTTTCACTCCTATTTGCTTCTAAAAGGGTTTCCTAAAAAGTTTTATCACAGCATTTATAAATAATATTATGGCTTTCTATATTTAATCTCCAAAATATATTCATTTTTATCTTTTCTTTGAGAAAGAAGAATCACTTTATTAACTACCTCCAAAATTTTCATTTGTGTAAATAAGATATTATCCATGGGCTGAAACAGCATTTAAGCTGACATCTGACCAATTTTTTTCACACCAGATACTGCTATGATCTACAAATGGGATTTTTATTTAGTTTCTACAGTTGCTAAGGTGGTACAGAAATATTTCTTTGTAGATGTTCTCCATACCAAACCCTATTATGACCAAGGCAGAGACTTCTTGAAAATCCAGCTACTCAAAAAAAGAATATTGGTTTGGGCAAGAATCAAGAAGTCTATCTCATCACTCTCAGGGGACATTCTCATCCTGAGTATTTCTAATGTACGTTGTTAATCATGCTAGGGACTCTGAGACCTGAAGAAATCTTAGCAGAGTCAATATGTGTCCTATCTAATGAATAATGCCAAGAATGATACATACACTTTGTCCCATACTGGCTGATCCTTCAGCAAAGAGCCTTGCTTATACATATGAGTGAGGGTATATGCATAAATGTAGACACATATAAGATTTTTTTGTGGATTCAAACATATAAATTTTTTCAAGAAAATAATCCTATACATAGCCAAAGAAAGGGACTCCACTCTGGAAACTGTAGGGATATCTGGGGAGCATGAAATGGAAGGAGTCCTTGGTCCTAATCGGGGTAACTAGTAGAATTCATGCTCTTGTTCATACTTCTTAATGACTGTTTTGTGCGCTTTCTCAAAATCTTTGGCCAGCACAAAATATCAATTCTTGTGAATAGTTACCGTTCCACCCTCCTAGCCAGTGGAGTCTCAGAAGATGGAGAAGAAAGACGTAGAGACTCAATATCAGTATATCTTTTGGATGAGAGCTAGGCTAATGAAAACCTGCTGCTTATCTATAACCTTAGCTCAAAAAAGCCTCAGATAGCAAGAGGGGATGATGACCAAATACTTTAGCAATGTGACATGGTTCTACTGAGAAATATTATCTGTACAGGGAGCTCATAAGATAGCAAATTCATAGAAAGTCATCCCATCTCAAATAGTTGAAAGATTGGCCAAAATGCCCATCTACAAAATAACCCCCGACAATGTTTGGGACCTTATAAGGACATTGCTTTTAGACATTAGTATGATTCAAATGAGGAAGAAATTGTATATTGGTACCCAATATAAATTCAGTTTATCCTGATCTTAGTAGAATCTCATTTCAGACAAAGGAATAGGACTAAATCTAGAGGCAACCGTTTTTTCAAAGCCCAATGTTCTACTTGTGAATGTTTCCAGGGATCACAGAAAACACAGACTGTAGCAGCAGACCTGAGCCACTCACAAGCTTGATATTGGGGTTGCAGGTCAATAAATCAACAATTGCTAACAATCATCCCAAGTTACTCACAAGCCCAGGAAGTCATGATAGAAAAGGCAAACTTATCAAATATTATAATATTTGCAAAGCTCATAGCACAGTGTTTGTTTGGCATAAGAGGTGCTTATTAACTCTTATTCTCAACCCACTTACCCCTCTAGTTAGATAATTGCCTAGTTTACTTATGATGCTTCAGCAAAAATGGGAGAAATAGTTACTGTTGATGGAATGCCTAGAATGTTTACTTGGCCTACAATTACAACATATATTGTCATGTATTGCCAATGACATTATTTGCAATGTATGATTAGTGTAATGAGGCAGCAAGATGATGTAATGGATAAAGGGCCCAGCCTGAAGTCAGGAAGTCTCACCTTCCTGAGTTCAAATTTGACCTCAGATACCTAATGGCTGTGTGACCCTGGGCAAGTCACTTAACCCTGTTTATTTCCTCATCTGCAAAATAAACTGGAGAATGAAAGACAAACTACTCCAGTATGTTTGACAAGAATACTCCAAATCATGTCACGAAGAGTCAAATACAGTTGAAATGACTAAATGACAAAAAATAAAAATTAGCTTTATTTAGACTGTCATATTTAACAAGCAGATGTACTGTGGAGAGAAGAGATAGAGTGACCAGGGCTTTTCCTCCTCTCAAATGAAATGAGGAGGAAGAAAAAGACAGAGGAACTGATTTTCCCAGACCACACTTCTCTCCTTCCCCTCATAAGGGTTAATCTTCCCTTTGATTATCTCTTTCCCAAACCCTATGATCTTCATGTGGAAGACTGGAGAGTTTTTGCCTATTATAATCATGTATAAAGTGACCTGGATGTGGTAAACAGTAAGTTTTAGCCCAAGGGCAAATTTCCAAATCTACTTGGTCCCCCTTTTTTTTTACAACTTTAGAAAACTTAAAAATATAGCTGATTAGAAAATGGACTTCCAGAAGCCAAGACTCCAAGGTGGAGTTAGCAGTAAATTGCTGCAACTTTCCCATACTCACCTCCAAACAACCGTAAAATAGAGTCCCAAAACAGAACAGCAGAACTAGGAAAAAGATGGGGTGAAATAACCATTTAGCAAAGGAAACAAGAAAGATCCATCTCTTTCAAGTGAAAGGGGAGTGCAGTCCAGGACATGAAACATCCCAGCAAGCCAGCCACAAGCCCCACCTCAGCAAAACAGCAGGAGATCCTGAGTCCCAGGGTGGTAGAATAGGCATATGCCAATATCAGGAACCTTACATGTCTTAGAGTAGACAGGGGTACCAGCAGATTCTAGCTCCAATGACCACCACATACTTCAGTGTAGTCCCAAGTGGGCAGTCATCCTCTGGCAGCCAAACCTCCACTTGCTACAGCACATCCATAGTTGGACAGGTGTCCTCCAGTGGCCTGACCTCTATGTGCTTCAGCACAGCTTTGGGCAAATCACCACCCGCAAAGGGTGGCCTAAGCAAACAAGCAGCTACTAGCACCAGCCCCACCACCTTCAGCATAGTCCCCAGCAAACAGGCAGTCTCCAAAGGCTAGACTACCATGCGCTTCAGCGTAGCCCCAGGGAAATGCAAAAAAAACCCACCAACCTCAGTACATGACAGATACCAAAGATAGGATCCTAAATCAGCACCAGGTAAGCTGCCAGAACCTTACAGCCTACAGAAGCACCATTCAAAACCCACCCTATCTCCCAGAAGAGTATTGAATACTAGGGTCCTCAGCCCATCTCAGTGAAGCACCAGGTAAACAGTCAGTGACTGCTGGCACTAGCACAAGAAGTCTGAGAGGGGTACCTTCCACCCTAGGAGCAGAACTCAAATCTGAAAGAAAGGAAAAAGAAACACACACACGCGCACACACACACACACACACACACACACACACACACACACACACACATGCACGTACATCACACAAGGTTGAGCAAAAAATAAAAGAATCTGTCCACAGAAAGCAATTATGATGACAGAGAAGACCAACACACAAACTCAGAAGAGGACAACAATGTCAAACCACCTATGGGTAAACTTGAAAGAAAAATGAGAAGTCGTCTCAAATTCAGAAAGAACTCATTAGAAGAGCTCAAAAGGATCTTAAAAGCATACAAGAGGAGAAGAAAAATGGGGGAAAGAAATGAGAGTGATGCAAGAGAAATATAAAATAAGTCAACAGCTTGGAAAATTTCTTCAAAAGTAGAATTGCCCAAATGGGAAAGGAGATACAAAAATCCACCAAAGAAAACAATTCCTTAAAGAGTACAATTAACCAAATGGAAAAGAAAATGCAAATGTTAATTGAGAAAAATGCCTTAATAGTTAGAATTGGGCAGGTGGAAGCTTATGACTCCATGAGACATCATGAATCAATCAAATAAATTCAAAAGAATGAAAAAATGGAAAATAATGTGAAATGCCTCATGGGAAAAATAACTCACCTGGAAAAGATACAGGAAAGAAAATATCAGAATCATTGGTCTACCTGAAAGCTATAATCAAAAGGAGGACCTGGACAGACTCTTTCAAGAAATTATCAAGGAAAACTTCCCTGATGTTCTGCAACCAGAGGACAAAATAGGCATCCATCAATCATCTGAGGAAAGAGATCCCAAAATAAAAACCCCAAGGAAAAATATAGTCAAATTTCAGAGCTACCGGATCAAGGAAAAACATTACCAATGGTTTGAAAGAAATAACTCAAATACTGGGGAATCACAATCAGGGTCATAGAGGACTTGGCAACTGTAACATTAAAGAACCAGAGGGCATGGAACCTGATATTCCAGAAGACAAAGGATCTAGAACTACAATCAAAAATCACCTACCAGTAAAAGTAAGCATAATAGATCAAGGGGAAAATGATCATTTAATGAAATGAAAGGATTTCAAGTCTTCATATGGAGAAGATGAGAATTAAACCAAAAATTTGACCTCTAATACTGTTTGTATGCTTACGTAAGAAGATGATACTTGCAATTCTTAAAAATTGTTTTGCTAATAGTATAGCTAGAAGGAATATATATATATATATATATATATATATATATATATATATATATATATATATATATAGACAGGATATTGATATAAGGTGAATTTGAGGGAATGACAAAAAAATTTAAGAGATGTGAAAGAACACACTAAGTGGAGATAGAAGGGAGAGATAGAATGGGGTAAATTTATCTCACATGAAGAGTCAAGACATATTACAGTGGAAGAGAAAATGGGAGGATGAATGGTGAGGATCACTTGAACCTTACCCTTATTAGTATTGGCTTGAAGAAGGAATAATATACACAATCAGGAAGTAAAAGGTGAGGAGATTAAGTAAAGGAGGATAAGGACTGATTGTAGGGTGTGCAGATCATGGGAGGTGGTAGAAAAGCAAAACACTGGAAAGGAGAGAAAGAGTGAAAGGGGAGAGAAAACAAACAGGAGGAAGAATAAGATGGAGGGAAATACACAGGCAGTAATCATAACTGTGAATGTAAATTGGATGAATTATCCCATAAAATGGAAGTAGATAGTAGAGTGGATCAAAAAACAGAATCCTACCATATACTGCTTACAAGAAACACACTTGAAGCAAAAAGAAACACTAGAGTAAAGGTAAGGGGCTGAAGCAGAATCTATTATGCTTCACTTAAAATAAAAAAAAAAACACAGGTGTAGTCATCTTGATCTTGGACAAAGTAAAAGCAAACATCAACCTAATTAAAGGAGATGAAGGAAAACTATATCTTGCTAAAACAAAAAACTACCTTAGACATTAGAGGAGCAAGAAATCATTTACCTGTCAGTTCTATGGGGAAGGGAAGAATTCATGACCAAACAAGAGAAAGAGAGCATTACAACATATAGAATACATATGGAAAAGAAAAATGATAAAAGCTGAAAAGATTGTAGGGAAAATTGGGACACAATGCACTGTTGGTAGAGTTATGAACTGACCATTCTGGCAAGTAATTTGGAGCAATGCCCAAAGGGCAACCAAACTGTGCATATCCTTTGATCCAGCAATAGCACTACTAGGTCTGTATCCCAAAGTGATCATTCAAAAGGGAAAAGGACCAGCATATGCACAAATATTTTAGTACCCCTTTTCATTGTGAAATTGAAATTGAGACAAATGACTGAACATGAAGGTAATGGGATACTCTTGTGCAATAAAAAATGATGAACAGGCAGATTTCAGAAAAACCTGGAAAAACATGTATGTACTGATGCAAAGGAAAATGAGAAGAACCAAGAAAACATTGTACACAGTATCACCAACGTTGTGTGTGACAACTATGAAGGACTCAGTTCTTCTCAGCAACATAATGATCCAAGACAAATACAAAGGACCCACTAGGGAAAATGCTATCCACATCCAGTTAAAAAATTAATGGTCTCTGAATGCAGATCAAAGTTATTCTTTTAACTTATTTCATCTGTGTTTTGTTCTTTTAATCTGCTTCTTCTTCCACAACTGTGATGAATATGGAAATATCTGTTATATGATAGAACATGTATAAACTATATCAAACTGCCTACCATTTTCAGAAAAGAGGAGAGGAATGAGGAAGGGAGAGAAATTTGGAAGGCAAAAATCTTGTAAAAATGAAAGCTAAAAATTTTCTTGATGTGTAATTGGGAAAAAATAAAATACCAAAACTCTTAAAAGATACAGCTCATTAGTAAAAATCAGCACATTTTGGAGTTTCCGGGTCGGGTCAGAACTGAAGTCTGATCCCTAAGGCATACTGATTGCATTGTAAGTATATAATAAATTCTCTATATTACTTTCCAAACTTCCCTGTTTGTCTTTGCTTCCCTCCTCCTCCTTCCCCTCCTCTTCCTTCTTCTCCTCCTCCTTTTTCTTCTCCTCCTCCTCCTCCTCTTTCTTCTTCTTCTTCTTCTTCTTCTTCTTCTTCTTCTTCTTCTTCTTCTTCTTCTTCTTCTTCTTCTTCTTCTTCTTCTTCTTCTTCTTCTTCTTCTTCTTCTTCTCTCTCCCCTCCCCCATACCACTATTGTTAGCCTTCCCACCCTATAACATAATCTCAAATTAAAAACCAAGAAAAAGAAAAAAAATGTGTAAGAAATAAGCATAGTCAAGTAAAACAAATCCACATAGATGTCTATGTATGCTTCTTGCCATATCTTGTACCCATATTCCTATGTCAGGAGGTGGAAAGCATGTTTCATTGTAGGTCCTCTGGTGACTTGGTGGTTTATTGCACTGATTAGAGTTCTGAAGTCTCTCAAAGTTCTTCTTGTTTACAATGTTGCTATACCTATATAAATTGTTCTCCTACTTCTGTTCACTTCATTCTGCATCAGTTCATACTACCTGGGATGCTCTGAAATCATCTTTCTTATATACAATAATATTCAGGAGGAAGAGTAGGTGTCACAGTGGATAGAACACCAGCTCTCAAGTCAGGTGGACCCTAGGTCAAAAATGACCTCAGATACTTGACACTGACTGTGATCCTGGGCAAGTCACTTAACCCTGATTTCCTTGCCGAAAAAAGGCTCTGCAATGATATTCTATTCACAATTTGTCTAGTCACTTCTCAGTAGTCTAAGATACAACCTGTGTCATTCCTTCAACTCTAATTCTTTCCTTGTTTTTCCCTTTGAATTCTCCTTATAGAAAGAGTAACTTTGTTTTGCTCATAGTTTTTCCATCCCTAGTATTATTCTTTTTCTAAATATGACTGCCATTCCCACCATCCTACCTCCACCATCCTTCACATGTTTCCCTGTGGAATTTAATTCCATTGAACTGTGTTTTAGTCAACCACCCTTTTGTCCATACTAAATAAGTGAGATTCAGCTTATCCCTGCAAACCACATACACACACACACACACACACACACACACACACACACACACGCACATGCACATTTTTTTCATGTTATATATTTTTCTCTCATATTTCGTTATTTGATCATGACAAGCTTAGTTCAAAGCCAGCCTCAGACCTTGATGCTTACTAGCTGTGTGACCCTGAGCAAGTCCTTAACCTTGATTGCATTGCCCAAAATAAATAAATGAAAGGAAATATCCCTGTCCTCTAGTTTTCTCTCCCCATTCTTGGGTATCAAGCTATCTGTTTTGTGATTTGAGACAGGTTGCTTACTGCTGGGCTTCAGTTTCCATATTTATAATATGATGAAATTTTATAGTCTCTTCCAGTTTTAACATTTGTAATTACTCTCACATCTCAATTTCAAAATTGCCATTAAGTATACATCTAGGGGAGGAGCCAAGATGGTGGAGTAGAATGACTCACACATGCTAGCTCTGAACCCACAGCCCATAAAATACCTGTGAGGAGGAACTCCCAACAAATTCTGCACAACAATGGAGTGGAGGAGATTTCTGTTCCAGAGAGCCATGAAAAACTGACACCAAAGGTCCATCATGCACCAGACCTGGAGCAGAGCCCAGCCCTGCCTTGGCCACATGGCACCGAGAGCACCAGATCCGAGCAAGCTTCAGGAACAGAATCTGCAGCAGCCATGCAGGTCCATCCACCCACAGATGCCAGAGGTTAGTGAGAGAGCCAGTTTGACTCGCCAAGAGAGGAGTGGGGTGCCCCCATAACTCAGGCCCCCTCAGGAGGCAGCAGAGGAGGCAGAAGCAGACAGGGGCTCCCAAAGCAAGCAGTGGCTCAGGTCCATTATCTAAGGTCTCCTAGTAGACCCCCTGAGGAAACTGAGCCCTGTGAGGTGGCCCTGCCCCGACCTGAGCAGCTGAACTTAATCTCACACTGAATAGCAGCCCTGCCCCCTGCTGAAAGCCCTGAGGCCGGGAAGCAGCATTTGAATCTCAGAGCTCAAGCACTAGCTGGGTGGATCTGGAAGTGAGGTGGTGGGTGTGGAAAGGAATCTCAGAAGTCAAGTAACTGGCTGGAAAAATGGCCAGAAAAGGGAAAAAAAACTAAGACCATAGAAGGTTACTTTCTTGGTGAATAGATATTTCCTCCTTTCCTTTCAGATGAGGAAGAACAATGCTTACCATCAGGGAAAGACATAGAATCAAGGCCTCTGTATCCCAAACATCCAAAATAGATATCCAATGGGCAAAACTGAGTATAATACTTCAGGGGAAAATATGGTCATTCAATGAAATAGAGGACTTTCAAGTATTTTTGATGAAAAGACCAGAGCTGAAAAGAAAATTTGACCTTCAAACACAAGAATGAAAATAAGCATGAAAAAGTAAACAGCAAAGAGAAGTCATAAGGGAATTACTAAAGTTGAACTGTTTACATTCCTACATGG
Organism: Bettongia penicillata ogilbyi; assembly: GCA_023548195.1. NCBI lineage: Eukaryota > Metazoa > Chordata > Mammalia > Diprotodontia > Potoroidae > Bettongia > Bettongia penicillata. The sequence goes on along the minus strand of JAJHZJ010000255.1, from coordinate 901,208 downwards.
AAAGACAATATTTGTAACTCTTGAAACTTCTCAGTATCTGGGTAGTTGGTGGGATTATATGCACACACACACATGTGCATGCACACACAGAAACAGAAAACATAGAGTGAATTGAATAGGATGGGATCATATCTTAACAAAATGAAGTTAAGTGGTGAGAGAAAAATGTATTGGGAGGAGAGAGGGAGAAATGGAATGGGGCAGAAGAGGCAGGCAGGAGACTTTTTAGTGGAGGGAAAAAGAGGGGAGCTGAGAGAAAAACATGAAGTTTACTCTCATCACATTCAGCTAAAGGAAGGAATAAAATGCACACTCATTTTGGTATGAAAACCTATCTTACAATACAGGATAGTGGGGGAGAAGGTGATAAGCAGGGTGGGGGGGATGATGGAAGGGAGGGCAATGGGAAGAGGGAGCAATTTGAAATCAACACTCTTGGAGAGAGACAGGATCAAAAGAGAGAATAGAAGCAATGGGGGGCAGGATAGGATGGAGGGAAATATAGTTAGTCTTACACAACACGAGTATTATGGAAGTCATTTGCAAAACTACACAGATATGGCCTATATTGAATTACCTGCCTTCTCGAAGGAAATGGGTGGGGAGGGAGGGATGGGGAGAAGTTGGAACTCAGAGCATTAGGAACAACTGTTGAGTATTGTTCTTTCTACTAGGAAATAAGAAATACAGGTAATGAGGAATAGAAAGTTATCTGGCCCTACAGGGCAAAAGGGAAGATGGGGACAAGGGAAGGGAAGAGAGGGCAGATTGGTGATAGGGGCAATTAGAATGCTTGGTGTATTGGAGTGGGGGAAGGGGACAAATGGGGAGAAAATTTGGAACCAAAAATTTTGTGAAAATGAGTGTAAAAAGTTAAAAAAATAAATTTAATTTAAAAAAGATATACATCTATTCTGTTTAACTTCAGCACACTAGGTTTTCTTGACACTCTGATTCTTCATTCAAGCTAGATTTTCCCACTTCCATTCTTACGTCAATCTTTGTGCAATTGTAGTTTGCTTGGCATGTGATATGTGCTTTCATTGTGTTTACATGTGTTTGCAGCATTTTTACAATTTCATCTTTTTTATACAGTAACTGCTGATTCCATTCAAGTAAGAACTATCTTTTTATTTCCTTTCTTTTCCTTTTGAACTATGTTTTGTACATTGTGGCAGTGAGTGGAAGTTAACAGGAATTGTGAACTTTTAAGAAATAGTTTCTTTTAAACGTTGTCTAGTACTTATCAATTTAAGAAACAATAAATTAGCTATAACTATAAATACAGATAATACATAGCTTAGTCCACATGCATTTATTAAGCACCTACTATGTGCTAGGCAATATAGGAAACACTAGGGATACAAAGAAAGGTGGGAAGCACATTGTCCTTAGTATGCTCAAATTTCAATGGGAAAGCAAACATACCAAAAAAAGGTACATGTAAGATGCATACAGTATAAATGAAGGTAATTTTAAAAGGCAGACACACAAGCATGGGATAGAGAAAATGGGAGAGGCCTCCTGGAGGAATTCACAGAAACCAGGTGAGGAAGAATGTTCCAGGCTTTGGAAACAGCCAGTTATAATACTCTGGGAGACAAAAGACCTGTGTGTGGGGAAGAGAAGGAAGGCTGGTATCACTGGATAGTATATCTGCTATAATGAAACACATGTGCACCCAAAAACACCTGACTTGCATGATCCCACAGTAAAAGCCACAGAGCTTATGGGGAAAATGGAGTTAGAGGCTCAATACTCAAAAACTTTCACATGAGTAGCACGCTTGCATGCACGTGCACACACACACACACACACACACACAAGAACCTCACAAAAAACATGATACATGTTAAATGATTAAGGAATATATAAATACTATAATAAGTAGGGGCCTGGTCCAGAGTCTCAGGTTACTACTGATCTGGTGTCAGGGGTTGCCCTGAATGCTGCAGGAGGGAGACTGAATGGGGTTGGGAACAGCCCAATAATCCCTGGTTATAGGAATAGCCGTCAGCTCCTATTCCACAAGACAGTAATCAAGGCACCTTCCTTTAACAAAGACCTGAAGTTTGTTTGTGGAAATGGCTGTGGAAGAAAGGGTTACAACTTAAGAAATAATTCCAAGTTATTATGATAGTTTTCTGATTTCTCACTGTTTCTCATGGAAGAAAAACTTGTAAAAGATTTCTCTTCTCACACAAGCAAACTCAAAATTTGCATCATGCTCAAAATGTTCCCTAATCTTTCAGTCACATTGGAATAAATTCACGCTTTCAAAACATATAGTAGAACTGACTGTAAGGAGGGGAGTAGTGAAAGAAGTCTGAAAGTTAGGAAAGGGCTAAGTTATAGAGGAAGGTGTTGAAATTCCAAACAGAGCATTTATTGAGTGGGTATATTGAATGGGGATTATGGGGGAGTGACAGCAGACCTGTGCTTTCAGAAAACTATGTCAGCAACTGAGTGGAGGAAAGATATGAGTGGAGAAAGACTGGAGGAAAGGAAACCAACCAACAGGCTATTGTGATACTCTAACAATGAGGTGATAAGGGCACCAGGATGGCAGCATTGTCAGAAAAGAAGAGCTCTCATGTGTGTATGACAATGAGCATCACTAGGGAGAGGAAAAAGTTACACAATAACTTCATTATGTATTTAAAATTTACAGTAAGTTGTACATAATAGATTTGCAGTTCCATGTGCAATCACCTTTTCTTTTCTTTTTTATGTTATGGAAATGTTTTTCATTTCAGAATAAAAAAATAAAATTTTGAAAAAAAAGCTGAAGAGCTTGGGGGGAAGAGAAAGAAATGGTAGGAATAGGTCCCAACTCTCTTCAGGAAGCCTCCACTAATCCCTTTTAATTTCAGTGTTTTCCCTCTTAATTGCTTCCTATTTATCCTATTTATTCATTATGTTTATTTATCCAGTGTCTTCCATATTATGTAATTATTTATTTTTACAAATATATTCAAACTAATTGTATTATTTTACACTTAATAGTAAAGCGACATTACAAAAAGAATGGTCATGTGATCCAAATTATTTAGTTACTATATTTTTCTATGGAATTACAGCCAATCTTTTTTTTTTTTTTTTGTAGCCATTGGGAACTTTATTGATGCAAAAGCAGCGAGCCTAAGATTTAGCAAGTAGCTAAACAAAGACAATGGTATAGGAAAAGGCCCAGACTTAAATAGTATGATTTTAGGATTTCTTTCTCAGGGTTGGAGATCTAGGGTAAGTCTTGCAAGATAAAATAGTCTTGCAAGATAAAGGCACCAGGTAAGGACTATGAATGACACAAGATAAGGAAATCCCATTCCCCAGGATGAGAGGTGGGGACAAAGTATGGGCCAGGATAAGGGGAAGTTGTGGTAAGGGAAGACTTTAGGGCACCAAAGGCTTCACAGAGTCAATCAATATTATTTTAACTTTTATTTGTATCCACATCATTTGCCCCCTCAACCACTAGGTAGGAGAATTCTTTCAGAGGAAAAGGGGCAAAGGTCATTGTCTTCAGTAGCTGCTTCCAATTGAACAGGGCAAAGAGTCCACTTTAGGGGCTAGAATAGGTTGGGAGGCTGATCATCATGGAGTGCAGAAGGCAGCGGCAACTGAGTCAGGGTGGAGAGAGGCAAAGCACTGGGGTTCATCAAGGGGAGGGGTTGGTGCCCTAAAAGTTGCTGTGGGTGAGAAGACACAAATCCAACCAGGAGATTAAAAAAGCACAGAGCACATATAAGAGTGAGTCAAATGACCAATAACGGGGTCACAATGAGGAGACAGAAGAGGGAGAAACCATGACTCCCAGGAGGAGGTAGGGGGAGATATCAGATTGCAGTGGATGTCTTATGTCCAGGAGGCTGCCTATAATATCTTGGGAGTGCTCAAAGGACAAATTCCACGCAGGATCTTCAGGGAATGTAGTAGAGAGTCACGGGGAGTAAGCTAGCATCCTGGGCATGATGGTGCACACTCAGCCATCATGTGCCTTGCCTTGCCCCATGGAGTCCCCTGCTTGAATTAAGGCATTAGACTTTCAGTACTGGGAGAGCAGGCCTAATCCTTGGCGCAGGGAAGGAAACAGGAATCAGGTGGGCTATGAATAGAAGTGGTTCAAAGTGGGGCCCAGAAAACAATTCCCCAAGGAGAGGGGCTTCAGTGCATAGTCTTCTTTGATTGTTTTTCTGGCTTGTCATGCCCTGCATCTTCTCACATTTCACATCCTGCCTCCTGCTTGCTTCTCTGCTTCAGCCATGCTGTCTGCTTCACCATCCATACAAATGCTTTTGGGAGAGGGACAAAGGCACTGTCCCTGCCCGGGGGGCAGGGGAGGTGGAGGAGAGAGGAGTAAAATGAGACTGAAGTAGGATCAAGAAAAGAGGAGGAGAGTGTAGAACAGATATCCTTGTTGCATGACCATCTGCAGGTGGACAGCACGGTCTAGGAGACACAAATCTGACAAACAAGTTCAATGTGCAGGCCCCAAATAGAAGGAGCATTATAAGTGATGTCAGAAAAGACAAAAAACAAAGAAACTCAGAGCCCTACGATATTGTTATTTACTTTTGATATACAGGATTTTCTGATCTTGTTATTTTCTCAAAAGCTTCCACTTTGATTCTAATTCTTTTAGGAGGATCAGATGCTATTGAGGATCCAACACTATACATGTAAATGTAAGTAACAACACTTTGCAGATAGAAGTTTTCTACCCTTGAGCTTAATAGTTATACAGATGAATTTACTTATAAGAGCCTGACTTTTACTTAAAGACTTGGGAGGATAAGTAATTAATTCCAAAACAGTGCATAGCAATAATTTCCTTACAAAAGAACATGTTTGTACCACAAAACATGGAACACACAATATAAACAGATATTAATTCCACAATAGGAACAAACTTTGAATGAAGCTGACTTTTCCATTAATACAAAAATATTCCATGTTACCTCCCTCTAAGAAAATTGTCCTGAAATTCTTTTTCTCAAACTGAAAATGTTTCTGATCTAGTTTCAATAATTAATAGAATAGCAGTTGTACCAATACTCAATTATTTTAACATCATTTTGAAACTTTTAAGTACCTTATTCCATATAGACGTACATCTAGTAAAAGGTAGATGACTAGGCCAAGTTGTTTAAGGCTATACAAAAGAATATAATCTTATGCTGAACAGCCCAGATCTTAAACATATACTTTAATGTAGTAGCTCAGATGTATCCCAGCCTTAGTCTATGGGATAAAGATTCAACATTGTGTTTGTAAGTTCATTTCACAAACTTCTTTTCCCTTTATCTAATTATTTCCATATCATTCAGAAAGAATGTTCTCTTCCAGGGATTTAATCTTTCACATGGCTTTGCAGGAGAACAATTTACCCAACTGGGGTATAGAATAAACTCCAATTCAGATTGACCACTTGATTTGATTATAGAAATTTGCCATAAAAATGAAAAGCAAGGATATGATTAGATAAAACATCACAGTTCTACAAACATATAGTATCAATTCTACCTCATAGCCAGACTCAGGAATACTCAGATGGGAAACATTCCTTTTCAAAGGTACTCAATGGGGAAATTGAACCAGGAGAATCCCATCCTAGGAAGAGCCTAGAATTGTCCTCTCAGCTGTTCCAGCGAAAAATCTCCATCAATTACAGCTTGTTAGCAAATGACAAGAAAAGAAAATTATCCAAGGGGGAAAAGTCAGTATGAATAGAAAATGATGAATTTTTGTTCATTGGATTAGATGTTTAACACTTGGAGATTCCTAAATAATATCAGTAATAATTCAATGTTACACAGATAGTGTCAGCTATTCATCTTGAGTCAGGATTTTTGTTGTTAGGTTGATTAGTCTATGTCCAACTCTTCTTGACCTGATTTGGGATTTTCTTGGTAAAGATCCTAGAGGGGTTTACCATTTCCTTCTCCAGCTCATTTTACAGATGAGAAAGCTGAGTTAGGAAAGCAAAGGACAGATGATGGAGAAAACTTAACGTTACAATTTTTTTAAGTTGAATCCGCTAAACTGTAATACAGTGAGCTGGATTCCAGCTTCCAGAAAAGAATCACAATGGATCAGCAACAGCTGATATCAAGCAATATCAATTTAAGCTCATTTCTTTTTTGAATAGATTATTAGACAGATAGACTAAGAGAATGCTCTAAACAGCTCATTACTTAGCATTTAGTCAATTGATCAATCAATAAACTTTTACCATGCATCTATGGTGTGCCAAATGCTGTACCAGTTGCTAGGGATGCAAAATACAAAAATGAGTCCTGAATTTTATTGAATCTAGCACTTTGACTCCTGACCCCTGGGGCTTTGGTCTCAGATAAGTGAGCCTTCACTAATCTTGCCTACTACAAGACAACATCATCACTTCCTGAGAAGCTTCAAGACCTCTGCCTGAAAAGGCCAAGGTCTCCCACCGTATCCTGAGTCATCCAGTTGACCTGATCTACATCTTGTCACCAGACCCAGATGGCTCTGCAGGAGAAAATGAGGCTGGTGACTTTGCCCAACCCTCCATCACTTAAGTCCAATTCACTTGCATGCAAGGGCATCACACCCTTGGATGTCATGGCCCTCTTGAAGAATAAAGGACAAATAACAACAAACCATGCCACTGTGTGCTATCCACACCCTTTTCCAACTCTAGTTTCATAATCTGAGTCATCTTACTCACTAGAATATAAGCTTCTCATGCACAGGGACCACTTTATTTGTTCCTGAACCATGCAAACCACACAAAAAATGGTGTAGGGAGGGAGAACAGGGGAAAGATTGCTGTTGTTCACTCATTCAAGATGATACTGTAAAAGCAAATATGTTAAGTGAAGACATGGAGGTTTCACAAAAGAGTCAGGGAGTAATATACAAATGAAATAGGAATGCTGCTAGCAGCTGCTGTGAGAGGATAAGACCAGTAACACCAGCACACAGGAGAGCTGCTAACACAGGTTCTTGATCTGTTTTTCTAAAGGAAAGGTAGCTTCAAAGGGGTTAGTAATCTTACTTTAATTAAATAAGGAAGAGAGATATAAATAGAGAGAAGGGAGCATTCAAGAAAGAACTCAATAGACAAGGTTCCAATTGTCTAGAGTAATAGCTATGAAATGACCAGACTAGGGAGCACCAATGTCTGAGTTTACAGGGCCAGAGAGTCCCTTAACAATGGCTACCCAGAGTCTTGTCTGGTCATATCAAAAAGAAACATTCTTCACCTTAAACCCAACCCTACCCAACTTCCCAGTATACATAGTTTTTGACTAATAGTATCAGAGCCAAAAGGCATCGCAACCCATGTGACTCAATGGGGGCTCAGTGCCAAAAGGTGTGAAAGTCTATGTGACTCAGCACAGACTGTATTACAAATGTAAACTGGTTGGCAGTTCAGAGCAGCAAGACATCCATGATGGAAATACCTGTGTACCTTTAGACCTGGGGACACAGTCCCTGTTTCAAGAATAAAAGGGAACACAGAGGGAGGAGCCAAGATGGTGGAGTAGAAAGATTCACATATGCTAGCTCCAAACCCACAGCCCATAAAATACCTGTAAAGAAGAACTCCCAACAAATTCTGGAGGATGGGAAACCACACAACAACAGAGTGGAGGAGATTTCTATTCCAGAGAGCCATGAAAAACTGACACCAAAGGTCCGTCACACATCAGACCCAGAGCAGAGCCCAGTCCTCCCTTGGCCTCACAGCACCTAGAGGAGCAGATCCAAGCAGGTTTCAGGGGCAGAATCTCTAGTGGCTGCAAAGGTCCCTCCACCCACAGACACCAAAAGGTCAATGAGAAAGCCTGTTTGGCTGGCTGAGAGGGGAGTGGTGTATCTCCATAACTCAGGCCCCCTCAGGAGGCAGCAGCAGAGGCAGCAGAGGACAGGAGCTCCCAAAGCAGACAGGTGGTCGGATCCATTGTTGAAGGTCTCCTCGTAAACCCCAGAAGGAACTGAGCCTTGTGAGGTGGCCCTGCCCCACCCTGAGCAGCTGAAATTAATCTCACACTGAATAGCAGCCCCAACCCTGCCAATAGCCCTGAGGCTGGGAAGCAGCATTTGAATCTCAGACCCAAAGCACTGGCTGGGTGGATCTGGAGGCAAAGCAAGAGTGGAGAGGAATCTCAGAAGTCAAGTAACTGGCTGAGAAAATGCCCAGAAAAGGGAAAAAAAATAAAAAAAAATAAAGGTTACTTTCTTGGTGAACAGATATCTCCTCCCTTCCTTTCAGATGAAGAAGAACAATGCTTAGCATCAGGGAAAGACATAGAAGTCAAGGCTTCTGTATCCCAAATATCCAAAATAAATATTCAATGGGCTCAGGACATGGAAGAGCTCAAAAAGGATTTTGAAAATCAAGTGAGAGAGGTGGAGGAAAAACTGGGAAGAGAAATGAGAGAGATGCAAGAAAAGCATGAAAAGCAGGTCAACACCATGCTAAAGGAGACCCAAAAAATGCTGAAAAAAATAACACCTTGAAAAATAGGCTAACTCAATTGGCAAAAGAGGTTCAAAAAGCCAATGAGGAGAAGAATGCTTTCAAAAGCAGAATAAGTCAAATGGAAAAGGAGGTTCAAAAGCTCACTGAAGAAAATAGTTCCCTCAAAATTAGAATGGAACAGATAGAGGCTAATGACTTTCTGAGAAACCAAGAAATCATAAAACAAAACCAAAAGAATGAAAAAATGGAAGAGAATGTGAAATATCTCATTGGAAAAACAACTGACCTGGAAAAGAGATCCAGGAGAGACAACTTAAAAATTATGGGACTACCTGAAAGTCATGATCAAAACAAGAGCCTAGACATCATCTTACATGAAATTATCAAGGAAAACTGCCCTGATATTCTAGAGCCAGAGGGCAAAATAAGTATTCAAGGAATCCACCAATCACCACCTGAAAGAGATCCAAAAAGAGAAGCTCCTAGGAACATTGTGGCCAAATTCCAAAGTTCCCAGGTCAAGGAGAAAATATTGCAAGCAGCTAGAAAGAAACAATTCCAGTATTGTGGAAATACAATCAGGATAACACAAGATCTAGCAGCTTCTATATTAAGGGATCAAAGGGAATAGAATATGATATCCCAGAAGTCAAAGGAACTAGGACTAAAACCAAGAATCACCTACCCAGCAAAACTGAGTATAATAATTCAGGGGAAAAAATGGTCTTTCAATGAAACAGAGGGCTTTCAAGTATTCTTGATGAAAAGACAAGAGCTGAAAAGAAAATTTGACCTTCAAACAGAAGAATGAAAAGAAGCATGAAAAAGTAAACAGCAAAGAGATGTCATAAGGGACTTACTAAAGTTGAACTGTTTACATTCCTACATGGAAAGGCAATATTTGTAACTCTTGAAACTTTTCAGTATCTGGGTAGTTGGTGGGATTACACATACACACACATACACACACACACATGTGCACGCACACACAGAAACAGAGAACATAGAGTGAATTGAATAGGATGGGATCATATCTTAACAAAATGAAGTTAAGTGGTGAGAGAAAAATGTATTGGGAGGAGAAAGGGAGAAATGGAATGGGGCAAATTATCCTTCATGGAAGAGGCAGGCAGGAGACTTTTTAGTGGAAGGAAAAAGAAGGGAGCTGAGAGAAAAACATGAAGTTTACTCTCATCACTTTCAAGTAAAGGAAGGAATAAAATGCACACTCATTTTGGTATGAAAACCTATCTTATAATATAGGAAAGTGGGGGAGAAGGAGATAAGCAGGGTAGGGGAGATGAAGGAAAGGAGGGCAATGGGAGGAGAGAGCAATTTGAAATCAACACTCTTGGGGAGAGACAGGATCAAAAGAGAGAATAGAAGCAATGGGGGGCAGAATAGGATGGAGGGTAATATAGTTAGTCTTCCACAACATGACTATTATGGAAGTCACTTGCAAAACTGCACAGATATGGCCTATATTGAATTGTCTGCCTTCCCAAAGGGATTGGGTGGGGAGGAAGGGACGGGGAGAAGTTGGAACTCAAAGCTTTAGGAACAACTGTTGATTATTCTTCTTTCTACTAGGAAATAAGAAATACAGGTAATGGGGAATAGAAAGTTATCTGGCCCTACAGGACAAAGGAGAAGATGAGGACAAGGGAAGGGAAGGATGATAGAAGAGAGGGCAGATTGGTGATAGGGGCAATTAGAATGCTCAGTGTATTGGGGTGGGGGGAGGGGACAAATGGGGAGAAAATTTGGAACCCAAAATTTTGTGAAAATGAATGTAAAAAGTTAAATAAATAAATTTAACTAAAAAAAAAACAGGGAACACATGAGGTCATGTAGGTCTATAAATGGACATGAAAGATCTTATATCCCCTCAACCCTTCAACATGGTAGATAATTTTATTGTAGCACCTTTTAGCTCATAGAAGTGGAGTCTCTAGGACTAAAACAATACATTTCAGGACAGGAGCATGGGGAAACAGGAACATCAAGGGGAAAGGGATTTTAGGTGAAAGGATACAACAAGATATCACATATCAGGACACTGATTGTGCTGGACCTCAAAATAAAGCAGGAAAATGAATAGGCAATCAATGCTAGTTCTCTGAGAAGCTGACTTTGAACTTGGAATACCTGGATTCTAACAGACTTTCAAACATTCTTAACTGATATTTTGGGATGCCTAAGTGTCTCCTTCACAAGCGGTCAACTGATGCCTCCATAAGGTCTATGACATTTTATGGTACATTGGAAAGGAGCACTGATTCTTGAGGCAGAGACGTAAATTTAAATCATACCTCCCATTCTTTCTCTGTGACTACAGGAAAGTCACTTAACTTCTCTGAGCCTCAGTTTCCTTATCTGCAAAATGAGAAGATTGGACTCTGAGGTCTCTCCTTTTATCTCTAAGTTTATCATCTATGATCTCTGATTTTATAAAAAACACTCTTGGTTCCCTCCTGGGCTTAATTCCCATTTCTGACTTAATAATCAAGTAACTGTTCCCAGTAATTCAATTCAATTAGTTTATACAGGTGTTTAAGTAAGAATGAGATTGGCAAGGTATTAAGAGGGATCAAGAAAGTGAGGAGGGGGCCTCATTGCTTTGTAACATGCTATCACCAAGGGAAGGCAACAAGCATTCATTAAATATTTACTATCATCAAATAATTTAGAGTTGGTTCACATAGTAAAAATGGATTTCAACATGCATTGCGAGATTTCATATTATCCTTAGAAAAATGTTCATAGCAAATTGATTGGATTATAGTATAGTTTGGTGAATTGAGAACTGATTGAACAACTAGTCTGAAAGATTGTTGGTTATCTCCTTTTTGTGAATTTGCAAGGAAGTTCTTAATGGAATTCCATTGGAATATTTTATCCATGTTTTGGATTAAAGCATGCTCATCAAATATGTGAATGACATGAAAATGAAAGGGATAACTCTTTCATTGGATGATAGAATAAAGATCCAAAGAGATCTTAAATAGGGAGCAATGAAGATGGTGGAATAGAGCTCTGTCCTACAAATATTTCATAAAAATCTATAAATGCACCAGACTGAGTCCTAATTGGAAAATCCAAGAAAAAATTACAGTATTTCAGTCACGGTCAGGCAACTGGGACCTCAACCATAAACTAGAAAAAAAAAAAAAGGTCCCTGATATGATACAGAAAGACCTATGTGGATATAGAGCAGAAGACAACAGGTGTCAGCTCAGTTGCTTACTATCCAGTGCTGGGTCACCAATCCATTATGGACTAGTAAGCAGAACTATGCTTGGGGTGGTAGTCCAGGACAATGAGTAGATGGAGGCCCCAGGCTGCGTACTAACTGAAGAATAAAACTAGAAGCAAGAAGCAGCTATACAGCTATGATCCAGGGAATTGAGCAGAGTCTTAAATTCAGTCCCAGCCCACTCTGAAGCCAGGAGTAGGATAACCTGGCCAGGAAGCCTAGACCAAAGAGGAGCCTACAATTCTGTCACTGAAGCTGTAGTTTTCCAGCTGCCTGAGAGTGGCTGGAATCAGCAGTATTCCACTGGAACTTTAAACAGGGGCAGGCTCAAACCCTACTCAAGTTTGGTACTTGCATAATTCAGAAGGAGGAAAGTCAGTGTTTAGACTTTACCCTGGATCAATATACTTTGGGTATACTGAAAGCTTGCAGATACCCAAGATAATGGAATAATGCAATATTTAACATCACAAGAAAGCAACAGTAGGAATCAAGAGGACACAAGATGGGGCCAAATGTAGCCCAGGTCTTCTTTCCAGATATTTACACAGTCTGGTCCTAACACAAAGGTCAAAGTGAGGAAGTAAAGTTAAAAGAATGAGCCAACAGAAAAAAAGATTATTATGGTGACAGGGATGCTCAAGATAGAAATCAAAACCAAGAAGAAAAGAATGATTCCAAAACATCTACAAGCAGAGCCTCAAAGAAAAGAATGGCATGGGCAGAAGTTCAACTAGACTTTTTTGATAACAGAAAGCAAGAGCTTTTAAAAAGAACTAAAAAGCTATTTTTTAATGAAATAAGAGCACTACAGAAAATAACTGGAGAAGAAAGTGGAGTGCTAGAGGGGGAAATATAATAGGAAATGAAGACTATGGGAAAAAGAATTGGAAAGAGGGGAAACAGCTTGGCATAAGATGTACAAACCTTACCTAATCACAGAGTCCTTGAAAAGTAGAATAAAATAAATAAAAGTAACTCCATGAGATAATAAGACACCCCTCCCCTTCCTTCTCCTCTCCAAAGGAAGGTAATTTGGATGGCCAAAAGATGCCCAGTTGACTTGGGTTTTACTGACTTGTTTCCTTCCCTTCCCTTTCCTTTCCTTTCCCAAAACCTTAAACCTACTGCACTCTGAAGCTAGGACTCCAATGGACCCCTGCCTAAGGGCTCTTCCAGACCTTCTTAGCTTTACAGTGATTATCAGTAATAACTGTTGCTGTTTCCCTCCCAATCTGATATCTTTCTTTTTCTTGGTCTCATTAAAGGGGCCATGAGCTGGCTACTGCTTAAATAGTCCTATTCAATGAATGGGCATTACCTCACCCTAAGTGTGTACATGCAAAGGCCTTTGCCTAAAGGGCCCAAAGTCTCCCAGTGCACCCTGAGTCATGTCCAGTCATCCTGATGAATATCTGGTCACTGGATTCAGATGGCTCAGGAGGAGAACTGAGGCTGGTGACCTGCACAGCCCTCCCTCAGTCAAAACAAAGTTAAGTGCAAGTCATGTCATCATTTCTCTGATGTCATGGTCTTTTTTGGCAATGAAAGATGAACACAAACAAAACAATAAGATATATTAAGACAAAATCAAAAGACTGAATAATATAACTGTAAGTCATGTGACATTAAAAACAATTGACCTGAAAAGGAGATCAAACTTATATTGTGTTCAAAGTAACAAGGAAAAAACTGATTGACCATCAGAGAAATAGTTTATAGATTGGAAACATAATTTTCTTGAGATGAATTAAGGAACTAAACTGGGTTAAAATAATACTTGGGGGAGTGGGCCACCCTTTATCCACTTTCCTTCCTGTCATACTACTTAATAAGCTTCTTTCTAAAAATATTTCAGTTCTGGTTTCATTCTCAGTCAACAGAATTAGTAGACTACCTGAAATCCACGGCTAAAAAGGTTTAGACACAAATTAAAAGAATAGAGCTTGGACTATATTCCAGAAAGAAAAAAAAAAGTTGACTTACAAGCAAGAATAACTTATCCAGAAAAAATGAGCATAATTCTATGAGGGAGAGAGGAAGGGGAAATTGACTTTCAAAGAAATAAATCACTTCCCAGCATCCATGATTTGAAAAAAACAAAAAACAAAAAACACAGAACAATGTATAAACTTTGGAATCTAAGCATTGGAATCAAGTGAAGAATAAAATATGTTGCTGTTTCAAAAAGGATAAAAGACATGATATCTTGACTTGCAGATGAATTGGATTTAAGTGAGGCAGAGTCGTACAACATCATTATTCAGGGAACCCTTAGATGTGCATATATTTCTTATAATTTCCTGAGAACAGATAAGGAAGAAGAAAGTATGAAGATGTTGGGTTAGAAGAGGATGAGAAGGTAACATAAAAAAAGAAATATTAGGGAGGCACCAAATAAATTCTAGCTATTATAAAGTTATATTTGGAAATCTAGCCCACAAATCCAGCTGAGTATGTTGTATTCATTCATTTCAACCAGTCCTGTAATATCACCGACTATGTAAGGAATTTTCAGTGAGGAAATCCTTTCCCAGCTATGCACATAGGCACCAGTTCTTCAATTAATGGACTTAGAAAATTGCCCAGGGCACTGAGAAATGAAACAATTTGCCCAGGATCACATAGTCAATATGTCTCAGAAAGAAGAGTTGAACTCAGATCATCCTAACTCTAAGGCTAGACTGGAGACTACACTGGAGTCATCAAAGATGCTGTCTGAAGGTCACATGGGCTCACAAAAAACCATATTTAAATGCATTTGGAAAATATTTTACAAAATAAATAAAATACATTAAAACAAATATAATAATGACATTTTAAAAGTAAGTCAATGTGACCTGCAGGATCCTCATGTACAGTTTTCTAAGTGAATTTGACACCATTGCACTGCCTCTCTTGCATTTTATATTTAAAGATTATCAATTAAGTTAGGTAAAATAACATCCGCACTCACAAAGGAAATTTGAGATATCCATAAATATATATTCAACCCCATAAATTCGAGACAAGAAGCTATGAAAAGAACAGAATATAGTTTCATCCATGCCCATATTTACAGGAAGAAAGCAAGCTAGTTTCCTTTTCATCTGTCATCTTTTTCAGCATTAAAATTAAGACTATTTCAATAAAATATCTCTCTACTCTGCATCCAGCCAAAGACACATCCTCTGAAGGAGCCAAAAGTCCCAACTTTCTAATTAAAATAAATAACAGCTTTCAATCAGATGAGGGACAAGAAGACCATCTAGAGAATTACCATGAATCCCATCTCACAGTACACTGTTTAAAATGATGAATAGAGCAAGCTGAATATTTTGCTGGTGCTAAATTGAATTCGCTGCCTGGGTGAAAGAAGTTTAATTTACTTGATGCTGAGCCTTGATGCATCAATATAAATTGTTCTGGCACTCACAGCCGTGTTGGCCCCAACAAAACCAGGTAAAGCTGATGGCAGCAACATTTTCAAATAAGAACATTCCTCAGAGAAAGAGAAACCAGACATATTGGCTTTTCCTTAAGAATCCACATCTCGAGTGACCACTGTCCAGTCCTCACTCCTGTGTGGGTACCCAATTTGATGTTTCAGCCTACATCTCCCTTTACTTCCTACATCTTACTTTACTCCATATCAAATCCCTTGCTTCTCTGTGCAAATGCCTTCACCTTGAAATCTCTTTGGGGGGGGGCGGAGCCAAGATGGCGGAGTAGAAGGACGCACATTTACGAGCTCCAAAACCACAGCCCATAGAATCAATGTAAAAAGAGTCCCCAATAACTTCTGGACCACTGAAAAGGGTACAGAAACAGAGTGGAAGAGATTTCCATTCCAGGGAGCCCTGGAGACCCGTCCCCAGGGTCCGTTGCGCCCCGGAAAGCGGACACCACCCCAGTGCTGCCCTGGCCGCGGCCCCAGAGAAGCTGACCTGAGCAGGCTTCAGGGACAGAAGCTCCAGCAGCCAGGAAAGTCCCTCCGCCCACAGAAGCTACAGGTCAGTGAGAGAGGCTGGGCTGGAGGAGGGGAGCGGAGTGTCTCCGTGACTGGGGCCCCCTCGGGAGGAAGTGGCGGCGGCAGAGATGGGGGCAGGAAGTGGCGGAGGCAGTGGCGTGGGCGGCAGTGGAGGCAGCAGCGGCTGCAGCCACGGCCCGGACTCCCTCAGCAGCAGGCAGGATCTTCATTACTGAAAGTCTCTGCATAAAGCCCCTGAGGAGGCCAAGCCTGGGAGGCGGCCCTGCCCCCATCCCAGCACCTGAACTAAAGCTTGCTGCGGAAAGCCCATTTGAACCTCAGGCCCCAAGCACTAGCTGGGCGGATCTAGGCGGGGGTGGACAGGAATCTCAGAAGTCAAGTAACTGGCTGGGAAAATGCCTAGAAAAGGGAAGAAAAATAAGACTATAGAGAGTTTTTTCCAACAAATGCAAATGATCCCAACATTCGGATCTGACGAGGACGAGGAAATATTCTTGCCATCAGGGAAAGACGTGGAGGGTGGGGCCTCAGCACCCCAGACACCCCAGGGGGATGTCAGGTGGGCTCAGGCCTTGGAAGAGCTCAAAAATGATTTTGAAAAGCAAATTAGACAGGTGGAGGAAAAACTGGGAAGAGAAATGAGAGAGATGCAAGGAAAGTATGAAAAACGGGTCAATATCTTGGTTAAGGAGACCCAAAAAAATGCTGAAGAAAATAACACCTTGAAGAATAGGCGCACTCAATTGGCAAAAGAGGTTCAAAAAGCCAATGAGGAGAAGAATGCTTTCAAAAGCAGAATTAGCCAAATGGAAAAAGAGGTTCAAAAGCTCACTGAAGAGAATAGTTCTCTCAAAATTAGAATGGAACAGATGGAGTCTAATGACTTTACGAGAAACCAAGAAATCACCAAACAAAACCAAAAGAATGAAAAAATGGAAGAGAATGTGAAATATCTCATGGGAAAAAACAACTGACTTGGAAAATAGATCCAGGAGAGACAATTTAAAAATTATGGGACTACCTGAAAGCCATGATCAAAAAAAGAGCCTAGATATCATCTTCCATGAAATTATCAAGGAAAACTGCCCCGACATTCTAGAACCAGAGGGCAAAATAAGTATTGAAAGAATCCATCGATCACCACCTGAAAGAGATCCAAAAAGAGAAACTCCTAGGAACATTGTGGCCAAATTCCAGAACTCCCAGCTCAAGGAGAAAATCTTGCAAGCAGCTAGAAAGAAACAATTCCAGTACTGTGGAAATACAATCAGGATAACTCAAGATCTAGCAGCTTCTACATTAAGGGATCGAAGGGCGTGGAATAGGATATTCCAGAAGGCAAAGGAACTAGGACTCACACCAAGAATCACCTACCCAGCTAAACTGAGTATAATACTTCAAGGGAAAATATGGTCTTTCAATGAAACAGAGGACTTTCAAGCATTCTTGATGAAAAGACCAGAGGTGAAAAGAAAATTTGACTTTCAAACACAAGAATGAGAAGAAACATGAAAAAGTAAACAGCAAAGAGAAGTCTTAAGGGACTTAACAGAAGTGAACTGTTTACATTCCTACATGGAAAGACAATATTTGTAACTCTTAAAACTTTTCAGTATCTGGGTAGTTGGTGGGACCACACACACACATGTACATGCATGCATGCACACACACATACACACATGCACACACATACAGAGACAGAGAGCACAGAGTGAATTGAATAGGATGGGACCATAGCTGAAAAGAAATTAAGGTAAATGGTGAGAGAGAAATGTACTGGGAGGAAAGAGGGTGAAATGGAATGGGGTAATTATATGTCATTTAAGAGGCAAGTAGGAGACTTCTTAGTGGAGGGAAAAAGAGGAGAGCTGAGAAAAAAAAAACAATTAGTTTACCCTCATCACATTTGACTAAAGGAAGGAATAAAATGCACACTGATTTTGGTATGAAAACCTATCTTACAGTATAGGAAAGTGGGGGAGAAGGAGATAAGGAAGGGGGGGGATGATGGAAGGGAGGGCAAAGGAAGGAGGGAGCAATTTGAAGTCAACACTTGGGAAGGGACAGGATCAAAAGACAGAAGAGAAACAATGAGGGGCAGGGTAGGATGGAGGGTAATTCAGTTAGTCTTATACAACACGACTATCAGGGAAGACATTTGCAAAATTACACAGATGTGGCCTATATTGAGTTGCCTGCCTTCCCAAAGGGAATGGGTGGGGAGGGAGGGATGGGGAGAATTTGGAACTCATAGTTTTAGGAACAACTGTTTAGTATTGTTGTTGCTACTAGGAAAGAAGACATACAGTTAATAAGGAATAGAAAGTCATCTGGCCCTACAGGAGAAAAGAGAAGATGGAGACAAGAGAAGGGAGGGATGACAGAAGAGAGGGCAGATTGGAGATAGGGAAAATTAGATTGCTTGGGGTATTGGGGTGGGGGAGGGGTTAAAAGGGGAGAAAATTTGGAATGCAAAATTTTGTGAAAATGATTGTAAAAAGTTAAATAACTTAAAAAAAAAAGAAATCTCTTTGGCACCAGATGTTAACTCAGTCTCTTCATGTTGCTTTTGGGGTCAAGCCCAGCATTCTCCACTTCTCAAACTCTCCTTTGAGACAGAACAGTAAGTTTAATGACCCCCTAAGAAAGTCTTTTTTCTCCAGGTGAACTGGGTTCTGTCTCTCTGTCCCTAAGCCTGTCTTCCATCCAACCCAGAACGATCCAGAACAAGTCACATCATACTGAGATCATGCTACGGCAACCTCATGTTGAGGTACCTGTAAGGAACATGTGGGTGTATTTAGGGATATGCTAGGAAATATTTAACATCAGCAATGGGGGAGGGATGTACACATGACATAATTTTAAATTTAATCTGTATTACAAACACTTTCTCCATCGCTTTCACAACTCTGGACAATCAACAAAACCATAAGTCAAGCTCTGATTCATAGCACTTATTGATTTCCAAGATATAGTGTTCATGAAGAATATTTAACAACTATTTCTCTTGTGCCATTAAGATCTGGCTCTAGCACATGCCTGAGGGTGTTGATTATCAAAATGCTTTGCTTTTACAAAATAACACAGAGTGTAGAGCTTTCTGGGATGCTATTTTTACATTTCTATAGGCTTGTTGTCAAGCCTACTTCTCAATTTCCATCTGGAATGTGACATTACCAAGATACTTTCCTTGGTATACAGTAAAGCAATATCTTCTTTGCCCTGTACTTCATTCTTCCAGAGCTTCTCATTACTTGTCATAGAAAGGTTATCATAGTTCACCAATCAATTATTGGGTGTCTTCCATGTTCAAGCATATTGTGTATAAGACATGGTACATTAGGCTAACCCAATGTAGGAGGCAAGGCTCAGAGTGAGGAAGTTAGAGATCATGTTTCTCAGAGCATCCTTCTACCAACTACTTACTATGTAAAGCCTTTGTGCTTTTTAAACATTCCTTCAGAATAGGTTTGCCTTAGGCCTTAGGGAATATAGCTATAAAAGCATCTATGATCACTGTAGAAAGAACAATGAACTAGGAGTCAGGGGATGTGGAATCAAGTCCTGGTTCTGCTAAACATAACCTAGTTATGTGACTTTGAGCAAGTCACTTCATTTTTCTGGGCCTCAATTCACCCACCTGTTAAATGAGGAGTTGAATTAGACAATCTCTAAGGTTTCCATTTTTAGCATTCTATGATTGCATCTCTGCCCTCAGAGACTTAGGAGCATTCTCCTTTCTTTAGTACAAAAAGTATGCCTGAGGGTGAGGGGGAAGGGAGTGCATGGAGAGACAGGGGGTAAGGAGGAAAGAATTAAGTAGGGGCAAAAAGGAAGAATTAAGTTTGTTATCAATGTTAGCCATAACCATGTTTAGTTATTGGCATGCCTGTTCTGGGAGCTTCTCTGGAAGCAAAGCATGAATTTCCATTTTGGGTTCCAAATTACCATGTTAAAACCTTTTGAAATGGAAATGAACCTAATGGAAAGGCATTCCTTCATAAACAACCAACTCTTTCTTATAGTGTCACTTTAAAAGTCAATTTCATGGGAGTCCCTAGGGAAGAAAGTTGCCCTTTCCCTCCACTTAATAGGTAAAATTGTGGTCTATAAGGGATACTTTTGATTTAAATGTCATTTACTTTCAGCAAATGATGGCATGGGTACTGACAGTAATATAAGCTCCAGAATTTTTCCCTCTGGTGACAAGACTATGCAGACTAAGAATTGTCAGAGCTGAAGGAAATTCTGCATGCATTTGAGGATAATTAGAGTAGTGAACCTGAATAAAGATCATAGCAGTCATTAGATTCACAAGAATTCCAAATGAAGAGAGAGCTCTTGATCTGAAAGACCTTCCTAAGCTTCAATGTCTAATTGTTAGACAAAGGTCACTGCCACTATTAAAAATGGAGAGCTCTTACAAAATAAGTCTTTTAATTACAAATATGACAGGTCATCACTGAAAAGTCCTGAAATTTCTATAGTCAGTACAATTATTTCTATAATCAGTGCAGGTTTATCATAGTTTGTTTGGTTTCACAAGCAGGAGAAAGACAAAGGGAAGAATAAGATCTGGAGGGCAATTTAATTGCTAACATTTGGAGGCATCTGGGGGCAGAGTGGAGAGAGCACTAGGCCTAGAGTCAGGAAGCTCTGAGTTTACATCCAACCTCAGACATTTACTGGCATGTGATGTTGAGCAAGTCACTTACCCTCTTGTTTGCCTCAACTTCCTTATCTATAAAATAGGGATAATAATAGTATCTCTCTCCCAGGATTTTTGTGAAGGTCAAATGAGGTAATATATGTAAAAGGTTCTTATCACAGAATTTGGCACATAGTGGGTACTATGTAAATGTTAGTTATTTTTTGTAATTACCTGTTACCAACAAATACAGCTGAGTTAAGGTAAAAGGCTCCCTTCCCTCCATATCAAAATGTCTGGTCAATAATAAAGCAGTTAAGATGGCAAAGTTCACCTGACATCTACCAAATTCTCCTCCAAACAACTTTAGACAATGCATCAAATAATACCCCACACATGGTAAGAGGGTTGGACAACTGGTCAAAAGGATTTCAGGAGACCCTTTGTTGACCCTAGGGGAAGGATTCTATTGCATGTCCATATATAGTTCTGTCCAAAGAATAGCAAAGAGGCCAGTGTCACTATGTAGCTACATATCTGTCACAACTCAAGACTATTGGTTGATTTTTTTAAGCTGCAAACAAGAGGGTAAAACCAAGATGGTAGAGAAAGGGCAGAGGTTCAACTAGGCTATCCCATATTTCCCTCCAAACAATTTTAAATAATATGTGAAAACACATTCTGGAGTGGCAGAAACTCAGAAAATGTCAGGATAAGATAATTTTCCAGTTCAAGACAACTTAGAAGGTTGGCATAAAAAAGTCTGTCTCATTGGGGTGAGAGTGGAGTACAGCCCAACTCAAGACTCTCCCTGGTAAGCAACAGGCCTTAGAGGTGAGAGGCAAGAGACTGACTTGGCAGCTGTGGCTTCTGGAGTTCTCAGCCCACGGATGGTAAAGGGGTTGGAAAACTGCTCAGAAGGAGTTTAGAGTGCCCTTGCTTGTAGTGGATGCAGGACACTGTTGCATCACCTATACACAGTTCTGAGTCACAGTCCCTAAGTGAGAAGGAGCACTAGCACAGTATAGCATTCAGTCTTAGAGAAACAAAGATCCTGGTCAGTTCCAGGGTAAAAAAGAATGCTTATGGTCACTCACAGACCTGAGTATAAACCAAAAGAGAAGTAAATATATCTTTCCTTAGATCATACCACTTTGGAAGAACTAAAAACTTATAGACCCTCAGAACTAGGTCTGGAAATAGTATCTCAAAAGAAAAAGCTTAGTAGAGTGCCCCTCCACCCCAGGAAGTCAAGAAATAGGATGTAAACAACAGCAGGAGAAAATGACAACAACAAAAGTATCCTGACCATAAAAAGTTATTACAGTGACAGGGAAGATCAAAACACAAACTCGGAAGACAAAGAAGTCAAAATTGCTTCATATAAAGCGTCAAAGAAAAAGTGAATTGTTCTTAGGCCCAAAGGGATTTTGGTAGTCAAAAAATCAAGAGAGGTAGAGGAAAAATTGGAGAAAGAAATAAGAGCAATGCAAGAAAATCATGATAAAAGAGTCAGCAGTTTGTTAAATGAGGCACACACAAAAAATACTGATGAAATGATCATTTTAAAAAACAGAATAGGCCAAATAATTTTAAAGCAGGGTGGAGAATCCACTGAAGAGAAGAATACCTTAAAAACCAAAATTGGCTTAATGGAAAAAGATGTACAAAATTCAGTTAAGAAAAGAACTTCATAAAAAGTAGCATTAGATATATGGAAAGGGAGGTACAAAACTTCATTGAAGAAAATTATTTCTTAAAAATTAGAATTGGGCAAGTGGAAGCTTGATATGTCACTCCATGACATATCAAGAAACAATAAAACAAAATCAAATATTATGATATATTAAATATATCACTGGAAAAACAATCTGGAAAATAAATTGAAGAACGATAACTTAAGAATTATTAGATTACCTAAAAGCCATGATCAAAAAAAAAAAAGAGCTCAGAGACCATTTGTCAAAACATTATGAAGGAAAATTGCTCAGATTATCTTAGATCTGGAGGGTAAAATAGAACTTGAAAGAATCTACCAATTGCTTTCTAAAAGAGATGCTCAAATGAAAACTCCCAGAAATATTATAGTCAAATTCCAGAGCTTCCAGTCATGGAGAAAATATTGCAGTCAGAAACAATTCAAATATCATGGAGTCATAGTCAGGATAACACAAGATTTAGCAGCTTCTACATTAAAGGATTGGAGGGCTTGGAATATGATATTCCAGAGAGGAAAGGAGTTAGTAGAGTTACAATCAAGAATCACTTATCCTGCAAAACTGATTATAATCCCTCAGATTATAATGAGATGGATTTTTAGTAAAAATAAAGGACTTTTAAGCATTCTTGATGAAAAGACCAGATCTGAGTAGAAAATTTGACTTTCAAGTACAAGAATCAAAAGAAGCATAAAAAATAAACAGGAAAGAGAAATCATAGGGTATTGAATAAAGTTAAATTGCTTGCATTTCTTCTTTGGAAAATGATACTTATAACTCCTAACAATTTTATCGTTATTAGGGCAGGTTAAAAGGAGTATACATAGACATTAGGCTTGAATATGAGTTGATTATGATATATTAAAAAATAAAATTAAGGGGGAAGAAAGAGGGATGACTATGAGTGGAGATATCTTTAGCAATTAAGGGAAACAAAGGGATGCAATGGATGAAGGAGATACTAGAGACAAATTATCTCACATAACAGAGGCACAAAACAGCTTTCACCATGGAGAGGGAGGCAGACAATGCTTGAATCTTACTGTCATCAAAATTACCCCAAAGAGGGAATAACATACACAGTCAGCTGGGTATTGAAATCTGTCTTACCCTACAGGAAAGTAGGAGGAAAAAGGAATAAGAAAGGGAATGGGGACTGATAAAAGAAAGAACAGATTGGGGAAGGTGTGGTTAGAAGCAAAACACTTTTGAGGAGGGACAAGGTAAAAAGGTTAAAGAGGGAGGAAATAGGATACCATATATTTAGATACATGGTAATTAGAACTGTGAAAAAAATTACAGCAGATTATCTGATAAGGGTCTCATTTCACAAATATGTAGGAAACTGAGCAAAATTTATAAGAATACAAGTCATTTCCCAATTGATAAATGTTCAAAGGATATAAACAGGCAGTTATCAAATGAAGAAAGTAAAGCTATCTATAGTCACATGAAAAAATGCTCTAAACCACTAGTGGTCAGAAAAATGCAAATTAAAACAACTTTGAGTTATCACCTCCATACGTAACACTCAAGCTAATATGACAGAAAAGGAAAATGACACACAATGAAGGGCATGTGGGAAAACTGGGACAATAGAGTACTCTTGGTAGAGTTGTGAATGGATCTAACCATTGTGGAGAGTAATTGGGAACTATACCCAAAAAGCTACAAAGCTGTGTAAACCCTTTGATTCAACAATAACACAAGTAGGTCTGCATCCCAAAGAAATAAAAAATTTTAAAAAGGAAAAGGACAAATATGTACAAAAATATTTATATTTACAGCAGCTCTTTTTGTGGTGGCACAGCATTGGAAATTTAGTGCTATTCATCAATTGGGGAATGGCTGACAATCTGTGGTATAGGATTGTGATGAATTACTATTGTACTAAAATAAATGAAGAGCAAGATGATTTCAGAAAAACCTGGTAAGACATACATGAACTGAGGCAAAGTGAAGATGGTAAAAAAAAAAAATCTGAGGAATAAATTGGAAAAGATTATAAAAGATAGGAGTAGTCAGTTTTAGAAACTGAGCAAAGATATACTGTAGATGAAGTAAAAATTTGTCCAAACATTCTACAAAGGGAGTTTGAAATTATGTCAAAAAATAAAAGAACATTTCCATAAACTTTGACTTGCGATCCCACTACTAGGCATATGCATAAGGAGGTCAAATCAGAAATAAAGGTCTCATAGAGTAGATACTCATTGATGGGAGTGTGACTGAACAAATTCTGGTACATAGGCTATTATTATGGCCTACAAAATGAAAGGCAGCATGTTATAATGAAATAAGAGCTGGTCTCAGAATCAGGCAGCTGAGGCTAAGTCCTTCCACATAGTGTTTGTGACCCAATCACTCAGCCTTTCAGTCCCCCAGCCACTCTTAAGAATGTGTTGATCTGCCTTGGTAGAATAAATTCCTACCAGAAACTCTCTCCACTGATGAAATTTCATATCTTTTCAAGAAACAAAGAGAAATGATTCATGTGAAGAATTCAGAGAAGCGTGGGAAAATATGTGAATTAATGAGTGAAATGGAAAAACCAAGAAAACAATATACACAATAATTACACTCACATAAATGGAAATACAACAACAAAAAAGAAACCATGCTATAGGAGCATAATGTCTATATCGGACCCTGAAAAAGAGATGAAGAAATTTATTCCCCTCCCTTCTTTGAAGATAGAGGGGTACATGAATCATAACATCAAATACACTGTCAAACTTGGTTAATCTTATTGGTCTAGCTGGAAAAAGGGGGAGGTACATATTCAAAACTGCAGGTGATATAAAAATGAATTATATCAATGCAATTTTTAAAAAAATAATTGGTTTGATGAGAGATAATATTTATCACAACTGCTATGAATAGTTGATAGAGAATCTATTGGGAGAGTTTAAAAGGGGTGCCACATAGGACAAATATTTCACATGAGATTCAATAACATTAATGTGTAGTATAAGTGGGCCACTGAAGCTCTCTGACTTTATTCAAAGGCATTCAGCAGCACTAACAAAGTAGTACATGGGAGAGAGTATAATTCAGGGATGAGGTTTGGCTAGACTCAGGTAGCAGCAGGACAAGGTGTGAAGGGATTGGAGAGTGGGGGACAATGGAGGCCTCATATAGTCTATAAAAGAGTCAAAATCAGGAAGGAAGGAAGAGGACAAGAACAGAGGTGATGGACTGAACAAAGGGAGGATGAAGAGACTAAAGACCTCTGTGAGACTGAAGAGTAGGTATAGGAGAAGTACAGTACAGAACAAACAGGAGGATACGAGGGTGAAGGTCAGATAAAGGAAGATCAGAGTTCTGGATAATGCAAATGAAACACATGGGAGATGGTAAGATCAGATATGACTATCCCTTTTGTGTAGCCAAGGTGGAACGGAGGTGAAGGTTGTAGAAATTGAGGAGGTTGGTAAACTGAGGGACTAAGGCATTTGAGAAGATATTAAAAGTCCCTAGCACAAGGAGAGAAGTTACAGTAGAGAGGAAGACTGGGTCAAACACTGAACTCCTTGCAAAAGCAAGGAGAATGACCTTGGGTCTGACCAAGAATACCTACCAGTATTAGAATAGTGTGATATGGGTTACTGGAATTAATTTCCAAGGAGAATAGGTTGCTAAGTGATGGCAATACAGGCTGGAAGCTGCTTTGAGGACAAAACTTACTCCTCCTCCTGACCAAATGTGTCCAGACAGAAGGTCCATCAGTATTAGAGAATGTGGCCAGGGATGGAGTCTCTTCTGGAAGAGCTAGTTTCTACAGGCTCATGAAGATGTGAGTGTTGAGAGGAAGAAGTCAGAGATGAACGGAAATGTGTTAACAATAAAATATAGTATCTATATGGAATAAAGTAGTTATATAGTGTTTTAAGGTTTCCAAAGCATTTTTATGTATGTTAATTCATTTGATCTTTGTTGCATCCTTTATGTTCCCATGTGTTTTGTTTTATGCATTTAAAATTTTTGTCTGATAGCACGATGCAAACTCTTACTTTGTTTATGCACTTGATGCACAATAATTTTTTTCAGTCCTCTTGTTATATTTTGTGTATGTTTTTGTTGTTTTTTTAATGTGTATCTTGTAAGCAATAAAGAACTGTTATTCACTTTGTCACTTTTTCATTTTATTAGACTGTCCACATTCATATTTAAAGTTATAAGTTAGGTTTCTATTTTCTTACATCTGTTGCTAAAATTGATTATTTTTTCAAGTTATGGTTTTTCCCTCTTCTGCTATAAATACAGTATTATGTTCCTTCATTTACTTTTATCTTTTTTTATGCTCCTGTTTCTGCTGAATGTCTTCCTCTCACCTCTTTTCCCCTCTTCTCACTTGCTACTTATTTCCCTTTAGAGTTTTATTAGTTCCTCTATCCTGATTTCATCTGGTTATACATTTCTACTCTCTTTTTTCTTGTCAGTCAAGTAAATTCCTCCTTTTCCTCTCTTTCAGTTAGTCCTATTCATTATATAGATGTAGCTATAGGGTGATATGTATGTATATATGCATATATATACACACCTATATATACACACATGTGTGTTTGCATATATGTATATATACACATAAATATTTCATTCTTTCCACTCCTTTCATAAAGCATTTTTGCTTTCTTCATTCACTCATGCATTTATTATTCTCTTTATCCATTTCTCCTTTTTGTTTTCTCTAGATCCTCATTCTCCAATTCATGGCCCCTATATCATCTGCTCTCTCTCTTTTTTGTCTGTATTTTTCACACAAAACTTCTAAGGTATCCATTCTAGACTCTGCACTGTAGGTACTTTCTACCTTTGCCTTATAGGGCTTACCCCATGGCTTTCCCTTTCTGTTGCCCCTCCCTTTCTGAACAGTTATTACAGGCATCAAAGAGCATCCTGCCCCATGGTAAGGAATCTCCTTTATGTCACTACCCCAATCTATTCCCTCTCTCATTGAAGTTTTTTGTTCTACATTTGTTTGGAAATTTCTTCTCTGGGTCCACACTCTCCTTCTTCTCCTTATTACCTACAAGGGTTCCAACTCCCCCACTCTAGAACAAGTAGACTTTTCAGGCACCCAAACTCCAAGTCCTCATTCTCTGTAAAGTTCTCATCTCCCTCCACCCATAGAGGCCTACATCAGTGGAACCCTCTCCCACCTCCACAATAATGTCTCCTTTCACTTCTCTTTTCAATCTCTTCTCCCTACTCCTCATCTACACTCCTGTAGGCTCTTCTCTTTCTGAGAACACAGAGATTACTTTCCCTTCATTTATAGTCTTTGACTTAACCCTGGCATGTAACTCAATGCCCTCTGTCTCCCTTCTCTTCTTCTCACCTTGCACATACCTCCTATATTGTAATGTAATCACACAAAAAAAGCATTCACATGTAGACTAAGGTAAAGGTGTATTTGATAGTAATGTATGTGTAGAATCTATGTGGGACTATGTGCAGTCTCAGGGAAGGAGGGGGTAGGAAAGGGGAAGGAGAAGGGAGAGAGAAAAAATCTGGAATATGTGGAGGCAATTGTGGAAAACTGAAGGCAAATAGATTAATTAATTTAAAAAAAAGAAGCATTCACATATAGACATTGTGGTGCCAAGTTCTGTTCACGATACTCCCTGTCCAGCTCTTCCAGATTTCTGCCTCCACCCTTGTCTCCTTGTGTACTTTTAAAAAGAAATTTCTTACTGGTCTTTCTGTTGTCACTGTTGCTGTTGCTGTCTGCACTTCATCCTCCTGCATTTCTGTTCTTCAGGGTGTTCAAGATGCAAATAATCTCTTCAATTCTGATTTCCTTTCCAAAAATGTTTCAAATACTTCTTTTATTATTATTATTATTAGATGTCCATTTTTTTCCTATGTTCGAGGCTCAGATTTTCAGAATAACTCACCCTGGAATGCATTCTGAGCTCCAGTGTTCTTCCGAACATGTTATTCCGTTTCCTTTTCCTTTTTCTAGTTTTGCCTTATTTGAATCTCTTTTCCTTTATATCTGAAGGTCTTTCAACTCCTATCATGTGATTGGCAGCTAATACCACGGCCTTGCTGAGTCAGGGCTTCACTTATCCATACCAAAGGGTGGAGTGGAGCAGATAACTTTTGCTTTTATTCTCAGGGAAATTATTAAGGTTCCATTATTAAGATCATTATTTTATTATTAATAATAGTAATAGCTCACTATACTATACTCTCTTACAGCAAAGTATTGCTATACTCACAATAAACAAAACGGCATTAATGCTGTGAGGCACATCCAACAGCCAGAACTTTAATGTTTATTGCTTAATCCATGAATAACATTTATATGTTACAAAATATAAAATAAAGGAAGTAGAAAATTCCACTGTTATCTTTTTTAAAGGAAATATATTTTTGTCAAGCAATTCTAAGGATTCTAAACTCCATGAGATAGGAGGAAAAATAGAGACAATTTGCAAGGAGATACAATCACCTTGAAATATTTTTTTTCCTCAACTAGAAAACAGAAAATTCAACAATTTGCTTTGTGTATAGTAAGTATTCACTAAATGGAAGTAAGTGCATTCTGTGTGTGCAAAATGCTTCATGATAAAAAGAGGCACTTTAGATAAATACCTCAACCCATTCATCACCCCATCTATCCCTCCACACAAACAAACACAGTTCTTTTATCTGGGTTGATACGTTCCTTGTTAAAATGAGGCTCACAAGGCATTGAATATTTAACAAAAGGAAGGGGTTTAATTACCCTAACATAGCAAGACTATGCAGCAGGTATACAGTAGCATTTAGCTTCTTTCTGTGGATCAAGATGCCCTGGTTGCCACCTGGAAATGTGTCTGGTCAGTCATTGAGGTATCACAACTCAAGTGTTCTTGGGTATTCAAGATTGAGAAGTCCTGACTAAAGGCCATTGGGACATTTTACACCTCCAGACCAGGAAGATAAATCAGAGAAGCTGAGGACAATCAGTCCTTGTAACAGGGTCAGGGTAACTGTGTCTGAAAATTGCTTATCCTACCATATCCAGGAAGCCTTGAAACAGAAAGTACAACAAGCCATTTCCACTATCTGAGGTTAGGTGGAGAGTTCAGATGTTTTATGTTATGATTTTAAGATTGTAATTCTAATTCTTCCAGGTAGGCCACTCAGTCATTTGAGGCACCAATCTTCTTTGCTACTAGTGTGAGGAAAATTCAGGGTACAAACCATGCAGGAAGACAATTTACCAATACAAAGGCTAATCATTGACCTTATATTGATTCAGCTTAAAATAGAACTGTGTTTAGTATATTTTGCTACTTCAGGCTGACTGGTCTTGGGTTACAATTTCAGATTAAATTCAGGTTTTAAAAAAAATGCCCTTTCAAATGTCATCTAAAGTCTTGCTACCCTAATAACTTTCTTGAGTATCTCTTTCCCATGTCTCCTTTTCTCATTCTCAAACTTTTTTACTTGCTGATTTCTTTCCAGAAAGTCGACATCATCCTTGTTATTTGATCCTCTCCTACTTCCACTTCATTAGGTCATTCATGTGTATGTGTATGTATGCTTAGCCCTTAACAGGGAGTCTGTCCTAATTTAGGGTTAAGCAAATTGAGAAAACTGGGAAAAAAATTAAAATGGAAAAAAAACAGCCAAGGAATGGGAAAAGAGAAAAAATAAGAAGTCAACCCTCTCCTCATGAAGAAACTCAGCTTGCAACCCAATTCTCCAAAAAATGTGGAAATCTGCAAGTCATTCACACTCAGATGACGATCCAAACTGCCCTGGATGATTTGCCTTTATTCCCTCAGCACATAAGACTGAGGTCTGGGGAGGTGGGTGGGTGGGGGTGGGTGAACAAGAAAAAAAAAAAACCTAAAATATCCTCTAAATGTCTCACTTGGCTACACCAAAATTTACATAGAAATCCCTATAATATCGGCAACCCTTTGGAGGTATGTAGGCAAATATCCTCTGAATCCCAATACCAAAAGTTACCTGAAATTTCCCCAACAGATCTATGCCACTGCAAAGGTAAGCTTAATGGAATCCCAAATTCAGCCAACAACGTGACTAGCGTGCTCAATTTAATTTAAAAAATAATAATAATAAAATGATAAAGTAAGACCCTACTATGCGTGTAATTCTCAAGAGGAATTAAGTGCTTGGGGTTTATTGGAATCCACTCCTCAGAAATAACAGGTAAATCTGCCCCCCCCCAATCTAGTACCACAGATGCCACATAGGCTGGTAACCATT
This sequence comes from Bettongia penicillata ogilbyi, assembly GCA_023548195.1. Classification (NCBI taxonomy): domain Eukaryota; kingdom Metazoa; phylum Chordata; class Mammalia; order Diprotodontia; family Potoroidae; genus Bettongia; species Bettongia penicillata. The sequence continues at coordinate 870,914 of JAJHZJ010000255.1, read as the reverse complement.
TTCCCATCCCCTGTCTATTGCTCTGAGGTTGCTTTTCTCCTCAACAGGGCAATGGGGCTCCCCAGTTCTACCTTACCTCAGGTTTCTGAGGAACACTTACATTTTTGTATTCTAATCTATGGGATCCTTCTTAGCAAGAGGGGGTTTGGGAAGTAAAAGGGCATCTACAGCACAAACATAAGTCAAATATAGAATATATGGTTTTATCCCCACACACAGAAAAGGGAATATTAAGTAATAAGGAATTGTAGAAACATTACAATCAAGAAGTTAATTAATATCCTAGACAAATTGGGACATTTACAAACAGTTTCTATGCAAGAGCTGCTTATTAATTACTTCACATTTCACTTCCACTGAATCTTGTCTGATAAATTCTATGTGTGATCTTTCAGTGGTTTACTTTTTCATGAGTAATTCATTTTCTCTCCATTAATGTGCCTCTGCTTATTGTTTCTGTTGTGAACACTCTGGTAACTGTACCCTACTGTTTGGGTGCCCAGGAACGTGAGAAGAAATCAGTTACCTTAAAACATCTCTAAAGACCCCGCACCAAAGGAAATTTGACTTCAAACAAGAGTTGACTTCATCTCAGAAATAGTATTACCTAGGAATCCATGTATTTATAGCTTGTGTCCCACTGGAGAAAAGGTCAACCTCTACCAACTCTCCCTTCTCCCATCCCTGTTCCTCCCTCCCAACACACATTGATAGTGTGGAACTCAGATAGCTATCTTTGCACGTTGAGGCCAGCAGGAAGAAGAGGCCTTAGAAGCAGAAATTTGTACTTTATTATACCCACAGATTTCAAAGTCAAAATAGGCAGTTACAGGAGTCCTTATAGCAGCTAACAAGAAGAGGTCAGAGCATCTATGAACCTACTCAGAAGTGAGGACTCCTCCATCACCCATCTCCACAGGGATTCTCTCCCTTCTCCTCCACTCTACCCTCAACCACAGGCATTTCACATTCAATCACAAAAATTAGCAAATCTGAAAATAACTTTTATATTTACATTTGAATGATTTTTTCCATTTTTTTCTATCGAGAGCAACACAGCAGTGACAACTTCAAATACACAGATAATTAAGAAGTAGGATTTTTATTATATACATATGTATCCACAACACCAAATTCTGTGCTCTGCACTCAAATGAGTTTTCAGGAATTTTTCATTGATCAAATCAATGAGGAACAACTAAGTACAGGGAGTCCAGATTTTCTCCATTCAACACAGCTATACATAGCAAAACTTCCTAAAAGGGGAGTATTTGCAGGTGTGCTGTGGTAGCACTGTTTCCTACTCTCAATCTACAACTTCCTAGGAAAATATAAAGATGACTAATATCAATAGTATCTTGATTCTCTGTACTGCCAACAAACACAAAATACATCAGACTCTTCATGTGGAAGACAGAACTAAAATATTTATTCAGATACCAGAAAGCCAAATGCATCATAATCTATACAGATATATACAGATCTATAGATATATATACCTGCACTTTATTTTTATGTACATATAGGTATATTATATATACCTATATGTATATATACATAAAAATAACAATGCAGAGGACAACACCATACCCAAGCCCTCCCTCTGTTAGGCTTCCCAGGCTGACCCTGGCAGGTCACATGGGCCCATTAATGAATGGGGAAGATCTTCCCATTTAAATTATCATTACACCACTACACAAAATATGAAAGAAATCAAAAAGGGCAGTGGGAAATCAAATTCAGGGCAGTAGGAAATCAAATTCAGGGCAGTGAGAAAAGTTCTGGATTCAGACTTGGGTTCAAATCTTGTCTTTCTAGCTCTCATTATGTACGTGTGACCTTGGGAAAGTAATTACCCCTTTCCATGCCCTGGTATGCTCATCATTAAAAAGAGGGAATTGAATCAGATAATATTTCAAGTCCCTTTTAGCTTAACAACTCTAAGAGTCCAAGTAGCTAATGAACATGACTGTTGTCTCTCTAGCTCCACAAAATCCCCAAACTAAGGATCTCCTTTTGAGGTTCTCTTTGCTATTCTACGTTTAAATAAAAGCATTAGCTTTAAATTATTATTTTTTCAATACTATTAACTGTCCTTGCATCTTCCTACAGAAAAATCTAATGACTTAAAATATTTGTAGCATCTCATTTGTACCCCAAAAGGTAGGAGATCATGTGTCTCCTCCTCCATAAAACCTTTCTTGATCCTCTCACCTAGAAATAATCCCTTTCTGAACCAGAACCAAAGAAATCCAGAGTTGGAAGGGAACTCAGAGGACATCTAGTCCAACTTATATTTGAAGCATGAATTCAATCTTAACAAATGATCTTTTAGCCTTTACTGGAAAGCTTCTTGTGATGGGGACCTTCCACCCACCAATCTCTCATACTATTTTGATTCTCCTATGCATATTATAATTTGTATTACATTTATGAAAATACGTGCTCTGTTCTCTTTACTGAACAGCAAACTCTTTGATGTCAAGGACTTTGTATTATTTTAATTTCTGTACCCTAACCCCCAGCACCCTAGTTCAATGCCTTGTGCAGACCAGATACTCAGTAAATATTTACTGAAATACACTGAATTGAATTGACCAGTCTAGCATTTCCCTGCATAGCAATGAATTACTTCTGTGAAGCACAAATCAGTCTTAGCTGTTTTACCACCTTATTTATTATGCCATGGTCTCCTGTACGAATTGTTGCCTTTACCAAACACAGTGTTGGGAGCAACTGTAAGCACTATTGCTTTCCATGAATATTTGACTGACCTCAATATTTCTATTTAGGATTTACTCTTCCCTAGAGATATATGCTAGCATTCTTTTAAAAAAATAAACTCTGGGGGGAGGAGCCAAGATGGCGGAGTAGAAAGATTCACATATGCTAGCTCCAAACTTACAGCCCATAAAAAAAATAAACTCTGTTCTTTATTCCTTGGTTTGTTTTAAAAATATGAGGCCCTTTCATTTGAAAAATGTCAGACCTTTTGCCATTGAGCAGAGTTTTAAAATTTCATTAAAATATTGTTTATTCTTTCTCCGTTTATTAACAGAAACAAAAGCTGTGTGTTAGCCTAACACTAGTTATTCAGTAACATAGCAGCTCAGTTCTGGCCTAGTCAGCCTTATGCTTGTTTTTCTTCACCATTTGGTTCTTACCTACTTCCACTCAACAGCACACATAATAAAACAAATATAAATGACTTGGGAAACTCCAGTAATTATTTTTTAGAATTTCATTGTTCACCAGTCACTTCCCTTTAACTTCTATTTAAGTGACAGTGTTTAGGGTAGTCTACATCTGTAGTCCTTACTTTTCTACTGAGAGTGAGAAGCTATGTTTCCTTACTACTTCTCCCAAATCAAAATTTTTCATTATAGTTGATTAGAGTTGGCTGATGTTTAATAATTTCTAATTTATGTCTATTTTTAAATTAAGAATGTCTCAACACAGATAAAATAATGGTGGGTCAGGGTGGGTTGAGGGATTTATCTAAAGATACTCTCTACAGTGATACTACCTTTAGTGAACAGAAAGTTGGATTTAAAATAGGATTAATATCAATGGATGTTACTTAGTTGGTTGGTTACTTTGCGTTTCAAAGAATTTGGCCACTTTAGTCTTTAGGAGAGGAGAAGTCTAGGGCTATGAGAACAGATAGATTCTCTTTCATGAGGAAGGAAAGAAATGAAAGGTTTTGCATATCTAATTTGTAAATGGGAGGGTCCTGTCTTTCCAAGAGAAGCGAAATTTATATCTCTAGGAACTAAAGCTAAAGGAGAGATCAATAATCAATCAATCAATGCTTATTAAGCATTTACTACATGCCAGGAACTGTGCTAAGTATTAAATGGTAGTGCACACTCCTCTTTCTTTAGTATGAATGAGGAAGCCTTTCAATTAAGGTTACTAAATAAAGTTAAAAACTATAAGCACAAAGAAAAACTCCTGCACAATCAGTTTGTCTTTGAGCAGCACTGACCAAAGGTCCAATGGCTCTCTTTTCAAAGCTTTGGAAATCTATACCTACAGGCTCTGACCATTAATTGACTTGAGGATAAATCGAATACTCTATTTGCTTCTGTTATGATGTTTTTCAAAGTTAAGTTACCTTTGGCGATTTAAAATTTCCAAGGGATACATATTTCCTCCTTGCCACTGTCAGACAGATATTCTTGAGGTTAGGGGAGTGATGAGAACCAGAAAATTTTAAAGTTTATAAAACAAAAGGCAAAACAGCTGTAAAAGATGAAATCCAAACTGACAAATTTGTCCAACGTGAAAAACAGATGTTGCTCAAATTTATTTCCTGTTTCCTCCTGACAATGATGTAACTCTTCGTGCTATGCTCAGATTTTCAACCCAGATGGCCTTGCAAAGGGAAAAACATGGCCAGGGGGCCCTCTCTCAACCAATTTTAAAAGAAAAGATCTGTTTTTGTTTTGTTATTATATTATAGATCTTTCACATGAGCTCCTGAACTTGGAAGGGATTAAAAAAGGGGAGAGGGAACTTAGTGAAACATGTGCTAAAGTCTGGCCAGAACTGAGGCAAAGAATGATTGCAGAAGAGAATCAAAATCAAATCCAGGCCAGAGGAAACAGCCTTTAGTAGACCCACATGAGATAAATTACATGATCAACGTTGCATCTTCAAATTATTTCAAATGACAGACTAGTGGTTGGTTAATAATATAATCGTTAGCTTGCCACTGGGTCCAAATGGTAGCTGAAATGTCTTGTCACCCTTTGTCTACACATAGCAGGAGCTCACTAAGCATTTATTAATTAAGAAGAAAAGAAACTAGGGAAAATAAAACTTTCAATTCTCCATAAACAGTGATGTCCCAGACTCAGGTCTCCTAATGCCAGGTAACTTGATGACCAGGCCAGCATCAAGGCCTAGACACCAAAGGACTTTTAGTAGCACTTCTACTCATATCAACTCCAATATAATTAAAATCATTATAATAACTAAATCAACTTACAAAGTTAGTGGTCTATCAATCAAAGTACCAAGCAGTTACTTCAATAGACGGAGACTGAAATAGGAATAGGAAGAAGGAAAAGGAAAGGAATGAACCTATCATTTCATTTCTTTAGGGAATTACCAGTTGAAGACAAACTTTCTATCATTACAGTTCATCATCTTCTCTGAAATTTAGAGTCTTAAAAAGTTATCTTGAATATTTACAAGTGAAGTAACTTGCCTGTGGTCACACAGTATGTATCAAAGGCAGGATTTAAATACAGGCCTTGGCCTCAAGGCCAACTCACTGTCCATTGTGCCTTACAGATTCCACTTTATAGAGTTGGGAGGTGGGGGGAAGATGAGGTAACAAAAGGTCTAGATTCTGAAGGGAAAACATGACAAAGTGTAGGAAGGAGACACAGCATTTCTAGACCACCATAATTCAATTATTTTCAAAACTACTTGGTAATGGTTTAAAATTGAATTATTTTATGGAATGAAATTGACCAGAAAACTAAGAAGCAATACTTGGGAAGTTGATCCTTCATAACTAAGTTTAAGAATTTAAATTTGAGGGGGGAGGAGCCAAGATGGCAGAATAGAAACATACACATATGCTAGTTCCTAACACATACCCCATAAAATACCTGTAAAGAGGAGTTCCCACCGTATTCTGGAGCAGTCTAAGCCACACAAAAACGGAGTGGAGGAGATTTCTGTTCCAGAGAGCCCTAAAAAACTTACACCAAAGGTCCATCACATCATCAGACCCAGAGCAGAGCCCAGCCCTTCCTTGGCCACATGGCACTGAGAGGACCAGATCCAAGAAGGCTTCAGGGACAGAATCTTCAGCAGCCACACAGGTCCATCCACCCACAGATGCCAGAGGTTAGTGAGAGTCAGTTTGACTCACCAAGAGGGGCACAGAGTGTCCCCATAACTCAGATCCCCTCGGGAGGCAGCAGCAGAGGCAGCAGAAAACAGGGGATCCCAAAGCAAGCAGGGGCGCAGGTCCATTATCGAAGGTCTCTCCATAAACCCCCTGAGGGAACTGAGCCCTGTGAGATGGCCCTGCCCCCACCCAAGCAGCTGAACTTAATCTCACACTGAATAGCAGCCCTGCCCCCTGCTGAAAACCCTGAGGCTGGGAAGCAGCATTTGAATCTCAGACCCCAAGCACAAGCTGGGTGGATCTGGAGGTGAGGTGGGGATGGAAAGCAATCTCAGAAGTCAAGTAACTGGCTGGGAAAATGCCCAGGAAAGGGAAAAAAAAAAAATAAGACCATAGAAGGTTACTTTCTTGGTGAATAGATATTTCCTTCTTTCCTTTCAGATGAGGAAGAACAATGCTTACCATCAGAGAAAGACATAGAAGTCAAGGCCTCTGTATCCCAAACATCCAAAATAAATATTTAATTGGCTCAGGCCATGGAAGAGCTCAAAAAGGATTTTGAAAATCAAGTTAGACGGATGGAGGAAAAAATGTGAAGAGAAATGAGAGAGATGCAAGAAAAGCATGAAAAATGGGTCAACACCTTGCTAAAGGAGACCCAAAAAAATGCTGAAGAAAAGAATACCTTCAAAAATAGGCTAACTCAATTGGTAAAAGAGGTTCAAAAAGCCAAGGAGGGGAAGACTGCTTTAAAAAGCAGAATAAGCCAAATGGAAAAGGAGGTTCAAAAGCTCACTGAAGAAAATAGTTCTCTCAAAATTAGAATGGAACAGATGGAGGCTAATGACTTTATGAGAAACCAAGAAATCACAAAACAAAACCAAAAGAATGAAAAACATGGAACATAATGTGAAATATCTCATGGGAAAAACAACTGACCTGGAAAATAGATCCAGGAGGGACAACTTAAAAATTACGGGACTACCTGAAAGCCATGATCAAAACAAAAGCCTAGACATCATCTTTCATGAAATTATCAAGGAAAACTGCCCTTATATTCTAGAACCAGAAGGCAAAACAAGCATTCAAGGAATCCACCAATCACCACCTGAAAGAGATCCAAAAAGAGAAACTCCTAGAAACGTTGTGGCCAAATTTCAGAGTTCCCTGGTCAAGGAGAAAATATTGCAAGCAGCTAGAAAGAAACAATTCCAGTATTGTGGAAATACAATCAGGATAACACAAGATCTAGCAGCTTCTCCATTAAGGGATCGAAGGTAGTGGAATAGGATATTCCAGAAGTCAAAGGAACTAGGACTCAAACCAAGAATCACCTACCCAGCAAAACTGAGTATAATACTTAAGGGGGAAAAAGTGATCTGTCAATGACTGTCAATGAAATAGAGGACTTTCAAGCATTCTTGATAAGAAGATCAGAGCTGAAAAGAAAATTTCATTTTCAAACACAAGAATCAAGAGAAGCATGAAAAGATAAACAGGAAAGAGAAATCATAAGGGACTTACTAAAGTTGAACTGTTTACATTCCTCCATGGAAAGACAATATTTGTAACTTGAAGCTTTTTTCAGTGTTTGGGTAGTTGGTAGGATTATACACACATGTATGCGCACACACACACACATACACATATATGCAGAGAGAGAGAGTGAGGGAGAGAGTACAGAGTGAGTTGAATAGGAAGGGATCATATCTTAAAAAACAAAATTAAGGGGTGACAGAGGAATATATTGGGAGGAGAAAGGGAGAAATGGAATGGGGCAAAATTTCTCTCATAGAAGAGGCAAGAAAAAGACTTTTCAGTGGAGGGAAAAAGGGGGGAGGGGAGAGGGAAAATGTGAAGCTTATTCTTATCACATTTGACTAAAGGAAGGAATAAAATGCACACTCATTTTGGTATGAAAACCTATCTTACAATACAGGAAAGTGGGGGAGAAGGGTATAAGCAGGGTGTGGGAGATGATGGAAGGAAGGGCAATGGGAGGAGGGAGCAATTTGAAGTCAACACTCTTGGGGAGGGACCGGATCCAAAAAGAGAATAGAAGCAATGGGGAGCAGGATAGGATGGAGGGAAATATAGTTAGTCTTACACAACATGACTATTATGGAAGTCATTTGCAAAACTACACAGATATGGCCCATGTTGAATTGCCTGCCTTCCCAAAGGGAATGGGTGGGGAGGGAGGGATGGGGAGAAGTTGGAACTCAAAGTTTTAGCAACAACTGTTGAGTATTGTTCTTGCTACTAGGAAATAAGAAATACAGGTAATGGAGAATAGAATGTTATCTGGCCCTACAGGACAAAAGAGAAGATGGGGACAAGGGTAGGGAGGGATGATAGAAGAGAGGGCAGATTGGTGATAGTGGCAATTAGAATGCTCAGTGTATTGAGGTGGGGGAGGGGACAAATGAGGAGAAAATTTGGAACCCAAAATTTTGAGAAAATGAATATTAAAAAGTTAAATAAATTAATTAATAAAAGAAAAAAAAGACTAAATTTATCTCTAATTTCATTTTACTAAATTCATCTAATTTTACATCAGAAGTACTTAATTTTGCGTGTGTCATGAATTCTTTTAAAAGAAGGGTAGTGAAAACTATGGATCCCTTCTGATAATAATTTTTTTAGGTAATTAAATAAAATGCTAAATTACAATTAGAAGATAGTAAAAAAAAAAAAAAGATGTAATTTTTCTCTTATCATGGTTCCCCTGAAATCTGTCCTTGGATCAGGATTAGGACCTCTCTTCTAAATAATCATGATCCTTTTAATCCTAACTGTATATTCATTCTCTTTCACAGCTTTGTGTCATCTATAAATTTGACAAGCATATCATCTATGTATTTGTAAAAGTCACTAATAAAAATGTTAAAACAGCACATTTTCCTGTGGAAATGAGTCCTCCTCCATACTGACATTGAGTCATAAACAACTACTCTTCGAGTCTGGCTATATAACCAGTTTTTAATCTAGTTATATTCATATGTAATTCATATCTCCCCATCTTCTCTATGAGAATCATATAAGATATTTATCAAAACCTTTGGTAAAATCCAAGTGAGAAATGTCTGTATGTGTATGTATGTATATACACACATATGCATGCAGCTATGTATTTATATAAATAACTGATATATATAATATACACATATATGTAATTTCTCTTATCTAATACTCAACAAACACTTATTAAATTCTTAATATGTATCAAACACTATGCTAAGCAGTAAGGATATAGCAAAGGCAAAATTGGTCCATACCCCCAAGGAGCATATACCCTAATAAGGAAGACAACATGCAAATAATTAGGTACGTAAAAGACAAATAATGATTAGATGGACAGCAATCAATCCAACTACCTTCCTCCTGAGAAGGGAAGATTCTAGGAGCTAGGGACACTGGGAACAGTCCACTTCATGAGACAGGATGGGAACTGAGTCTTAAAGGAAGACAAGAAACAAAAATCTGAGGGCAGAGCATTCCAGGCGTGGAGAAAAGCCAGTGCAAGAAGGCAAGAAGGTGGGAGGTAGAGTCTGAGATGCTACAAATCAAACAGTGTAACTGGATTGTAGAACGCATAAATGGCATTAAAACGTAAAAACATTGTATAAGTAGGGAGCCACTAGAGTTCACAAAGTAGAGTCATGTCATAACCAGAACTTCATATAGGAAAACTGATCTGGCAACTAAGGAGGATGGTGTGGAGACAGGAGAACCTTGAGTCAGGAAGAAGGCAACTGCAATAGTAAAAGTTGGTGAAATTATGAACTGATCCAATCATTTCAGAGAACAATCTGGAAGTATCCCCAAAGAGTCATTAAACTTCCCCCTTTGACCTAGCAATAACACTACTAGGTCTGTTTCCAAAGATGATTAGGGAGAAAAGGAAAAGAACCTATATGGTCAAAAACATTTATATCAGCTCTCTTTGTGGTGGCAAAAAACATTAATTGGGGAATGACTGAACAAGTTGTGACATATGATTATAATGGAATACTAGTGTGATGTAAGAAATGATTACCTTGATGATCTTGGAAAACATGGATAAACTTACACAAAACAATGAAAAGTAAAATGAGCAGAGCTAAGAATACATTATGTACAGTAATAACAATAGTTTTAAAAATAACTTTGAGCAAATAAGTAATTTTGTATTATAAATTTCCAAGTTAAATACAAAGGACATATGAAGGAAGACCCCATCTACATCCAGAGAAAGAACTGATAAATAGAAGTATGTAAGGAATGTGTGTGTGTGTGTGTGTGTGTACACATATTTGTATTTATGTAGAGATGGTAGTCACCTCTAGGGAGGGAGGGGAAAAAGAAATGTTCATGACAACTTTATTATATATTTAAAAGGAATAGCAAGTGATGTATAATAGCTTTGCATTGCAATCATGTACAATGGGCTATTTTTATTATACTATGTTATGGAAATGCTTATTTTTATTCCACAATTTAAAAGTAATTTTAAGAAAGTGATAAAAGCATGAACTAGCTTTGTGACTGTGTGAGTAAAGAAAAAAGAACAAATACAAGACATTTTTTAACAACAAATTGACAAGATTTTGCAACAGAACAAATATTTGGGGTAAGAACAAAGAGTTGAAGATGACACCAAGGTTGTAAGCCTAGGTGATTGTGATGACGATTATGCTCTCGTAATAATAAAGTCATAAAGGACAGGGAGTTAAGCGATAGAGGAATTCTATTTGGGACATGTTAAATTTAAGATGCCTCCAGGACATCCAGTTTGAAATGTATAAAAGGCAGTTTAAGACACATAATTAGAGCTCAAGAGAGGTGAGGACTGGATATATACATCAGGGAAACATCTACATCGAGGTGATAATTTAACTTTGGGGGGCAAATGAGTAAGACAGAGTAAAAAGAGAAGAGGATCCAGGACAAAGGCTTAGGGGACATCCTTGGTTAGCAGGTATGATATAGTTGAAGAGGTAGCAAGATGTAGCAAGGAGATTACAGAGCTTTCAAACAGGTAGGATAATCAAAGGAAAATAGTGTCCTGAAAATACAGAGGAGAGCGTATCCAGAAATGTCAAGTGCTGCAGTGAAGTCAGGAAGGATGAGGATTGAGGAAAGGGCATTAGATTTGTTAATTAAGAGATGATTGGTAGCTTGAGAAAGTGAATTTCAGAGGCTAGAATGCAGAGGGTTTGGAAGGAAAAGTGGAGACTTCAAGTGTAGACAATTTTCTAGAGGAGTTTATCCACAAAAAGGAAGAAAAATAATAGGAAAATAACTTGCCGGGATGGTAGGATCACATGAGGTAATCCTATTAAAAAATGAAAATAGAGTTAGTGAGGCATGGTCTATTAATTTTTAAAATATATTTTAATTTATTTTGCTAAATATTTCCCAATTACAAGTAAAAATTATCAACATTCATTTTTTAAAATTTTGAGTTCCAAATTCTTTCTCCTTCCCTTGTCTTACACTGCTTGAGAAGGCATGCAATATGATTTCAATTATACATGTGAAGTTGCCATTACCTATTTTTGATGAAGCTGTGTTCATTCTTTGTAGTCACTGCTTCCCTTTGACCAGCAATTGTTTTCTTAGGATTATTTTGTAATTTTATAGTCAAATATATGAAAAGATTTAAATTAAAATAATAATAATAAAAATAAAATAATAATATGTTGGGGGGATTGATAGGTACAAAGTTTCTCAAATTATGGTGCCTTTGATGACACTTTTACTGATGATTATTTTTCCTTTTATTCATCTGTACTCACTAACTGTCACCATTGAATTAAAAGTTTATTTTAATTGAAAATTAAAATTCTTAATGCACATATATTGATACATATCTGTCGTTTTTCACTTGGTTAGTTGTGTCTGACTCCGTGACCCCATGGACCATAACTTATCTATTGTCTCAAAGTCTATTCAACTTCATGTTCATTGTTTCCATGATACTATCTATCCATCTCATCCTCTGCTGTCCCCTTTTTTGTATACCTTCAATCTTTCCAAAATCAGGATCTTTTCTAATGAGTTCCATTTTCTCATTATATGGCCAAAGTATATAGGTACTTAATAAATGCTTTCTCACTTTCTACATGGATAGTTTGATAAGACAAATTTCCATATTGACCGTATCTAAAACCATATCTGTTTGCATCTTTCTGCATTTTAAGTTTATCCCCTCTCTGGAAGGAGGTGAGTAGCATGTTTTTTCTTTATTCTTCTGAAATCATGATTTGCCCTTCCATTAATCAGAGATTTAAAGTCTTTCAAAATTGTTTTCCCTATCATGGTATTTTCATTTTATCAATTGCTATAGTTCTGCTCTCTCCAACCTACTTCACTTCATGGAACCTGTCAGTTTTCCCTTAAGTTGCTCATGTCATCATGTGTTGTTAGCCATTCTCCAAGGGGAATAGAACTCCCTTAATTTCTCATTTTTTGGCTACCAGAGAAAGAACTCTACAAATATTTTCATATATAAAGGTCCTTTTCTTTTTCATTTCACTGGAGTATAGGCCTCATCATGGTATACCTAGGTCAAGAAATAAGCATATTTTTGTAAATATTGACACATAGTCACAAATTGCTTTTCAGACTGGTAGGACTCAACCACACTTTTAAGGACCCATTCTATAATATTTCTTATAATCAAAGTCAAGCTCATTTTTCTAAATTCTGCAGACTATCCTCTTCCATCTTTTTGTAAATCTGAATATTTATACTTTTTTTGTGATACTTCTGTCATTTTTCAGTCTTTCAAATATCATTGACAGTTTTTTCACCAATCATATCAGCCAATGCAACCAGCACACTAAGCCCATGCTTTATGAATGTCTATGTATATATACATAGTACTATAATACAAAATAAACAGAATCCCTGAAAACGACATACACAATGCAAATCAATAAATGAAAAATGAAAAATGTCATTATAATGATGAGAAAAGAAATAGAAAACTCCACCAATTTCTCTTATTTACAGTTCAGCTATAAAACATTACATATCCTGTCAAATTCAGTTGATGTTTTGACTATTTTTGCTAAATTATGTTTTTGATTTTTTTTTACAAGGGATGGTCCTCAGGAGAAAGGATGAATGGGAGAGGAATGGAAAATATGTAGAAAAGATAGTAATACAATTTTTTAAAAATTATTTCCATAATGTTTATCATATCAATCTCCACTGTCACAGTCACCACCCTACTTCAAGATCTTATCACCTTTCTCCTCATTGTGATAGCTTCCCAATTGGCAGCTTTTTCTCCAATTTTTCTGCTCTCAAGTGCAACCTCAATTCAGTTACTATTAGTGATGTTCTGAAAGCACAAATCTGACCATGTCACCCTCTACTTAAGAAGCTTTAGGGGACTACTAATCTCTTCTAGGATAAAGTCTGAAGTCCTCTGCTTAGCATTTTAAACCTTTCCCAATACGATTGCAGTCTACTTTTCGAGGCTCAGTAAACATTATATTCCTTCTCTCTCTCTCCCTCTTTCTCAACTAAAGTGTCCTTCTTTCTATTTCCCATAACATCTCTCATCTCTGAACCTTTAGACAGGCTGTGCCATCTACCTGGGAAGCACTTCTTTCTTCTGACCTGTAGAATCATTTCTGTCTTCCTTCCAAGTGCATTTCAAGTGCTACCTCCTACTCAAAGCTTATTTTGATCCTCATTAGTTGCTAGTCTCCTGTTTTCCTCACTCAGGAAATTGCTTTATATTTGCTTTATGGGCATTTAGTGTTTACTGATCTGTTTTCACAATGTTTCCACCACTAGAGTATAAAATCTTTCCTCTCGGACTTTTTCACTTTTGTCCTTGTATCTTTGATGTCTTGCACACAATAGGTGCTAAATAAATGCTTACAGAATGAATAAATCACTCTTTAAGTGTTATTTATGAAGACCAATTTGCTCCTGTGTATTAGGATATCTAGGGTTTTTTTTTTAATTATATAGATGATAGATCACTAAAGTTACGAATATTCTTGGATTTTGTCTTCTGTGAAATGCTCAAAACATATGCTCCTATTACTTTCCTTCTACCTATGTTCTAAATACTTTCTGCTATTCAGATTGGTAAATATACTAGGCATTGTTCTCCCTCTCTCTTTCTTTTCCATTCAAAGCCCTTTTGATTCTTTTGCAAGTTTCCAGGGAAATTCTTCTCATCTCTATCTCTCACTCTCTTACTATCTCTATGCCTTTGTCTTTGTCTCTCCATCTCTATCTTTCTCTCTCTTCTCAGCTCTTGGATGATATATCTGAGCAAGCCTAATTTAGGATATTAATATGATCAGAGGTGTAAGTAAAGAATATTATTTACGATGAAGAGAAAGGCCTTAAATTGTACCAGTTCCTTGGGCCATTGTGAAACCTAGATTTTCTCTAATCTAGGAATGACTTATAGTATGCTATTTCATTATTGCTATCATATTTATTAATAAAGTGATTGTGCCTCTCTTGGATTGACAGTCCTTCCTTGGTTACAAAGATAGATGCCATAAAAAGAGAACAGCTTAGGTACATCATTTAATAACCTGGAAAACATAAATTTCTAATGACACACAAGCTGGGCAAGATCTAGTACTTTTAATTTTTGCCTACATTGGTACTATCAGTGAATCAAGATATTTATTGAGCATCTACCAAATGTGTTATTGGCTTTGTTTCTTTGGAGCTTCAAAAAATGTGTTACTCCTTTATTCACTGGTATCAAGACAAAAATTTCTGCAGCCTTTGCCTTGCATTGCTCAAAATACATCTTTAATTCTTATCAGTAACACAAAAGGATAAATCACCTACTGAGTGTCAAACTCTTTCAACCTTACTTCAGTTTTCCTATGAATTTCACTTGATATATTCCATCACAGTAAACGTATTTTTGTAATAAAAGATTTCTCAACCTCAACACCTAACTAACATTTTAAACAGAATTTATATTCCAACTTATCTCTGGACCGTTGTGGCTGGCACTTTAAAGTACAAGGCTGCAGAGCACAAGCTCTGACAGATTCTACAAAGCAGGTAAGCCTTTGATTACTGGTCCATCAATGGACTGGAGGTATGGCATCAGAGAACTAGTTCTAACCAAGTCAAGTCAAATGGACCAGCATTTACCAAGTACTTACTATGTGCCAAACACTAGTATAATGATTGGGAGGAAAACAAAGGCAAAATAAATAGTCCCTGCTTTGAAAGAACTCACAGTCCAATGAAGGAGACAGCATGTAAGCATCTGTGTACAAAAATACATAAAGAATAAATTGGAGATGGTGTTTTTATTTTATTTTATTTTTCCTCAATTACTTGTAAAAATTTTTAATTCTTTTTTTTATTTTGAGTTCTAAATTCTTTCCCTCCTTCCCCTTGCCACTTTGAGAAGAATGTAATTTTCCATAGATTATACATGTGAAATCTTAAAACATATTCCCACATTACCATGGTGTAAAAGAAAACACAGACAAAAACTAAAAAAAAAATAAATAATAAAGTTTAAAAAGTATGCTTTGATCTGCATTCAGACTCTATGAGTTCTTTCTCTGTAAACAGATAGCTTTTTTTTCATTTTAAGTATTTCAAAATTGCTTTGGATTATTGGATTGATCAGAATGACTAAATCATTCACAGTTGATCATCATTAGATCTTGCTATTACCGTGTACAATGTTCCCTTGGTTCTGTTTATTTCACTTTGTATCAGATGTTCATCTAAGTCTTCCCAGGTTTTTCTGAAATCATCATATTCATCATTTCTTAAAGCACAATACTATTACATAACAATTATATACCACAATTTGTTCAGTCATTCCCCAATTGATGGGAATCTTCTCAATTTCCAAGTTGCTATAAATCTTTTGGTACATATAGGTCCTTTTCCTTTATTTATTTCTTTGGGATACAGACCTAGTAGTGGTATTGCTGGATCAAAGGGCATGCACAGTTTTATAGCCCTTTGGGCCATAAATTACTCTCTAAATTACTCTCCAGAATGGTTGAATCAGTTCACAACTGCACCAACATAGTGTCATAGATTTCCCCAATACCCTCCAACATATGTCATTTTCCTTGCTCAGTATTAAGATCTGGGGTGATGAGTTTCTCTGAGCTTAGACTGGTTATCAGAAAATCCTTCACTTCACCCATACTCCAATCCATTTCTGCTGGGTAGAACTGTTAGAGTTTCTATTATTTTGATGTAGTTTTCAAGAATTGAGGATCAGTCTTATGTCACTGTGAGACATGCTTTTAGCAGTAATTTTTTTTATATGACTATAATAACAAATGCCATAATAAATATCTCAAGATAGTAAAAGATGACATAGGCTTATTTCCTGAATCTGTTGATAATTACTATAATGATGTTGGGCAGGTTAATTACACTCAACAATAAGATCATATGATTTAGAAATATATAAATTTTAAGCTTTTCTAGTTTAATGATTCAGTTATATAGATGAGGAAAGTGAGGTTCAGACATGCTAAATGATTTGTCCAATATTATTTCTTCAATGGATATGAAATATGAGTAATGTAGGTACTCCATCCAATGGTATACATCATAACCCATTTCATCTTCTCTTTTTTCAACTCTTCATTCTCCTTATCCTCCCATTTACTCCCAAAGATGGTCTGTTCAATTAATGTCCACCAACCAACAGGCATTTATTAACTGTTTACAATGTATCAGATACCAAACTAGAAACTGGGAATAGAAAAAGCAAAAGCAAAACAATTCTAACCATCAGAGAATTTACAGTCTATATGATCTTCACAACAATAGTTATGAAGGATATATACATAATAAATATAAAATGATCAGGGAGGTATGGAATGTCCTCACCAACAAATGGGGAAATCAGGAAAATCGACCTGAAGAAATATACCTTGAGTTAAGTTTTGAAGAGAGGTAGGGATTCCTCAGAGCAACAAAGGAGAGAATTTTAAGCATTGGGCATGGTCTCTGAAAAGTTACCGAGATGGGAGGTAGAGTATTGTATACAGGAAACAATAAGTAAATGATTTTGTCAAGAGCATAGAGTGCAAGAATATCTAATTATCCTGGAAAGATAGGCTGGAGGCTTTAAATGCCTAACAGAAAAGTTTGTGCTTAACTAGATATAATTGGGAGGTAATTAATTCTGATGAAGAGAGGAGGGACATTTAGACCTATGCTTTAGCAATATCAACTTGGTAGCTAAGTGAAGGATATATTAAAGCAGGGGAAAGACTGGAAGCAAGGAGACTAATAAAGAAGCTATTAATTACAATGGTCTGGGCAAGAGGAAAATAGAGAGTGAATTTAGGGTAACTGTGGAAAAAGCAAGTAGCATGGGATGGATCCTAACGAGGCTGAGGTGGTAAAGTTAACAAGACTATAAATATTTCAATATGGGAGTTAGTGCAAATGAAGAGTTGAAGATGACTCCCAGGTGCATGGTAGTGTCTTCATTAGATCTAGGAAAGTTAGGATGAGCTGTGGTTTTAGGAGAGAAGATAATGAGTTCCCTTTTGGACAAGCTGAATTTGAGATGACTTTAACATATACAACTAAAGATACTTAGCATGCATTTGGAGATGTGGGACTAGAAATTAGAGAAGATATGGGAGTCCTTTACAAAGAGGTGATGGTTGATTCCATGTATGGTTCATGTTGAGATGATTAGAGGAGAAAGAGGGTAGAGAAAAGGAGAAGCTGCAGAAAAGAATTTCAGGATACAACCAAAATAAGTGGGTTTGACAAGAATGAAGATTGTACAAATGAGTGGAAAAAGTCTAGTTGTACAAATAAGAAGGGTGGCAGAATGCTATCAAATCTCAGAGATGAGAGGACATACAGAAAGAAAGAGTAGATAATGATGTCAAATACTACTGAGGTCAAGAGTAAAAGAACTGAGAAAAGACAATAGGCTTTAGTAATGAAGAGGTAATTAGTGATGTTGGAGAAAACACTTTCATTTAAAGGAAAAAGCTGAAAATCCTATTAGCAAAGAGTTGAGGAGTGGGAAATGAGAAAGTGAAGACATTGGTGTATATCAGAGGTGTCATCCTGGAAAATTCTAGGAGAAGTGGTGGGGAGGGGATCAAAACCACAAATGTATACACATCACTTCCCCCTCCCTCTCCCTTAGAGTAATCTATAACTTATTTTTTGGAGATTGTGGTACCCCATTACTTGTAATCACTTGACAACATAAGTAGAATATCTCTGTTAAAAAAAAAAAGTGAGCTTTTGTTTCAAGGAGAAATTTGGGGCTATTGAAAATGCTACTTTATTTTCCAAATCAAATCTAGTCTATTATCTTCATCATATTTAATTATGGGTCTTGCCCCATTGTCTATCTTCAGCATCTCACCAAGACTGATGAAGTAATGGAAAATTTCCACGGATCATTTATCCAACTGCTAGTCAAAGTCTAGACAATGGGAAGTATTTCTTCATCTTCTTTATTTTTCCTATGTGAATTGTTGGGTTAAATTATTTTTTTGAGCAATTGTGAATTTCATTTAGAAAACCACAATATACTGTGGCTTAATGAAATCAGCACAATTCCATCAACAAATAATATCATCTATGAGACATCATTAACTTCTCTCTTGGATTCTGCTAGATAACCTTCATGACAACGATAAACACTCTCAAAGAGCATGAACATCTACCTATATTATGTTCTGATTGATATTAATAAGCAAAATATCATTTAAGTTATGCCTATTGTGCCTTTTCAGGAATCTTACATGATTTAAGGCAACTAGGTGGTACAGTGGATAGATCACCAACCCTGGAATCAGGAAGACCTGAGTTCAAATATGGCCCAGACACTTACTAGTGTGTGACCCTGGACAAGTCACTTCACTCCGCTTGCCTCAGTTCCTCACCTGTAAACTAAGGAGGAAAAGGAAATGGTGAATTGCTCCAGTATCTTCATCAAGAAAACCCCAAATGTGTCACAAAGAGTTAGACACAACTGAACAGCAACAAATCCAAATAACATGATTTTTAAGATGTGTGGGAAATTCTTTGTTGAAGAGAGCCTTTAAGACATTTTACTCCATTGAATTAAATGGGTGCGTGTGTGTGTGTGTGTGTGTGTGTGTGTGTGTGTGTGCATGTGTAAGAACATTTTCTATTGATTCAACTTGGCTATTCAGCACCTTCTCAGCACCCTCAACTGTCTCTCTCCTCTGATCAGAGGGTTGGAGAGTGGAGCAATAAACTTCTCCCAAAGCCTTCCCTTAAGAGGGTTCAGAACTTTTCAACTGCTCTTTGTTTCCCAACAAATGCTTTGCTCTGTTCCCACTCCTTGAATATCACACCCCTCCTGGTATTCTCTGGTAGCTCCCCCATCTCTTCCATTTTACCTTTACGCCTTTTCTTTTGTGTATCGCCTTCTCCCATTAGATTGTAAGCTCTTTGAGAACAAGGACGCTCAACAACAACCTAGCTCTACATATGTTTTAAATCCTTTTTCCTTTTTCTTTTTTATAGCCCCAATGCTTAGGACAGTGCCTTCCATATAGTAGCTGCTTAATAAATGTTTGTTGATTATAATTATAAACTTTTGAGTCAATTGTTGCTGCAAAAATGTGAGGGCATACAGGGAATAAATAGAAGAAGCTGATTCTAAATTCATTATTTCCACAGAATAGTGTGAATTTAAAAGTTAAATAACAGGACATAGTCTTCTGATGTTCAATATTAATCATTTTTTTATTTGGAATATGTGTTTTATCTTCCAGTTATATATTGCTTCACATTATAGAATTGATGGGGTAATAATGTAAGAATCTTAAAACTGTTACTGATTTAAATCAGTCTATAATCAAGAAATAGGCATGTGAATACTTAAAGTGTTTGTGATACTGAAACTTATCTGTTCAGGAAAATTCACTGACAGAT